>CM060596.1:16275821-17515821 GCA_030578255.1 Tiaroga cobitis
TACGATATTGCCCGTCATGCACAGTAACCGTAAAGGCACCGGGGTGGCGGTGCCACCGGCTTGTTTATATATATATATATATATCGTATTATTCTAACTTGTAAAAAACTATTAACTTTTGTTAATATTCAACCATTTCACAACTAACTTTTTTCCATAGATCAAACACAACATAATTATATGGTGGACTGAAACAAAAATTATTAATTAAATAAAATTATTGTTTTCCTCTGAAATAGCAAAAGCATCACACACTAGCTGTACCTGCTCTAAATAAAAAAGAGTAATTCAATAAAAATACAAAATCGAACTAAATAAAATAAATTATTACAAAAACAAAATCAAACCAAAGAAAATATATCTTCGAAAAAAAAAGCGAGTGTCATGAGGAAAGGCGCCTCAGGAATCGTCAGGATTAACTCCATGTGTAAGGAATTTTGATTGATTTTATTTGTCACTTGAAAATTATTGTTAAATGTGTGCCTGCATAACTTTAATAAGATTTATTTTCTTTGATTTGATTTTGTTTTATATAATTTATTTATTTCGATTTTGTATTTTTATTTAAATACTATTATTTATTTAGAGCAGGTACAGCTAAGTGTGCGATGCTTTTGCTATTTCAGAGGGAAAAAAACATTTTATTTCAAAAAGGCTTTTCAATTAAATAAAATGTTCAAGCTTTGTTTTCGTTTTATTATTTTGTTTGTTTTAAGCTTTGTTTAATTTATATTGTTAATCATCTGACACAAAACAAATGCATAAAGTATAATTTTAACTTTTAAAAAACTATTAACATTTGTTAATAGTACATTGCCTGTCTTTTGTTAATAGGACAAAACATAGTTATTATATTTTATAATATTTTATAAATATATAAAATAAACATTTGTAATGAAATCGTTCAAAAAAATGATATTAGCATTGTTTTAAACTTTGAAACAGAAGTAGCGCAATGCCTGGCCACTCCCGCGCCGCCTCCTTTTCACAATCCGAGGGAACCATCTCCGGAATATTAACCTCACTCCTAGAAGTCCAATTCTCATTATTCATGCCTCTTACCTGGGATTGATTGCACACACACACACACACACACACACACACACGCACGCACGCACTCACACGCACACACACACACACGCACACACACACACACACACACACACACACGTGTCAAGTCACTTACATTTTAGATGCAATATTGACTGTTCTTCTGTTTCAGCAGCGAAAATAGTTAAACAAAGATCACAGCAGAACCATTGCATCTCACAGCAACGTGTTTTCTCATTACTGAATGATTCAGCATTTTGAACAAATTGGTTGACTCAAAGATTCAATGACCAATCCATAAACATCTGTCTCATTCATGAATGACTCAGTCGTTCAAACGAATCGTTTGAACGAATGAATCAATGACCCGCTCATTAAGACGGTCGCCTGGCGACACCTAGTGACGGTTTAGTGTTATTTGATTATACACTCAAAATATTCCACAACAAATCCTTTAAATTTAATGATATTCAGAACAGAACACAAATAAAAAAATAACTATAATAAAGCCAAAACGAAATAATTTAAAACAAAAGTAAAAGTAAGTGGTGTTAGGCTCACGTAAATCTCTCTTTAGAATCTAAATGTTGCAACATTTGCGATGTATTTGGATGCTAAACTATTCTTTATTACAGGCTTTGTACTTCACTCACGTTCCAATATCGACGGAAAAAATCATCCTCTTCACTTGTGCAAAAATGTGCTTGGAAAAATCACAGTGGAGCGGTGCTTACTGTGAATGATACAAATTGTACTACTGACTATTTCAACATAGCAGTGTAATTTGTATATGTTAGGTTGAATGTTTTATTATTGTGTGTGTGTGTGTGTGTGTGTTTGTGTGTGTGTGTGTGTGTGTTGTGTGTGTGTGTGTGTGTGTGTGTGTGTGTGTGTGTGTGTGTGTCAGTGTGTGTGTGTGTCAGTGTGTGTGTGGGGGTCTGGGTGGCTCAGCGCGATTGAACAGTGAAACATACTCCGTCATTTTCTTCATACAGGACATCATTCAAACGTCAAAGTGTTTACTTATATTTGTGTACACTCGCAATTAAACACAACATTGTGTTTTTGTTAAATAAATTAAAGTAATACGTCCCCCGAAATGGCGCTAATTTTAAAATGAAACTAAAATGCTCACGGCTGCACGGGCATTCATAACTCTGCGCGCCCACGGTGACGGACGAGCAGAACAGAGCGAACGTTGTTTAGTTCATTCCTACTTCCATAGGAATTAATTGAAAAAGCTCACTCTACTCTGCACCATTATTAATGAATTGTGCAGACGTCCTTATTTTACTTTCGCTTTTTACCTGATTTTGAACACAAGAGGGCAGTATAACACTATGTATGATTTGGAAAAAAAATTTTTTTGACTAAACAACCATTCTGGCTGTTTTTAAACTTAAACATTATTCTCTAATTGCTCTCACCATGCCCGTTTCTGAAACTCTGCACATGTCTACTGTCTAATAAATGTGATGTGTCTGTCGGGTTTCATGCAATTTCAAGTATGTTAAGAGTCTCAAAAGCATCAACAAAGAATAATAAAGTTTGATGCGTTGCCACGGCAACAGTATCTAAGATATCAATAATCCTTTCTCAGGTCTACATCTGCCGTGTGTCTACATTATACACATAAAGTTTGAAGCAAATTGGGTAAAAATAAGAGGGTGATTTCAAAGCCTTTAGGAAGTGACACACTTCCTGCTGCCAGTTGGTGGCGCTATAACTTTGACTCACAATAGTCACATCCATGTGATCGGACTCTTACAGCGAACACACTGCTGAAGTTTCATCAAGATCAGTTAATGTATGCAGAAGTTATAACACACTTCCTGTTTCCTTTATTCGCCATAAATTCGTTTCCTCGCCACAGCCAAACCGTTCGAGATATCAAAAATCCCCTGGCAACTTTTCATCCTCAATGTCTTGACTTCATGCTGACCGAGTTTCGTGGCGATTGGTTGAATTCTCTAGGAGGAGTATATCGAATTCCAGGGGCATACGCTTCCAAACAAACCATAATAGCCGACTTCCTGTTGGGCTGGGGTAAAAAGTAAAAGTACAAAGGATATATGAATCGATGAGATCTATATGTGTACCGAGTTTCATATTATTACATTCAAGCGTGTTTGATTTATGGACCAAGTTTTCGGACCCCGTTCCAGGGGGCACTGTCGAGCCCCCCTGCCACGCCCGGGTACCAGCTTCAGCCCGGCCCTGATGGCCACGGGTTCTGACCCGTGTGCAAAGTTTCAAGAGTTTTTGAGCACGTTAAGGGCCCCCAAAGTGCGCTGAGAGTCTCAAAAGTATCCAAAAAGAATATTAAAGTTTGATGCGTTGTCACGGCAACAGCATCTAAGATATCAACAATCCTTTCACAGGTCTAAATCTGGCGTGTGTCTACATTATACACATCAAGTTTGAAGCAAATCGGGTAAAGCCTGTTTGATTTATGGACCAAGTTTTCGGACCCCATTCCAGGGGGCGCTGTCGAGCCCCCCTGCCACGCCTGGGTACCAGCTTCAGCCCGGCCCTGATGGCCGCGGTTTCTGACCCGTGTGCAAAGTTTCAAGAGTTTTTGAGCACGTTAAGGGCCCCAAAAGTGCGCTAAGAATCTCAAAAGTATCCAAAAAGAATATTAAAGTTTGATGCGTTGTCACGGCAACAGCATCTAAGATATCAACAATCCTTTCACAGGTCTACATCTGGCTTGTGTCTACATTATACACATCAAGTTTGAAGCAAATAGGGTAAAGCGTGTTGGATATATGGACCAAATTGTCTGACCCGTTCAAGGGGGCGCTGTCGAGCCCCCCTGCCACGCCCGGGTACCAGCTTCAGCCTGGCCCTGATGGCCGCGGGTTTTGTCCCGTGTGCAAAGTTTCAAGAGTTTTCGAGCACGTTAAGAACCCCAAAAGTGCCCGAAAGCATAAAAAAGCATGAAAAAGCTTAAAAAAAGGAATATTAATGTTTGATGCATTGCCATGGCAACAGTATCTAAGATATCAATAATCCTTTCACAGGTCTACATCTGGCGTGTGTCTACATTATGCACATGAAGTTTGAAGCAAATCGGGTAAAAATAAGAGGGTGATTTAAAAGCATTTTGAAAGTGACACACTTCCTGCTTCCAGTTGGTGGCGCTATAACTTTGACTCACAATAGTCACATCCATGTGATCGGGCTCTTACAACGAACACACTGCTGAAGTTTCATCAAGATTAGTTAATGTATGCAGTAGTTATAACACACTTCCTGTTTCACGTTTCTCGCCATAATTTCGTTTACTCGCCACGGCCAAACCGTTCGAGATATCAAAAATCCCCTGGCAATTTTTCATCCTCAGTGTCTTGACTTCATGCTGACCGAGTTTCGTGCCGTGTGTTTGAATTCTCTAGGAGGAGTATTTCACATTCCATTGCATGTGTTTTCCAAACAACCCTTAATAGCCGACTTCCTGTTGGGCTGGGGTAAAAAGTAAGAGCATGAAGTATATATGAACCGATGAGATCTATATGTGTACTGAGTTTCATATTATTACATGCAAGCGTGTTTGATTTATGGACCAAGTGTTCAAACCCCGTTCCAGGGGGCGCTGTCGAGCCCCCCTGCCACGCCCGGGTACCAGCTTCAGCCCGGCCCTGATGGCCGCGGGTTCTGAGATGTGTGCAAAGTTTCAAGAGTTTTCGAGCACGTTAAGGCCCCCAAAAGTGCCCAAAAGGTAGTAAAATAATAATAATAATAATAATAATAAATAAATATAGCTGCGAGCAGCGATTACGGGCCCAAGCCGGTGGCACCGCAACCCCGGTGCCTTTAGTTACCTAAAGGCACCGGAGTGGCGGTGCCGCCGGCTTTGGCCCTTCATCGCTGCTCGCAGCTATATTTATTTATATATATATATATATATATATATATATATATATATATATATATATATATAAACAAGCCGGTGGCACCGCCACCCCGGTGCCTTTAGGGTTACTGTGCGTGACGGGCAATAACGTAACCCCGCTTTGACCTTTGAGAAGATGTGTGCTGTAGAGCTTGCATCAGTGTGGGCTCTGCAAAAGTGTGCATTGAGGGCACATATCAACCACAAAGTATGCGTGAGCAACCTTCTGAAACCTAAAATGAAAAATGAGACACCCTACGGTCTCATGGACTTAATGGACACATGAAATAAGTACACAAGTTTGAAAGTTATATGAAGTGTGCCAAGACAGAATATTTGCCTGATCTGATTAGAAAAATAGTTTTTGTGTGTGTGTGTGTGTGTGAGGCGTGATTGAACAATGTAGACATAAAAACATACTCCGTCCTTTTGTTCATACAGGACATTATTCAAACTACAAAGTGTTTACTTATATTTGTGTACAATCGCAATAAAACACAACATTGTGCTTTTGTCAAACTGTAAACTACAACTGTCACCCAACCAAAATCTCTTACTCACACACACACACACACACACACACATAGTTTAAAAGCAAAAAAATCTTTTGGACATTCATCATATTGCATTGGTTTTCATTTCTTGTTCTCGAACAGAGCCCTAATCTGTTTATTTTTTCAGTTACACATTCTACATTGATTAAAAAAGAAAAATCAAATGTGCTTTTATTTTAGACATAAATAAATAATCTATCATTCAGATGAGAGTAAAGTTAGTGTTAGTTAAAATTTTAAGGAAAACAAAAATATGATCTGAAATATCGCACATTCATTTAAAATTCATTCAGGTTCAATTACCAAACATACAAATCTCAATGTAATTTAAAGCAAACAATACATTTAAAATATATGGGTTGTATGCAATTTTTTTATATATAAAAAGATATATATCCAAAAATACAAAGCCTAAACTTTAACAAGGGTTATTATCACTGTAACAGACACAATCACACACACACACACACACACACACACACACACACACACACGTCAAATCACTTACATTTTAGATGCAATATTGACTTTTTTTCTGTTTCAGCAGCGAAAATAGTTCAACAAAGATCACAGCAGAACCATCGAGCATCTCACAGCAACGCGTTCTCATTACTGAATGATTCAGCATTTTGAACAAATCGGTTGACTCAAAGATTCAACGACCAATCCATAATCTGTCTCATTCATGAATGACTCAGCCGTTCGAACGAATCGTTTGAACGAATGAATCAATGACTCGCTCATTAAGACGGTCGCCTGGCGACACCTAATGACGGTTTAGTGATATGTTTAAAAGTATCATTCTTTCCAACGATTGTTAATTAACTCATATTTGAAACATAAGCTATATATATATATATATATATACACACATATATATACACAAAAATAAAATAAACACATTTGAAGCGTGTTTGCTTACTAAATTGTGAGCTGAACGAAAGTTGCAGCAAATATCAGCAACAGGAGTCAAATTTCATTAATCACGAGAGTGAAGAGCTGACTGAAAAGATGATGACGGAATAGGCTATTTTATGTAAAAGCGCCTATTTAAGCGAATCTATCATTATACTCTTTTGTTGTTGTGTTTTCCGTGAAAAATAATAGACTATTGAACTCACAATTCAAGCACGCGCTCTGCACGCGCCACCATTATCAATGTCCGTGTGGACGTCCGCGATCGAACAGTGGAAACATTGGCTACTCCGTCATTTTATTCAAGAAGATCATTCAAACTGCAAAGTGTTTACTTATTTTTGGAATACTCGCAATCAAACACAACATTGTGATTTTGTAAAATACATTCAAGAAATCCGCCCCCGAAATGGGGCTTCTTTTAAAATGAAACAAAAAGGCTCACAGCTGCACGTCTTGTGGAGACGTCCGTTACTTTCGCTTTCAAGTTAGCGATTTTAAAGCCCCCAGCGGAGTCACGGTGGGAAAATATTCCCATAGTAGCATCAATTGGCCTACCTGATTTTGAACACAAGAGGGCAGTAAAGCACTATGAATGATTTTTTTTTTTTTTTTTTTTTTTGGCTAAACAACCATTCTGGCTGTTTTTAAACTTAAACATAAATCTTAAATTGAAAAAAAGGAATACAATGGGTTTACTTCTAATATTAGTATAATTTTATAGAAAAATAAATGGTGTATAATTACATTTTAGAAAGATATGAGACATTTCCTGATTCTTTTTTTGACATAATCCCTCGCCATAGCAAAACCGTTTGAGATATTCAATATCCGTTCACAATTTAGCATCTTTAATGTATTTTCATCAAGTTGAAAAAGTTTTGTAACTGTAGATGAAACTAACCCCCCCCCACACACACACTTTTGTCACAAAAGGTGGCGCTACTGAGCCCCTGCACCACGCCCGTTTCTGAAACTTTGCACATGTCTACTGGCTAATAAATGTGATCTGTCTGTCAAGTTTCATGCAATTTTAAGCAATTTCAGGCATGCTAAGAGTCTCAAAAGCATCAACAAAGAATAATAAAGTTTGATGCGTTGCCACGGCAACAGTATCTAAGATATCAATAATCCTTTCTCAGGTCTACATCTGCCGTGTGTCTACATTATACACATAAAGTTTGAAGCAAATTGGGTAAAAATAAGAGGGTGATTTCAAAGCCTTTAGGAAGTGACACACTTCCTGCTGCCAGTTGGTGGCGCTATAACTTTGACTCACAATAGTCACATCCATGTGATCGGACTCTTACAGCGAACACACTGCTGAAGTTTCATCAAGATCAGTTAATGTATGCAGAAGTTATAACACACTTCCTGTTTCCTTTATTCGCCATAAATTCGTTTCCTCGCCACAGCCAAACCGTTCGAGATATCAAAAATCCCCTGGCAACTTTTCATCCTCAATGTCTTGACTTCATGCTGACCGAGTTTCGTGGCGATTGGTTGAATTCTCTAGGAGGAGTATATCGAATTCCAGGGGCATACGCTTCCAAACAAACCATAATAGCCGACTTCCTGTTGGGCTGGGGTAAAAAGTAAAAGTACAAAGGATATATGAATCGATGAGATCTATATGTGTACCGAGTTTCATATTATTACATTCAAGCGTGTTTGATTTATGGACCAAGTTTTCGGACCCCGTTCCAGGGGGCACTGTCGAGCCCCCCTGCCACGCCCGGGTACCAGCTTCAGCCCGGCCCTGATGGCCACGGGTTCTGACCCGTGTGCAAAGTTTCAAGAGTTTTTGAGCACGTTAAGGGCCCCCAAAGTGCGCTGAGAGTCTCAAAAGTATCCAAAAAGAATATTAAAGTTTGATGCGTTGTCACGGCAACAGCATCTAAGATATCAACAATCCTTTCACAGGTCTAAATCTGGCGTGTGTCTACATTATACACATCAAGTTTGAAGCAAATCGGGTAAAGCCTGTTTGATTTATGGACCAAGTTTTCGGACCCCATTCCAGGGGGCGCTGTCGAGCCCCCCTGCCACGCCCGGGTACCAGCTTCAGCCCGGCCCTGATGGCCGCGGTTTCTGACCCGTGTGCAAAGTTTCAAGAGTTTTTGAGCACGTTAAGGGCCCCAAAAGTGCGCTAAGAATCTCAAAAGTATCCAAAAAGAATATTAAAGTTTGATGCGTTGTCACGGCAACAGCATCTAAGATATCAACAATCCTTTCACAGGTCTACATCTGGCTTGTGTCTACATTATACACATCAAGTTTGAAGCAAATAGGGTAAAGCGTGTTGGATATATGGACCAAATTGTCTGACCCGTTCAAGGGGGCGCTGTCGAGCCCCCCTGCCACGCCCGGGTACCAGCTTCAGCCTGGCCCTGATGGCCGCGGGTTTTGTCCCGTGTGCAAAGTTTCAAGAGTTTTCGAGCACGTTAAGAACCCCAAAAGTGCCCGAAAGCATAAAAAAGCATGAAAAAGCTTAAAAAAAGGAATATTAATGTTTGATGCATTGCCATGGCAACAGTATCTAAGATATCAATAATCCTTTCACAGGTCTACATCTGGCGTGTGTCTACATTATGCACATGAAGTTTGAAGCAAATCGGGTAAAAATAAGAGGGTGATTTAAAAGCATTTTGAAAGTGACACACTTCCTGCTGCCAGTTGGTGGCGCTATAACTTTGACTCACAATAGTCACATCCATGTGATCGGGCTCTTACAACGAACACACTGCTGAAGTTTCATCAAGATTAGTTAATGTATGCAGTAGTTATAACACACTTCCTGTTTCACGTTTCTCGCCATAATTTCGTTTACTCGCCACGGCCAAACCGTTCGAGATATCAAAAATCCCCTGGCAATTTTTCATCCTCAGTGTCTTGACTTCATGCTGACCGAGTTTCGTGCCGTGTGTTTGAATTCTCTAGGAGGAGTATTTCACATTCCATTGCATGTGTTTTCCAAACAACCCTTAATAGCCGACTTCCTGTTGGGCTGGGGTAAAAAGTAAGAGCATGAAGTATATATGAACCGATGAGATCTATATGTGTACTGAGTTTCATATTATTACATGCAAGCGTGTTTGATTTATGGACCAAGTGTTCAAACCCCGTTCCAGGGGGCGCTGTCGAGCCCCCCTGCCACGCCCGGGTACCAGCTTCAGCCCGGCCCTGATGGCCGCGGGTTCTGAGATGTGTGCAAAGTTTCAAGAGTTTTCGAGCACGTTAAGGCCCCCAAAAGTGCCCAAAAGGTAGTAAAATAATAATAATAATAATAAATAATAATCCTTAGGAAAACAATAGGGCCTTCGCCTTTTCAAGGCTTGGGCCCTAATAATAAATAATAATCCTTAGGAAAACAATAGGGCCTTCGCCTTTTCAAGGCTTGGGCCCTAATAATAATAATAATAAATAATAATCCTTAGGAAAACAATAGGGCCTTCGCCTTTTCAAGGCTTGGGCCCTAATAATAATAAATATATATATATATAAACAAGCCGGTGGCACCGCCACCCCGGTGCCTTTAGGGTTACTGTGCGTGACGGGCAATAACGTAACCCCGCTTTGACCTTTGAGAAGATGTGTGCTGTAGAGCTTGCATCAGTGTGGGCTCTGCAAAAGTGTGCATTGAGGGCACATATCAACCACAAAGTATGCGTGAGCAACCTTCTGAAACCTAAAATGAAAAATGAGACACCCTACGGTCTCATGGACTTAATGGACACATGAAATAAGTACACAAGTTTGAAAGTTATATGAAGTGTGCCAAGACAGAATATTTGCCTGATCTGATTAGAAAAATAGTTTTTGTGTGTGTGTGTGTGTGTGTGAGGCGTGATTGAACAATGTAGACATAAAAACATACTCCGTCCTTTTGTTCATACAGGACATTATTCAAACTACAAAGTGTTTACTTATATTTGTGTACAATCGCAATAAAACACAACATTGTGCTTTTGTCAAACTGTAAACTACAACTGTCACCCAACCAAAATCTCTTACACACACACACACACACACACACACACACACAGACACACATAGTTTAAAAGCAAAAAAATCTTTTGGACATTCATCATATTGCATTGGTTTTCATTTCTTGTTCTCGAACAGAGCCCTAATCTGTTTATTTTTTCAGTTACACATTCTACATTGATTAAAAAAGAAAAATCAAATGTGCTTTTATTTTAGACATAAATAAATAATCTATCATTCAGATGAGAGTAAAGTTAGTGTTAGTTCAAATTTTAAGGAAAACAAAAATATGATCTGAAATATCGCACATTCATTTAAAATTCATTCAGGTTCAATTACCAAACATACAAATCTCAATGTAATTTAAAGCAAACAATACATTTAAAATATATGGGTTGTATGCAATTTTTTTATATATAAAAAGATATATATCCAAAAATACAAAGCCTAAACTTTAACAAGGGTTAAACAATCACTGTAACAGACACAATCACACACACACACACACACACACACGTCAAATCACTTACATTTTAGATGCAATATTGACTTTTTTTCTGTTTCAGCAGCGAAAATAGTTCGACAAAGATCACAGCAGAACCATCGAGCATCTCACAGCAACGCGTTCTCATTACTGAATGATTCAGCATTTTGAACAAATCGGTTGACTCAAAGATTCAACGACCAATCCATAATCTGTCTCATTCATGAATGACTCAGCCGTTCGAACGAATCGTTTGAACGAATGAATCAATGACTCGCTCATTAAGACGGTCGCCTGGCGACACCTAATGACGGTTTAGTGATATGTTTAAAAGTATCATTCTTTCCAACGATTGTTAATTAACTCATATTTGAAACATAAGCTATATATATATATATATATATAATATATATATATATATACACACATATATATACACAAAAATAAAATAAACACATTTGAAGCGTGTTTGCTTACTAAATTGTGAGCTGAACGAAAGTTGCAGCAAATATCAGCAACAGGAGTCAAATTTCATTAATCACGAGAGTGAAGAGCTGACTGAAAAGATGATGACGGAATAGGCTATTTTATGTAAAAGCGCCTATTTAAGCGAATCTATCATTATACTCTTTTGTTGTTGTGTTTTCCGTGAAAAATAATAGACTATTGAACTCACAATTCAAGCACGCGCTCTGCACGCGCCACCATTATCAATGTCCGTGTGGACGTCCGCGATCGAACAGTGGAAACATTGGCTACTCCGTCATTTTATTCAAGAAGATCATTCAAACTGCAAAGTGTTTACTAATTTTTGGATACTCGCAATCAAACACAACATTGTGATTTTGTAAAATACATTCAAGAAATCCGCCCCCGAAATGGGGCTTCTTTTAAAATGAAACGAAAATGCTCACAGCTGCACGTCTTGTGGAGACGTCCGTTACTTTCGCTTTCAAGTTAGCGATTTTAAAGCCCCCAGCGGAGTCACGGTGGGAAAATATTCCCATAGTAGCATCAATTGGCCTACCTGATTTTGAACACAAGAGGGCAGTAAAGCACTATGAATGATTTTAAATTTTTTTATTTTTTTGGCTAAACAACCATTCTGGCTGTTTTTAAACTTAAACATAAATCTTAAATTGAAAAAAAGGAAGACAATGGGTTTAGTTCTAATATTAGTATAATTTTATAGAAAAATAAATGGTGTATAATTACATTTTAGAAAGATATGAGACATTTCCTGATTCTTTTTTTGACATAATCCCTCGCCATAGCAAAACCGTTTGAGATATTCAATATCCGTTCACAATTTAGCATCTTTAAAGTATTTTCATCAAGTTGAAAAAGTTTTGTAACTGTAGATGAAACTAACCCCCCCCCACACACACACTTTTGTCACAAAAGGTGGCGCTACTGAGCCCCTGCACCACGCCCGTTTCTGAAACTTTGCACATGTCTACTGGCTAATAAATGTGATCTGTCTGTCAAGTTTCATGCAATTTTAAGCAATTTCAGGCATGCTAAGAGTCTCAAAAGCATCCAAAAAGAATATTAAAGTTTGATGCGTTGTCACGGCAACAGTATCTAAGATATCAATAATCCTTTCACAGGTCTACATCTGGCGTGTGTCTACATTATACACATAAAGTTTGAAGCAAATCGGGTAAAAATAAGAGGGTGATTTAAAAGCATTTTGAAAGTTACACACTTCCTGCTGCCAGTTGGTGGCGCTATAACTTTGACTCACAATAGTCACATCCATGTGATCGGCCTCTTACAGCGAACACACTGCTAAAGTTTCATCAAGATCAGTTACTGTATGCTGAAGTTATAACACACTTCCTGTTTCACGTTTCTCGCCATAAATTCGTTTCCTCGCCACGGCCAAACCGTTCGAGATATCAAAAATCCCCTGGCAATTTTTCATGCTCAATGTCTTGACTTCATGCTGACCGAGTTTCGTGGCGATTGGTTGAATTCTCTAGGAGGAGTATATCGAATTCCAGGGGCATACGCTTCCAAACAAACCATAATAGCCGACTTCCTGTTGGGCTGGGGTAAAAAGTAAAAGTACAAAGGATATATGAATCGATGAGAAATATATGTGTACCGAGTTTCATATTATTACATTCAAGCGTGTTTGATTTATGGACCAAGTTTTCGGACCCCGTTCCAGGGGGCACTGTCGAGCCCCCCTGCCACGCCCGGGTACCAGCTTCAGCCCGGCCCTGATGGCCACGGGTTCTGACCCGTGTGCAAAGTTTCAAGAGTTTTTGAGCACGTTAAGGGCCCCCAAAGTGCGCTGAGAGTCTCAAAAGTATCCAAAAAGAATATTAAAGTTTGATGCGTTGTCACGGCAACAGCATCTAAGATATCAACAATCCTTTCACAGGTCTAAATCTGGCGTGTGTCTACATTATACACATCAAGTTTGAAGCAAATCGGGTAAAGCCTGTTTGATTTATGGACCAAGTTTTCGGACCCCATTCCAGGGGGCGCTGTCGAGCCCCCCTGCCACGCCCGGGTACCAGCTTCAGCCCGGCCCTGATGGCCGCGGTTTCTGACCCGTGTGCAAAGTTTCAAGAGTTTTTGAGCATGTTAAGGGCCCCAAAAGTGCGCTAAGAATCTCAAAAGTATCCAAAAAGAATATTAAAGTTTGATGCGTTGTCACGGCAACAGCATCTAAGATATCAACAATCCTTTCACAGGTCTACATCTGGCTTGTGTCTACATTATACACATCAAGTTTGAAGCAAATAGGGTAAAGCGTGTTGGATATATGGACCAAATTGTCTGACCCGTTCAAGGGGGCGCTGTCGAGCCCCCCTGCCACGCCCGGGTACCAGCTTCAGCCTGGCCCTGATGGCCGCGGGTTTTGTCCCGTGTGCAAAGTTTCAAGAGTTTTTGAGCACGTTAAGAACCCCAAAAGTGCCCGAAAGCATAAAAAAGCATGAAAAAGCTTAAAAAAAGGAATATTAATGTTTGATGCATTGCCATGGCAACAGTATCTAAGATATCAATAATCCTTTCACAGGTCTACATCTGGCGTGTGTCTACATTATGCACATGAAGTTTGAAGCAAATCGGGTAAAAATAAGAGGGTGATTTAAAAGCATTTTGAAAGTGACACACTTCCTGCTTCCAGTTGGTGGCGCTATAACTTTGACTCACAATAGTCACATCCATGTGATCGGGCTCTTACAACGAACACACTGCTGAAGTTTCATCGAGATTAGTTAATGTATGCAGTAGTTATAACACACTTCCTGTTTCACGTTTCTCGCCATAATTTCGTTTACTCGCCACGGCCAAACCGTTCGAGATATCAAAAATCCCCTGGCAATTTTTCATCCTCAGTGTCTTGACTTCATGCTGACCGAGTTTCGTGCCGTGTGTTTGAATTCTCTAGGAGGAGTATTTCACATTCCATTGCATGTGTTTTCCAAACAACCCTTAATAGCCGACTTCCTGTTGGGCTGGGGTAAAAAGTAAGAGCATGAAGTATATATGAACCGATGAGATCTATATGTGTACTGAGTTTCATATTATTACATGCAAGCGTGTTTGATTTATGGACCAAGTGTTCAAACCCCGTTCCAGGGGGCGCTGTCGAGCCCCCCTGCCACGCCCGGGTACCAGCTTCAGCCCGGCCCTGATGGCCGCGGGTTCTGAGATGTGTGCAAAGTTTCAAGAGTTTTCGAGCACGTTAAGGCCCCCAAAAGTGCCCAAAAGGTAGTAAAATAATAATAATAATAAATAATAATCCTTAGGAAAACAATAGGGCCTTCGCCTTTTCAAGGCTTGGGCCCTAATAATCCTAAGGAAAACAATAGGGCCTTCGCCTTTTCAAGGCTTGGGCCCTAATAATAAATAATAATCCTAAGGAAAACAATAGGGCCTTCGCCTTTTCAAGGCTTGGGCCCTAATAATAATAATAAAATATAGCTGCGAGCAGCGATTACGGGCCCAAGCCGGTGGCACCGCAACCCCGGTGCCTTTAGGGTTACTGTGCGTGACGGGCAATAACGTAACCCCGCTTTGACCTTTGAGAAGATGTGTGCTGTAGAGCTTGCATCAGTGTGGGCTCTGCAAAAGTGTGCATTGAGGGCACATATCAACCACAAAGTATGCGTGAGCAACCTTCTGAAACCTAAAATGAAAAATGAGACACCCTACGGTCTCATGGACTTAATGGACACATGAAATAAGTACACAAGTTTGAAAGTTATATGAAGTGTGCCAAGACAGAATATTTGCCTGATCTGATTAGAAAAATAGTTTTTGTGTGTGTGTGTGTGTGTGTGTGTGAGGCGTGATTGAACAATGTAGACATAAAAACATACTCCGTCATTTTGTTCATACAGGACATTATTCAAACTACAAAGTGTTTACTTATATTTGTGTACAATCGCAATAAAACACAACATTGTGCTTTTGTCAAACTGTAAACTACAACTGTCACCCAACCAAAATCTCTTACACACACACACACACACACATAGTTTAAAAGCAAAAAAATCTTTTGGACATTCATCATATTGCATTGGTTTTCATTTCTTGTTCTCGAACAGAGCCCTAATCTGTTTATTTTTTCAGTTACACATTCTACATTGATTAAAAAAGAAAAATCAAATGTGTTTTTATTTTATACATAAATAAATAATCTATCATTCAGATGAGAGTAAAGTTAGTGTTAGTTCAAATTTTAAGGAAAACAAAAATATGATCTGAAATATCGCACATTCATTTAAAATTCATTCAGGTTCAATTACCAAACATACAAATCTCAATGTAATTTAAAGCAAACAATACATTTAAAATATATGGGTTGTATGCAATTTTTTATATATAAAAAGATATATATCCAAAAATACAAAGCCTAAACTTTAACAAGGGTTAAACAATCACTGTAACAGACACAATCACACACACACACACACACACACACACACACACACACACACACACACACACACACACACACGTCAAATCACTTACATTTTAGATGCAATATTGACTTTTTTTCTGTTTCAGCAGCGAAAATAGTTCAACAAAGATCACAGCAGAACCATCGAGCATCTCACAGCAACGCGTTCTCATTACTGAATGATTCAGCATTTTGAACAAATCGGTTGACTCAAAGATTCAACGACCAATCCATAATCTGTCTCATTCATGAATCACTCAGCCGTTCGAACGAATCGTTTGAACGAATGAATCAATGACTCGCTCATTAAGACGGTCGCCTGGCGACACCTAATGACGGTTTAGTGTTATGTTTAAAAGTATCATTCTTTCCAACGATTGTTAATTAACTCATATTTGAAACATAAGCTATATATATATATATATATATATATATATATATATACACACATATATATACACAAAAATAAAATAAACACATTTGAAGCGTGTTTGCTTACTAAATTGTGAGCTGAACGAAAGTTGCAGCAAATATCAGCAACAGTCCGTGTGGACGTCCGCGATCGAACAGTGGAAACATTGGCTACTCCGTCATTTTATTCAAGAAGATCATTCAAACTGCAAAGTGTTTACTTATTTTTGGATACTCGCAATCAAACACAACATTGTGATTTTGTAAAATACATTCAAGAAATCCGCCCCCGAAATGGGGCTTCTTTTAAAATGAAACGAAAATGCTCACAGCTGCACGTCTTGTGGAGACGTCCGTTACTTTCGCTTTCAAGTTAGCGATTTTAAAGCCCCCAGCGGAGTCACGGTGGGAAAATATTCCCATAGTAGCATATACAATTTAATACAATTGGCCTACCTGATTTTGAACACAAGAGGGCAGTAAAGCACTATGAATGATTTTTTTTTTTTTTTTTTTGGCTAAACAACCATTCTGGCTGTTTTTAAACTTAAACATAAATCTTAAATTGAAAAAAAGGAATACAATGGGTTTAGTTCTAATATTAGTATAATTTTATAGAAAAATAAATGGTGTATAATTACATTTTAGAAAGATATGAGACATTTCCTGATTCTTTTTTTGACATAATCCCTCGCCATAGCAAAACCGTTTGAGATATTCAATATCCGTTCACAATTTAGCATCTTTAATGTATTTTCATCAAGTTGAAAAAGTTTTGTAACTGTAGATGAAACTAACCCCCCACACACACTTTTGTCACAAAAGGTGGCGCTACTGAGCCCCTGCACCACGCCCGTTTCTGAAACTTTGCACATGTCTACTGGCTAGTAAATGTGATCTGTCTGTCAAGTTTCATGCAATTTTAAGCAATTTCAGGCATGCTAAGAGTCTCAAAAGCATCCAAAAAGAATATTAAAGTTTGATGCGTTGCCATGGCAAAAAAAATTTTTTTTGACTAAACAACCATTCTGGCTGTTTTTAAACTTAAACATTATTCTCTAATTGCTCTCACCATGCCCGTTTCTGAAACTCTGCACATGTCTACTGTCTAATAAATGTGATGTGTCTGTCGGGTTTCATGCAATTTCAAGTATGTTAAGAGTCTCAAAAGCATCAACAAAGAATAATAAAGTTTGATGCGTTGCTATAAATTATATATATATATATAAAAAATACATATATATATATATATATATATATATATATATTTTTATATACATATATATATATATATCTCACTTGCCTTACCTGAGAACAATGAAAACAATAAAAAAAACTAGGGAATCACTAAACCGAGAGAATTATTCTGTTTTGATGATACACTCAAAATATTACACAAGCAATTCTTTAAATTTAATGATATTCAGAACAGAACAAGAATTCAAAAAAACTATAATTAAGAATTAACCGAAATAATTGAAAGCGAAAGTGAAAGTAAGTGGTGTTTGGCCACGTAACTCTCTCATTAGAATCAAACTGTTTCAACATTTGCGATGTATTTGGATGCTAAACTATTCTTTATTATGGGCTTTGTACTTCACTCAGGTTTCAATATGTGTGTGTGTGTGTGTGTGTGTGTGTGTGTGTGTGTGTGTGTGTGTGTGTGTGTGTGTGTGAGGTGCGGGTGCTATTGAACTGTTACACATAAAAACATACTCCGTCCAATAAAACACAACAAAGTGCTTTTTTCAAACTATAAACTCTTGTCAAACTGTAACCTACAACTGTCACCAAACTAAAATCACACGCACACACTGTCTAAAAGCAAAAAATATTTATCCAACCCCATTTAAAACAGTCTGTGGGTGCCATCTTTTGGACATTCACCACATCGCATTGATTTTCATTTATTGTCCTCAGAGCCCTAATCTGTTTATTTTTCAATTACACATTCTACATTGATTAAAAAAGAAAAATTCAAATGTGTTTTTATTTTATACAGGAATAAATTATTTATAATTCAGATGAGAATAAAGTTAGTGTTTTACAATTTAAAGGAAAACAAATATATTGTTCTGAAATATAGCACATTCATTTTAAATTCATTCAGCTTCAATTACCAATACAATCTTAATTTTATTTAAAGCAAACTATACATTTAAAAGATCTTGGTTCTGTGCATATTTTGTAATTTAAAAAAAATACAAAATTGTTATGCAAAAAGACAAGGCCTTAGAGATTTCTTTATCTTTTAATGCAGGAAAAATCACACAGCAATGAAAGGCTTAATATCATGTCACTGTAACAGCCAGCCAGCCACACACACACATATAAACACAGACACCAGCCCTCCCTCCCCCTCCCTCCCCACACAGACAGCCACACACACACACACACATAGAATGGGAGGGGGCCCTCTCTCTGTCAAAGAGTGACAGAGAGAGATACCATTTCATGAAATCCACATTCAAACCACAATATCTGACTTTCTGAGGGTTGGAGCTATTGACTGTAAATTAGAAAGTTGTTTGGCTTGAGGAGAAGAATATACAAGCTGAGTTTTGTAACTGTAGGTAAATCTAACTAAGTTATAACACACTTTATATGTCCTTTTTTAGTCATGAAAATTCATTTCCTCGCCACGGCCAAACCGTTCGAGATATCAAAAATCCGTCAGCAATTTAGCATCCTCAATGTCTTGACTTCATGCACGCCTAGTTTGGCAATGATTGAATGAATTGCCTAGGAGTAGTACTTCAAATTCCACAGCAAGCGTTTTCCAAACAACCCATAATAGCCGACTTCCTGTTGGGCTGGCGTAAAACTTGACCAGGGGTAAAATGTTTGGCCCGATGAGATCTACATGTGTACTGAGTTTCATATTAATTCATGCAAGCGTGTTGAATATATGGACCAAATTGTCGGACCCCGTTCAAGGGGGCGCTGTTGAGCCCCCCTGCCACGCCCGGGTACCAGCTTCAGCCCGGCCCTGATGGCCGTGGGTTCTGACCTGTGTGCAAAATTTCAAAAGTTTTTGAGCACGTTAAGAGTCCCAAAATCCCCTGAAACCTTGAAATGCATTAAAATCAATAGACAAATCCCTCACACACAGAGACGGAAAGAGAGGGAGAGAAAATTCTCAGAAACATCCACATTCAAACTAAAATATCTGACTCCCTCTTGGTCTGAGCTAATGACAGTAAATTAGAAAGTTGTCCGGCTTGATCTGAACAATATGCGTACCGAGTTTTATGATTGTAGGTAAAACTATAGAACTAACACCCCCACTTTTGTCAAAAGGTGGCGCTACTGAGCCCCTGCACCACGCCCGTTTCTGAAACTTTGCACATGTCTACTGGCTAATAAATGTGATGTGTCTGTCGAGTTTCATGTTATTTCAAGTATGTTAAGAGTCTCAAAAGCATCAACAAAGAATATTAAAGTTTGATGCGTTGCCACGGCAACAGTATCTAATATATCAATAATCCTTTCACAGGTCTACATCTGCCGTGTATTTACATTATACAGATGAAGTTTGAAGCAAATCGGGTTAAAATAAGAGGGTGATTTCAAAGCATTTTGAAAGTGACACACTTCCTGCTGCCAGTTGGTGGCGCTATAACTTTGACTCACAATAGTCACATCCATGTGATCGGCCTCTTAAAGCGAACACACTGGTGAAGTTTCGTTAAGATCAGCTAATGTATGCTGAAGTTATAACACACTTCCTGTTTCACGTTTCTCGCCATAAATTCGTTTCCTCGCCACGGCCAAACCGTTCGAGATATCAAAAATCCCCTGGCAATTTTTCATCCTCAATGTCTTGACTTCATGCTGACCGAGTTTCGTGGCATTTCTTTGAATTCTCTAGGAGAAGTACTTTAAATTCCATTGCATGCGTTTAACAAACAACCCTAAATAGCCGACTTCCTGTTGGGATGGGGTAAAAAGTAAGAGCATGAAGTATATATGAACCGATGAGATCTATATGTGTACCGAGTTTCATATTATTACATGCAAGTGTGTTTGATTTATGGACCAAGTTTTCGGACCCCGTTCCAGGGGGCGCTGTCGAGCCCCCCTGCCACGCCCGGGTACCATCTTCAGCCCGGCCCTGATGGCCGCGGGTTCTGACCTGTGTGCAAAGTTTCAAGAGTTTTCGAGCACGTTAAGGGCCCCAAAAGTGCCCGAATAGTCGTAAGAAAAATATAGAAAATGAGTTTCCAAACAACCCATAATAACCGACTTCCTGTTGGGCTGACGTAAAACTTAGAGCACGAAAGTTGTTTGACCCGATGAGATCTATAAGTGTACCGAGTTTCAGATTATTACATGCAAGCGTGTTTGATATATGGACAAGTGTTCAAACCCCGTTCCAGGGGGCGCTGTCGAGCCCCCCTGCCACGCCCGGGTACCAGCTTCAGCCCGGCCCTGATGGCCGCGGGTTCTGAGATGTGTGCAAAGTTTCAAGAGTTTTCGAGCACGTTAAGGCCCCCAAAAGTGCCCAAAAGGTAGTAAAATAATAATAATAATAATAATAATAATAATAATAAATAATAATCCTAAGGAAAACAATAGGGCCTTCGCCTTTTCAAGGCTTGGGCCCTAATAATAATCCTTAGGAAAACAATAGGGCCTTCGCCTTTTCAAGGCTTGGGCCCTAATAATAATAATAATAATAATAAATAATAATCCTTAGGAAAACAATAGGGCCTTCGCCTTTTCAAGGCTTGGGCCCTAATAATAATAAATAATAATCCTTAGGAAAACAATAGGGCCTTCGCCTTTTCAAGGCTTGGGCCCTAATAATCCTTAGGAAAACAATAGGGCCTTCGCCTTTTCAAGGCTTGGGCCCTAATAATAATCCTAAGGAAAACAATAGGGCCTTCGCCTTTTCAAGGCTTGGGCCCTAATAATCCTAAGGAAAACAATAGGGCCTTCGCCCTTTCAGGGCTTGGGCCCTAATAATAATAATAATCCTTAGGAAAACAATAGGGCCTTCGCCTTTTCAAGGCTTGGGCCCTAATAATCCTTAGGAAAACAATAGGGCCTTCGCCTTTTCAAGGCTTGGGCCCTAATAATAATCCTAAGGAAAACAATAGGGCCTTCGCCTTTTCAAGGCTTGGGCCCTAATAATAATCCTAAGGAAAACAATAGGGCCTTCGCCTTTTCAAGGCTTGGGCCCTAATAATAATCCTAAGGAAAACAATAGGGCCTTCGCCTTTTCAAGGCTTGGGCCCTAATAATAATCCTAAGGAAAACAATAGGGCCTTCGCCTTTTCAAGGCTTGGGCCCTAATAATAATCCTAAGGAAAACAATAGGGCCTTCGCCTTTTCAAGGCTTGGGCCCTAATAATCCTTAGGAAAACAATAGGGCCTTCGCCTTGCAAGGCTTGGGCCCTAATAATCCTTAGGAAAACAATAGGGCCTTCGCCTTTTCAAGGCTTGGGCCCTAATAAGTGTCGCCTGTCAATGACGTAATATCCGCGCTATCCTTCGTTTCCGCTCGAACTGCATGACGTAACCATGGCGACAGACGTGGACAACTGCGTAGCGCGCAACGTTAAGCGACACGCAGTTCTCTTTCATCATCTCGTTTCGAGATCCACCTATGGGAAGGGCATCCGTACCTGACCTCTGCAGAAGCATCCAATTGCACCAAGTCTGGCTAACAGACAGAAGCGCGCACCCAATGCCAGGTGAGGCCACACCCCTTTACCTACGGGCATATCACAGCTGGGCGCGCTGCTATTCCTCAGTTGACATTCGCTTCTCGCGATCTCTGCATTGACACAGTTCGGTTGGATTAACGTTACGCTGCTCACTTTCGAGTCTTCAGGAGGACATATCGCCAGATCAGCCTCCGCCAGACGTGAGTGACAGTCGTTTCTTCAGCCTATCCGCTGTGTTTTTTGCATCCGGAGCCGCCCGAGCTCTCGCTGTCCTTTACCTGCTCCTCCTTTACATGGCTGCCCGCCACGGATTTTTCCGAGTTCTTCACCGCTGGCCCACCCATGGCTATGTGACCGTCTAAACAGCCACTTCCCCCGGGGAACAACCTATCACGACGAGCCTGCCCGGCCGCGTGTGGTGCTCTCATCGCCGCTAAAGACCCTCTCGTTCTGCGCGGTCTGCTTGGGCTTAACACACTCAAGCTTTGGAGAACCAGGAGGATTGCGGTCATTGTAATTGCTGCCCATGTAGCTTTTACAAAGCCGGCTTTTAGTTGCACGACACAGCGCGCCGTGCTCGGCCTTTCTGACTCGGAGGGGAGACACGGTGATGATGACGCGCTACCGGGGGACTCCCGGAGCGCCACCTCTCTAAAATATTTGAGCTGACATCAGCCCAATCCGCATTCCCTGAAGAGGACATCTTCGCGGGAAAACCTCACTCTCGTTGACGAACCGGTCGGTTCCGTCGACGGGGATGACGCGGCCCTTTTAGCGTTCCCTAGGCTAGCGCTCACGCGGCTTTGCCTCAGTCCATCCTCCTGGAAGTTTGTGAGCGAGCGGCCGTTCGTCTCAACATTGTGTGGCCAGCTCCACAGAGCGCCACCGACCAGGATAGGAATATTTACGACGTGTAAACGCTGGGACCACCGCCCAGTCGGAGGAAACAACTCTTAAGAACGTTTTTTCCAAAAAAAAAAAAAAAAAGGCGTTCGCGAAGCTCATAAGCACGGCTGGAGCGTCCCGCTAGACTGTTAACACGGTCTCACGGGCCTTGATGTGTTACGATTACGCGTTGAGGTTTTCAATTTATGCCTTCCTAGGAAGGCGGTCCCGGACGCAAGCGGCCTGCCTGTTGTTCGACCATTGGGATTAACGTTAACTCAGGGTCTCCCACCTACGGTCAGTTAATCCCGTCTCGTGGCTGCCCAGCCCGTGTGTTAGTGGACGTTGTGTGTGTGTGTCCCCCTCCCCCCACAACAACAAGTTACAGGGGGGGGCTGTCGTGAGGAAAAGTACATAGCAGTGTTACCACACCGCACGCACTTGGTTCCCCTCACCCGTTATTAAAGGCTTCGGCCCCAGTGTTTCCCAACACAAACACACACATTACTAAACAACACATTAACACAATAAACGAATCAAATGAATTCGTTCAGATTTATATATCTGCCAACATAAAGAGCAAATCTCTCTTGATCCTATGCATGTCGCCCTGAGTCCGTCCACAAAAGGGCGCCATTGCCTCACAAATCAACCAACTGGGCTCACACAGCTCAGTTGCGGCTGTCCAGCCGATGTGTTTTTAGTGGACGTTGTGTGTGGAAGGCCCCTGTGTTCCCCAACACAAAACACACACATAACTAAATAACACTTTAAAAACAACAACAACAACAAAAGAACAACGAATTAAATAAATCCGTTACAGAGAGAGCATCTCTCTCCGCGGATATTATTTTTCTGCCTGCACTTGAGACTGCCCAGTTCATGTGTTCAGGAGATATGTGTTTTTCCCCACTTTTGGGGGCACCTTGTGAGGGAAAGTTCAGCACAGTGGACACCACACTATGTTCCCCTCACTCTGTCAATAAAGGCTTCGGCCCCAGTGTTTGCCCAACACAAAACACACAAAGCTACAAATCAAATGAATTCGTTTTGGAGAGAAGACCTCTCTCCGCAGAGAAAACTTCTCACTGCAAAGAGAGGAAATCCCTCCGAACCCCTGCATGTCGCCTCTAGTGTGCCCACTAGATGGCGCCTTTGCATCACAAATGAACCAGCTGGGCCCATACAGCTCCACTCCGGCCCGAGCGGGGGCGCTCGCGAGTCATAAAGCGGCTTGGTAAGCCGTTTCAGCGCCCGAGTGGGTTTTTGCGTACCGTAACCCAGGGTTACAAGCTGCAGTTTGCAATTAAACCTCCGCTTTTCAACGGCGTTCTCTCTTCTCACACAGAAGAAAATGCCTCACACATTCTGAAAGAGGAAATTTCCTCCCTCCTAACAAGGGAGCGATTCAGATGGTGCCACCCAATCTGATAAACCATGGTTTTTATTCCTGGTATTTTCATGTTCCAAAAGGCGTGGCGCCCCCCGCCCTATATTGGACCTTCGAGTGTTGAACAAACATTTGAGGAAATACAATTTCAGAATGTGACACAAGGCTCTCTCGCCTGTGCCATAAAGCAGAACGACTGGTTCACATCAGTCGATCTGAAAGATGCTTTCTTTCACATAAGCATCTACCCTCCACACAGGAAATATCTTCGTTTCGCCTACCAAGGCATTTGTTACGAATTCACAGTTCTTACGTTCGGGCGCAGTTTGAGTCCCCAAACTTTTTGTCTGTGTGCGGAGGTGGGCGTGGCGCCCCTGAGACTATCAGGGCTGAGAATTCTGACTTACTGGCTCATCATAGCCAAATCAAAGGAGAAGGTGTCGCTGGACACCGGCCGGGTGCTTGCGCACATCACATCCCTCGGGTTCAAGGTGAATGCGAGCAAAAACAATCTGACTCCCAGTCAGAATGTCATTTTCCTGGGCTTGGAATTGAACTCAGTCTCTATGCGAGCGCGTCTCTCTCAAGAGCGCGTTCGCTCGCTGATGGACAGTCTGTCTCAGTTCAGAGAAGGGGCGAGAGTACAATATCGCACATGCCTCAGGCTGCAGGATCTCATGGCTTCATCTATCCAAGTTGTGCCATTGGTCTCCTGAAAATGAGAGCGTTCACGTAATGGGTTTTGTCACTACATTTCAGCCCGATTCGCGATCTCTGCCGCTCGGTAACGATGACGCGCGCCTGCTCGGCGGCCATGAGCCATTGGGAGAGCGAGAACTTTTACGCACAGGGAACCCCCCTCGGGACGGTACGATGCGAAAAGTTTTGACGACAGATGCGTCCTTAACAGGCTGGGGAACCACCCAGGAAGGCAGAACAGTGAACGGTCTGTGGCTGAGCAGACTACGTTCAGCGCACATTAACTATTTAGAGCTTTTACTATTTGGAAAGCTCTGAATCATTTTCTGCCTTGCCTGCAGGGACATCCCGTTTCTAGTACGGTGCGATAATACCACGGCAGTGGCTTATATCAACCGTCAGGGCGGCATGCGCTCGTCGAAACTCCACGCTCTAGCTTACAGGCTTTTGGTGTGGAGCAGACAGGTTTTTCTGTCATTACGCGTGACTCATGTCCCGGGCATTCGGAACAGAGGCGCGGATCTGCTATCGAGGGGAAACCCAATCTACGGGGATTGGCGTCTTCACCCGCAGATAGTGGAGAGGTTATGGATGAGATTCGGACAGGCAGCCGTAGATCTTTTCGCCTCGCGCGAAAATCACCATTGTCCTATGTTCTTATCGCTAAAGGACGTGGACGCGCCCCTCGGGGCAGACGCACTGGCCCACCCATGGCCCAAAGTGCTGCTGTATGCTTTTCCTCCCCTGTGCCTGATAATTTTCCCACTGGCCAGGGTGAGAGAGCACGGCCTGTCTCTCATTCTGATAGCACCCAGGTGGCCCAAAGCCCCGTGGCTGGCAGAGATAATCCCTCTGTTATACGCCGAGCCATGGCGCCTCCCCCCTCGCACGGACACACTGTCCCAAGCCAACGGGGAGTTTTACCACCCCCACCCGGACAGGGTGGCTCTCTGGGCCTGGCCCGTGAGAGGACGAACCTAAATGCACTGGGGCTCCCGCCGCGTGTAATCGCCACTACTCAGAATGCCAGGGCCGTTTTCACGCGATCCCTATATGGCTGTAAGTGGCAAGTGTTCAAAGGGTGGCATGATGGGCGTGGTTTCACATCTTATCAGTGCTTGGTGCCTGATATTCTGTGTTTCCTGCAAGACCTCATGGAAAGAGGCAGGTCCTTTTACACTATTATGGTCTACCTGGCTGTGTTTTCACCGGGGCTCCACCGTCAGGCAGCACCCTCTAACCCGCAGATTTATGGAGGGTGCACGCCGCTCTTTGCCGGTCATCAGGAGATCTGTTCCAGAGTGGGACCTCTCCATGGTGCTGGAAGCGCGGCCTCTGTATCCTTTTGAGCCTCTGGGGAGTATTTCCCTTAAGCTGCTGTCCCTCAAGACAGCTTTGCTCTCAGCCTCGGCATCTGCTAAACGGGTCAGTGAGCTACATGCACTCTCGGTTCACCCCTCGTGCGCCAAAATTCTCCCTAAGTGGAGATAAGGTTTTCCTTAAGCCTAACCCGGCCTTCATGCCGAAATGCTTCCCTGCGTTCACTTCGGAGGTTTTGGAGCTATCCGCTTTTCACCCTCCACCCTTTGCCTCCCCGGAGGATCAGGGGCTGAATGCTCTGTGTCCCGTCCGTGCTCTGCAAGCATATATGACCAGGACCAGTGCTTTCCGCAAGAGCGACCAGCTCTTTGTTTCGAGGGCTCCTCTGCACAAGGGGAGTCCCATTTTAAAGCAATGCCTCTCACATTGGCTCGTGGACGCTATACTATGGCTTATGAAGCAAAGGGAGTGCAGCCCCAAGGGCTCAAAAGCTCATTCCACAAGGGGCTTAGCCGCCTCTTGGGCTTTGTTCAGGGGAGTGCCACTGCAGGACATCTGCTCCGTGGCCAGCTGGGCCTCTCCTCATACCTTTGAGCGTTACTACCGGTTGGATGTCACCAGAACTTCGGTGGCACACTTGGTCCTAGGGGTAGGGTCCTCTTAGCCCTTTCCCACAGCCCCGTTTGGTTAACCAATGAGGAGCGAATGGGCCGGCTGGCCATGTTCATTCCTGTCACCAAGCATTCGCATTCCTTCTTGGGTTTAGCTATGTGCATTGGTGGTGCGGGGGCCATTATCATGTATGTGTCTCATGCATGTTTCATGCCCTGCTTGTCCACAACAGTTAGCGTGGCGGAAAACTTGCAGGGTCATGTTTGTGGGACGTGTCAGGCACCGCCTCTCTGAGGTGACCGTCCTTCTCTGGCCTTCAGAACCTCACTGTGAGTGTATTGGGCAATCGGGGAGCTGTCCATGTCTCTCCCATAGGTGGATCTCGAAACGAGATGATGAAAGAGAACAATAGGTTACTGTCGTAACCCCGGTTCTCTGAAACATCGAGTGGAGAGATCCACCAGCTATGCCCCGCTTGCCGCACGAGAAGCGAATATACTTACTGAGGAATAGCAGCGCGCCCAGCTGTGATATGCCCGTAGGTAAAGGGGTGTGGCCTCACCTGGCATTGGGTGCGCGCTTCTGTCTGTTAGCCAGACTTGGTGCAATTGGATGCTTCTGCAGAGGTCAGGTACGGATGCCCTTCCCATAGGTGGATCTCTCCACTCGATGTTTCAGAGAACCGGGGTTACGACAGTAACCTATTGTTCTTGTTTCGTTCAAACATAGACCATGGCAAGCAGACTTTGGGACAAACAAGGTGAACTAAACGAGGATCAATATCAGCGTGACGTTTTTGAGATGCCGAGAGCTCCACGTCCGCGACTAACTTGGACTTGACAGAGCTTCACGAGTCACGACTTTATTAGACAGGTGAGCAAATGTACATAAAACAAATCAATGTTATAACGTTAGCTCAACATGATGAAATGTTAGTATATGGTCAGTATGTTATTCTAATGTTGATCTAGCTCACTGTAAACGAACTAACATGTAGAATAACATATAGCTTTCAACACACATTTAAATGCCGTTTAGTGTGATAGTGTAACGTTAGACCAGGTGAAAAAGCGCTGCATTACCTCACAAGTTTAATTAGTCTATTAAACTGACCTGTGTGAGTAACGTTAATCCAGCACTTGCGGGTAGTTCGGTAGAATGAAATGTCCTCATTTCCTTTATATCCGCGGGACTCGCATGTGATATCTGTGCTATGTGAGTAACGTTAATCCAGCACTTGCTGATAGTTCGGTAACGTTAGAATGAAATGTCCTCATTCCTTTTATATCCTCGGGACTCGCGTGTGATATCTGTCTCTTTAGCAATTGCGACCTGCTTCATACCACTGTAATGTTAAAAAAAAACATGAATGTTTGCACTCATCCATAAACATTATTAGATCCATCAGCTTGACAGCAAGTCCCATCATTCAGCTCGTCACTGCGTCATAAACATACGCCTTTGTTATTGTTGGAAACTGTGCCCTCTTGTGGCGAAAAAATATCACATATTGTGCCTTTAAAGGGTTAGTTCACCCAAAAATGAAAATTAAGTCATTAATTACTCACCCCCATGCTGTACCAACCCCGTAAGACCTTCGTTCGTCTTCGGAACACAAATGAAGATATTTTTGATTAAATATGACAGCTGGATCACTCCTCCATAGGCTCCCTAAGGGATTGAAACCTGACGTCCCAGAAAGTCAATGAAGAAAATGTTTAAATATTCCATGTCACAACAGTGGCTCAACTATAAGTTTATCAAGCGACGAGAATACTTTTTGTGCGAAAAAACAAACAAAAATAACGACTTTATTCGACTATTCCTTTTCTTCCTTGTAGGCCTGAAACGAGACTTCAAGAGATTTCCACGACGCGCATGCGCGAGAACTTAACTGAAGTAGTTGAAGGAGATCACAATTCTCGCGCATGCGTCGTGGAAATCTCTTGAAGTCTCGTTTCAGGTCTTACAGGGTTGGTACAGCATGGGGGTGAGTAATTAATGATTTAATTTTCATTTTTGGGTGAACTAACCCTTTAAGCCTAAAATGTTTCCAATTTAGGCTATGCAAGGAATACAAAAGCCCCGACATAGAGTGGATAGATATAGTAGATATATATAGAGAGAAAATTACTCAAAAAAGTCAGTAAGAAGCTTTCTCTTCCCGACTGCGAGTGGATGTTTATTATTAACCATTTTACTTCACCGGAGCGGCGCAAATCAAGCAGTCCTGTCAACGATGTCATGCGCACAGCGCTCGATCTTTAGATGTGGGGTGGGGCGTTCACATTTGAAAGAGACATGGCAACTAGCCAATATACAAACTTAATATAAATTATTGTAAATAATTCATTCACGTATTCAAGTAATATCACGTATTAATTTACCGTATCCATTGGATGCATTTAATCAGATTGTTCATTATTATTTTTTACTAAAAAAAAAATATCTGAGGGACCCCCCCTACAGTCTATTTTTTTATTCTTATGGGGAGTCCCTAATACCTTATGGGGGGTCCCGGATCCCCCCAGCCCCACCAGAGGGTGAAATAGGAAATGTATTCTGAAATGTATTCTGTTCTAATCTATTCTATTTGTTTTAATACAGTCTTGTATTTGCTAGCAACTTAATAACTTCCATCATGCACTACCTCACAAAAACAAATATTTGTATTTCCATGCAACTGGGGGATACAGAAAAGGTGCCAGCCCAGAATGTCACTTCCTAGTGCTCCTCATAACCTACATTGTCAGTCTTTTATTAAATAAACAGAGCTAAAGATAATGCTGTACGGGAAATGAGTCAGTTTCTGTCTGCACATCTCCCCAGCGGTTAATTTGTAATGCCAACATGGTTTCCATCTTTCCCCCCCGTTGCCTTCAGCAATCAAATATTTTTTTTAAAAGGAAAGAAACCTATACTTTGAACTCTACAATACATTTAAAGTTTGAGAGGTTTGAAATGTTACTGCAGCATTAGAACTTAGAAGCATGCTGTGGATTATGGTAATGTGCATAATAGCCTATGCATTTAGAAAAATAGAAAAAATATTATTTTAAAATTTAAAATAACTAAAGCACTACAAAATGTTCCTTAGAGGTTTCTCCTCTCTGCTTTGAATAACTGCAATGCTTATTTTGGCTGAGGATTCAGGAAAGCAAGTCGTGAACTAGAGTTGAGCAACTATATCACAATAATTACCAGATGAGAACCATCATATTAAGAAATAATAATAATTATTATTATAAAAGAACATAATTTTGATGCTGTTATTTTATTAGTATGATTTTATCACCTTATGTAAGTGCATCAATGAACAATCCTGATACTACAACAATATTGATGTGTCGCTCTAATCGTCTATCATTTGGTTAAATGTCAGTGTTCATTGTGTTCATTCTATTGAAATAGCTTTTCTGACCTCCCTTGTGCTTATATAAGAACATAAATTTAAAACCAATTAGTAACTTGACTACATGCATTCTATTTTACCACAAACAATATGGGAAAATCAGTCCAATAACAATAAAAACTGATAAAAGCAGAACTGCAGTATTCAGAACAAAGAGGAGACTTAACATCAACCTTTCCAGACTCTTCAAGGTTAGTGGTTTGGGCTTCATAAAATTGATGCCTTTTGGACCCAAGTTGGAACATTAACATTATTTACAGTTTCTTTTGCCATGTCTGCCCATCTGTTTGCAGTTGTTCAGTGTTCAGAGGTGACAGAGCCAATGTGGCACATAATGCATTGTTACCATCTGAAGGGCAACTTCTGCTACCAATCCACCTGAGACTTAGGGATGGCTGACGCGAAACAGACGTTCCGAAGCTTTGCGAGATCCCGAAGCGCAGATGTTTCGAAACACTGATCCGAAGCGTGATTCAAAACACCCACGTCACGTGACTACGGCTAAATAAAGCTTCTGAGTGTTTCAACAGGTGGCATGGTCCGCCGAAACAGGGTTTGATTGACAGGGTCGGGAACAGATCACACAATCGCACAGTATAAAAGTGAAGTCAACGCATTTTCACATCGTGGGTTTTTGTGAGAGGAGTTTGGTTTTGAGATAGCGGATTTTTGGTGATATAGTGACATTTATAGTGCGATTTGTTTAGTAAAATTTAGGCTTCCATTAAAATTTACACATTGACTGAGAGACAGAGTACATATAGTGACACATTAATAGATGGATAGATAGATAGATAGATAGATAGATAGATAGATAGATAGATAGATAGATAGATAGATAGATAGATAGATAGATAGATAGATAGATAGATAGATAGATAGATAGATAGATAGATAGATAGATAAAAATGGAGGCTCCACAGAAGAGATGCTGTACATCTGGACCCAAGGTTCAGAAATGTGGCATTTGGAAAATCCTGCCAAAGCCCATGATGCTGAAAAGCACATCACACTGGAGTGTGCTTCACTGATGCGTTGAAACACAACTCCTGGTGAGCAGTTTCAGTCTATGTTATGTTATGTTATGTAATCTGATTCATGGAATTTATACTTCATAAATGCCGTCAGTTTAGGTTTGTAACTAATTGCTGTTTTCATTTTCATCCAGAGCCACAAATGTCAACATCAGGCCCTTCATCATCAACACCAGTAGAAACACAGGACAGTTTATGGGAACATTTTGATAATCGTATCCGTGAAACCCAGATGATGCACAATACTACAGCTGATGCCACAGTGGAAGTGAAAAAAATACCTCAACGATGCGTTTTTGCCCAGAACTCATGATCCCCTAACTTCCTGGAAAGAGAGAGCAGTAATATGTCCTCATTTGTATGTCCTTGCTAAAAAATATCTTTGCATGTGTGACGGTCTTGCCTGGGCTGTCTTTCTGCTGGGTGGAGCTGCACAATGGAGATATAAACGTGGAAATAGGGGTTTCACTTTAGGAAGAATTAATAAAAAAAATATACAAATGTTATTTCTTTTAAGGACTGGATTCACAGTTAAGCCAGGAGGCCGTAGTTCAATTAGGACATTTAAGTGGGTCACTTGCAAGTCGCAGCAGCACGAATTACGTGACCAGCAACATATTTCTGCTTCAAATATTGTGCGTAGTTAACAGTGAGTGGTGGTTTCAGACATTATTAAGTGCATTTGTCAGTGCCGCATTTGTGCTGACTCTTATTCTGCCATACAGAAAGAAAAGCTCGTACTGAAGGCGGAGCGTTTTGACCAATCAGATGAAAGGGGCGTTTCAGCGCCGCCCACGTGTGCGAATGAAATATCGAACCCATAAACCGATTTGTAAACCACAAATGAAAAATGAAAAATCGAGCCAAAATCAAATTTTTCGTTTTTTAAACTAAACCAAAAACCGAATAAACGAGCAGGTTTTCATTTCTCGTTATTCAATTCCAAACAGGAAATGAAATGATCAAAAAGTACACGGACGGTCCGTGTACGTTTTGATAGTTTGTTTTCCAATTTGAAACGAAATAAGCAGAAACGAGAAAACGGCGCCTTATTTGTTTTTTTGTTTTTTCAAAAAAACGAAAAACGAGATTTCGGCTTGATTTTTCGTTTTTTAGTTCACAGGCAAAAACGAATAAATGACTTTAAAATTCGTTTTCTACATGTGGGCGATCCTGAGACGCCCCCTTCCGCCGATTGGTCAAACAAATCTGAGCATGTGACGTCATCAGTCGTCGCTCAGGTCTGTTCAACAAAATAATAGTCCTACTATGGCTACCGATTCTTAAACGGTACAGGGCAGGCCCTATTGGGCTTTCTTCTGTGCAACTTTACCGTTTCACAGAAATCTTTAAATCAGAAATATTAAATATTAGTCTGCCACCAGCCCGTTTTATTTTGCTGTGCGGAGTTAAATCTGTTTGGTGAAGCTGCGCTTGACAGCGGCGAGCGGGAGAGGCTCTGACCAATGTTCAGTCAGCAGTCACAACTTTTCTTTTAGACAGTATACGCTCCGTTTTGACACGGGATTGTGAATAGGCCTACTGTAATGCCAAACGGCTGAGGGTGGGTACCGATGATGGTGAAAGACATTTTTACTGAAACTGTAATCATAGGCGCGACCCGCGAGAATGATTGACAGGACGATAGAGGCAATTAAAAGCGCAATAACGTCAATTAAAAAAGTGTTTAATATAAGTGACTTTGTCTGTTTTATTGTTTTTGTTGTGTTTTTAATCAAATAATTGTGAACCACAAGCCAAGCCTTCGTTTTAAAGAGCGATTTCCAAATATATTTTATTTATTTGTTATAGGCCTAATATGGGTATTTTATGTCACCCGTCTTAGTTTGATTATATTATACGCGAGTTGTTTTTTATTATTGTACTATTTTATTGTTGTTTTTTAATTCACAATATATCATAACAACTTTTACTTTTAGGTAGCAAAATATTTTTTTGAAAATTCTACTAGACTAACGTCACTCATAAATCATGAAATTTCACACATCGACAATCTCTTGAGTTTTATTAAAAATCTTTAACTTTTAGGTAGCAAAATATTTTTTAGTAATTCTGTCAATTACACTAAGGTTAGATTTCATTGAAGGTAAATTGGAGCGGCCACACTGAGCTGCGCGTAACGCGTAACGAGACAGAGGCTGCCCGGTAGCTACTGTCTGAAATGGTTAACTCTGTGGCGAAAACAGATTTAACTAATCATAAAGTCAATCAAGATACATAATACAGCCTACTATAGGCCTACACTATCACACATAAACACAAGATTTTGACGCATATCCAAGTGTTTGTGCGCAAGAAAATAAATAACATGTCATTGACATATTTTCAGATTTTTGTTTATGACTTTTTGCCCCTTTATTAAACATTTAAAATGTTCACAAATTAATATGGAAAAAAAAAATCGATTTTACTTTCTAAAATTAAATTAGAACCTGGAAATTATATTTTTCCCGCAGTGCTGAATGAGAAGAGCCATGTCTCTGGAACCATACGGAGAGATGATTTATAGGTGATTTATGGGCTAATCATAATAAATGTGTCTGAAAAATAACGAGGGATTTTTATTGTTTAAATAAACTGTTTTCTAAATTAGTGTCGGCTAAACATATCTCCATCTCCACTGTAAAGCGGATGCACCGAGAAATGCACCTTTCGGATTATAATCAGACGGTATTTGCTTTCGATTCGAATTTGTTAGTTTAAAAGTGGACATTTCAAGCTTTAGATATAGGCTTTTGTTTCAGTTCATTTATCAGACGCGCTCCGGAGATCATGAAAGCGCGCCTGATTGTTTTATTTAATTTTACAAAAGCACAACGTTTTCTTGTTATTGTGAGTTTACACAAATAAAAGTAGTTGCGAATGATGTATAATTTTTTTCTGTATGACCAGAAATTATATTATTTTAAGTTGTTCCAGTGTTGATAGGAAAATACAAGTGTTTGCGCGGGCGCCTCCGTGCCAAGCAGTGCACAATTGGATATGCGTCACAAACTTGTGTTTATTTGTGATAATCTTAGCCCAGTATTATTATTGTCTAACTTGTATTATGACTGACATTTGACGAATTGCTTTGTTCTTTTTTTTTTTCTTTTTTTTTGTCGATAAAAGCGTCTTCTAAATAGGCCTATATAGCCTAAATGTAATAAAAAAAAATAATGATAATTATTATTATTTGCATTTATTACCACGGGTGTAATTTCCTGTGTTTGTTTTTATTTAGGCCTACGCTGTATTATAATTACACTGGGTCACCAACTAAGGACAGACTGAAATCACTGTAAATTAACATGTCCTTCTTGACTCTTCAACCGAGTGTAATGGTATTTAAGAAGCCTTTAACATTATGTGCTCAACATTAAATCTGTAACTAGCCAACATGAAGAATAGGGTTGTGCCGGTGAGGAAATTTTCCCATTGATTAGTTAACTTATGACAACACCAGTTATTTGTTAATCTCTTCTGTAGATTTAGATCTTTATAAGTTGTTATGATAGATTGTTAATTAAAAAACAACACTAAAATTGTACAATAAAAAAAAACTCGCGTATAGGCCTACTATAATCAAACTAATAAGGTGACATAAAATACCCATATGACAAATAAATTTAAAACGAAGGCTCGATCGGTTTGTGGTTCACAATTATTTGATTAAAAACATCAAAAACAATAAAACAAAGACTAAGTCACTTATATTAAACACTTTTTTAATTGTGTTTTTGTTAACTGAAGTTATATTGCGCTTTTAATTAGCTCCGCTATCGTCCTGTCAATCATTCTCGCGGGTCGCGGCTATGATTACAGTTTCAGTAAAAATTTATTTCACCATCATCGGTACTAAACCCTCAGCCGATTGGCATTACAGTATTTGCAATCACAATCCCGTGTCAAAACGGAGCGTAATACTGTCTAAAAGAAAAGTTCTGACTGAACATTGGTCAGAGCCTCTCCCGCTCGCCGCTGTCAAGCACAGCTTTACCAAACAGATTTAACTCCGCACAGCTAAATAAAACGGGCTAGTAGCAGACTAATATTTAATATTTCTGATGTAAAGATTTCTGTGAAACGCATAAAGTTACACAGAAGAAATAAGCCCAATAGGACCTGCCCTGTACAGTTTAAGAATCGGTAGCCATAGTAGAGGACTATTATTTTTTTAGGACTATTATTTTGTTGAACAGACCTGAGCGACGACTGAGACGTCACATGCTCAGATTTACTTGACCAATCGGCGGAAGGGGGCGTCTCAGGACCGCCCACATGTGGAAAACGAATTTTGAAGTAATTTATTCGTTTTTTGCCTGTGAACTAAATAAAAAAATCAAGCCGAAATCTCGTTTTTTCGTTTTTTTTGAAAAAACGAAAAAACGAATAAGGCGCCGTTTTCTCGTTTCTACTTATTTCGTTTCAAATTGGAAAACAAACTATCAAAACGTACACGGACCACGGACCGTGCCGTTTTCTCCTTTCTGCTTATTTTATTTCAAATTGGAAATCAAATGATCGGATGATACATGGACCCAGAGGAAAGGGATGTTTCATTCCACCTGTAGAAATCGAATATTCATGTGGTTTATAAATTTTTCTACCTCAGAACGATAACGAAACATAAAGCTGAATTCTTGTTTTTGGTTTTTTGGGAAAAAAACAAAAAAGGAACTGTTTTCTCATTTTTCTACTTTCAATATTAAATAAAAAAACGACTGAACGAATGATACACGGATTCATATGCTTCAACTGTTTCATTGCTTCACGAAGCCTCGATCTGCCCACCACTTGTCATGATTCTGCCATCATGTCTTTTGTTTTCTCTGGTCTTGTGGCGGAATCATGACAGACCCATGTTTTGTGTACAAGCGCATGGCCTGTTTGGGCCATGTGCTTGTGGTGTCTCGTTTATAATCCCTTTATAATCCCCTTGTGTTTGCTGTCCTGTGCTGGTTCATTGTGATTCTTAGCTGCGTGTGAGACTTTGTGAGATTCTCTGTGAGTATTTGTCAAGAGTATTGTCCAGAGAGAAATTCTGATTCTATGTTTGCTGATTTGTTTATTGTCTAGTTATTTGTCAAGTCCCAGTCTAGTTTAGTCATTCCTGATTCCAGTCTTGTTTTGCCCCCTCGTGGGTTTTGTTTTCCCTGTTTTTGTCGATAAATAAACGTTGAGTGTTACATACTGTCTGTCTGCGCTTGGGTTTCATACTCCCTAGTCTCGCGTAGCCAGACCTTCAGACTGACGGCTGAAGGTCTGGAATTCATAGCAGCTTTCTTTGGCCAAGGCCCGCCCATAAGGCCGTTTGACCGACATGTAAAACAACCAATTACAGTTCGTTTCGTTCAGCGTCACGTTTCGGTGCGTGGAAATGTCCCCACAACAACAGACCTGCGTGCAACAAGTCAGTCAGCATGGAAAATCAAAGAAGGAGAAGAAAACTTCAAGAGTCTTTCCCGTGAACCTCCCATACTTTTGAGAATTCTACGTTTAGCTGATCTTGATAAATGCTCATTGTCACTCATGTAAACACAACAGTTTTTCTTCCGCAATCACACGTCTGCGCTTTGTTTCCCGGCGGACCGAAAATAAACGCGACACTCGCGCCCCCCCGGAAATCCGATAAAATTCAACCAATCAGATGACGACTTCGACATTCCTGAAGTGTTTCCAGTTAAGTGTACCATATGCATCAGACGTTTAGCCAACGTTCCGTGGGCGTGACGTCTGAGGCTGAGACTACATACTCCCCATCATAACACCACTACTGAGACTTTGTATGGGAAGCATAAGACTCCACTATACTGCATGTTTGTTTTAATGGGCCAAATGAAATTGGAATGACTCAAAATCAAACTGTTAAATATTTAAAATTCTACTCCAAACTAAATATATTTAAGGTTGGGGGGAATTCTGTGCTCTAATGTCTCTGTTCAATGATTCAAATGTTTTATTCGGTTTTCCCAATTATGCGTTCAAATGAACACAGGTGCTGGTAATGATTGCCATATCAGTTTGATTGGTTAAGACGAACTAAAGGCTAATGAGGTTGATCAGAATTTCAGCTACTCAAATACTCACAATTTGCACACAGTTAATACACAAACTTCAAACTTTAACCATGTGGACACAACTATACCAATCAGGGTGAATAAAAGCCGGTGGGTTCACTAGTGGTGGGCAGATCGAGGCTTCGTGAAGCAATGAAACAGTTGAACCAAATGGTCCATATTGTTTCGAGGCTTCGAATCAATCCGACACCCGTCTCAACGGTGACACCTAGTGGTCACTTGCAGGTGTTGATCTGAAACAACCTTGACGAGCCATGAAAATTTTTTGTTTTTTTATTATTGTACTTTTCTAATATGTGAATCTTGTAACCTATAGGCTCCTCACTGTGCATAATGTTATTTTGGTCCTGCAAAATGAATATTAATAAAATAAATCAAGCCACAATGTCTCACTTTTTTCCATATTTTTATTCAAAAATATTCATTTCTCTGATGTGGAAAGACTTAGCCTACTTCTTTTTTTACAGATAATTTCTCCAGCCTTTGAAAAAATCCTCTCACAAGGGACACTTGTTGCTGGAATGCAAAGATATTTTTTAGCTAGGACATACAAATGAGGAAAGATTACTGCTCTCTCTTTCCAGTAAGTTAGTGGATCATGAGTTCTGGGCAAATACGCGTCGTTGATGTATTTTTTTCACTTCCACTGTGGCATCAGCTGTAGCATTGTGTATCATCTGGGTTTGATGGATACGAGTATCAAAAAGTTCTTATAAACTGCCCTGTGTTTCTACTGGTGTTGATGTTGATGGTGATGGGTCTGATGTTGACATTTCTGGCTCTGAATAAAAATGAAAACAGCAATTAGTAACAAATGCTAAACTGACGGCATATATGAAGTATATATTACATGAATCAGATTACATAACATAACACAGACTGAAACTGCTCACCAGGATTTGTGTTTGAACGCATGAGTGAAGCACACTCCAGTCTCATGTGCTTTTCAGCGTCCTGGGCTTTGGCAGCATTTCCAAATGCCATATTTTTTAACCTTGGGTCCAAAACCAAAAGAAAACCAAAATGATGCCGTCACTGGCAGTATATTGGGTATATGTAGATTTATAAAATGTATATTCACACAATATTATACTATATTCACATTGAAGCTATTTTTAACATGATTGGCAGTTGTGATTGGTCCCAAAAGTTTGTAATTATATTTCAATTATAATTATATTTCAAACAATGCATACCTTGCTTAGATGGCCCAGCAGTGTCAGTAGCAGGCCTAGGTACAGGGGGAATGCCATCCTCTGCACCCTGCAAAATGGCAGGATGAATGCTCCTCAAATGGCGCATCATGGATGATGTATTGTTGCAGTAGGCGAGCTGCCGATCACAATACACACATCTCACTTTATTTGGGGTTTCTAAATGGAAATGATCCCACACCACAGATGTACAGCATCTCTTCTGGGTAGCCTCCATTTTATCTATCTATCCAAATCTATCTAGATGTTTCTCTAATCTATCTATGTATTTAGATATGTATCAATAATCTATCTATGTATTTATATATGTAGCCTATCTTTAATCTATCTACATATCTATCTATCTATTAATCTAGCTGTCTATATATATTTATATCTATGTATCTATTAATGTGTCACATGTATACTCTGTGTCTCTAGCCTATCAGTCAATGTGTTGTGTAAATTTAAATGTAGCCAAAATATAACTAAACAAATCGCATAAATGTCACTATATCACCAAAAATCCGCTATCTCAAAATCAAACTCCTCTCACAAAAACCCACGAGGTCAATATGCGTTGATTTCACTTTTATACAGATGTGCGATTGTGTGGTTTGTTTCCGACCGTGTCAATCAAACGCTGATTCGGCGGATCACACCTGATGAAACAGTGAAACACTTCGAGGCTTTGTTTGGCCATAGTCACGTGACATGGGTGTTTTGAATCACGCTTCGAATCAGTGTTTCGAAACATCTGCGCTTCGGGATCTCGCAAAGCTTCGGAACGACTGTTTCGCGTCAGCCATCCCTAGGGTTCACCACCTTTAGATCAAAGCAATATAGGCTACAGAAAGTTTAGTAGTGGGAGGGTAAATGTAGGAATAAACAGAAAAGATAAGTTTATTAATAAAAAATAACATTTAAATAAATATTTGTAATGGGTACATCAAGGTACACAAAAGGGAGATGGATGTATTATTTAGGCCTATAGGCCTATTGTGTTTAGTAGCCCTTCTGTGTGGTGAAAACAATGTAGCCTACTGATAATGATTTTTTCTTGTTGTTGTTAAAGGGATAGTTCACCAAAAATGGAAATTCTGTCATTAATCACCCTCATGTCTTTCCATTAGCCTTTCTTTCATCTTCGGAACACAATGAAGATCTATTTGATGGAATCTGAGAGCTTTCTGTCCCTCCAGTGACAGCTAAACAACTGACACTTTGACACTTCAAAAAGTGCATAAAGAGATCTTAAAATGAATCCGTATGAATTGAGCAGATTAGTCCAAAGTATTCTGAATATTCACATATAAACATGCATCAACTCATACATCAGTTGTGGTAAACGGTGCGACAACAATGAGGTTCATTCAGGTGCATTTGATCTGGGTTGGAGCAAAACTCTGCAGGACTGTGGCTCTCCAGGACCGATGTTTGCCCACCCCTGGTTTAAAGCGTTCGAGTCTCTTCAGAAAATTTGGACTAAACCACTCAATTTATTTTGATTAGTTTTACGATCTCTTTATGAACTATTTGAAGCATCAAAGTGGTAGTTTCATAGTAGCTGTCTATGGAGGGACAGAAATCGCTCAGATTTCATCAGATAGCTTCATTTGTGTTCCGAAAATGAACGAAAGTCTTACATGTTTGGGACGACATGAGGGTGAGTAATTAATTACAGAATTTTCATTTTTGAGTGACCTAACCCTTTAAATGGCCTTGGCTTAGGCTACTTGGTCTGGCTAAGGATTTTATATGCCTATCCTAAATGAAATATTTGCTGACTTTTTTTGTGTGAAATTAAGTAAAAAAAGTATAATATTTAGGCTACCTTGATTTTACTTGGTTTTCTGCACATGTCATGCATCTAATTCTATCTTGACTCTTGTTTAAGTGGTAAACAAGTAGGCTATGTTTATACTAACTTTTGAAAACTTTATTGGGGTGAGATATTTTGTTGTGAAATGACTTCTAATTTTGTGGGACTGGTGTAATTTTTTTTTTTAAATGATGTTCATAAACATTTTAGTGTATTTCACTGTGTTTAGATCAGCATGGTTTTTAACATTGTATGTTTTATAATGGATTTTCATTGTATTGGGGCATGCAAACAAAAGGTATACATAAAAGTAATTCAAAAAGTATAGATAAAAATAAATGGAAAAAAGGTAAAAACTTTTTAAAGTGATTATCAATAGCAAAAAGAAGAAATGTAAAGGAAAGTGTCGAAGTTAAAGAAATACTAAAGTTTGAACTCTTTAAAATGGGTTTAGCAGTTACGCCGAAAATGTAATAGCATAGGCTATGATATTGCTTAGTTGATATATCTTGGCCTGGTTTCACAGACAGGTCTTAGATTAAGCCAGGATTAGGCCTAAATTCAATTATGACATTTAAATCGTTTTTATAAACGTGCCTTAGAAAAAACATTAATGGTGCACTGTAAAAATTTCTAACCTCCCAACTCAACATTTTCTAGTGACTGGTCGGTCACATCTAAATTTTTCAATTGGCCCAAGTGAAATTCTGCAAAGTAATACAATTAAATTTGCAGAACTTCACTTGGGCCAATTGAAAAATTTAGATGTGACCATGCAGTCACTAGAAAATTTTGAGTGGGGGAGGTTAGAATTTTTTTTACAGTGCGTGCATTTTGAGACAAATGGCAGTGACATTGGATATGCCAGTGCAAGTTGCGTTCAGTTAAAACATCTCAAACATGCATTTTAGTCTGAGACTAGGCTTAAGCCTTGTCTGTGAAACCGGGGGTTAATGTATATTTTCAAGTTCTCTTGGAGCAACATTGCCAACTCATCTAAGCTATATCCATAGCTATACCGAACTCTGCCACTAGGGGCCAGGCTCCTCTCTCATTTGAACACTATTGTTGGGTGTTTTTCTCCTCCTCCAAACCTGAAGCCGTGTTCCAATGAAAGCAGGTGGAATTCCCCCTTTCAACCAATGGCGCTCTGCCCTCGCAACAATCTCTTCGAAAAGGATGTGTGGGCTCGGATATGGCTCTGGCGTGAAGTTGTTGGAAACGGACAAGCCCAGGAAGCAGGATTTTGGCACCACTACACCAGCTAAAGCTTAGGGCTGCCCGCTTGAATGGGAACAAGTGAGCGGATCATTCATATTTGGTCAAACGAACACACTGGGAAGCCACTTCGGCGACGTCGGATTGAAGAAGATAGTGATTTCTACAAAAGTTGCTCTGTCAAAAGCGAGCACTCATGAGAAATAAGAGTGACCTCTGGATAAAAAAAGGCATGGATCGCAAGAGTTAGACTAAGTTCTGACTCCCCTTGAGCTGTTTGTTTTTTCAACTCTGGAGAAGGACGTAAAACAGTCACCATGCCTGCCAAAACAAAATACAATTTAGTCGATGATGGACACGATTTGCGGATTCCTTTACATAACGAGGAAGCATTCCAACATGGGATTAATTTCGAAGCAAAGGTGAGTTTCTTTCCACACGGAGATGTTTTTCAGCAGCATGTTTTATTTACATCCTGTTGCAAATCCTGATTCCAGTCCTAGGATACATTTAAAGTTGTTTTGCCTTTGTTTACATTCCGTATTGTCAATTTAATTGAGCGCGTGAGTTCTGATACCACATCTAGTTTTACTAAGCCCAACTTGTCGACAGGAGATCTAATAGATTTCATCTCGTTGGCTTTAATTTCCAGTATATCGGTAGTCTGGATGTGGCTCGACCCAATAGCCGTGTGGAGATTGTTGCGGCCATGAGGCGGATAAGGGTGAGTTTTTATGGTTCCAGTTTACTTTTACTGCTTCCTAAAGTCGAATTGGCTTACAAAGTTTACTAATGTCAGTCATTAGATGTATAGAACTGCCTTGGTATTCCAATAAAGCGCCACGCCGAAATGACTCATCCCCTGTTCCGCACGGGTGGTCTTCATGCCTCGAGCAACAATCAAAATACAAAAGCAGGACAGATCAATGAGCAAATTGCCTTCAAAATGAGAGGATGGGATATTGATAGCCCTGTCAAAGTTGCTTTGATAAACATACACATGTCCTGTAAAATACGTCGCCTTTGGCTACCACGGTGTTCTGGTATTTTCATGTGTGTAAACAGAGAAGGGCTCTTTGAAGTGGGGGTCTTCTGAGTAAAGCACTTAAAGGGCCAGTTTTGGCGCCCACAAATCACGGGCGATGAGAATGCAGTGGCTTCCTTTATTTTATTGTAATTGTGTTAAACACATTTTCCCAATTTATAATCTTCACATTTACACGTAATAGCGGGTCTACAAGCTAAGTTCTGAATCTCAGGGTCAGCGTTCACTGCTTTCTCAGGAGGCCTAGCCTAGGTGATATCTGTAAGTTCACTTTACGAGGTTCAATTTGCTTATCGAAATGCCCTGCAACGTCATCAACTTTTAAGAAAATATATGAGGATGAATGTATTATAAATTGTTTGTAGCTCATCACATTGGAAACCCCAAACTTGTTTTCTTACTTTATTTGACTATATTTATTTATTAACTTAATTACAGTAAGCTCTTAAGTATGAAAATCCATATTAAAAAATGTTATATTCTCTTCAACCACCTACAAAAATAGAGGTAAAAATAGTATGGAATTAATACAAGTCTGATCTTCAATCCTGTTGTCAGTTAGCTGTATTAATGGCAGGTTCTCAAACATCCACTACTGTATTGCTGTCAGGGAGGTTTTACCTGAACATACTTCCTTTTCCTGGTATACTTTGCATTCTATGCCACAGATTTGGCTATTACGGTGAAACTTATTTCAGGGAAGTGTGATAAGAAGTGGTTTGAATGTAACCATTGTAAGTCATTTTTTGTTTGTTTTTTTGCAACATCCTGGTATCCAGCATGACAGCAGACACCAGGTGCAAATAATCCTATTAACCTTTTCAGTGCGCTGGACCCCCTGGAATGGTCTACTGGCTAAGGGACAACTCACAACCATGCTTTTACAGCAGGGAAATATTGTGTGAACACAAAAGTTGCACAAAACCAATCATCCTCTAGTGGTTAAGTAGTTTTAAGTTCAAGCAGTGACAGCATTGTTTGAGCTTGCAGTAGACTGCCCTATAAAGACAACGCATAGGGCCTACTTATACAACACTGATTCTGAGAAATGTTCCTAATTGATTTCTTATAAATGTTAACACTCCTTTCTATAAATATGAGCACAGTTAAGCCAATCCTTTCCTTCACAGGATGGATTTTGATTACTTAAAAATTGAAGTTACTGCATTTTGTTGTTGCACTGCAGAATATTGTATCAGACCATGCATAAATATTTTGATTTTAAGTCCCATTCACCGTAATTTATTTGGCAAGCAGTTTGGCAAGCAGCTTCTCTGTTTTGTTACTGTCTATTGTTTATTGCTCACTGTTTGTTGCTATTGTGTACTTTAACAAAATGCACACCATGGCATATGATTTGTTCCAACATAGGACATTTGCATTATTTCAAGGAGTCATGTAACATCTAGAGAATGCGTTATTGCAGTTTGCAACTTTAGATTGGTCATTTTAATGTGAAAGCTTAATGTAAAGAGAGTAGTGCATAAGTAGTTAAATGTTTCAGTGCTTTCTGTTCTCTGGTATTTCACTTTGTATGATCGTATGATGCGGTGTCTATGAAGGAAAGGAGAACATCTCAATGGCTGTCGGAAATAATTTCCATTTAATCTGCCTTTGATCTTAATTGCCATCACCCTGATAAAGGAACTTAGGTTGAAGGGATCCCTTGAATATATTGGTTTCACTTAAATCAGATAATGTTGAAATATTGAGGTGAGATCAGGTGCCTCAGACATTTTGGTCAATAGTTATGTTAACAAAAAAAAAAAACAGACGCTCTATTTGTGCAGGAAGAGGTGATTTAGAGTCCGTTGGGGAATTAAAAGCTTGAAGCCTATAATCATTGGTCATTTTCACCACACCCATATTCAGTTTACCCAGTATAATGAGCTGGAGTGGAGTCTGAAGTGTTTATAGGCTGTTGTCATGCTTTATTTGGTGCAAAAAAATGTTATGTTAAACACCAAATAATAGAATATAAAAGTGTAAACAAATGTCTAGATCCCCTATAAAAGATTATCTTGTTTTCTTCGCTGTCTGAACAACAGTTAAGTATTGTAGTGGTTGATTGTGCTGTCAGTTTCTTAGCTTCACTTTATTTCCACATGATCTCTCCCAGTTAGCCTGTTGTTGTTTTTTCTTTTTATTATTGAGCATCACAATATATAAATCCACTTAAGCCTCAAGCCTTTTTAGTGTCAAGCAGGAGTAGTGGTTTGTTTGACGCAAATGTGTGACAAACCCTAACCCAATGTGTGACAAGTGGACTAAATTATAGGCCTACCTTAATGTTTACACTAGCTTCAATGATTTATGAGATACCTGCTAGCAGACACCTTGTATGCAAAAACCTGATCGTGACATTATTTTTGTGGAGATGATTAGCATTGAGTAGATATACTGTCAGATTTGGAAAGGGGAAAATTTACACTCTTGCAGTCCTCTTGTAAAAGCTTTTAGGCTATTTTGCATAGCCCAGCACACTTTGCTCTTAGTGCTGTGTCTCAAATTTATTGCATTATATTGTTAGCTTTAAGATGGTCAAACCTCACTCTTTGGAAAAATTGATGATCTGCACTTTAAAACGGCACCTTAATTAACTGACTGATTAAGTGATGTCGGAATGAATTCCTTCATATCGAGGTCTCTCCTCTAACACTGTGGAAGTGGAAATGTTGACAACTAACTTATAGTTATTGAATATACTTTTTGGGAATTGTCTTCCTTTTTTAGGAATGAATTCAAGCTAAAATTAGGTGATCTTTCCTGGTTGTGATTCACTGTTGTAACTGGTGGATTCCAGTCCCAGCTGAACCCTGTCTGAAAAATGAATAGCTTATGTTCATATGCTATTTAAGACATTCTCTGCATCCGAATGTGAAGACCATAGCTCCCCTTTTCCCTTGATGTGATGAAAGTATGGTTCACAACGGATTTCTATTCTGCTGGGGCAACATTTGGTACAGGGAACTTCTGAACCTTTAGCTATGTTGAATGAAAGCAGAAAGGTCATGAAGTGTGTTCTAATGCCCCTTATTGATTCTCCCTTTCTGTCCCTTTATCAAACCTATTTGTATGTAACACTTAGTTTAGTTTAACTGTTCCCATTGGTTCATGTTGGTTTAAACTTGTTGTTTGAGTTTAAAGTCGTGAGGGAACAGAAGTACCGACAGATCTTGTGTTCCGTATTGTGATATATACATTTGACTGTAACGGATTATCAGAAAGAGAAAAAAAAGTAGAGCGGGGAGTTGGTTCTATTCATCGGTTATTGATTGGATTTTGAGATGTGGGCTTAAAAAGTGGAGCCAGATGAACGTGCACTTGATGTCCCTCATACTTCACAAGAGAAGTCTGTCCATTTCAAGGTCAAAAAGGTCACTGATGAATTGTTCATATTAATCTATAATATGCATTTAGAAAGTATATATGGGGTGAATTTTAAATCTGGTACATAGATCGGCCAAAATAAAGCAAAAAAACAAACAAAAAACAGCTGGTTGCCGATTGTGTGTTTGGAGTAAAACCTTTCCAGTTTTGTTTTATTTTGGCTGATCTCTGTTCCGGACTTGCACACAAACTGCATTGCAATAATTTCCCAAAATGTCATTTGTGTGGAAATATTTAGAGTTGTTCCTATTCCGATACTAGTATCGGAAATGCCGTCGATACCAATACAAATTCTGGCATCGGTATCGGCGAGTACTTCTACCCATGTACCGATCCGATACCATTTTCTTAAACAATATCTAGTAATGCACGCTAGCTTTGCATAACGCTGCAAATCGGAGATCAATTCTTCTTCGCTGCTCTAAACAGTGGTTGCTTGTGGTGACACAGGAAGTTGTGCTGTTGCCACAAGCAACCACTGTTTAGAGCAGCGAAGAAGAAAACGCGCAGTATGTCCGCTGTTTAGCAGCATTTCAGACTGAACCGGACCAACCAGCCAGTAAAACGTCTCGTATGCCATACTGCAATTTCGAGGGGTGGAACAAGTATTAGCAACTTCAACACAAGTAACTTAAAGCATTTAAAGACGCGTCACCCCGCAGAACACGATTACACAAAGGCAAGGGCAGAGAAGAATGAGCCGCGCCAGAATTAGCAATCTCTGAAAGCTTCATTCAAACAAAGAGAAAAGTTTTCACAAGACAGCCAACGAGCGATAAATATAACCGACAACATGTATTGAGTTTATTGTTCTGGATGACCAGCCCCGGTCAAAACTGAAATGCTGTTTATTTAACAAAATTGTTTATGGACTTTAAATTATAAAGAGATTATTTTCTTATATTATTCATATCATTTTTTAGAATCCTAGATTTATTTGTTGCACTTTTTTATGCAGTTATATAGTAAAACTAAAATACCTTTTTCAGTTTACAGTATTAGATGTGTGGTTGCATTTTAAGTTCTTTTTCACTTAAGAAAGATAATGTATTGCTGTGAAATGTCAGATAATAAAAATACTCTAGTTCACTGTATGTATTTGTTCATGTTTAATTAAGGGATAAGTCTGATACACGCCATAAAATAATTCTATCAATTCATACAGTGCTAGTATGAATTGCAGCTGTATAGATACTGTACACACCCAGGTATCGGATCAGTACTCGGTATCGGCCGATACCCTGAGTCCAGGTATCGGGAAGGGAAAAAGGGTATCGGAACATCTCTAGAAATATTACGAACTCTGTGAACAGGACACACTGAAGACGAACACAAGGAGGAGTGAAAATTCTGTAAGCACAGCAGGTTCACGGTTCAATGCCCTAAATATTGAATTGGGGTTTCCATGTATTCTCTAAAGGGAACTGACTGTCTTCAGAAAAGTTTCGATGGCATTTTCTTTTCCTCTTACCTCCATGTAATGTCTAATAAAGTAGTGTTTATAAGTGAAGCGCTCCATTGTTTACAGCTGTGAATTTCTTTTGCTTTTTTTGTTTTGCGCATGTATGTTTTATGTAGTATAATTTCACAAACCTAAAGTCAGACCATTCTGTAGTGTTTTTGCTTTAAGTCTTGAAATTATACAATCTAATATCAAAAACAACTGCTCTTCTTACATGTGTGTAGCTACTTTGTTTGATCATGATTAAAATGCAGTGGTTACCTCTAATTTCAAATGGCTACTGATACGTTTTGTTTAAAGTCAAAGGCAACTGGTATCGGAATTGGGCCATTTGCTTGTAAAATCAGTAGGGTTGGGAATCCTGAGAAATTTTCCGGTTCCGGTTCCGCCAAACGATTCCGTTTTCCGGTTCCCATTCATTAAAAAATATTAGTAACAGAAAAATCCACAATTCTTTTTGTTTATTTTTTATAGTACTTGACAAATGAGTTTAACAGACTGGTAATGTAAACAAATTCAACATATCAAGCAATTTTTGCACAAAAAAAAATCAAAGAAAAAAAAAAATAATTCTGAAGAAAAAAAATTCTGCATTCTCTAGAATAATTTAGGACCTCTCCTTGCTTATTGTATCTCCAACAGTGAAGAATACCCTCTCAGAAGGGGTAGAATATGCTTGAACACACATGTAAGATGTGTATAGAACAGATTATTTTTTTAAACGGTTTGAATGATTGATTCATAAAGACTTTACTTATTTAATTACTGGATAAATCGGCGCTCTAACAGAACTGCATGCGTCTTGCTGAAGAACATTGTTGCCGGAGCTACTTTTCTCTGTTTATGTCCATGACGAGTCACGCAGGCATTGGTCTACTCCGCAGCGGCTGCGATCCGCCGGCCAGTCTAAACAAGAAGTCCGAGTATTAACGATTATTACAGGCTTAACGTAGTAATTCAAGATAAGACAAAAACATGGTTTGAAAAAAGGCATTCATGATGCACTCGCTCATTGTATGACTTACATGTTGTAAATTCTGAACACAAAAAAGTTACGGACTGCATCTGTTTTGACTACCGTCAATGTTTACTCAAACTATAAACGTATCTCAGTACTTCTGTTACGTTAATCATTTGAATATTTGTAACACGTAAATATTGTGTGATTGTAAAGCAGTTTCATATGGACAACTGCTATCTCTCAGCGCAACAGATTTGAATGTCGGCTACTAGATAGTGGGCGCGCGCGCGCGCGCGCTGCGTGTGTGACAAATGCAGCGCGTGTGAGGGCAAACCGCAACTTCAGGGGTGAAGTTTTTGTCATTTAGGAATAAGATGGCGTGGGTGTTTGAATCGAAATCTTTTAAAGATTAATCATGCAGCTCTACTCGCTTTCTCTCTCTCTCTCGCTGTCTGCGCCTTGAGGAGACGCTAGGATAATCTACTCCCAGCACTTCGCCCACATATCGCACCAGAACCGTTTTCGGAACCAAAACTTAGGAATTTTGCACGGTTCCGGTATTTCTTCAAAAACACTACCGGTTCTGGATAAGAACCGGTTCTCGGTTCCCAACCCTAAAAATCAGCAATCACAATCGACCATGAAAAACATGATTGTTACATCCTTAGTTAATTTTCATTTCATTCTGACTTGAGGGGAAAAACGGCTTTTTTTTGTTACAACAGGCCAGTATTTCTTTCTTTCAATCACATGGGTAAAAATGGATATCCTCACTAATATTACGTTTTTTTTCATCTGAATTAAACTGGATGACATTTGACAGTGTCAAACAAAATCCAGCCGTAAGAAAGACTTTGGGCAAGGATCCATTCTGTTGATGTGCCTCATTTTGTCTCCAAAGAGCCTCTTTAGGTTTAGAAAAGCTCTCTATCCCCTCAAGAACTAAACATCCTCTCTGTAACATTGACTAGCATCAGAACAACAAAGCCATAGGATACTCGAGCCCGTCCCCTTCTTAACCATAGTAACGGAGAACAGTAAATTGACTCATAACTCTCCTCCTTTCTCCTTGGAGTGCCTTTGCCTTGCGATCTGTTATACGGGTTGTTTTCACCCCCCATCAAGCACAGAGCAAAATTTCATCTTAAAAACATGTTTTGCGTGTGAGTGTGTTTTTTTCTTTTCCCTTTTCTGAGACCTTTCATTGTAACAAATGAATATTCTACCCTAATTTGATCCTCCTTTTTAATTAACGTCTCCAGTGGCTCAGAGGTATAACTCATTCCTTGTGATTTTCCTCTTTTTTTTTGTGCTTTTTGTGAGGGTAAAAAAAAAAGTCATTAAGCATCTCTGAGAAAAATCCAGCAACCCTATTCTGTTGCATATTGAATTTTTTTTTTCTTTAAAGCCATGGCAAGCGTGATTAATAATGTCCTTGATGCTAAGAAAGAAATCACTTGATAAATTAAAAAGATTCAAGAAAACACCTCCATTTGATGCGGTTTATTCAAGTTTAATGGCCCCAGCGCATCACCCACTGTAATCCATCAATAAACACCACATCTATTGATCTGTGGCTCTTTTTTTTTTTAATACTAAAATGAGTTTATCCAAACTCAGTTTTTACATTTTGCATAAAATCGTTCAACATAAATTATGTCCCGCCCGCACAATGAAGACTCTTCTTTTGGAGAGGTTCAGTCACTGTGAATGTCTGTAGACTGTGAGTTAGTGCTTCTCTCTCCCGTTCTCTTTACAGCTCTCATTCTAGTGTTGTTTAACCCACTTCATACCCTGGGGTGATTTACTGTCTTGTGTTTGAGTCTATATAGCTCGAGCATTCTTTGGTTTCTGATCGAAAACATGGGTTGCCTCATCAGGACGTTAGAGCTGCCATATTAAGATTGATAGAAAAAATATCAGCAGTTATATTACCATAATTTTGAGATTTCAGTGTCAAAACATTTTTATGGCCTATATAACCTCTTTCGATTTGAAGGCCCTCTGTTTTCCAACACAATATATAAAGCCCCTCACCACAAACCGTGGTTTGGTTCTTTTATAGCTTTAGATTTTTACTGCTGGCGACTGCATTTAAGCTTAAAAATTATAAAAGTTGTGTTCATCTGTGATAATTATCTTGATGGACAAAATTGGCAAGTATCATAAACATTTGTTGATCACAGAGCTTGTTTTGTTTTTTTTGTGATAATCCAAAAGCCTATGGGAAAATCCTATTGGGTTTTTGTCGAGGGAACCAGCGTGATGCTAACTGCCGGTTGGTCTACAAAGTGACGTCATACTCTATTGTGCTGGGTTAGATCCTACTCTGAAGTAGGAGATAATATAGTTCCCCCAAAAGGCATTCCTAGAACTAAAATCGTTCCCAGTTCCTGCGGTGCGAACATGCCAAAAAAGCGGGTTCTTCCGCAATTAGTTCTAGGAACTATGAAAAAGTTTGTCTGGTGCAAAAGCCCCTAATGTTGGCTAAAGGCATACTGCATTAATATGCATTATTTGTAAAAGACAAATTAATTGCCTTTCTTCACTTAATGGATGTTAATTTATTAATCAGAATTAAATAATTAATTATCAGAAATTTGCCAAATATGTAAATGGATTTTTGCCAAGTGTTCATTGGTATTACACTTGTTTGCATTAAGTCCTGACAAGCTGTCATTAAATCAGGGGAAAGCCTTCTTTATGCTGCCAAAGTAATGAGCCTGTATGTGGACAATCATAATCGTGCACGTTGTCTTCTGTCTAAAGTCTTTCCAGACTTGTCATGTCAGACTCTGTGATGCAAATGATTTGCACTTGCTTTTAAAATACTCTATTGAAACATTAGTTGTCTGCATTGCAAACTCTGTTTTGATCATTAGCCTGACACATTTGTGTTAGTCCTTTCTCCATATTCACGGCTTCTGTGGTCCCATGTTTTACCTTTGATTGTTCACCTAACAAACTTTCATCTTCACTATTTAAAAAAAGTCATGCAAAGGAGAAAAAAAGAGAAAAGCGTTCCAAAATAGTGATTTTGCACTTTAAAACAAGTTAACATTGAGAATGTGTCTTGCCTTTTTTTGCTGTCATGTGATCTTTCTTACCAGGTTTATCATTGTGACGGCTCAAACCGTGGCATGTAGATGGAAATAGTCATGGAAAGAAAGAAACAAAGAACATGATTTGGGGAGTCTTAAGAAATTTTTTTTTTGGGGGGGGGGGGGGGGGGGGGGGGGGGGGGGGGGGGGGGGGGTGAAATTAATTTAAACAAGTCAGTAAGTTTTGCAGTATTCATGCATTTTTATAGAGATTTAACTTATAAATAGACAGATCTCTTTTTCACCCTATTGAACGACAAGATCCAAAGTGATTACAAAACTACTGTTCAAGTATAAAAGTGGCAGAATGTTCAAGTATGAAATTAATCGATTATAAATAACTGCAGCTCTAGCTACTTCTGCTTATTGCTACGGCTCAAACCGTGGAATAGATGGAGTCATTCAATTTCAGAGAAAGAAAAATAAAACCTTTTCAGATATACAGTGATTTTCCAGAATGAAATATTTATGCCTTTCACATTAACAATAACAAAATTGATATGCAAAAGTCATGCAAAGGAAAAAAAACAGAGAAGATCATGTTCAGAAATAGTGATTTTGCACTTTAAAACAAGTTAATAAAGTTTTTGAGTTATTCATATAGGCTACAAAAAATCATATTGGATTTACCTTTTGTTGCTGTCAGATGATCTATCTTACATTGTTGTGTCAGCTCAAACCGTGGCATTTAGATGGAAAGAGTCATGCAAAGAAATAAATAAAAGAATGTTCAGAGAGTGATTTCCAGAATAAAAGACTCATTTTGCACTTTAACACCAGTTAATGCTGCTTTTTGATGTATTCATATACAAAACATTCAGGTTTATCTTGCCTTTTATTTCTGTCACATGGTGTTTCTTTCCAGGTTTACCATTGTGATGGCTTAAACCATGTAGATGGAAAGAGTCATACAAGGAAAACAACTGTGAACATGTTCAGAAAAAACAATGTTTTTCCCTGATAAAATGGTTCATGCTTCAGTTTAAAACAATACATCTCTTATCAAATTTACCATTGTGGCAGCTCAAGTCATGGCATGTAGATAGAAAAATTAATGCAAAGAAAGGAAAAGAGAAGAACATGTTCAGAAATGCAGTGTTTTTGCATGTTAACATGTTATTACTGCATTTTTTATGTATTCAGATACCAAACTTTCAGATATGACTGGCCTTTTTTGCTGTCGCATGATCTTTCTTACCAGGTTTATCATTGTGACGGCTCAAACCGTGACGTGTAGGTGGAAAGAGTCGTACAAAGAAAGAAAAAACAATATCATGTTCAGAATTTTAGTGATTTTGCACTATTTAAAAATATTAATACAGTTTTATTATGCACCTATTCATCAGATTGGACTTGCCTTTTGTTGCTGTCAGATGATTTATTTGACCACATCATTGTGGCAGATCAAACCATGGCATGTAGATGGAAAGAGTCATACAAAGAAATAAATAGAAGGACATGTTCAAAGTTTTGATGGCATTTTCTTTTAGTCTTAACTTGCCTCCCATGTAATGCCTAAAGTTGTGTTTTCTAGTGCAGCACTGCTTTGTGTACAGTCGTTACCAGGGAAACGGTTCTATTTCTGCTGTTCCTAAGCGCCACCTACTGTTATAGTGGAAGAAAATGTCTATTGAGAATGAGAATGTGACGTCACGCGTATCACTCCGTGTTGCATTGTGGGAAGGATGCGCCATCTTGGAAGGATACGCTATCCGTTGTCGTGGTTACTTCGACCGCGAGACCGAGAGAAATAGCGACAGAGAAAGAGAGCAACTTGATATTTGTTTGCATTTTTGCGATAAGGCACAGTTTCTTGGGAATAAATGAAGAAGGGGGAAGCAAAAGGAAAGGGGCTCTATCGGGAGAGACAACAACACCAAGCAGCGTTATTTAGAGAAACTACTTGACATCAACAACATGGACCCGTACGACCTGCTACAGAATGGACGAAAGACCCAAAGCACTACCACCTTTCACATACCCTGACACAGTCAATTACCTGGTTTATGGAATCAGTGCCTAACGTTAGTTACTGCCTACACATTACAATCCAAGAGTTCAGAAGCTTTAAGTCATTAGAAGCTTATGAACAATTCTGCTACGGCTGGGTGCAAGACTTAGAAACCCCCAAACCTGTAACGTTAAACTGTGAGAGTTCAGTAATACTTGATGTTTCAGGCCTCATTCATATGTGGAAATAAATCTGATATGAATCAGATACGTGCATTTGCACCTGCCGTGCAACATTAAGCGGACAGATCGGACATTCCCGTCACTGCGAGACGTACGTCATTAAAAAAGTGTATTTTTAAAACCTTTCGCGGTACAGATATATCTATAACAAATTAAACAACTCTAGTTGAATAACAGAGAATTAATTTCGTTCGTTTGTGTTAAATAAAAGGCGAACTGTGCTGAAATGTGTTCCTTTTGAAATCATGCTTTGCTCGCTGTTGCTGCTGTCAGTTTATTGACAAGCAGTTTTTCTAAATAAAGCTGGCTAGCATTGTTATTTAGTCTCTCCCGATAGAACCCCTTTCATTTCTCTTCCTCCTCCTCCTCCTCCATATCTTCCAAAGAAACTGCGGCGTATCGCTAAAATGAAAAATGTAAACAAATACTAAGCTGCGCTGTCTCTCTTTCGTTATTTCTGGAATGTTTAGTCGCGCCTCTGTGAAGTTCTGAAGGCGTTGCCCCTGGCAACCGATAGCGTCTCCTACCATCATGGCCGACCGGCTCAGACCCCGCCCAAATCGGCACGTGACTCCTCACTCTCAATACATACAAGTTTAGTTTTGTATGTTTTCACAGGAGCTTTCTTACCACATTTTCCATTGCGACGACTCAAACCGTGGCATGTAGATGGAAAGAGTCATGCAAAGAAATAAACTAACAATATGATTAGAAATACAATGATTTTTTCAGAATAAAAGATTCATGCTGCACTTCAACACAAGTTAATGGAGGTTTTTGATTAATATACAAAACATTCAGATATGACTTGCCTTATATTTCTGTCACAATGTTTCTTACCAGGTTTACCATTGTGACGGCTCAAACGTGTAGATGGAAAGATACAAAGAAACAAACAAAGAAGAACATGTTCAGAATTTTCTGTGGTTTTGCCCTTTGAAACAAATTAATATTTTTGTGATGTATTCATATAAAATAGGCTGGACTTGCCTTTTGTTACTGTCTGATGATTTATTTTACCACATCATTGTGGCAGATCAAACCATGGCATGTAAGTTAGTTGGAATGAGTCATGCAAAGAAGAACATGTTCAGAAATGCAGTGATTTTCCAGAATAAAAGATTTGTGCTGGATTAATTTAAGAGTACCGTCTTCAGAAAAGTTTTGATGGTGTTTTCTTTGTATCTTACCTCCATGTAATGCCTTAGTGCTGCTTTGTGTACAGCCGTTACCAGGGAAACGGTTCTATTTCTGCTGTTCTAAGCGCCACCTACTGTTAGTGAGTGGAAGAGAATGTCTAGCCTAAAAGTTTAGTTTTGTATGTTTTCAGAGGAACTTTCTTACCACATTGGCCATTGTGCCACCAAACCGTGGCATGTAGATGGAAGGAGTCATTCAGGAAAAGAAAAAGAGAAAAACATGTTTAGATAACATGAGCACCACGTACTGTTAGAGAGTGGATTTATATTTTCAATCAGCCTGTCTGCCGTTTTTGTTCAGACCAATGCAACATTCTGACTGATTTGTTTATGCACTGTTGTACATTTTAACCAGTTGATGAAAAATACGCTAATGTGAGTTCTAAAAATAAACAGTTTGGCTAAGTTATCTAGAATTATTCACAGAGCACCTATACTAATTTTTAGTCTTGACCTTTTAAAAAAAAAAATATTTTAAAGGCTGAAATGGGAGGTTTATAATTTTATAAAACTTTTTTTTATCATAACTTAATTTGAACATGTAGTATGTTCATGTTAGTGTCAGGTTTTGTAAGGGAAGGATGAGGCAAGGACTCAAATGCAGAGTTTTAATGGGCTTCTTTATTAATAATAAAATAAAACGAAAACATGACCAACAGCTGGTCAGGGCAGGAACAGGCAAAACACATAGGTAACACCATGGGAACATTTGACAACGAACTGGGACAGGACTGAGAATAAATAGGAGAGGAAATGAGGAGGGTAACAACTGGAGAGCGGGTGGGGAAAATAAACCAATAATCGGGTAACAAAAAGGGCAGTGTTAGACATCGGAGCACATAAACAAACAAAACAGAGCCATGTGCTCACACAAAACATGACACAAACACACAGCCAATGAGAGCGCTCACAGACTGAGCGTCCACACAAAACACGACAACACGAGCCAGTGCTATGGAAAGGAGGACTTTTCCTTTTCCTTTCATTTATTGCATTTCTCCCTATCTGTCATGGGAACCTGACATTTGATTCATGTCCTCATTGTCCTGGTTTTATATGAGTAGACTGAAGCTTTTAATGTGGAATGGTTAAACTGAGGCAATTGAATTGATGGTTGTTCATCAGCTGAATAACGATCCCCATTATGGTTAAAGTGGAGTTTGAGTTATGCAGTGCTGGGATTGACATGCAGTTTATGCTGAAGTGGATAGGAGCTTTGGGTTCGTTGTATTCAAGCCAGTTGGGGAAATTCTAAATGAGCTTTCTGCTTAATTTAACCTTGGAAGGGTTGACAAGCATCTGTTATAGTACCAAAACATAATCTCATATGTTTAAGACACCAGCAGTTTCGATGCAACTTTTTTGTTCTCCATATTTTACAACAATCGTAAAGTCGTCAAAAATAAGAATATGTAATAAGTATATGTATAGAGACTGTATTATGTAGTAACAAAAACAATCTATTATACATTTTATATTATTCAAAGTACCACCTTGTACTATCTGGTCCAACTCATTCAATTAAAAGTAAAATAAATATATAATAAAATATTTATTTATGATAAACATTTAAGATCACTCAAACAGTACTTTATCAAGACTGTAATAAGTTGTATTTATAACTTTTGATATTCATAAGTTCATATTCATGTGCCCTATTCTTGTTCCTTGAGTAGATAAATCCACATGTGATTTCAGATATTGAATAAACTTGTCATAAGTACTTTTAAGTATTAATTATAGATTATAGATACATTGGTTTGAAATGATCTTCTGTTCTTCATTCAGTTTGTGTAGTTACCTGAGCCTACATTACATTTAAAAGGGATAGTTCACTCAAAAAATAACAATTCAATTATTTTACTCATCATAAGGTCATTCCAAACTGGTCTGACTTTCATCTGTGAAACATGAAAGGAGATTCTTTAAAAAATGTTGGTAACCAAACAGAAACTTCCAACGTATGGCAAAAAAAAAAAAAAAAATCTCAAAATATCGTTTGTTTTCCACAGAAGTATACAGTTTTGGAACTTCATTAGGTTAATTCGTTTTATCTATTTATTTTTGGGTGTGAGCTGTCCCTTTAAAAATGTCACATTGATACAACATATAACTTAAATTAGCCCTAAATAATAAACTTGGAAGCCAGTATAGCAGCATGAACACCCTTTGTGTCTGAGCAGGTAATGACATTGGCAGATGCTCTGTGATTTATCACATACTGGTGGCATGAAACAGTAACCACCCTCCATTCATGCTGCCCAGCCCCCAAACCATATGCTCATACAGCGCTCGTGGAGAACTGGAGTGTGTGAGCCATGGCAGGAAAGCTGGATGGGAGAAAGGAAGTTAAAGAACAATGAGACCAAGCTCACTGAGATGAGGGATGGTGTGTACATGTACCTACAGCAGTGGCCTGGGATGATTATATCAGTGCTTTGGCCAAAACATCAGGCCTGTCAGGAAGGAAGGAAGGGGATCCACACAGTTGGTCCACGCTTTGCTTGTGTATAGGTTCACCAACAATAGCGACTTTAGTACCGTTTACTGTACTAAAGACCACACCTGTGTCAAATGCCAGGCACAAGGAAGTGGTTTGGTTGATGTACAAAAGATTGTAATGTTGATGGTTACCATTTGGAATTATTGAGCTATATCACTTCTATTTTAACCTCTTAATCTGTATCCATAACTTGCATTCCAGAAAAGTCTAAAGGCAGTGTCTTTCTTCCCAGTTATATACTGAGACTGTACCAAGTGCTCACCGAAGCTGAAACAATTTGCCCTCTCAGAGTAATTGGTTGAAATGAGGGATTACTGCCCTGCCAGAACTTATTGCATGTCATCTGGGCAGGTAGACAGCCTTGCTGACCCCTCAAGGCATGTGTCTGCATTTAAGCGTCTCAATAGGCAAGGAAATTACAGGCGCCTCTGCCAGTTCAGGAAATAATGCGACCTATACATTTTAATGATGAGAAGCTCCTCAGTTCTGTGACTCTCTGAGGGCCCGTGGTTAGCCAGTAATTGGTGTCATTTGCACAGCCTTAAATAAAAATCTGCCCAAAATGAAAATATTATCATTTACTCACCTTTATGCAATTGTTTTATTTTATATATATATATATATATATATATATATATATATATATATATATATATATATATATATATATATATATATATATATATATATATATATATAAATTATTATTTATTTATTCCTGTGTTGTCATAACTGGATTTTCAGCAGCCATTACTCCAGTCTTCTGTGTCACACGATTCTTCAGAAATCATTCTAATATGCTGCTCAGAACACATTTCTTCTTCAGTGTTTACAACAGTTCTGCTGCTTAATATTTTTGTGAAAATTTCTCCAGGATTCTTTGATGAATGGAAAGTTCTATATAACTTATTTGAAACATTTTTTGCAACAATGCAAATAAGTCTACTGTCACTTTTAATTATAATTTCATGCATCCTTGCTGAATGATTTAAAGGTATTAGTATTACAAGTATTTATAAAAGTATTATTTTCTTTAAAAAATCCCTAACTCATTTGTTTAAGTAAGGTTCCTGACAGAACAAAAAAAAATTAAAATAGTTCATATATACAACTTAAATTTGAGTCCATTCACAAAGATATGACTTTGGAATACTTTGAATATAGCACACAAGTTGACTACTTGTTGATGATTTAATGGTCTTTTTTTTTGTATTTATTGGAGTTTGGCCTTAAAATCACCATCTACTTGGACATGGACATTCTGCCTAATATTTCCATTTTTGTCAAAAAGAAGAAAATATGCAATTGGAATGAGTAAATTAGTTTTTATTTTTGTGAACATATAATCTGAAATTAGTGTAATCATCCTCTGTTACACTTGAGAAGGTAGTTTTTGCAAGAACTAAATGTACACAAGTCGCATATAGGCTGTTTTGTGGCAATAGCTGATTCAATTTCTACATGCGCCTTCTGGTGTCCCTCATATGCTAATTGATTAGATGCACCAACAGGGGCGTCACTAGGCCCTTTTTAGGGGGGCTTCAGCCGTTTTCATCCTGTTAGGTACAGGATTAATAATGAATGTGTATACATTGAAAATATACCTAATACAAATTGTAGCCTTTAGTAAATAAAAAAAAAGCTCAGCTTTAGGAGGGGAAGAGAAAGGGCACGATGAGGAGACTGAAAAAAAAGAAAGGAAGATGGAGATGAGGAGAGAGCAGGTATTGACAAATAGTCTAATGACATAGTTTTAAAGCTATTTCTTATCCTTTTTTTGGTCTTCAAACGTCTTGAAATGCACATTTCAGAGATTAAAAAATTTAACCCCCAAACCTCCACCTCAAATGCAGGACCTCTTTGATTATAAAGCCGTGTCTACAGCCCTGTATTAGGCATCAGAATCAGAAAGAGCTTTATCCCAAGTGTGCTTGCACACACAAGGAATTGGTTTTGGTGCTGATGCTTCCAGTGCACATATACAAATATATGATAATGCATAAGATCAATAATGAATGTGTAGCCTTTAATGTGAATTAATTTTATAAACTTAGTTACCTTTCCTAGTAGTTTTCAGTAAATGAACACGTCTGAGAAAATGATTCATAGGCAAAATCAACCAGTTGACCCCCAAAGAGAAAAAGAGTGTGATGCTGATGAGGAGAGAAAAATAATCAGCTGCCAACTGAAATGGTTTTATCCCCCAAAAAAAATTGCCTTCAAAACATCTTAAAATGCACATAATAGTTCAGAGAATTAAAAATTTTCACGGGGAAACCCCGAAACCCCCGAAACTAACACAACTCGAATTCAGGACTACGGTACAGTGATTATAAAACCCTGCAATTGCATGGTAATGAAAGTGAGCATTAGACCCTAAATTAAACTTTTACCTTGTTTAAAAAAAAAAAAAATTAATCATACCCTCATTGGGGGGCTTAGCCCCCCTAAAAGGAAAATCCTAGAATCGCCCTAAAGTCTCCTAAGCCACAAAAACTTTCCAGTGTAATGTCCTGCTGTGGCCACAATTATTACAATGATATGGGCTTGGTGTCACTGTTTACCACTGATCTTAAGGTAAATGGGGGATAATGGCAATGTGACCTATGGCTTTCAACCATCACTGTGATTTAATCCCTTCATATTCTCCCACTGGCATATACTTTCTGCACCAATAGTCCCATTTAGTTCTAATTATTTACACTTTTCTCATACTTGACTATAAAATCAGTAAAACACATCTCTTGACGCAATTTGTTTTTAAACGCACTGATGTGTTTGAAACTATTATACTTGTTTATTATACTTTTCAAATTGAAACAAGGGCTCTAAGGTCTCTAACTAGATTTCAGAGCTATATGCAATTAAAGTTGATGAAATTACTTTTTTGTGTGAAAATTATTCCTATTCTGGGAAGGAAATATTTCGTGGCATGAAGAAAAAAAAGAAAAAATTCCACCTCATGGTGGCATAAATGTTTCTTAGGAGACTCTTACGACTTCCACCAGAATGGTTGCGTATCCCGGTGTTTGTACAGGCAGTGCGGCACTTCTGTTTTGCTGTTCACAGTACCGGGAAGGATTTTAGCGAACCGGCAGCTCGCAGTCAACTACCGCTACTCTTATCTGTCCTTTTCGGAGATAAATTGAAAATGAAACCGTTGAATTACTCACTCACATGCATAGTATTATATTATTTACATATAAAGTGGATTATAGGGCAACGTCATTAGATTGCTCAACGAGACGGCGGCAGCATTTGTTTCCGGCCCGGAACCATCTTTTCTGCAGTGGAAATGTGTGGAATGGTTCAGATACAGGCCAGGAACCTGCACTGGAACAGTGTCGGTGGAAAAGGGGTATCTGAGGCCAATGTTTGCTCTCTGGCTAACAGATAAGCTTAAATAAGCAGTGGCCTTTGCCAAAAAAATAAAATAAAAAGCATGTGTGATCATATGAAATATCTTGATTTCAGCTTCTATAGGCTGTCTTTGAACTTTCCATCAGTTCAGATTAAGCTGGATAGTTATTTTATTAAAAACTTCAAAGACATCTTGACAATCTTAAACATTAATTGGGTAAATTAATTGGGTAAATCTAGATGATTATAATGGGAAATGGGGAGTAACCATGGAAACCTCACAACAGTCTGTAGAATAGCAGTAGGAGTTAGAGAGAACAGTGTGGAACAGCGCAAGCCTCTTTTGAATTACTCTCAAGGCAGAGACACATCATAACGCTCGAGGAGAGCGTTTATTCAGTAAATCTGAATGGTTTCTTCTGAAAGGGCCTTTATTCAACCGCAAAGGAAATACTCTTCCAGTCATGGTGAAGTCTCTTGATCTTGAATTACATTTTACAATGTATGCTTTCCGATTAAAGCTTCTCACGTATTGCAGCCACACGTTTAGTATCGGTATTATTGAAACTTACCTTTTGCTCATTTAGTATAAAGGCTTTGATCGGTTTTTCATAAATGACTGTTTCAGTGCCTTTCGGAAATTGAGCTGAGTACTGAGCCTTACAGAAAATGTGCATATATTTAACATTCAGATAGCCTTGGCTTTTAACACAGGCTCAGTGTCAAGAGAGCTTCTTCATCCGTTTGCAGCAGGGTAAATCCTGCCTGCTGACTTCTTTGATACATTTACTCACTCACAGCATCGGGGGCATTGAAATGCACTCCAATTACATGCCTTCCATTCAAAGGCTTGCATATCTCGATGCTTCGTCTGTTGTGCAGTGTCAGGGCTCCGTTCAGGGAGAGGAAGACGAGGAGGACTAGATGACGGTATAACGCCACAGGGGAATGTCTTTGTCAACTGGTAGCCTCTCAAAGGAGTTGATGGCATCTGGCGTTTTTGCCAATAAAAGTTTGTTGTTCTATAGTCAATACAACAAGGTCCAGTTAAGTGAAATGATGTGAGCCAATCAGTGGCGTAACTTTGTTTGAAAAAGTATGTGTGGGAGGAGTTGCTAATACAATGTTATATCATACAATAAAAATTCCCACAAGAGAACGTTTCGCTACTGATAACAGTGGCAACAAACACATGATTTCAAAATAACACATTCCAGCGCCAGATCGCCTTATTTAACACAAACAACCATCAACTACCGTTTCATTTGCTTTTAGGTACATCTGTGAAGCAAGAGGTTTCAAAAAAGTGGTGGGGATAATATCGACCCTGTGATAAAGTGGTGGGGACATGTCCCACCCGCAAATTACGCATATGGAGCCAATAGTTTCATGTTATAGGGATTAGTCAATCAGTTTCAAATGTAAATGTATTCAATTTAGGCAAAATTGTTTTAAACCATTTTATTTATTGTCTGGTATGAGTGGAGTCTGTATATATAATATAATATAATATAATATAATATATATATATATTATTTGTAGAACTACTGCTGAGTGACCCTACAAGTCTTACTTTCTTCTTCTTTTTTCTTGTCTGAAATAAAATAATTTTGCGTACAAATCATATGAATAGAATACATTTATTAAAATGTTGTTTTGTATATGATATAACATCCTCTTTCCATTGCATCACAACTAGCTTGTGATGTTTCTGGTATAAACATCTAATGAGATAGTTCACACAAAAATGGAAATTGTCATTTATGCACCCCTTGTGTTATTCCAAACACATAAGACTTACGTTCTGTGGATATTTTGTATTATTCACTTAACATTTTCCTTCATCCATTGAATATCCACATAGACACAACTTTTATGCATCAAAAAATACAAAAAAGTCTTCCGAAGTGACACCATCTGAAAGAAGAATGAATGAAGTATCATTAAAAATATAATTTGTGTGTGCCAAAAATGAACAAAAGTCTTATTGGTTTGGACTGACATTAGGATCAGTAAATGATGGTGGGGAAAAAAACGATCCCTTTAAATCGTCTCTTTTGTTTCTAATTATATGCAGTTGTTGTGGGTTTCTGTTAGAAAATGTTATATGGTTATTTTCCAATTTTCCTGTTGCTGAAGTCATTTGTGAATGAGGCTCATTTGTTACATCCTTATATTTCTCTTACATCTGTATCCGAGTGGAGCGATTGGAGGTTAGGCTCCTTCTCAATTACAAACTAATTATTTTGACTGTTTCTGATGAGGTTTTCAGTCTGCTATTGGCCTGCTATTAACCAAGATCAAAGTGTCTTTAGATAAGAGTTCTGACCAAAAAACTTTTTAATACATCGGTGTTTATGAATAATTATGAAAAATAACATTTATTTTTAGGAAACTCTTCAGTCTTTCAGCAGCAATTTACATAATTACATAGAGATTTGCATAGTTGTTAACTCTAACAAAGACTGATAAACACAAACTGTAGCATTTCTTTGTGTAACAGCATATTGATTGTTTTCATTGTCTGTTTGATCCAGGTGTCATTTGGATTTTAGAAGCCAAAGCCTTAACGTGAGAGAAATATTTAATCAAGGATTTTGTCCTGCCTTCATCGTGTTTCCTCTGAGACCCTTTTGCTATATCTCTCTTTAAGAGAGATAAGCTTGCGAAGAAGGCCGGTCAGCTTCAATCATAAAAACGGCAGTTTCTCAGAGGGACGAGGAATGCTGTGGTCATCATTTTCATTCCCAGAGTAGATCCCTGTGGTTTTTGTGGTTTTAAGTGTTGGATTTGATTTCACAGCAGAAATGTTGTGTTGAAAGGCCCTTGCTAACTTTATGAATTGCAGCAAGCAGTTTGCCAATAGCCATCCAGACTCCAAGCTAATAATGGCTGTGGAGACGCAACAGATTTATTTATCCTGCCTTTTACCACACAGCCATTGGCGCAATACCAATATTTCAAATTAATAAACTAATTTTAAAATATGATATAATATTATTGTGGCATAAAAACAGGAAGGCAAGAAATGTGTCGCTAGATTATGGGCTGTATAAAGCTGAAAGTGGGGACTTTACAGAAGTGATGCTTTATTACATAGCAAGTTTTAAATGCATAACATTAGAACCTTATCGGTTCTGTCTCCCAAATAACACTTCATCTCTCTTACAGTGGAAATTGAAGACACTATATATTCATAGCAGCTCAAAATGAGAAACTCATTCAGCTGAGAGGGCCATCAGAAGGAAAGATGATGGCCATTCGGTTTATAGATAGCAGATGTGAGAGTAAGGTCAGAGGAAAATGGTAAGATTTCATAACTTTTAAGGGAGAAAGCATTTAAGAGATTAGGCCTAGAGCAAGATTGTGTTTGTTCTGCGCAACCCTGGTCAAAAAAAGATGGTGTGCATTACAACTCCCACACGAGGAGAAATCCCTCTGGTTCCCAAGCAGCTTTTAATTGGCTATGCAATGAAGGGCTGTTATCCTGATCTTATGCAATGAAGGGCTGTTATCCTGATCTTAAACAATAAAGGGTCAAATCATAAAAATGATTAGGACCGCCACTTATGAATTTATTTTGAGAGTGTTGTGAGTATAAGATGCAAACAGAAGATGTGCAGTCTTTCATTGTGAAGTGAACAGAAATGTTCTGTTCTGCTTATCATTGGAATATTGTCATGTCATGCCTGTTTGGATTCTGTTGTCCTATAGTTGTGATATTTTGAACTGAATTAATTTATTTGGTTGTTTGTTTTTCTGCATTGCTTTCTGAAATTAAGGTTCTATTTGATGGACTTGTTTTGGGATGCACTGATATTTAAATTCTGTAGTAGGGCTATAGGTTAAAAATATTGATTTCTCGATTTTAATCTATTTTCATTTTGATGAATCGATATCGATTCTTAAATCCCAAGAATTGATCTTTTAGTCTGCTGTTTTCAGTTGATGAATGAACACAACTTTGTAGCTTGCATCACTGCCGCTCTCATCCAATAAGCTTTGTTTGTGCTTTGTCACTTTTGATGTGAAACAGTCTCGGCTTTCAAATTCTGCCAGTTTTCAAACAATAAATACTGCTTTGACGCTCTTTAATGTGGCGTGACTGATCACTGTAGTGCCTCAGTTCAAGCAAAACGGCAGCGTTGTGGAGCGTATAGGAACGGATCATCACTTCTGCTTTACTACTTGTTACAGCACAAAAAGTTATTATTATAACACTATAATAATACAAATGTCCTTATCTGTAATTTGAATGAATAGGTAGCCTATGCAAATCAGTTCATTTTAGCTTTTAATATTAATGTACCAACTGGGGTTCTCTGTATAGTTTACAGCATTAGTTGAGAGATATTGTTTTTCCTTGAGAAAATTTGCCATGTACCTGATACATTACCCCTATTAGGGATGCACGATGATATCGGGACAACATCGGTATCGGCCGATAAAAGCTTAAAATGACCATCATCGGCATCGGCCGATATGAATATTTCTGCCGATAGGGTGGCGTGTTTCCTATGCGCACGTGACGACCGCGAACGAAGCATGAGCGCCAGCAACTTAAACTTCCAACTAGGGGTGTGCGTCTCACGGTTTTTTATCGTGGATGATTAAAATGTCTCCACGATCTGCTTTTGAAGGAAAATCATAGTATCGTGCATTCTATCAGTTCAATTCTGGCGCCTTCATCTCAACATACTGTACAACGCGACGTACATTCACATCACATGTAAACGCAGAGGTAGAGTTGCACTCACGGGACACCGCAATTCACAAAAGTTCATTATTTGCATGAGCGTCAAAGTCTTGCTAGGTAAACATATCATTCACGTGCTGATGCGCTGTTCTAACATCCGCTTTTCTGAGCGCGTTACACCCGACGCTCACAGGAACTAAAAGCCCGTCACAGCGCCTGCATACTGGACTAATCTTTCAGTCTTATTGCACTGATACTGTCAAATACACACAAGGTTTACATAAACAAAGTTGGTTATGTCTAAAGTGAAAGCAAACAGAGAAAATCTGCTTGTCAAATGCGTGTATTAGACGCGTCGCGTGCAGCTCTTAAAGAGACAGTAATAATATGCTGCCACTTGTCCTTAAAGAGATACTGCACCCAGAAATACAAATTCTGTCATTATTTACTCACTCTAATGTTGTTCCAAACCTGTATTCATTTCTTTCTTGTGTTTAAATATAGGAAGTCACTGGAGTACAGCAACTGTTTGGTTAGCCACATTCTTCCAAATAACTTTTATAATTTCAACAGAAGAAAGAAACTTGAGAGAGTAAATGATGACAATTTAAATTTTTGGAAGAACTATCCCGTTAATGTTAATAAAGCAACAACACACAGAGGAAATCACTCACTGCTCTTGACTGAGAACTTTATTAAGCTTTTTTTGCACTTAAAAAAATACAAATGTATCGGTATCGGCATCGGGCAAAATTAGTTTGAAAATATCGGCATATCGAATATCGGCCAAAATCCTATATCGTGCATCCCTAACCCCTATTAATCGATATCAAAACTAATCGAATCCAAATCAGAATCGAATCAAACTGTGCAGTTTGTGTCAATACCCAGTCCTATAAAAAGCTGGAAATGATTTTCATGTTTTTACCAATAACTGATAAACCATTATGAAAGGGTCAAGCAAGTATGTTTGAGCTCTTGTTTACCATATTTTATGTGCTGCATATAAATGTGTGTTGATTAATGTTCATATACAAGTGTCAAAGTAATGGTGAAATGGAAATTTAGTGGAAGGAGAGTTGGACTGACATTAGGATGAGTAAATGATGGTGGGGGAAAAACTATCCCTTTAAATCGTCTATTTGTTTCTAATTGACCCTTCGCTAAGCCACGCCCGAAAACCGCCACTGGCCAATCGTGGCTTAGCAACCGTAACTAGGCGCGGGAGGTCTGTCAAGCTTTCGAGCGAGGGAAACATGCCGACGCGTTGTGCGTATGGATTGTGCAAATCTCATACCCGGTATCCTAAAAGTTTGGACGGTGGGGTGGCATTTTTTTCCTTCCCGAAACCTAAAAGCCAAAGGGGAGAAATGCCGGGCGTGGATCAAGCAGTGTGGGAGACCCATTCACAACTAAATGTCGACAGGATTAACAAAAAAAAAAAACCCTATTGCTTGGAAATAATGGCGGGGCTTTGTTCATAATGCATATATTTTAACGTAAAATAAGATGATTAATGGCAAGACGGAGGCTCACTGACATACTTTAAAATATATTTCAGCATTTTGTTAATCGACGGCCTACCCCTGAGTAACTTTACCCCAATCCGATCGCGGCTCTCCCGGTGTTAGATTGATGGATAAGCTGTTTGATTTGTAATGATTAGATTTTCACATTTCACTTACCTTGCTGTGCATGAACATAGCTGTTCCTCCATTTGTGCGTTTCCCATGTGAATGATCTGCTAAGGAGGCGGCTGCTGCTTGCGCTGGGACCTAACGTTATAGGCTTTAGCTTCAATTTTGATGAAATTCTCTAATCGGTTGCGTATTACGTCGTGGATATATCCCTCGAATGCATACTGCAGTCCCTTTTGTCTTGCTCTCTCAGATATTTCACCTGTTCGCCAAAAATGACTAATTATCTCCTTGGGAATGTCTGACACCGGTGCATTCACACTGTAATAGACGTGGCAGTCGCGAAAGCTTGACAGGCGTAGCAACAGTAACTAAGGAGGGCGGGGCTTAGCGAAGGGTCAATTATATGCAGTTGTAGTGGGTTTCTGTTAGAAAATGTTATATGGTTATTTTCCAATTTTCCTGTTGCTGAAGTCATTTGTGAATGAGGCTCATTTGTTACATCCTTATATTTCTCTTACATCTGTATCCGAGTGGAGGTTTCATTTCGCAAAGATGAACAATACATGAGAGAGTAAATTATGGCTGAATTTTCATTTTAGGGTGAACTATTCCTTTAAAATTCGATTACATTATTGGCTGATAAACAAATTAAAAGGGCCAATAACTCCTATGGTACAGAGTATCATGTGCATAGTTTTGCTTTCCACCGTTCCACATTTATTGGCCTTGCTATTTGTTTCAAGACCCTCACTCTTGTGTCATTAATATTTTTTCATATTAAGAAGAATTAGTGAGGAACTTGACTCAGTCATACCTCATTATACAGTCATTTCAGTTTCCTGTGGTCTTGGGAGATTCATCTTATTTTTCTCAGAGAAGTAGTGATTCACACCACTGCGGTTAAATATCATCTCTGCGTACTTGTCAGAGACTGTTTCTCAGATTTTCCTTTGAAAGGAAGGGGTGTGAGGGCTGTGGTTCTTCCTCTTGCTGTTTTTAAGCCACATCTATTCAACTTTTTCCCCACCACAGGTTTCTTGAGAGGTTTGCCAGCCTTTTGTTTTCAGCGATGTTAGTTGTCTATAATTAAAAGACTGAAGGGTCAAGCTGTATAATTCACTCCTCATTTACAGCACACCACCCTCTGATGTATTTTTCCAGCACAAAATATTGCACAAAGTCCCTCAGAACAAAGTCCTTTTTAGTTTATTTGCACATGATGTTTCTATGCATTTTTGGCTTGTTTAGCTAAAGACAGAACCCTTATGATGCCAACATATTTGTGTGCATAGCATTTAGTGTTTGCTTTCAACCCATGCTCATTATGAGACTTGTTTACTCTCAATAATTACATCCCATCCACGCAAATACGCGCTCACTGTCTGTTCTTTATTTTTCTGTTTACCGCAGTTGACTCACTGCTATATTGAAAGAAATGGTAACAAATGCATCACTCAGAGGGTACGGAAAGCCATGTTTTGAAGAATGCTGACATAAAATAATCAGTGAGATCAAATGTTATCAGTGTTAAAGTGAACTAGAAAATATTTTACAAATATTATAATAGTCAAGTCAAATATATTTATATAGCGCTTTTCACAATACAGATTGTATCAAAGCAGCTTCACAGTATCAATCAAAACAACTTAATGTTTGTTTATTACTGGAAAAAAGACATCCAAGTTTGGTAGAGCTGATCAGTGGTATGATTGGTTAATTAATTTGAATATCCCTACAATAATACAATATTATAATTGGTGATGCTCCCAAAGATTTTTTTTATTAAGTAATTGAACTTATGTTCATGATGGTATGTTCTTAGGAGATAAATAAAAAATCTTTGTAAAGTTCTTTGACAACAACAACTTTTATGTATTGCTACTTTCGCATTCTTTTTTTTTTGTCACAGTGAAGTGTTCACACTGCTTACATGTTGTGTGCACTAAATAGACACTGACATGGTCAAAACGAGTCATCAGAAAAGCGCTAATTAAACACATTATTCCTGCCATCCAAAATTTGTTTTGGCCGAAAGGAATTTCATTATTTTCTTCTTCTTTTTTTCTCTCTCTCCAGACTGATCTCATAAAATTGCGTGTGTATGACACGCCTATTCGTATTTCCATTTTTGGCGTGCTATCAACACGCACAATCGCTTTTCAGCGTGTTTATGAACGCAGTTGACTTAACGTTATTACTGTATATATAAATATATGACCTACCTCCACCTCGTCCCTAAACCTACCCGTCACTGGGGTTAATAGCATTTATGAGTCTTCCCCTACCATCCTAGGGAAAAAAATATCGCTCCCCAGATATAGATATAGATTTTGCTTCGTTTCGCTCGGAAATTTAATGGCGTGTACATATACGCGGAATCACTTGGACATTAATGGCGTAGACATACACGCATATACGCGGATATCTCAAAATGCGTATAGATAACACGCCACTTGACTTGAAAGTGGCGTGTCTGTTTACGCAAAAGTCATGATGTCATGTTGCTCTCTCCCTGTTTCAACCAAATATTAGGTTGGCAATTTCGGCTCTGTGGTGCTTTCAAAACATTACATTAATGTGGAGCATTTCAACACAGCGACATTGGCTTGACCAATGGTGTGAGTTTGGGGCAGAACGATATGTTTGCTTGACCAATAAGAGATGAGGGATGGTGTTGGAGAAAGCTGTTTGAATATTACTTGCACAATTTAATTTGGTAATGTGTGTTGAGAGAAATTTCTCACTTTCAGCTTTAAATTGAAGTCTAGCTTTGTGTTTATTCCAGAATGTGTGCATGACGATAATTTTAATACTTAACAACCCTCTGGATTTTTACATATTAGTGCAGTAACAAGTCCAAACTAATTTCTTTGATTACATTTGGCGCTTAGCTCTCAGGCACCGCTTCATCGTAGTTGTTTGGGATTACTTCTTAAACAGCATTTGCTTAGAGTGATGAAATGTGCAAGATGAAATGAGAGTGAGGTATTTTCCGCCCGGCAACGGTTTGAGAAATGGTCTTATGTTTGTAGGTCAGCCTGCCATTGCTTCTGTAATGAAACAAGCCATTACCTGTAAGTTACAGCTGTGTCACAAGGCTCTGTTGTGCCTCAGCATCATCTTCAGGGGTCTCTGACAGTGGTGAGAGAGAGAGAAAAAGAGATGTATGAATGTGAAGAGGCTGTATTCCCCAGTGGGCTTTTTATCCTGAGAGGCTCTTCACGGCCAGCCTAATTAAAATGGTCAGAGTCATTGTGTCATTGTGCCCCCCTTTTCTAGGGAAAAGCTGCCATGAGCTAGTGTTTCCTAATTTTCTCTTTTTTTTTTTAGAAGACTGTAGAATAGATTATTAGCCTGGTTAAAACCAGACCATTCTCAGTTGACAAAAGAACGAAGGACTCAAACCCGAAGACTCAAAGAAAATGAACTAATCATTCTTTCCGGTACTGACATCATAGCCTCTATGGGACTGACAGGAAGAACGAAAGACTCGGACCCGGCCGAACCCGAACTCGAGACTCGAAAGATGAACTAATCATTTCTCTTTCCGGCCCTGCTGTATCACACGGCGCGGCCCAGCAGACAGATCAGAGTCAGACACTGAAGAGTCGACAACTAACGTCTCGAGACACGAGAGGAGGAGAACAAACCTGATAAATATGAAGTTGCAAAGGAAAGAACGTCTGGGATCAGGTGAGGTTAACTAACAGAATCAGACTGCAATAGCCTGAACTTAAGACCCAACAAATCAATTAATAAAACATTTCGGTTTCTTATAATTTGGCTTTGGCTGCATTACCCTATAGTTTATTTTTATTCGTTTTACAAATGTTATCCACATTTTCGTAAGTACTAGATGTGTTGGGATATTTAACATGCCATTTTAATTATAATATGCTAAAATGAACAAAATGACTCGAAAATTCGTTCATTTTGCTGAACGAGACTCAAAGATTCGAGTCGGTAAAATGATCCGAACTTCCCACTACTATTGTAAATGTACAAAATCTGATTCACCGTTGCTGTGCTGTCGTCATCGTGTAAAGCCCGCCCCAACGTTTCTGATTGGTGCCGCGATTTCGACGGATTAGAAATGGGCTTGAATGAGCTCTTTGCCAGACTAACTTGTGTGTGTGTGTGTGTGTGTGTGTGTGTGTGTGTGTGTGTGTGTGTGTGTGTGTGTGTGTGTGTGTATGTGGCACGGAAATGTAATACAATTATTCAAAAGAGATTCAGTGTATCTCGTGGCACGGAAATGTAATACAATTATTCAAAAGAGATTCAGTGTATCTCATTTTGCCTAGGCATTATTGTCTTTTCATTTCAGAGTATTATGAAATTAGGTCTTAAGCAATGAAACTTGGTTTACTCCATACAGATGAAATAAACTGATTTTGTTTCCTGTATCTCACTGGAAGTTAATGCTAGACTAAAGGTCGGTTATTCTGGAATAATATTTCAAAACAATTTGCCAGTCATTTTATCAGAACTTATCAGTTCATCAATTTATTTTCAACAATTTGGTTGTCCTTGGGTGCCTTGAGGACATCTTTATAGGTTGCTATGGGAACGCCATTCTTGATAGTATCTTGTGTAGCCATGGACACTGAACAAATCTAAATGTTGTTTCAGAGCGTGTCTGTGTCTTTTGGTATCATGGAAAAAAGACTTGTTGACAGTCAAAGTTTTTCCTCAGCTGTGCCAGAGTGAAATATTGGTGTCATATGTCGTCTGGATATAGATTTCAGATTTTCATTTTTTTTTTTTTTTTTTCTGTTGTCTGCGTAAACTTGCAAGACAGATGTGCTTCTCCCCTGCAAGAACTGTCTGATCAGAGACCTTTTTCTCCGCTTGCACCTGTACTTTTTGATAAGCTGCAGAAATTGTCACCAAGATCCTCCATGTCTGATGATTAATGTTGACACATTGTCTGTCCCATTGTGCTGCTCGAGGACTGTAGATACGGACAGCTCTGTGACTCATTCGCTGTCTAGAATGCAAAACTCTATCAAAAGATGTGTGGTAAAAGAGCCATGAAGACAGAATGTCGTGACTTCTTTTACCCTGGAAAGTACAGATCGCATTGATTTCTATCCTTTTCTTCCAAGAACTGTCAGAATGCCCTTGGTGGAAATGTTATAATGTAGCCCACTGTCTGATTTAGCCTTTACGTCACACAATAGCACGGTTTAGGCATCTGTAACATCTTTGAAAATCTGTTAAAATGATTATATGTTAGATATCAAAGCTCTAAACACAAATTCTTCTCCTTGACATTCAAAATGGCTGCAACTGACAAGTATAGTTATATTTTCATTTGATAATCCACAAATGATTTACCTTATATAATAGATATAAAGTCCTTGTGTTATTTATTCCTTTATATATATTTTTTAGTTTTTACAAAAAAGCAAGTTTCCTTGAACTTTTAGCACATTTAAACTGAAAGTAATAATTTACGAGTCAAATGTTAATTCAGAAACTGCTCTGACAGATTCAGTATAGGATTCATCAGACCACAAACACCTGAATTTGAGTCGTTTTGAACGATTCATTAAAAGAATCGACTTCAAGGATTCATTTGTTTCGTGAATGGGATCAAACTGATCGTACTGTAAAATATGATTCATTTTGTCCTGCTGCTGTAGATTTTTGCTCTTTCATGTAACATATAAGATGAATACATTTGTCTGTAAGTTGTCTAAATAAAAAACTAAACAAAATTGCTAGGGAAATTGCTTATTGATTTGTGCAACAATTGTTGTACGTATGGATTTATGAAAGCAGGTTGCATATTTCCGTGTTGTCCGAATAACTTTCTCCAGATGGCTTGCATGTGCAGTGCAAACCCAACTAATCGATTATGTAATTCATTATTGAATTTTTCATGGTCAAATTCTATTGATTAGTTAATGCAAGCTTATTTTCATTCTTAGCCACCTCCATGATCAGATTATCAAGTCTGCTGTAAGTAATGTTGTCTTGGGACAATACAAAATAAAGTGTCGCCTATGATGTAAGATTGAACCACCCAGAGTTGACATCCTCCATGTTAACATAGAATGGATGTTGGAAGTAGGAAGGCATTGCCCCAGCCTGTGTGCATGTAGCTGTCACGAGTATTTGATTTGTAGATTGCTGGCATAGAACTATTTAACCCACTGAATCTCCTGCTCCCAGGAGGATTACTAAAATCCTAATCTTGCCTCAACAGCGCGTGAATGTCACCCTGTTGAAAGATGCCATTTCTCAAAGGTGACCGATATTGTGAAGGCTGTTGCAATGAGCAAAACGAGCTTGGCATTTTAAAGGTGTGCTGTAGATCAAATGAATGGCTTATGCTCTGTTACTTGTGCATTATTATAGCTGAGCAGTAGCGTCCTTGCCATCTATGAAGTTTATAATAGATAATAGCAATTGTTATCCTCTAATTTTTGCAGCAGAAAAAAAACATGACTTTAGGGATCCAATGGAATTGGTAGATATGGTGCCTGCCATATTATTTGTAAAGAGTGTTCATAGTAGTAGCAAGCTGGACGATTTGGGTGTCTCTCGCTCTCTCTGTCTTGCGCGCTACACGGTTCGGAGCTCGCGAGCTCTAGATTCCGGGAGATTTGAACTAATTTGCGGCCATCAGGGAGCCGAGCATCAATATAAGGGAGACTTCGGATGTCTCTAAACGTTCACGTTCGGATGTCGCCGGGCGCTGCGTCCATTGGCCAAAGAAGATCGCCTGTTTGGGCCTCATGTTATTTTAGACCAAATATATATTTTAAAATTATTACAATAAAAATTACAGACATTTCTTGGGGCTGCTGGGCGGGTGCTATGGCTATTATAGGGGGAGCTACAGCAGCACCTAGCTCCCCCCTGGCGCCGCCACTGATTACAGGATGTTGTTTTTGCAGCGGATTCCATGAGTTAGACGTAACCATGAGTTAGACGTAACCATGAGTTAGACGTAACCATGAGTTAGACGTAACCATGAGTTAGACGTAACCATGAGTTAGACGTAACCATGAGTTAGACGTAACCATGAGTTAGACGTAACCTGCAGTTCAGTTAGTATTCATTAAAGGAGATGAATACTCACTATAATACTTACTGGATCTGGGATTAATATTCATCCCAGATCCAGAGCAGTGTTTCGGATATACATTAGTGCGTGTGCGTGCTATACAAACACACATATAACCACACACACACACACACACACAATATATATATATATATATATATATATATTAAATTTATGTATGTATATATTAAATGTATACATACACATGCAAATATTATATTTAAAAAAACTTTTTTTAAATGTGATTAATCGTAATATAATCATTGACTTAATTTCATAAGCACCTTTGAACGATAGTGTATGTACAGTATATCAATGTTCCCACGGTCATTGGAAGAGTTGTAAATAACAGGGAATTTTAATTTTCCAGGCCTGAAAGTCATTATAAATCTTTCTAGTTTTACTCTAAAATGTTTTATTAGATATTATGTTATAAATGTAGTAAACATTGCTCACAAGCTGTAATGATGTCCAATTTGTGAGTGAATAATTATTTTTTTAAATGAAAAGAGGTTGGTGAATGATTCCTTTGTGGGTGTTTAAAAAGTAATCACAATTGCTGTATCTGCAACTACATAACTGTAACTACATGGCACGTGAACAGATTGCTTCATTTTGATGAGTAATGATACCTTGCAGTTCAACAAGCGAGTCAGAACAAACCTCTGACCAATTCAATGAGTTTGTTCAGTGATGGATTCATCAAACCGATAATTTGTGAGTTTGAACAATTTTTTAAAATAACCGGTTCATAAGTCATATGCAAAAACAAGCATTGCCCTACCAGTTTAGTTCGATTTATGAACATCTCTATTGTTTCAGGATTTGTTTATAAGACATAGTCTTTTGGTCTCATCGCATTCAACTCATCTTTGCTAAAGGTTTATCGGTAATTCAGTGCAGGAATAATGTTGTATCCCATTACGTGTGCTATAGAGTGTTTTCTCAGTTTGCCTTGTAAAATATTTAGGTTTGGCTCTGAAACCAAGCTGAAAGCACAGTTCGTTTTCTGGTCTGGTTGTTTGAAGTTTGCTGTGACCTTGCAGATTCAGCAGAGAGGAATTCAAGATAAGCTCAATGCTCCTCATTGTTAGACTTGGAGTAAGCAGGGTCTCAACTTTGCTCAGATTTTAACACTGGTGTAAACTTTTGCTGTAATGTGCATCTTGAGCAAATCCTACGATGCTGTCTATGTCCACCTTTCATTACTATTTAGTACACATAAATAGTATGTACAAAATGTTTAATCGCAGAACTTGTATTAGGTAATGATGGTGAAATGGGTTTATATTGTGGTTTAATCTTTCGAATACATTTCTCACAGACAGCAGTGTCTGTATCTTTTTTTTTTTTGACCCCTGTTTGTCAATACTTGATGAAATTCCACTCGGCACTTGCTGAGAGACATAAAATGGGGTCCAGGTGGCTGAAAGAAACACAATTAAAATGAGACTAACAGGAAGGCATGACTGCAGAAAGGGGCTAGGTCCAAATTGTGGTTTGTCAAAACAGCCCAAAAATGAGTCATAGAATCCACTTTTTCTTTCATATGCATATCTGAAAGCCGGAAGATGCATACGAAGCAAACTTTCTCCTAATTTACTTCTCATTATCTAACATTAGCTGGTGAATAAACAAGATGCAGAGTAGCTAGAGGACTACTGTGTTATATGTTCTTGACGGTGAATGTAGCTTTGAAGGATGTTTGGCTTGATGTTGACATTATGTAATTAAACTACACATTAAACTTTCCTAATGGTCTTAACCAACACAGTCTACTTTCGAACAATATTGTGTGTATATACTGTATACTGCGCACATGAGTAGGAATGAAAAATGAGAACATGCTGCTGCTCTTCATACTGTCCCTGCAGAGACTTGTTTACTTGTGTACTTGTGTAAGTGCTTGCTCACAGTTGTTTGTACCGACACGACACCCACATCCATTCATCTCTAAGCAGGCTAATGCCTTTGTGAATTTTGGAAGAGCGCTGCATACTGTACGTCACAAAGTTAACTCTGAGCCGAGGAGCCATAGAGAAACCCATTTACTAGAAAACTCTATTCTACCCTGATGCACTTCAAAGGCTTTGCTGTTCTCTTTCTGATTTCCACGCTGTTGATAAGCACTTGGCTCATTTAAAAGTTCCAATCTTGCATTTTAATTGTCAAAATGTTAATGGCATTTGAGCTCGTTCTCTACAAGTACATATTTGCCAATAAAAAAAGGTGAAGTTATTGATGTTTGCTGAGGACAGACCACACTATTTCTATTTAAATGGAGGCCAAGATTGAATTTAATTCCTCTAAGTGTCCTTGGGTGTCCTGGAAGGGTGGTAAATCAGTTACTCTGTATTGATATTTCTTCCCATAATGATCTCTATCTCTCCTCTACTCTTTACAGTATGAATTTAAAGTGAAGAATATCAAAAAGAAGAAAGTCAACATCATCGTGTCCGTGGACGGGGTGAAAGTAGCGCTGCGGAAAAAGAAAAAGGTAAGCCTTTGTTAATTAATTAGTTATAATATGCACAATTTGTTAGTTTAAAGGCTAAGGCTTCATTAATTTATTCGTTTGTTTGTTGTTTTTGTTTTTTATTCATATGCATTTTCATTTATTTATTCAGATGCATTTTATTTATTTATTCAGTTATTTGATTTATTTATGTGTTCATTTTAATTATTTATTCTTACAAAGTGGTATAGTGACACTTAAGACAAAGATGCTACAAATTATTTTTATTATGGTTTTTCAAACATCAAAAACGGACAAAGAGACCTTTCATATAACAAACATCTGAGCAATATGCGAAATGAAACAAAAATAAAATAAAAGGGGAGGATGACGATATAGAAGGCCAACCTCTCCTACAAAGTATAATCACAATAATTACAAAAAGTGAATGTTACAAATCTGAAATAAATAATAGATAAATCATTAGTCCTTGTGGCTGGACAAAAAAGTAAAAACTGGTTCCCACATTTTGTCGAATTTGATAGAATTTCCAGAAATGGTGCATCTAATTCTTTCCAGGTGTAACGTAGAAGTGAGTCCGGATAGCCAGTCAGAAAAGAGGAACGTAGTATTTTTCTTCCACAAAAGCAGAATAGCTTTCTTAGCTACAGTCATACCATATTGAACAGGTAATTTGGACTGAGAGACTCCAGTGAGTCTGACCAACCAAGAATTGCTATCATTGGATCAGGAAGTAAAACACAATTATAGACCTTGGCAAAAAAAACTGGAAAATGTCTAGCCAAAAACTCAGTGCACAGAACCAAAAAAGATGTGCCATAGTACCCTCGGCAGCTTTACACGCATCACATATTGGGCAGACAGAAGGATAGAATTTGCTAAGCTTAATTTTAGAATAGTGAAGTCTATGTAGAAACTGTAGTAAATGCTACAAATTTAGATCTATAATTCAGTTGATACAAACAAATACTTTTGCTATGCGAAGTATATTGTTTGCAATACTTTTAACTGAATGTTAATGCAGGATGATGCACATGAAATGCACCAGGAACTTTGTATCAGTATTTCCGTCTGATGTTAGAGACTATAGAGAGTCTTTGCAATGATATGTAATCGGCTTTTAAGAATGAAAATATTGTGCAATAAATTGTTTTTGGGCTGTACAGTACAAATGTTCATATTGGAAGTTAACACTTGCACTAAATACATTTTACATAACCTATCTAGAGGTAACTTGATTCAGTGTCAGGTTGTCATGGGTGGATTGCTTAGATTCTACCTCTTTTTTTTAGTAACAATAACTGCATGTCATAATTTAGATGGGGATGATGGCTATAAGCTTCAAGCAGCCTTAAGCTTAAAGACTAAGATCCTGGAGTTTTTGAGATCAGGCACTTTGCTTTAATAGTTTTTTCAGGATGGTTTTGTCCTGTAGCAAAATGCTTAGCTCAAAGTTAATGGGTACAGTCAGCCGTCTTAAGTTTCCTTGTGCTGTACATTTAAACCCAAAGTATTGATTTGCACATGTACTGAAATGATGACTTTGATTTCCTGCAGAAAAAAGAATGGACCTGGGATGAAAGCAAGATGATGGTGATGCAGGACCCAATATACAGGTGCGGAGCTTCATAAAATCACTCTTTTATTTTTACTGCATCCAGCTCTTGACCAATGGATCTGTCAGTCTGAGAGTTAATCTGAGAGTAAGTGAGTCATACCTTGTGTCAGCTCTCAATTGGAGGCTTTCAGTGGGAAAGGTGAATAAAATGATTGTGTCATGCTTTCCCCTAAACCGTGCTCCTAAATATATCACCTTCACAATCACAGTGGCAGTGTTCGCACAGTCAGTGTTTAAGATTGACAACCGTTTTACGATCAAGTGTGACTCTGATTGTTTATACAACAGACTGTTATGATCAAATTATGTCTGTCTCCTTCTTTAACTTGAAGGCCCATATTAATAGTAGAGATGGGCATTTTGGTTCTTTTTGCATTATTATTATTATTTTTTTAAATTGTTGATCTGAAGTACAGATCTGTGTCAGACGTTTCAAATTTTTTTGCTGCTGTGTAAATGTAGTTTTAACTAATGTTTTGTCCTCAGTCTAATTCTCCATTTCATTTGACATGTCCTTGATGCGTCAGATGCGTCCTCTTTAAAGTCTGTAGTTTGGTATTTCTCCCCATGAGGAGACTTGCTGTGACTGGCTCTCAAATGTCACACACTGTCAATGTGCTACATTTCAGATAATAATTATAAAAGAAGCCAAATAAAGACCAAATGACTGACACTCGTAGTCAGAGCGACTTAGAGAATGTGACTATCTGCTTCATAGGATTGTGAAAAAGGCTTCAGTTACTGACCAGAACAATTTAATAAATGAGACTAAGAGATTTAATTGCACTCTATTTCATTTAAAGGGTTAGTTCGCCCATTTAAGACATGAAGTTGTATGCAATCCTTACCAGCACTATAGTGCATACACTCTGTAGTCACCTCCCTGGTCAGAGTTCTGGCCGCTGGAAGTTTTTCAAGAAAGTACTCCTGGTTAGTTTCCCGGGCCTCAAAACTGTGCGTTTTTACGTGAAAAAATTATTTGCGTTTCAAAGCTTGATTAATTTACCACACAAAAAACACGCCAGACAAAATTCATACCTCAGTTTTAATCGGCACTGTTTTCTTTCCATTTCTATCAATCCGCGCTGCTGACAACATGTCTGACTGCGAAACTTCTGATGATGAAACCAATTTTAGCACAATGTCAGACGGAACAGATGATGATGAAAGTAATTTTAGCACAACGCCAAAGGGATACCTTTATGAACCGGAGTATACCGATGCCGAACTTCAGCAGATGGAGATAGAACGGGAAGAGAGAGAGCGAGAGGACAGAGATGAAGTTGTCCAAGTTGATGCTGGGCCCACAGCTGTAGCAAGAGCCAGGATGAACGAGCTGAAGTGAGCACTGCACGCACGATAATCCTTGATTCTGGATATTTTAGCTCCCGCAGAGTAGCCGATGGCAACCAGCCAAAGCTGTCTCGTAGCTATATCCGAAACAGGAAAACGATGGAATCTGAACGGTGATCCCGGCACATTCTTGTGGTCACAGCCTGGGAATTTACAAGTTCGCACCATTGTTCATTTTCTACTTTTTACGTCGTTGTCAATCGATTGTGTAAACACTATGGAACAGCTGATCGGAACGTGTGCACTGTTGACGTTGACAGCAGCGCGGATTGATAGAAATGGAAAGAAAATAGTGCCAGATTAAAACGGAGGTATGAATTTTGTCTGGCGTGTTTTTTGTGTGGTAAATTAATCAAGCTTTGAAACGCAAATACATTTTTCACGTAAAAACGCACAGTTTTGAGGCCCCGGAAACTAACCGGGAGTACTTTCTTGAAAAACTTCCAGCGGCCAGAACTCTGACCAGGGAGGTGACTACAGAGTGGGTCAGTGTGTATGCACTATAATGCTGGTGAGGATTGCATACAACTTCATGTCTTAAATGGGCGAACTAACCCTTTAAGTAATTCGACAGTGGGAGGCTCAATTAACACCAGATTAGTCTTTTGATTATGCAAATTAGGACATCGAGTGTTTTGCAAGATTGGAAAAATCAATGTACTTTGTCTCACTGTATTGCAGTGTATTGAATGCAGCCTTGTAGTTATATATTTTGGAGTTTCTCAAGGAGAATCAAAGCGAATTTTGCGGAGCAGATCAGTTTGCCGACTGTGTCTGCCAAATCCTGGATCATGAGATGTTGTGGTTAAGAGTTCAAATCTCTGGATTAGTCGAAAGAAAGCAGCGGAACCCTTGTGGTGACTGTCATGTTGGGACTGCAAGGTCATTGTTACCTTACAGCCATTTCATACACAGCCCACTTACTGTGTTCCTCTAAGCTTTGCTGAGGAGGATGCAGGACCCAATTTACCTGTCGCTGACAGACAGACTTAATGAAAAATGAGGGGACTACCGCACTATGTCATCAGTATTAATCTTTACTTGCACTTACGCCCTGATACTAAGCATCAGAATGATTTAGAGCTGGCAGGGAACAACTGCATTGTCACAAAAACATCTACCAGTGGTAACCACAGGAAAGTCTTATAAGACTTAAAGTAGAAAGATGACAAACCGAGCTGATTCATTGCCCATGATCTGATGGCCGAGATGCAATCTTTTCCTTGTATCCACAATAGCAGCCACCTGGAGTACGAGTATTTTATCTAGGATTTAGTTGATCCGTGTGACTCATGGGCATTCGGTGAAATGCGGTCGGGTTGGTTTGTCTTTAAAGGGCATAGAAGTACAGAGAATAAAGAAATCGTTTTTCACTGATTCTTTCATGAGTCTGTCTTTGGGTTGGGAGCAATTTGAGAAATTATTGATGATTTTAAGTGGCTATGGAAGTAGGGGCTATTAATGAAAGAAGCTTTTAATAGCCACAAAGAATATTCAGTCCACTCAAAAAAATGCTGGGTTGTTTCTGTAAACAAATTGTTGGGTTGATTGTGCTGGGTCAAAATGCTGGGTTGTTTGGGGCACTGTAAACACATTAATGGGTTGCTCATGCTGGGTAAAATGAGTTGTAAGGGGGTAATTCACAAATAAACAGCTGGTTGGGTTATTTTGACCCAGCAACCGGTTTATTCTTTGCGGAACTTTCTGGATTCTTCACTTCTGACTCGAGGAGGACTTCACTCGGAGGTCGGAGCAGGCAGTGTTTTATGGTAAGTTAATATGTTTACCAATATTTTTAACATTAATAATTTCACTGTTCAGCATACAGTCTTTGATATGGAAGTCCGAGGGGTAGGCTATAACGTATTTATTCTGTAAAACATTAGTAACAGCTAGCCGGTTAGATTTTTTGACAAAATGCCACATTGTAAACCAGCTATATCAGCAGCCTTAATGAAATATGTAGTTTAAATTTTAATTTCATCACGTAAATATCGTATTTATTGTGGACGTTTAGTTATTAAAAGTGAGGAAAGCGTTTTGAATGAACTCGTGCACGCGCAGTAGCCTATGTTTATGTCCCTATAGGGCTCGTACGTAAAAACTGCGGGAAAAAAGTCTGTGTGGAAACTAAAGTCTGCTGGCACATTTACGAAATTCTCGTCAGAAGAAGCGACGGGGGTAAGTTCCAGCACAGTCTGCGTGTTTCTTCTGTAATGTCTATGTCGGAACCAGGATCGTTTTTACCCAAAAAAATCAAATAATAACTGTATGACGTCGGACGTGCAATCTTTACAAACGGCGACTGAGGCAATGAGAAATAAATCGATTTCATATTAAGCATGTTCTCGCCCTGAACCCATTATAAGTTGTTAGGACCTGAGGTAGGCCTACTAAGAATAATTTAGTACTACTAAGACAGTGGTCATGGATCAAGTGTGCGCGATGTTTGAGGCCAATAAATAGTTTTTGCTATTGTCACAACAGCGCCATTTTAAACACCAGGGCAGAAAAGTCAGAAATGCTACTTTAGAAATATGAATTGTTATATACAGCATACTATTTAAATGATAATGCAACTTTATTATGCTCATATTGTTTAGCTGATGGCTTTGAAGGTCCTGCAAACTCTGCTTCCCCCATCCATCTAACGTTACTGGAGAGGAGGAAAGGGCTTCAGACCCACCACAGAGGCTCAGAGGTCCTTGACATGCAACCTGTAAGTTTGATATGCTTGATAACTATGAAATTAATTTAGGTTTAGAATATTAAAAGGTGCAATCTCTGTTTGCAACATAAAATTGCATTTTTTAAATAGATTTTTGTTAATTTTTAAAGCTGCAGTCCATAACTTTTTTTGTGTTCAAAATTTACAAAATGTTTATAATGAGCGAGTACATCATGAATCCATTTTCCAAATCGTGTTTTTGTCTTATCCTGAATCCCAGACTATTTTAGACTGCTAATTGTCTATTTAGATGTGTAAATATACATTTTGTTTGTTTTTCACATTTGGCCATATTTGGTAATGTTTGCAATAAAAAAAAATATAAATACTTTAACAAAAAACTTGCATGACAGTTATATTGCAACACTCTAAGTGATTGTGTGTAATCAACAGTTGGGGACCAACATGGATGAATATTTACAAAATGACTGGAGCATCAGGGATGCGACGAGGGGGACACGTCAGACCGTTGCCATTGTTACAGGCCACGTCATCGAGACCGAGTCTTTGCTGGAGGCTGGTGATCTTTTTTTCAAAGTTTTATTTTGTTTTTCATGTTAAATACACGAAGCAGTGTATCAAATTAATGGAAAAGAATCATCCTCTGTCAAATGTGAGGAAAACCCTGTGATATTTAGTCGCATTGTAAATGTTTGTAGCTATTCTTAATAAATCAACACATCTTAATAAATGAAATCATAATCGTATAAGAGTTCAAATTAGTTTCTTATTGACTTTTAAAGGTGCATTGTGTAATACTGTATTTAGGAGGATCTGTTAACAGAAATGCAATATCATATACATAACTATGTTTTCAGTGGTGTATAAAGACCTTACTTAATGAACCGTTATGTTTTTTTACCTTAAAATTAGTATACATTGTATAATTGTAATAATTGTTTACAAAAAAATATTAAAGATGTATAAAAAATGTAAAAAAAATAAAATAAATGATTGAAATCACATATACAGTGGCCTCTCTGGTTTATTGTATTACAGAGACAATCATTATTTTACATTAGTACGGTAATATAAAAAAATATTTGTTACTAATTTTAATAAGGCAATGATACAGGAAATAACCCAGCACATGAGTAAGACTTAACCCAGCAAGATGGTCAATTTCACCCACTGGTTGGGTCAAATGAATGACCCAACAATATGGGTTAAATGGACAAACCCAGCACTTGGGTCAAACCAACCCAGCGCGTGTTCTGTCCTATAGTGACCCAGCGGCGTGGTTAAGGTTGGGTTATTTTTTAACCCTGCATTTTTTAGAGTGCAGAAAAACGTGATTATGCGATCGCTGAATTCAATGCATAATCAGCCAAAGTCCGCATATTTATGCGGGGGTCGCATTTTTTCAAATACTCTGCAATTTCGCCGCATAAATTGCTGATTTCCGCGCAAAATATGCGGTGCTTGCATGATTTCATAATCGCCGCATTTTTCGTCGCAAAAAATCTTAGCAGAAAATTGGAAAATGTTGCGTTTGCTTCACACAAGAGCAGGCATTTCCCCCTGTTGCCATGGGAACGTTATGAAGTGACGTAATTACACGACGTGAACATCATCGAAAAGCTGTAAAACAGGAGCATACTTTATTTTTAAATATTTCATTTATTCATTTTTACTGAAGTTGTAGCATATTCCTCTAGTAAAGCTAAGAACTTGTTTGACTCAATGTTTTGTAAGTTTGATGTGTTTATTAAGGTCTTGTAACGCGTTGTGTCGGGAAGATAGGGATAGCTCACAGCTGAGGTTATTGCAGAGGCCAGACAGACTCACGGAGGCGATTGGCATCTCACAACTAGCACTTTATTCCCAAATCGAACTCGTAACTGTCTGTCACACGTACTACCGTCCACATCGTTACTTAATAAACAAAATAAGATAGAAGTAGCATCAAACAGAAATTACCCGCACACATGGGGTGTTTGAGGCGCACATACAATATAACACTGCAGACAGTTCAACAGGGAGCGTGCAGCTCTTAAAGGGGCCACACCTCATTTCCACTCGTTACAGTCATAGGAAGTAATAAGAAATGACTCTTTACATTAAGGTAGTAGCCTAGTGAGAACAGGGTGTTGGGGGAATCACGTTTTTTTCTCTTTTTCATCAAACCGCAGTTTTTGCAAGTTCCCGCAGTTTTTGCAAGTTCCCGCAGTTTTTGCAAGTTCCCGCAGTTTTTGCAAGTTCCCGCAGTTTTTGCAAGTTCCCGCAGTTTTTGCAATTTTTGCAAGTTCCCGCAATTTTTGCAATTTTTGCAAGTTCCCGCAGTTTTTGTAATTTTTGCAAGTTCCCGCAGTTTTTGCAATTTTTGCAAGTTCCCGCAATTTTTGCAAGTTCATCGCAAAAAATTGCATAAATATCCCGCATATTCCATCGCATTTTTAAAGAAAACGGGCCGCGTAATCAAGGGTTTTTGCCCGCAACAATCACAAAAAAACTCGTTTTTCTGGAAGGACTGAATATTGAGTTTTTGCATTTGTTTGGGAATGGAATTAAGCTCTTTGTATATGTAGGTCATGAATATTTCCATTTAAAACTTTTTAGACAATTTTGTCATTTTAAAATTCATGAAATGCTCACCTTTTAAAGATTCTATAAAAAAAAGCATATTCAACATTCAGATTTTCTTTTGAATTTTTGATACTTTTTGTGTGTATATATTTGCATATTTATGCTTTGGGTCAATAAGACTTTTTTAATGTACATTTAATCAGGACACATTACATTTATCAAAAGTACTTTTGATCAATTTAATTGATATTTACATAATGTTACAAAAGATTTCTATTGATATGTTAAAAATATTTTCTAAAGTATTGTGTGACACTGAAGGCTGAAGAAAAAAAATCAGCTTTGCCATCACAAGTAGACACTACGTTTTGAAATATATTAAAAAGAAGAAAGAAAACTTATTTTAAATTGTAATGATATTTCACAATTTTACAGCGTTTACTGTATTGTTTATCAAATAAATGCAGCCTTACGGAGCAAAATAAGAGACTACTTTCTGAAAGTAGTCCTTTACCCCAAACGTTTTAACGGTAATCCTAATCTGGTCTATTGTATTTCACTTTAAAGTGAATTTTGCCTCTTCAGTTTCATTAGCTTAGTCAGAATTGAACGTTCCCTTGTACATCTGGGAATTGTAAGAAAACCAGTGGTCTTGGCACACTGTTACACCTAAATGCAAATGTTAAATTGCAGCTCCCATAAAATGCAAGCACTGATATTGCAATATGTTTTTATTTTTGATTGGTACATTTTATGTTTACATTTTTATGCATTTGGCAAATGTTTTATCCTAACCAACTTGCATTGCAGTCATTTTATCATGCTCATGTGTTCCACAGGAATCAAACTCATGACTTTGTGTTGTTAGCACAAGTCTATACTTTTTAAGTTACAAGAATGCCTATTCAACATGCTTTTTTATCAGACTTTTGTCATTTACTATATATTGTACATATGCAGCAATCTTAAGTGTATCCATTTCCTAATTTGAACGTTTTCAGTGATAAAACTTAGTCAAACTGAGCTAAATTTTGTTTGTACTTTTTTTTTTTTTAAATCATATACTTTTTGCTGCTGAATTCATATAGTTTATACATTTTAGTAAAATAAAGTCTGCTTAATACTGTGCAGATGTTAAAAATCCAACGCATTCTCATCCTTTGGCGTCATATAGGTGACGCCTGACAAAACGTCGAAATACTACGCACATGGCACCCTTTAGCGTCAATATAACACGCACTGTGATGGGTAGGTTTAGGTGTGGGGTCTGCGTCTCATATTCACGCTAAAGGATGCCAGTCAACTTTATGACGCCTTGGGTTCGCGTGTTATATTCACGCTAAAGGGTGCCATGTGCGTAGTATTTCAACGTTTTGTCATATAGCGTCACCTATATGACGCCAAAGGATGAGAATGGGCTCTAAAAATCAGTCTTAAATATTAAGGCACGCAATCATTTTGTACATCAACTCTTTATCTTTCCTGGATCACAGTGTTGGGATCGGTCCAAAGCAGTAGACAATATCTACAACAGCACTGCTGAAAAAGCCCCAGAATGCTTCAACTCCCAGGCAACATGTGAGCGCAGCGTCCCCATTAGAATATGAAAAGCTTTCTCGGTCGTCCTTGCTCAAGGGTATGTGTGTGAGCAAGCGTGTGTTTGTTTGCGTGTTGAGGACACACAAACCATTAGTGTTTTTTCTTTTTATGAATACACTTCCATTAGTGCTGGAGTATCCACCGCAAGCAGCCGATAATACGTGACTCCATGATTAAAACTAACTCGATCATAATAATGGATACCATACTGGCATCTTCATGTTTATGCAAGTTTTCCAGAATTGGCTGGCATGTGACATTTCTCCCAAATGCATCTCTCTCGTACTGCAGATCGCTCGTTCTCTCTCTTATTGTGTAAAAAATATGGTTTTGGGTGATGTTTGGCGGTGTAGATGTGATAATTCATCCATATCCTCACATTCCCTTCACCAGTATCATCGGTGAAATAGTTCGCACAGTCTCAGCAAGAGGCGGAATACATTACAGTATATGTACTAGGCGAAAAGCACGTAATCTCAGGATGATGAATAATGAGTGGCTGGTTTTTGTACTTCCAGGCTCCGATTAATGAGTTTATGAGTCTACCGCATTGCAATGTACACCTAAACCATATAGTCTGTGTGGCTGATTGCCATCTGAAAGAATAGACCAGCATGTGAATCAGACCACCCATCTCAATTATAAATTAGACTTGGATCTGATCAGAACAAGACAGGGACTACATTCACTGTTTGTATAGCAAACCCTGCAAGGCTTCATGGACACTGACTGCCCAATGGCAGGTTTTAAAATTTCCTGGTGCATTGAAGGGTTGAATTAAAATGTGACTTTCAGCTTACCTTACTGCAGAATCACAGGACTTTATGTGATGACTTTGTCAAGATTTGAGTCCTGTATGCATATCTTATTCTTGGGAATGTTTGTCATCTGATGGAAATTTCATATTTTGCTCTATGTACAATTTAACTAAACCTCAATATAGTTCAGGTCTCAATTCACATCAAACTTAAAACCATTTTTTGCTTCTATATTGCCTGTCTAGTTGAAATGTTACTGTATTTTTTGGATGAAATGCTCCTTTAATACAAAAAGTCATAATTACATTAAGTCATAGAGTTATTTTCTTTTCTTTTTTTCAGTTATTATATGCATTACCGTTCAAAAGATTGTGGTCAGTAAGATTTTTTAAAAATGTTTATGAAAGTCTTATATGCTCTCAAAGGCTGCATTTATATGATCAAAAATCCATTAAAACAATATACACATTTTTACAGTTTTCTATTTCAATACGTTTTAACTTGATTTATTCAAGTTGGATGAGAAAGCTGGTTCAGCATCATTACTCCAGTCCTCAGTGTCACATGATCCTTCAGAAATCATTCTAATATGCTGATTTGGAAACATGTATTATTGTTATCAATGTTAAAAACAGTTGTTTTACTCATTGTTGTAAACTATATTGTTTTTAAATTTAAGGATTCCCAGATGAATAGGAAGTTCAGAAAGCATTTTTCTTCATTAGAAGTGTTTTGTACTATTATAAATGTCTACTGTCACTTTTAAACAATTTAATGAATCATTGCTGAATAAAAGTATTCATTTTATTTTTATATAATTATTATTATTTTGAAAGTTAATGAGTATATTGAAGAGTGTTGACAGTATGCAAGTTCATGTCCTTGGCGAATGATCGAACCATCTGTGTTGTGGAATTTGCTAGTAATTCAATTTCCCTAACACTTACTTTGTCAAACAACCCTCATGGTCCTCAAACACACACTCGACCACAAATCCTGCCTCTGTATTATTCACACCCCATTAAGGCCTGCATTGGGCTCATGCTTTAAGGGAGCGTTTCAGGATGTAGACCACCAAATTAGCTTATTCCTCATTTTCTCTCTCTGTAGTGTCGGCTAAAACAGACTGAAAATTTAAAATGGCTCATTCTAAATGCCAGCTCATACCTTGATACCTAATACCTATTTTATTAGCTTCTCATTTTCATGCTGTAGCCGTGGACCGTTATTGGGTGGGTGTTGGAGAAAACCTTGTGTAAGCCATACCTCTAATGCTTGACTGTTACAAAGCAGAGACTAATAAAATTGAAATTCACAAAGACATGAATGTCTATTCCTTTAATGATGCAGTTTCACTTTGTTTGCTTAATTTAATGTCCCACAGACATTAATTTTGATGTTTTTGTATGGTTCCAAGTTCACCAGGTATTAACATCTGTTATGAGTGATCTGTCAGACAGACAGCCGATTACACCTGGTACCAACGCGCATCTCAAATGGTGAGCAAGCGGTCAAGTCTGGCATTTATCAGGACGGCTTTGCATTAATGCTGCAAATTCTGTGATATTTGATATGTGCGTTTCTATTTACATTTAATTATTGGGTCTGTTTGGACCCAGTTTACAGCTGTGCTTGTGATCTGATCACTGTGTAAACAAGGGCTCAGAAAAGGAAATCTGACTGTATCATAAAGACTTTTTGCCTAATAGTTTGTGTGAGTCTCTAGGGAAAGGGTCTGAAGACCATGATTAGTGGCAGTTTGATTTTAATGTAAATGTAGTAATTTGGTTCACGTCACACTCATTGGTGTGTGCAAGTGCATTTTAATGTTATTTCCTTTTTAGTAACGGTCTGCAAGCATATGGCATCACTGTTAAATGTTGTTCTGAGCACACCCTGATAACAGTTATATTACCCAAATTGTTTCCTACACATACAACCAATGAAACCTTTGATCACACTAGTCAGTCAATGCAACTGTAACTTTAGTTCAAAGAGTTTTTCTCCTTTTATTTGCATTTTCTACTTTGCTGAAGTAGCAGCTTTTGCATTTTTAGTTTGATATTATTATGTAAAAGTGTTTTCCACTTGTCTATACTAGTAATACCGTTCAAAAGTTAGCAAGGACACATTCAATTGCTCAAAAGTGACAGTAAAGACGTTTATGCTACAAAAGATTTATCAAATAAATGCTGTTCTTTCAAAGAATCCTGAAAAAATGTATCGCAAAAATATTAAGCAACACAACTCGTACGAGATGTTTCTAAATTAGCACATTAGAATGATTTCTGAAGGATCATGACACTGAAGACTTGACACTTTAAAATACAAAAAATATGCAAATCGATGATTGTACATCCTTAATTGAATTCTGTATCAATGTGCCAAGTTGCCATACTTGGCAACCGTACACAGTTATTTAGGCTAATGAACTAAATTACTTGGCAGAATTTATTTATTTTGATTTTTCTTAAGTTACTTATTCATTGAACATTGATTCATTGTGATCAATTAGCCAGTCAATGTCATGTTAGTGATTCTTCCATGCTGCGCCTTTAACCCTGGTGAAATAATCCACAGCCTCGAGTGGCTTTTTGCTATAATTCTCGGCTTAGAAAAATTGTTGGTTTATGTATTAACTGTCACAATCATGAATTTTGGGCTGATAATTAATTGTCATACAAATAATTGCGATTAACACTTCGGTAAACTTCACAATAATAATTGGGAATGTGCTAATTAGACTGGAGTGAGAGCATAGGCGTCTTTCGAGCTGTTGTGATCTTTTTGGCGCTCTGATGATGCAGTCACTCAGATCGCTGTGAATCGATCAGCTGTTCCGCTTTACAGCACGACAAAAATCTTGAATAAACTCAGGGCTCGACATTAACGCTTGGACAAGTGAAAGATAATTTTACTTGCCCGACCGGACAAGTTACTTAATTTTAGTGACAAAAAATAACCAGGGAAGCATCGAAACGCAAGAATGAATGTGATTTTATTACATTCAATGTAAACAGCGCTTGATAATGGGTTGTGTATTTCTGGTAACAACGTCACGTTGAGGCTCTTTGTTAGAGATACATTCGTGGAGAAATCAAAATAACTGAGTGAAACAGCACAGAGAAAACTCACAGAAGAAATGTACTGAGGTAAAAATTGAAATAGTTGTGTTACGTTAAACTAAATCATATGTTATAAATAAAACAACTAGGGAGCTGTTTTGCTGAATATTATTATCACGATTGAAAATGGTAGGCCTACATTGAACAAGTAGCGAGTAACTTAGCGTAGTAGCGTAAACAAGTAGCGTAGTTAATATTTATTATTATTATTAAATGCTACTTACATTTTAGACACAAACAATATCAACTGTTTTTGTTCTATTTCACAGACGAAATTAATAGTTCCACAGGAAAGCAACAGCAGCGCGGTGTTTTGTTACTGAATGATTCAGCGTTTTGAACGAATCTTTTGTATGAATGACTCAATGACTCACTAGTTAAGACGGTCCCTTGCCGCCACCTATTGGCGGTTTCGTTTCATGTTTAAGTATTGCTTTTTTTTTTATTTGTATATTCAAACATTCATTTAAAACATCAATCTAATAACATTATTTATCGTTAAATAATGATAACGATATCATTCTACCCCCATATGTCACCTTTTTCGGCACTGTTGAGTTTGCAGGTATGATAAAATAGGCCTATGTGATAAACTATAATACTGTGTAAAAATAATATTTATTTATTTAATTATTTATAATATAATATAATGCAGTCTGAATAAACCCACAAACCTCATATTGTCTAATTGCGATTAGATTTAATAACTATGATCAGACGATTAATCAGTAATTGTGACATGCCTTTAAGTATTTGACAGTTATGGCCAGATTTACTAAATGGGGCACAATTCCAAAAAAGCACCGATGGTAGTGGAAAGTTAAGCGGATCATATTCCCATAATGACCAACGCAATCTACCTAGAGCAGTGCAAATTAGCGTCTGGTTAAGACATGGTTTTTGGGTGTTAAATAATGCCGCAAATACCAGTAAATTGACTTGCGCAAAACTTAGTAAATCACCTTGCATGATTCATTTAAATTCTCTCCTATAAATTTTGCAACTGAAAGGGAAACTCTAAATCTGGCCCTTAGTCTGTTGTTGTGTTGTCGTTTTTAACATCTCTGTCTAGACTGACATCCAATTTCCTGTTTTGGTAGTATAAGATGTACAGATGTAAATGTGTATTCGCAGCAAGTGTACAACAGTGCAATGTATCTGAAACCTGGCAGGAACTGTGGGTAGCTTTTTGTTTGAGTTCTGTACAAGAGATGCATGAGCTGTTGAAGAGTCAGCAATGTACATTTCCCAAAAGCTTTCTTTTTAGTTCACTTTCCCCAGATTTTTTTTTTCTTTTCTTTTTTTCTAAACCCTGCTACCCTTTATCAGTTAAGTGTGCAAGAAAGATTGTGAGCCCTTCTGGGAAATCTTTTCCATACTTACACAAGGGTCTAGTTGTCTGTGTCTTATTAAAGTTCTGACTTGTTTCCATCTAGAAGTTGATCATTTAATCATTCCCTTCAGTGATTCCTGCCTCTTCTCGAACTTTCTCTAACTAGAAAGTGTAGACATTTCCCCCCAAGTAACCTTTTGTAACTGTTTTTTCTTATACTTTAATTATTATTTCATATTTAGGAATGCTTTATATTTGATTGCTGCAATGATGCGCATTCAGTTTTCTCAAAGATTTCAGTGAATTGCTATTTTGGTAGTTCAATAAAAGACATGAATGTCAGAGTTTAGTTAGCTTTGGGTTAGCTTTTAGTTAACATGCGTATTACATGTTCAGTTTATAGGCGCGTAGCGTTTCTTTACGGAGTGACTACTGGCCTGGCATGCATAATACAGTGTTTTTAGTTTCCGCGGGGATCGTTTTGACAATGTTGCTGTCTGTATGCAGGAGGAAAAACGCAAGGGAAAAACTTTGCCATTTTTAGTGCATCGTTTTTGTGTAAACACCCTACATTTTTACAATTCATGCAATTAACACATTTCGTTTATTATTCTATCACAGAAGTAACTGGGATAAACGTTTATATTCCTGATATAAACACTGATGTCCGTGGAAGCGATCAAAATAGAGCAAATCACCTTTTGAAAGTAACTCGACTCTTCAAACGACGATCCATTACATCGTTACTCCACCAGGTGGTGACAAATGACTCTTAAAATATGTATTTGTCATTGAATCATTCATTTCAGAGATTTATTCATATATGCTGATTCATCCAGTAATGAAACAAGGTACGTATGAGTGAGTCATTGAATCATTCTTTTTAAAATATATTTTTAAATAATTCATTCGGATTAATTAAACATTTTAAATAGACTACAGCAATTAACATTTTGTCAGAACCTCTAGAAATTACGGGTTATTTTGTTTAATTGTCTTGTTAAGAATCGTGGGAGAATCACAATCTCTGTTTGAAGCAAAAAAATTTCAATCGTGATTCTCTATTTGTCTAGATTAAACAGTAACAGGATTAAAAGCATTATTAGGGGATATTTTTAAAGACTTACTAGATGGCAGCATTTATCAGTAAACCCGTTTTGATTGATTGAGTGTAAGAGTGTGAATATCTGCAAAAATACCGCAAGTATAATTGTGTGGCTAGTATGCTTTCTCACAAAAACGAAGTGAATAGCATTAATCGCAGATGTCTCTTGTGGGATGACCTTGGTGCTCTTTAAAACTCTGAACTTATTCAGCAGACATTTTCATCAGCAGAGTAGACAAGGGAAGGCCAACAGGAAAACTGCTGACACACTGGCTGATTGGAATTGATACGGCATAGTTTTTGCCAGGCAATGCTTCTCTCACCATTGACGCAAGTGACTTTAGCACTGCAACATATTGAGGAATGCTATTGCTAATAAAAGTTCAGTTTGATTTAAAGATTTTGGCATATTTATTATTCCTTACATAGAAAGCTTGCTTTTTAGAAACGTCCTGCCGTGCTAATCATGAAAGAAAAGGCCTGAATTGCTGTTGTTGTGTTTTTCTTGTGGAAAGTCACTGATGAATGCTATCAATTTATGTGCCAGACGGATGCGTATTTTTTTTTTTTTTAGCGCTGTACCTGTGCTGCCATTTGCGTAAACCTCATTGCACAGCACATTTAGCTTGTAGCACTGCATCCGATATTCCATGAATACATAAAAGGTCCCCCTCATTGGTCTTCTAAATGAGCCACCGGAGGGCATGGGGGATGTGAGGTGTGTGGCTGATGAAGTGTGCCGAGCACGTCATCTGTTTGAGGGTGATTACTGTCGGAATGCTCTGAATGGCTGTAGATAAAGCAGAAGCGGAGGCAGATATGCCCTCAGAAAGACTTATTGGATAGACAGAGAGTTGTATGTTTTCCTTAGTGTTAAACTCGGTTACAGGAGGCTTGGAAAGTCATAAGCTATAACTTTTTAGTGGAGGAGGGCATACCTGAGAACCCAGCATGCACCTCCAGAACATATGTGTGTGAAACTAGGCTGTTTTAAGACTAACCTAGAGGGATGCACATAAAACTTCCCAATATCCAACACAGTTTGATCCTTAGCCAACCTTGAAGTAGTTTAACAGAGCTGCTTGTGCAAATCTTCACTTTGGGGAAATCAGGAAAGGGCACAGCACGTTGAACTTTGGAAAAGCACCTGTAATAAACCTATTAATTTCTTTCTTCTGCTGAACACAAAAGATGACATTTTGAAAAATGTGGACACCAGTGGGTGATTCTCACGAAACCATTAAAACACCACGGCACTAATGATTTTAAATATGAAACATGTTATTCAGTAATATAAAAAAGCATCACAATAAAGACAATACTGATCTCTACCTTGCACAATGTGTAATTTCAACATGGGAACGCACATTCAGAATTTAAATAAAGTTTGATTTTGAATAAAGAAGCACATGGGCCAGTTCCTTCAAGATGGCTACTAGGTAAGAAGATCTCTTTATATTTCTCCAATTAAATGTAAAATATTCACTTGTCAGAATGTGTACACGACATATTGATTATCATTACCGAAACAAGTAGTTTTCTACATTTAGAAAATTGTTAGATTTACAATTTTTTATAAAATTGTACTTCATTAATGTCTAATTATATGCACTGAGTAAAAGATTAGCAAAGTCATCATGGATTCTCTATTGTTAGCAAAACATACCAAGGCACCTCATCCTCCGAAACACCATTCTCATATACTGCAACCATTTAAGGCCAGTTGCGGTAGAGAGAACTTCTGTTTCGGAAATGAGAATTTAATCATTCTGTACTACTTTTAAATATACCTTATGGATTTAATATGAATTTAAATATTTTTTCTAACTGTTGATATTTTGCTTCATGATTTGTTTCATTGTAGGCAGTCAGCAAGTAAGAAAAAAAAAAGTTTTAGCCAGGTTGACAAAGTTCAGGGAGAAATTATACAGCAACCCAGAACTGCTCGAGGAGTACAGAAGGAAGGAGAGAGAGAGAGGTTAGGTTTGGAGATGTTGCAGGAGTAATCAGCAATAAACACTCTACAGGGCTAGGAAATGTACATGAGCGTACACACACACACACACACACACACACACACACACACACACACACACACACACACACACACAGCCTTTTAGCCACTACTATAACAGGGCTATATAAATAAATAAATCTGCAGCAGTCCGTCATTAATATTAATAAAACACTTTAAAAAAACTTCAATAGTTTAAATTAATAATTGTGTAATAATATTGTAATAATTAGTTGATATTAAAGTTGATACTATTCCTGTTCCTGAAAACTTATGTTAGATCTACCTGGAAAAACTTGAAGCACTCTTTATTTCAGTTTCTATTGTATTTATTTGTGCTTCTGTTATGGCACAATTACATTTGTGCAATGTTTTTGCATTTCTTTTTCTCCTTATCCTAAGAATTAGACTATTTATCCAATTAGCCTACCAAATCAAAATGAGTTATTGTAAATGCCAAGCTCATGTAATGTAGTGGATGTTATTTCATGTTTCTCAGTATTTAAGAACAGCTATACTATTCCCTCTACATTCGTTAAAAAGAAAGATTCAGTAAAAACTAACTTTTTATGTTGTAAATACTTTCTCCTCTTCTTTTTTGGCAATATTTTCCTCTCATTCATCTCCCAATCATCTATTCTGTGCAGCCAGGTGTATACATTGACAAATGTTTCCAACAGTAGACATTTACCTAGTTATGAATAGGTTGAAGAATGAAGAGGTTTTTCCCTCTCTGAAACACTTTGACGAATATTAAAGTTATAAGTTATTGTTTTACGAATATTAAAAGTTATTTATTTTTGTATTTTTTTTTGTTGTTGTTGCTAATGTTATGTATTGAAGCACTACAAAATAAAACAGATTTGAAATTGAATCCATGATTTTGCATATATTAAACATTTTTCTACATTAAATCTAGACATAGTAAACTTATTATCATTACTGAAATAATCAACCTAATTTCCAAAATCTATGTTTCATTACCGCAACAGATGATAATGAAATGTTAATTTAATTAATATAAAATTTGTAGTTTGCTTTTAAATGCATGTACAGTATCTACACATTATGTTCTTTCAGGTTTGTCACATCATTTTTGAAAATGTGTCAGGTTTCATTAAAATATATATAAAAAAAGGTTGTAAATTGTGGAAGGTGTTGCGGTAATGAGAGAAATTAAACAAAAAATTTAAATAATGCTAATTTAAAAATAAATATTATTTTAGATTTCTAAGTAACTGTGCATGACTGTTAATAATCCATTTTTAAAAATGTGAAAATTTATTTCATTTTCTAACAGTGTTGATGTTTTCAGACTGTTGCTGTAATTAGATTTTTTAGGACTTGTTTTGGAAATTATGCTCCAAAAGGTCTTAAATTGTTAGTAAATGTTTTTAAATTAATGTTCACAAATTCTCCAGACTTTGTTTCTAATGTCTGAATTTTTTTTTTGTTAATTCAAGCATTTTTTTAATTTTCATGTTTGAAATTTTTAAAACCAAACTTTCGTGAGAATCACCCGGGTAACCAGACAGTTGATGGGCCTCATTGACTTCCATAGTATGAAAGAAAAAAATACTAGGGAAGTCAATGAGGCCATCAACTGTTTGGTTACCCACATTCTTCAAAATAACTTTTGTGTTGAGCAGAAGAAAGAAATGAATGCAGGTTTGAAACAACTTGAGGGTAAATGATGACAGCATTTTCAAGTTTTTTTAACTGTCCCTGTAAGCACAAAGAGTCTGAGGCTTGAGGTTGTAATTTTGTTTGCCAAGTAACTTTTAGTTGCATTAAGTAGTCAGTAAGTATGAACATTTTATACTATGTATAGATGTATAATAGGGGTGTGACGAGATTTCGATATTAAAATGTGGTGAGATTTCTCGTCATGGTGAAAAGCTGTCTCGCGATATCGCCATATTAGCATAGAAAATGCCACTGCTACATTTACATTGCCTCCCACTGTCGTTTTGCTTTTTTTATAGAAATAAAAATAATTTAATTCAGTTGGATAGCGGTCTCTTCAATTGTAAACTATTGTACTTCCAGCACGAGCTGCAGAGTTGCACACAGTGCAGCAGGAATCACAGTTCAGTGATCACGTGACGAGAGTGGGGCGAGATGACTGACAAGAAAGACCATGGCGGATGATTCGTTGCGCGACAGAGTAAGCGTCTGGTAAATGTCTTATCTCGTAGAATGCACGCTCAGCGCCACGTGCGGGCACGAACACGGAAGCGAAAGTAAAACGCAAGCTCCCTGATGTGCGCAAATTAGGCTACATACAATAGCCCGTCTCCCAATATCAAACCTACCTATGAGATTGAGATACTTGGATTATGGTTGCACTTATTATTTGCAATTAATAAGACTAAGACTAAAAACTTCATATTTGTTAATTATACTGTTTTTATTTCTGTTTAATTTGTGGAAAGAAGTTCAATTGGTCATCCTCAATTAGAAGTTCTGGAAGCTCATAATTCATGTACAGTAAGGTCTGAAGAGACTTGTGTCAAATCATACATGAGAGAAGCCAGTCAGTTGAGTTTGTGAGCTCAAGTGCTGTTCTCATTACAGCAAAAGAGGGATAAACCCAACTTTTTTTTTTTTTATTCAAAATTATGGTGATTTAATATTTATTTATTGACGTTATCCAAACTCAAGCTTGACCCAACCATTAGAGTCCCTCTTTTTACTTTCATGTGTGTATTGTTCTTTGTTTTTACTGAGATGCTTGAAGTGGGGTGACAACATTTGTCTTAGGAAGGAGACAGTTGTGTGTGCTTGCAGATTTCCAAGAGCGGAGAGATCAGAGAGAGGTCTCATTAGACGTGTCAGTGGAATAGACGGATGGCTCTTAATTATTGACCCGCTTGGCAGCTTACGACACTGAGATTGAGATTCTTCTCGCCTTTCTCTCTTTACTGCCCCGTCACTGTGTACCTAGACACATCCATTCAGAGTCTGTCAAAGCTGCTAAAGGAAACCGACATTATTACTGTACAAACTCACCTGTTACTCTTAAATAATAGACATTTAAGGGTGATTATATGTGTTTGTACTCTACAGTGAACAGACCTCTTGATTAAAATCGGGACAGTTCCATATTTTACATGCCATGTCCCGCTCCACAACAGAGGTTCAGTCAGGTTGCCATTTATTGTAATAATTGGGCGGTTTTAGTTTGATTGATTGATATAGCTGTCATTTTCATCAATGGAGTTACTGATAAAGATGGTTGTTGACAGGTTTGGTCAGTCGAAGGAATAAATATTTTAAAATAACAAAGATAATACTGATTGAATATCAAAGTATTTTAAGTCAGAAATACTGATGTTTAAAATATGATGAGAGAAAAGGAACATGGCAATATATTAACTTTGCACATCAGTTTGCAGATTATTGCTCGCTATTGTTTATTTAATTTTGAAATAGTTATTGACTGATCTTTGTCTATTGCAATTTTGCAGTTTTTTATTAATATGTTGTTGTGACATATTGACTAAATTTAATACTTTTTTGTCAAAAGACAAGCTTAAAAGAATGAACAATTATTTTAGTTAATTGCCTCATTAATATATATTTTTTAAAATACTGCGTAAAGAACTACATCTTTTGCTTCCATCACAATATTGAGATGGAAGTTGAAAATATCTGGTTTATGTACTTAGATGTACTGTACCTGTACAGTATGTACATGCTGATGTTTTACTGTCCGTCAGGTTATCTAATAGCTTATTAAACAAACCTACACTTTTGGAAATCTAATAAACCATTTTGAGTGTTTTTGTTCACCCACTGTGCTGGGGCACTTGCAAAACACACGTCTTTGACCTGTCCTGATGTTCTAGCGTGGCCATCTGCTCACTCTATTCTCTCCCAGCTTCACGTGTGTGTGTGCCAATGGCACTTCAGTTTTGTTGGATGCAGAAGGTCTATAGCAGTGAATACCAGTCAATAGGCATTTTATTTATTATCTTTCAATGATCATAATTATAGCTGCATTAATGATGGCAGTAGTTTTAGGAAAAACATGCGATAAAAGGTATTTTTCTTTTCCCCATTTTCAAGTTATAGGGATACCAGAGAGAGAACAGGAAATGTTGACAAGAAGAATAGAGGGGAGCGGGTTCAGGAAATGACGCAAGTCGGACCTGAACTCCCGTTGCTAGCATAGGAATGTGTTGGAACTCGCACTAACTGCTAAGACCCCAGCAACAAAAAACAACAAAAAAAACAACAACATTAAGTCAGCTAGTGTTGTGTGCTGAAAAGGCTTTTGTCATTGTTATGCTTTCCTAATGAAAAGTTTAAATGGCTGTGTCAGCTTAAAACCTCTTTACCTCCTTCACTGTCAAGAACGTCTTTCTCCATTTCGTTGTTTTACTTTTTCCTATGTCTTTGTAGAACAGCCAAGCCAGAAAAGTCAGTCTAGGCTTAAATTCTCTCATCTGTTTGACAGCACTTGTAAATAGCACAGTTAGAAAATAAATGTGATGTTTGCCGGTAGTACATTTGTGAGCTATTGTTTAAAGAAACATTATGTATTTAAATATAGTGCTTGTTAGTTCTTAAGTTGATTGGATTTCAGGATAGATGGTGTATTCCTAATTTTTTCAAATGCCAACAATATGCTGAGATTTAACATAAGCCCATAACTTGCATACAGCTTCTTCCATATCTACATTTCTTGCTTTTTTTTCCTGTCACTACCATTTTATTTCCTCGTTCATATCTTTCATTTACAAATGTATAACAGGATTACTAAATGATTCGAGCATGACGGGACCCCACAGTTCCAGATTCGGCTCAGGTTTGTGTTATTTGAGGGTGTCGTTGGGTTTGAGTTTGTAATTAAATAAAATTACATTTATTATTCTAAATACGCTCCCAATCAAAAGTTTGGGGCCAGTATGATCCTTTAAATGTTTTTAAAAGACTCTCTTAGACCCTGTTTACACCTGGTATTAAGATACTTTATGGTCAATCGGATCGCAAGTGGACGACGCTACATACAGGTGTAAACAAGGTCTAAAACGTTTTGAGCTTGTCCGTTTTCAACCACTTCCAGAAGTAATCTAAAACGCATTCGTCCAGATTGCTTTCATCGTGTAAACCCTCATATAGTCGAATAGCCACAAAAGGCCGCATACTCTCCGCCAACTGGCATAATGCGTAACATTATTGGAAGCGCGCCAGCCAGACGGGACTGGAGACCCAAGTTTGGTTTGAAGACGAAAAACGTACCCAGCACAGTGTTCTCACCATTCCTGATTTCTAACACACACTCGCAGTGCTCCACGTGGTCTTGCGGCTGTCAGAGCAGAAACGAAAGTTAAATTGTCCAAGCTTATTATGTCCATTAGATCGAAAGATCTGAAAAAACACATACATTTGCATAGACCCTCGCCCAGGGCTGGACTGGGACAGAAAATCGGCCCTGGCATTTTGGTCCAGACTGGCCCACTACATATGATAATAAACACCACCCATCTTTGCACGCCCTTGAATATGTTTTTGTTCAACTCCTATTCATTAAAACCACTAATGCCATGTAATGAGTGAGTAATGAGAGTTAACAGATGAAATAAGTACAAAATTGTACTTTATTAATACAATTGAACTATAGTGGTGGGCGGACCTCTGTCCTTCTAGGGGGGTTTGGGGGCATGCCCCCCCTAAGAAAATTTTGTGCATTTTAATGTTAAATTCATCAATCTGGTGCAGTTTGAGGGTTCAAAATTAAAAGCTCCAACCCATATTCTGTGTGCAAATATAACAAAGAAAAAATTAAACCTATTTTAGTAACAGTGTCTGTAAGATGTGATTGGGCCAGCCCCGTGTCAATCAAGAAAACAACCAATGGGCCGCTGATCTACGCGTTTCATGGGCCGGTCCGTCAGTGGGGGAAAAAAACTGACGCTTACTTTTTTTTGACCAATGCATTACACCGGCACTAACCCAGCGGCGTCAATTAAACAAAACAAAACCAGTGGGCCGCCGATGTACGAGTTTTATGGGCAGCTAAAAAAAAAGTATGAGATGTATCGGCCCAAAAAGCACGTCGGCCCACCGGGCATTTGCCCGGTATGCCAGATTACCAGTCCAGCCCTGCCCTCGCCTTAAAGAAATCAGGACAGAAGTGGTTGAAAGTGGACAAAAGAGAAATTAAAACACCAGGTGTAAACTGGTATGTCTGCTTCGTTTACTTCCGATCGACTTCTTACTTCCGTGATTCGATCGACCAAAACACATCTTAATACCAGGTGTACTGGCCATAATAAAAATGGATTCTGGCTTTTCCTGTAGCTTTATACATTTTTTCCCAGAGTTGAGAAGGCAGGTAATTCACAGTGTTTTGACTCGCACCCAATAATCCAACGAGATGGTTTTGTCCGAGAATATGCCGGTTTTTTATTATTACAAATAAAAATAAACTAAAACAAAAGATGCAATGAGATGCAAAAATGATAAGAGTTTAATTGCAAGACAATGTCAGCAAAAGAGCAGCGTGTCAGGCAGGTGTTTGAGCGGGCGAGGTCAAGAACGGTCTCTCTGCGGCCTGCTCTCTCCTGTCATGCGCAGGTGGGATCTCTTTTATCCAGGTTGGGTGACACCAGTTACCACCTAAAGGGGGTGCACCCTCACAAAATGCACAAAAAACAAAACATAAGAAACTTAAATGTGGCTCCTACACACCGGCCCCTAATTGTTCTCCAAGAATCAATTATTTTACAACATACAAAAAGGAGCCAAGTAATAAAGTATCCATTCTCCATGTCTAGAAAAAATTAGCCAAAATAGGACAGTTCCAATAAGGTAAGTATGCAAGTCAATCAAAGGCAAGTATGAAAAGGAAAGTATGCAAATTACATACAATGATTAAAACACTACTTCCCTATATAGTGTTATCAAGGACATCATTGGAGTCGTCATCAGGATTCATCGTCAGCCTCAAGGATCCGGCACAACTTGGTGATGGGCCTCTCAAGGACTGAAGTCTTAGTCTTCAACTTCACAGACCTGACCAAGCCTCTTGAATCTGATGTCGTCTCCAGGACTCTTCCTAATGGCCAGGCCCCTCGTGGAGCAGTTGGATCGACCACCAGGACGAGGTCTCCGATGTTGAAGTTCTTCACGCCTGTCCATTTCTGCCTCTCTTGAAGCAGGAGAATATATTCTTTCATCCATCGGAGCCAGAAGAGATCAGCCATGTACTGGACCTGTTTCCAGCGCCGCTTGGCGTAGATGTCGGACTTCTGAAAGACTCCAGGGGGCAGCGTTGGCATGGTCTTCATCAAAAGGAGATGATTGGGGGTCAGCGTTTCCAGGTCATGGGGGTCTGTGGACATAGTGGTGAGGGGGCGGCTGTTTAGGATTGCCTCCACCTCACAGAACAGGGTTTGAAGGCCTTCATCGTCCGTGGTTTGCGGATGCAGAGTGGAGTTGAGTACCTGCCGGACGGATCGAATGAGTCTTTCCCAGACCCCGCCATGGTGTGATGCAGCCGGTGGGTTAAAACTCCATGCAATGCCATCAGGAAGCAGGGCGTCTTGAATCTTCTGATTGAGAGACATCAGGGCCCTCTTCAGCTCTGCATGCGCACCCACCAAGTTCGTCCCGTTGTCAGACCTGATGTGCTTTACTTGGCCTCTCCTGCACACAAATCTCCTCAAGGCATGAATGCATGAATTCGTATCCAAAGTATAAGCCATTTCCAAATGTACTGCTCTACTGGACATGCAATTAAAGATGACTCCATACCTTTTGATGGTGCTCCTCCCTCCTCTCACCTCAATTGGACCAAAATAGTCCAGTCCTACATTGGTAAAGGGTGGAAGGTCAGGTAGGACTCTTTCCAGCGGCAGGTCTGCCATTTTCTGCTGACCTACTTTGCCTCTCACACGGCGGCAGGTGATGCATTTGGTGAGCACCTTCCTAGCTACGGAGTTGCCCTTTTTAATCCAATACTTCTTGTGGAGTTCCGAGAGCATGTGGTTTCTGCCACTGTGTCCACTGCGTTCATGAATGTGTCGCAACAACAGCACTGAGATGTGTGAATCTGTGGGCAAGATGCAGGGGTGTTTAGTATCATCTGGCATTGCAGATCTGTGTAATCTACCACCTACCCTCAGGAGGCCATCATCCAGTACAGGATCGAGCCTGCAAAGCCTACTGCTGTTGGATACTCTGGGAGGTGTCATCTGCAATGTTGAGAATTCAGGAGAGAAAACTTGTCTCTGACTGTAAATGACAACTGCTCTTTCTGCATCTGCTAGATCTGTCACAGTTAGGTACTGTTCAACATGGGGCTTTAAGTCTACCACCTTTTGGCTTGACTGTGACCTGTCGGAGTGGGTGAGTGGGGCAAACTCTTTTCCTTTTTTAATTTTCCTCATCAAATTTCTCTTCAGCTTGAGGTACCAAGCTACAGCCTTTACAAGGCTGATCCAGTTTGAGAAATGCAAAATAAGCTGGTCAGTAGGGGTTCTAGATTTCACCATGGTTGTGAACACAGTAGTGGTTCTCCTAACCTCTGGATCATCTTGAAGCATGGGGCCCAGTGCCTGCACTACTGGCCAACTTTCCTCTGGTTTCCATAGAAATTCTGGAGCATGAATCCATCTCCTCTGCTCCATGAACCTTTTGGCATTCAACCCTCTGGATGAGTCGTCGGCAGGGTTGTCTTTGCTGCCTATATATCTCCACTGTGACAACTCTGTGTTGTCTCGAATGAATGAAACCCTGTTTGCCACATAGGTTTTAAACCTGGCTTGATCATTGGCGATGTACTTAAGCACCGTTTGGCTATCTGTCCAGAAAACCGAGGGCTCCAAGTTAAGGTGCAATTCTTTCCTCAGCATTCTGTCCACTTTGACTGACAGAGCAGAGGCCGCCAGCTCCAGTCTTGGCACTGAGATGTTTTTCAAAGGGAGCACTCTAGCCTTGCCAAGTACAAAGGTGACATGCACTACATCTTTCTGGTTCACCTGTCTGATGTAGCTCACAGAGCCATAGCCACTCTCACTAGCGTCTGCAAAATGATGCAGTACGGCACACCTGGTCACTCCGAAGCCCTCTGGTTTCAGACATCGCTGCACACTGAAGCCTTTGATCATCTCCAAGCTGTTGGTCCATTCCATCCATCGCTTTGATATGGCCTGTGGCAAAGGCTTATCCCATCCAAAGCCCGCCTGACAGAGCTCCTGTAGCAGCTGCTTGGCAGGCAGAATGAGAGGGGCAAGAAAGCCAAGAGGGTCAAAAACAGAGCTGACAACAGACAGTATGCCTCTGCGTGTATGTGGCTTTTGGCTTAGGTTGATGTTAAACTTGAAGCTATCTGAATCTACACACCATTGCAGCCCCAATGCTCTTTCAACTGGCAGGCTGTCTTTGTCAAGATCAAGTGACTTAAGGTCTTTGGCTCTGTGCTCTTTGGGAATGGATGATAGCACTGCACGACTATTGCTCACCCACTGTGTTAGCTGGAATCCACCTTTGCTGCACAATGTAGTGAGATCTTTTACCAACTGGATGGCATCAGACTCTCTGGACACTGACCTGGCACAGTCGTCGACGTAAAAGTTGTGCCTGATGGTCTTTGCTACCTGAGGGGGAAAACAGCTTTCATTGTCAGTGGCAGTTTTTTGGAGAGCATAGGTTGCAATACTTGGGGAAGATACAGCGCCAAAGATGTGCACAAGCATACGGTGTTCTTTTGGGGTCTGGCTGGTGTCACCTTGTGGCCACCAAAGGAATCGCAGGTAGTCAACATCAGACTTTGTCACTCTGACCTGGTGGAACATTGATTTGACGTCAGCCATGATTCCAATGGGCTCTTTGCGAAACCTCATGATGACTCCAAGGAGAGAGTTGGTGAGGTCTGGACCCTGCAGCAGTTCAGTGTTGAGTGACACACCTTGGAATGACGCAGCACAGTCGAACACTACTCTTGAGTTTTTTCTTCTTAGGGTGGTAAACCCCGTGGTGTGGCAAGAACCAGGTTGTTCCTGGTGGCTGCACAAGTTCCTCCTGTGGAATTTCCTCAGCGTAGTTGTTCTCAAAGATGTCAGCGAGAAATGCTGTGTATTCCTGTTTGAACTGCTCATTCTTTGACATTTTCCTTTTTAGGCTGCACAGATGCTGTACTGCCATTTGCCTATTGCTTGGCATGTGCACATTTGCTTTCCTGAAAGGCAGTCTCAGACTGTAGTGACCATTTTCCAGTACTGCCTCCTTCGCCATGTGTAGGAATGCCTTGTTCTCAACAGACATTTCAGCCTTTTCCTCCGCTGCATTTTCCTGGAAGTCCTGGTTGTACTGCGAGATTAGCAGCTTTTCCAGACTCGCAACGGAGATCCTATTGACGGTCACACTTCCTCCAGCACCAGCAGCACTTCCTAATGGCCCATTTACCATCCACCCTAAAACTGATCTAACTGCGTAAGGACCACCATTTTGGCTATTTATTACCTCCCACGGTTCAAGTAGGTGTGGAGCATTCGTGCCGATCAACAGTTCCACCTTTGAACTAATGGAGGGAATTGTGACCTTACCTAAGTACGCCCAATGCGCCAGGTCACTTTGCTTGGGGATGCTGCTACTGGTTACTGGCATGTTCTTTTGGGTCAAGGTGTCAGGAAGATGGAAGAATGTGTCGCTGTCCAATGCTGAAATCTCCAATCCTGATATGACATGCGCTGAGACTGAGGTTTCCTGATTCATGGTGCGCAGAAGTATGTGTGTTCTCTTTCCTCTCAGATTGAGACGCGTCATGAGCTCCTCTGAGCAGAAAGTGGCAGAAGACCCAGGATCCAGCAGAGCGTACGTTTGTATGACATGGCTGCCCTTTGCTGCCTTGACATTCACTGGTACAATGGAGAGAACGCTCTCATGGTCTCCGGCCCCTATATGAGCACAAGACTTTGCTACGCTAACAACAGATGGACTGTCTGTTTCCTTGGTTGCAATGTGGAGGATGCTGGGATGATTTCGTTTGCACATGTTGCAGGTAAGACGCCTACTGCAGTCCTTGCTAATGTGCCCTGGGCAGAGACATCCATAGCAGATCCCCTTAGTTTTCAAAAAGCTTAGCTTGTCTCTATGGGCCTTCTTCATGAACTTTTGGCTAGTGCAAGTCTAGTGCATGTTTGGAGCTGCAAAAGAGACACGATGGGTCGGCATTTGCTCCTGTGGCAGGGGCCACACTAGTCACATAGATACTGCCAGAGCACTTGGAGGGCCGTATTTTAACAGGAGCTTTCGCCTTTCCTTTAACAGCTGACTGATCTTGGAGATCTCCAAACATGGGGTCACCTGCTATGAGAGCTTGCTTTTCCATAAAAGAGACAAAGTCGACAATTCTTATCCTGCCTTGGCGTTGTTGCTGTAGCTCAAATGCCTTGTTGTGCCATTTTTCCCTGAGTTTGTAGGGCAACTTCACAGCAATGCTTTTCATGGTGGATATCGTGTCCAGCTCCTCCATATATGACATCTCCTCCATTGCATTGCAGCAGCTCCTCGGGAACATGGAGTACTCCTGCAGGGACTTGGTATCCTGTGGTTTAATCTGAGGCCATGATAGGGCCTTTTCCAAGTAGGCGCAAGAGATCTTATACTCATTGTCAAAGTTTTCCTTCAATAGTTTTAGTGCCTTTTGATATCCTCTATATGGTTCCATATATTCACAACTTTTAACTAGCCGCTGGGCTTGTCCCTTTGTGTACTTTATGAGAAATTGTAAACGGTCTCTTTGGTTGTCAGTTTTGCTTTCAATCATGTTTTCAAAGCTATGAATAAATGACTTACCGTAAAACTTCAAATAGTAGCCCGGGCTTTTATTTTCCCAAACCGTCGAATTGCACCGGCTTGTATTTGAGACAGGCGTCTATATGAGTCAGGCCTTTATAATTTAGTGTTGAGATGTTGGTCATTGAGTGTATGTCTCTAATCTATAAAAATCTCCAAATGCTCCACGTTAAACTGCGGTCTTCCAACCTTTTACTGTCGCGTCGTCAATTGATTTTGATTAATATGCGCGAGGGAGAGAGAGCAAGACAGCGCTCGTGTTGTTTGAAGATGTGAGAGTGCGCGCGCGCGGCCGGGGCGCTCTCTCTCTCTCTCTCTCTCTCTCTCTCTCTCTCTCTGCTCGTAACGCGCCCTGTCAAGCGCAGCAGTCATTCTATTCTACATCACTCATCGATCAAAAAAAGCTTTGGAGGGACAAAAAATTGCTTTGGCGGCCGCGAAAAAGCGGACGATCTGACGGTTTTAGAGGATTAAATACAACCCGAAACTAAAAAACAGACCCGGCCTCTATTTGAGACCGGCCTTTATTTACCCAAACCTGCAGCCACACCAGGCGTGTAAAAGAGACAGGCGTCTATTTGGGACTCGGCTATTATTTGAAGTTTTACGGTATATTCAAGGACCTCACCATCAAAGACCGGAATGCTGCCTTGTGGTAAGGTGGATGACAACTGTTGTTTCATGAGCAGTCTGGTCAGTTCATTTTGCTTTTCCAACACTTTGATCATATGGCTGTCATGCAGCGAGCTGGGCGTACCTGTAGAGGGCGTTTGAGCCTGAGGCTGAAACTGAGACTGTGGCGGTTGCCGAGGTGGCCATTGAGACTGCCGTTGAAGCGGAGGCCATGTTGGGGGCTGAGGCTGCGGCTGTAGTTGAAGCTGAGGCCATGTTGGGGGCTGAGGCTGCGGCTGTAGTTGAAGCTGAGGCTGTGACTGAGGCCACAGTGGGGGCTGAAGCTGAGCCTGCGGTGGCTGGGGGAGTTGTTGTAGTTGGAGTTGAGGCTGCAGTGGCTGTGGCTGCAGATGAGCTTGGGGCTGAGGCTGCAGCAGCTGAGACTGCAGACGAACTGGTAGCTGGGGCCTAGCCTGTGGTGGCTGTGGCAGTTGTTGTAGTGGGAGTTGAGGCTGCAGTGGCTGTGGCTGCAGATGAGCTTGGGGCTGAGGCTGCAGCAGCTGAGACTGCAGACGAACTGGTAGCTGGGGCCTAGCCTGTGGTGGCTGTGGCAGTTGTTGTAGTTGGAGTTGAGGCTGCAGTGGCTGTGGCTGCAGATGAGCTTGGGGCTGAGGCTGCAGCAGCTGAGACTGCAGACGAACTGGTAGCTGGGGCCTAGCCTGTGGTGGCTGTGGAGGCGGCGGTTGAGGCTGAAGGGCCTGCTGTGGTCGAAGCTGAGGCTGCAGATGAGCTTGAGGCAGTTGATAAGACTGAGGCTGCAGTGGCGCTTGTAGCTGAGGCTGAGATTCAGTTGTGGATGGCTGAGTGGTGAACTGGGTAGACAGAGCATCTTGAACTAAACCAACAGCTAGCTGAATTTGAACTGAGGATATGTTTGAATCACCTCCATAGGGGAGACTAGGCAGTGTGGTGTACTGGGTAGACAGAGCATCTTGAACTAAACCAACAGCTGGCTGAATTTGAACTGAGGATATGTTTGAATCACCTCCATAGGGGAGACTAGGCAGTGTGGTGTACTGCAGCTGTGTGGTGTACAGCCAGTCACTGCTGATGGGCCTATTGGGTGATGTAGTCATGCTGTGATCTGGGTTAAGCAGAGGAACATTAACATGAACAGTGTTTGCTTTGGATTTCACTGAAGGGGTTTCAAGAAAAGAAATTGTACTTTCTAGATCTTCCATGTGTGCAGTTTGTGATGCTCCTCTATCCATTGATATATGAGCTGTGTCTAAATCAAAAGGAATGGGACCATGTGTGTTCCTTTCAGCAGCCTTTAAATAGTTAATTTTTGCGTTTGATGCGTCCAATTTTACGCTAAGCTCAAGTGCTTCCCTTTGCTTGCGCAGCAATAGTTCCTGCTCCTCAAGTGCATGTTTTTGCTGCAGTTTTGACGCTTCGACCCGTAAAGCTTCTCGGTCTGCCTCTGCATTGATGCGCAATGATCGAGTGGATGTGCGAGACCTGCCAGATGAAGCGCTGGACCTATGGGACTGTGCATCTGTAAAATCCGACTCTGCCTGGGCTTTGTCGGCGGGAACTAATGGGGCAGGTGCATGTTTCATTGGCAGACGAAGTCACTTCAGTTGCGCCAGGGGAGCTAGAGTTTTCGACAGACTTAATCCATTCAAACACTTTATCAATGAAAGCAACAATATCTGCGAGCCTCGGTCTATACCAATTTTCCTCGTCTTCTATGCGTGTGGTTTCATCAAGCATATCCGCATATGATGCATGCAAGGCTTTGAATTCTTCAAAAAACTCATTAAACTTTGTCATATTTAGTTTAACATCATCAATACATTCACTGTCTGTCATTAAGTCAATCACGAAGTTAATTCTCCTGGTAATGTGAGACAGTTTTCCTTGCCTTGCTTTCCGCATACGAGTCACGGCTTCGTCCTCCATAGGCCTACTTGCAACAAGTGTCTCTAACTCATGTAATTGTTCGTTCATTGTTCAAAAAATAAAGTTCGAAAAAGTCTAAAAAATAAGGATTTTTTTTTATTTATTTTTTTAAGGTAATTCAATGTCCAATACACGTATTTTCCTTTCAAACTTAAACAATAAACTGATTTGCCGCTTCAATTGTTTGGCTTTCAATCGGTTACAAAATTCGATAATTACAAAAAATCTTCTTCAAAAACACGAACAAAACTTCCTTTAGAACAATCCAACGATTTTTGTCCAACGAAAAAGTTCTTAATTGTCTGGTATTTCGCCGTACATACCTTCAAAGAAGTGATTCTAATTTCTTTGTCCCGCTTTCACGTGCATGCCGAGGTCCTATTTCCTTCTAACGCGCAAAGCAGCGCTTTCTTCCTTCTCCAAGTTCCAAAGTTGTCAAAAATAATCCCTTGTCGCAGGCGTTCTTGACTAATGTACTGGCCATAATAAAAAATGGATTCTGGCTTTTCCTGTAGCTTTATACATTTTTTCCCAGAGTTGAGAAGGCAGGTAATTCACAGTGTTTTGACTCGCACCCAATAATCCAACGAGATGGGTTTGTCAGAGAATATGCCGGTTTTTTATTATTACAAATAAAAATAAACTAAAACAAAAGATGCAATGAGATGCAAAAATGATAAGAGTTTAATTGCAAGACAATGTCAGCAAAAGAGCAGCGTGTCAGGCAGGTGTTTGAGCGGGCGAGGTCAAGAACGGTCTCTCTGCGGCCTGCTCTCTCCTGTCATGCGCAGGTGGCATCTCTTTTATCCAGGTTGGGTGACACCAGTTACCACCTAAAGGGGGTGCACCCTCACAAAATGCACAAAAAACAAAACATAAGAAACTTAAATGTGGCTCCTACACCAGGTGTGAACAGGGCCTTATACTCACCAAGGCTGCATTAATTTGATAAAAAAATACATTAAAATATTATATTATGTACAGTAGAATTATTGTTAAATATATTGAATTTAAAGAACCTTTCTATTTTTTTTTTAATTTAAGCTGAATTTTGAGCGTCATCACGCTGTGCAGTGATATTCATTGTGGAAATTAGTTGTTAAAAAAAGGGGCCAGTAAGATTTTTATTTTTATTTTTTACAAAAGAAAGTAATACTTTTAATCAGCAAGAATGCGTTCAATTGATGCGACAGTAAATATCCTTTTATAATGTTACAAAAGACTGATATCTCAAATTAATGCTTTTATTTTTAACACTCTATTGATCAAAGAATGAATAAAAAATTTAAGCTGCACAAGTGTTTTCAACATTGATGATAATAATAGTTACTTGAGCAGCAAATCAGCATATTAGAAGGATTTCTGAAGGATCATGTGACACTGAAGAATCTCTTTTGGCCTGTGCTGTCATTGGTTTTGCTTACATGTCAAGTTTGAGCTTCAACCTAATGTCTTTGTAGAGTATACCTTTGTCTATAAACAGTTTGTCAAGTGTTGCAAAAGAAAATGTAAATTACCTATGACTACATGATGTGGTACATGTTTGTGATGTGGATTGGACAGGACTTTTTGAACCACATGAATATTCATGTTCAATATTTTCATACCACATAGTAGATGAAAGAATCATTCAAGCGATGCTGCATGTTGAGCTAGTTTTCTAATCTACTACAATCATGGCAAAGTGAGCCATTTTACATTCATGACTCATGAGCTCCTTTTGTGCAATCACAGGAATTAGGCTGTAGACCCAACATGCACTTTGTATTTGCATGAACATGGTAACATTTCACTTAGAGATACTTTAATAGCGTAACTTCACACATTAACTGGAGAAAAACCTGAAGAAAGTCACAGTACAAATTGTGTTAGGTCAGCGTGTGGCAAAATGACACACAGCTTGTGGTTGTGAAAATGAAATGATGCAAATGAAATGCAAAGATTGTATGGAAATTAAAGCGGCAGCCAATAAGCTTCACGAGAAGGTGCTTAGAAGTGTTTGTTCTTTGCAAAGCCTTTTAGCAACGCAGTTGTTTCTTATGCAACTGCTGCTGATGGTAACGGTATAAATGTGTGTCTGTGTGTCCTCAGCAAATGCAAAACCGCATGAAAGCCTAATCAAAACGCATTAATCATCTTCACTGAAATTTGCCGCTTGAACTTGACAACATGCCCATGAAATCCCCTGACTCATTGGATGAGGCAGCTGACATGTCAGGACAATATTTATTTGTATCTGGCAGACATGAAGCCTTAAACGATTGGGGTCCAGTGGCCCTCTTGAATCAAGGCATTTCGTTTTGAAACATTTTGAGCTAGTTGAGGACAATGGATGGATAAACAGTCGCATCCTAAATCATTTACATGAAGAGAACACTTGAGTTTGACTATATAATTTGAGTGTAGTTAAGTGATTACAATGATTTTGCTATCCATAGAAGCCTGCTAAACAAGGAGCAGCAACCCCAGGAGGCATTTGAAAGTGTGTGATTGCAAACTGAAGAGACTGAATCATGTGTGTAATATGGGACTCTCTTGGGATGATGGGACTGGGGCCGTGTCAGCTCTAAAGGTGTGCTGTTGCCCCGCTTCTGAAGAGCAATGGTGACATTTGTGCGTCTTTATTGTCGCCCAGAGCACAAACTTGGCACCAGGAGCAGGGAGAACTGGCCTACTGTTATTAACAGGAATATAATAAGAGACATCAATAATTCAGATCTCTCATTTGTTGTAAAGTGCAGAGAAAGTCGTGGCTCATCCATACTGTCCTCATGACCCCACTTGCCTGTGTAAAAAAACACATTAAAAAAATTCACCAGAGGGGCAGTGGAGTTTGGAAATGATGTTATAAAGCAAAGTATTTTGGTTGGTTACATTAGGTGGTTGCTCTGATGTTGTTGTGGCTAACTGCAATGGTGTTTCTCGAAGGTGTTGTGAATGGTTGCTAGGGTTAGTTGTGTTGTTGCTAAGCTGTTCTGGGTGGTTCTATGGTTGCCTGTGTGCTCTGGGTGGTTTCTATAGCATTGTATGATGGTTTGTGTTCTGGGTGGTTGCTTGATAGTTGCGTTCTGGCCCAAGCCAAAACAGCCCACCCCAAGTCTGTGATATTCTGCTTATAATCATGTTACGTTGATCCACTTTTCAATGCACATCTATTGTTTTTGTTTGTTTTGTCATCCAGTAATTTGAAGTATCATTCATGTCTGTAGCATAAACTGTGCAGGACGAGTTACATGGAAAAATTTAATATCGGCCACCATGTTAATTTTTTATGTTATCGTAAGAAAAAATGTGGTTGATATCATAAAAAGCGGATAAATAATGTATTATTTCCTTCAGCTGAGACACTTCAGAGGCACACTTTTTTCCATGATGTTTTTGAATTGCTTGAAATATGATTGGAATCACTTCAAAATGGAAATGGAAATACAGTTAAATGCAACATGCAAGTCTGTTATATAGGCTACATAAATAAAAAAATACATAAACATCATTATAATTGTGTGCTTGGGACATGGATTTAATGATGAGACTATTGTTTTTGTAATCTCAAAAATTATATAAAAAATTGTATTTAGAGTTATCGGCCAATATATCGGTTATCAGCCTTCAAATGCTGTATAAGGAATTATCAGTATATTTAATAAGTTTATTATAGTTAATAGTGATGCCCACCTTAGTGAACAAGACTAATGCGCAAACGTACAACGTCCCACATATGACTCATTGTAGCAACCTTCGAAAAACACATTTTTTTTTTTTAGCTAAGCCAGGTGTCCCCAAAAGTCATAGTACTTTGTCACTATTGATTTTTCATTGAATCAGGATGAATGCTTTGAGAATTGAATGCTAATGGACCATCACTCTAGCCTTTTCTGCCTGTTAAATACTTGCCTCTAATATAGAAATGACATTACTTAGTAATTGGCGTCTGAGAGATGAGCAAAGCAGCCCTTTACCTTCTAGTATAATATGCTCATTATATTCTTAAAATATGTCTTAAGCAGAACAACCAGTTAAATAAGTCTACATGGTTGTGTAGTAAAATCACTCTCTTTCTATTTTGATGAGCGAAGTAGTGTGCGTTACATATACTCATCAGATATTCCAGCTCCTCGTTTTGCTTTCACATTTGATCAATTAAAGTGGTGGGGGGTAAAAAAGCTCTTAAACAGCATGTGTCATCTGTGCAAATCGCTGATGCAGCATGTTTCCCTGAAGTGTCAACAGCAAAGAGAATTCAATTAATGATCGGAGTTTCTCTTCTCCCATCTGTGTAGGACTGTGCGTCAGAATATATCCCTGAGTGGACTGCTGGGTTAATATAGTTCAGATAATCGTTGTCTAGTACATCTCGCTTACAGGGTTTATTCGATCCCTTTAGAGTCACTGCATGTATCTGCAAGCTCTGACATGTAACATGCTGTCATTCTCAGTAGTGTGTGTGTTTTGGATCCATAAGTCTGCAATGGTCCAAATGAAGACTAAAGCGATAATAAATAAATATTTCCCAAGCTAATTCAACAACGATACAGGACATTTGTAAGCTTTAAAAACACTGTCAGGCTTTTATCACAAAAGGTCAATCTGCGCTTGCTCTTTATTGGTGAGATCATGCTTTCTAATGTCTCAAATAATTGGAGATGTGGGATGCGTATCATGGCTGATATTTTCGCAGATAATTGGCAAATTTATATTAATATCAATAATAATGAAATCACAACCGATAGTTGTACCGGTAATCAATTTTGATTATATACCATATATTTTCTGTGTAGGTTTCCTGCAGTGTAGTGTTGTTGTTTTTGCATGTTAGCATGCAATAATACTCTCTATTGTATTGTGTTTAGGGTCATTTTAATCGAGATGAGTAACTACATTTTCCATATTCTATTTATTTTTCATTAAGTAATAAGCAAAACGCTACAAACAAACATCTGTATATGTGTTTATTTGTGGCACTTCGGGACCCCTCTTACACATTCTTTGTCACACAAGTGTCCAGTGGATGTTTTTGTCACACATCTGTGTTTTTTATCATCTCGATGAGAACTGTTTTAAAGATGGTGTCAAGTTTAAAACTAAACGCATATTCTTTTGCTAAAGGTAGCCTACTTTAGTAATTAAAGTAAAATACATCATTTATATAATCCATTTCAGATATTTAAAAATACCAGACAGGACAAGCAAGGTATTTATAATGTACACACAGAAGTGGACACACTTTTTCTGCCCGGCTGCTTTACAGATATTGTACGATACGCTGCATGACCTTCCAATCTGTGATGTTTGTGCAGGTTCCTATGATTCCAATTTTTTAGTTTTTTCATCCCCAGTCCTAATTCTGTGGTCATTTTGACTAAGTTTTTTTTTTTAAGATAGTCCCCTTAGACTCCTCAATCTACTGTATCAACTTTCTTTCAAACCCACAGTGTGATGATTTGAGTGCCGTTTAGGCATATCTGCTTCCTGTTGCCATTTATTCACTCTGACAAACCCGCTGAAGCAATCTGCGATTGTGCGTACGTGCGTGCACCTAACTATATTTTGGGGACAAATTTGAACCCAAAAGTGACCAAGACCTCCCTCATTTGTAAATCTGGTATAAATAAGTAATTAAAGGTTGTTGTTTTTTATGTCAAAATGCAGAACGTTTTCTGTGATGGTATAGTTTAGGGTTAGTGTAAGGGGATAGAGTATACAGTTTGTACAGTATAAAACCTATTACGTGTCAGTGTTTCTCCCTTGTCTGTACGTTTATTCAATGAATTGCAAAATACAAGGTGCCGGCACAGACCAAACCAGCTTGCTTTTTCTTGGTGAATTTGTCATGTTGTCTAGCGATCTAGCTATTTGTCTATAATTTCTTTTGCTGTTTTACTTTTGAGGTTCTCTGTGGATGTGCTTGAAAAAAGTTGCAATTGACATCAATGTGTTTTATTCATCTGCGACCAAAGCATTCAGAGTTTTCTGCTCAGGATTTTCCTCAATGCCTTGTGACAGCTGCATTTTCATTTTTATGAAGCTCTGAAGAAAAGTCCCCTGCTGTCTTGTGGAGGAAATTGATCCAGATTTGCATGACGTCAATTATTTATCTTTTGGTTTATTTAGTATTTACACTCTGATCTGCATTGCTACTTGTTCATTGCTACAAGTCCTGTTTGCTTTAGGGTAAATGCACTCACACAATGTTACAATGCTTGTGATTCATGTTGTTGCTGCTTTGTTTGCTATACTAATAACATTCTTGTTTAGATGCCCTACCAAAATACACAGCCAAAGGTCATTCATAAAGGTCCTTTCCACACCACATTAATGGATTCTTGATAAAAGTGCTGAGCACTGCGGTGTGATTGAACCAAAATATAACAACAAAAATGAACCAAATGCAGAAATAAAAGCTTTTAACTGTCCCAGAAATGTTCCTGTTAATACTTTTCTCCTTTTATCTATTTTTGCTCCACTTGAATGTACTGTCCTTGTAATTTGGCCAAGTACCTCACAAGTTAGACTGTAAATAAGCTAAATGATTTTCCTTCAAATTTAGGTTTTCTTTTTTTATTATTTTTAGATTTATAACCTTTATTTTACCATGAAAGAAGCACATTGAGATTAAGAATCTCTTTTACAAGAGCGTCCTGGCCAAAACTGACAGACACAGCGCGTTTGAGTGTAACATATAACATCCAACAATACATACACATACACACACAAGCAACTCTAATAAAATTTCAATATCAAATACATAACTAGCTAAAACATCTACAGCCCGATGTTTCATTCTCCAAATCATTTAAAACTATTTCAAAACGAGACCAGATTCCTCAGTTTCAATGTACTTTGCAAACAATTCCAGGCAGAGGGAGCAGATAATTTAAATGCCTTTTTTCCCAAATTCAGTCTGTACCACTGGAACAGACAGTAAAAATAATTCCATTATTAAATGTAATTGCCTCAGTTTTTGTTGATTTCTTACACAAGGTTTAATATGTTTCTGAATATCTTCCCTTTTTTGTTGTTTTTTTACAGGATATTCTACGTATCGCACGACTCTCAAGATTTGAAGATCTTCAGTTACATTGCAAGAGATGGACAGAGCAATGTGTTTCGATGTAACGTCTTTAAATCAAAGAAAAAGGTAGGCCTCTCTTGATCGCGTCTTCTTGTCAGGACATTGAGTGCTGATGGTTTCCATGGACGGTGGAAACCTGTCATTGAGGCTCCAAGTGAATGAAAGCTACTGCCTGTTCCTTCTCTTTTCAGCACACGTATTTTACTTCAGGGCATATAGTTGAAGAAAAAAAAACATCATACAAAAAAAAAAAAGGAACAGCAGCAGCCCTTGGCCATGAAACTGAAGTGCACTTTTCAGAATGGCTATATTTTTCTTCTCACTCGGTCTAGCATGCAGAGCAGAACAATGATTTAGCAGCAGAGCGTGTAGATGATATACAGACAGGATTTGCTTTTAGTTCTTAAAGCTGTCGAATTCTGATCCCTTTCAAGCTTCTGCACTGGATTTGAATCAGTGGCAAATTTAAAAGCTAAAAAAAAAACGTTTAAAGACGCCCACCACTTCTGAGAAGGATTTGAATCTAAATCTGGTTTTCTCTGCTTGACTGGTTTAAATATTTATTTTTAAAATTGGCAATTCATCTACAATATCATGAGAATCAAAATAAGATTTTTTAGAGAGGGAAAATTAGGGGGGTTTTTTCTGTTTTTTTCTCTCTCCAGTACTGGTGCCTACACAGTCTATAAATATAGAGGGGAATAGTTGTCACAATATCACTTCACATTATCACAGAAATTTATATACACAAGGATTTCTGACTAATAAGGGCTTTCGAGAGAAGCTTGCAGATACTTCAAGTATACACTCACCTAAAGGATTATTAGGAACACCTGTTCAATTTCTCATTAATGCAATTATCTAATCAACCAATCACATGGCAGTTGCTTCAATGCATTTAGAGGTGTGGTCCTGGTCAAGAAAATCTTCTGAACTCCAAACTGAATGTCAGAATAGGAAAGAAAGGTGATTTAAGGAATTTTGAGCGTGGCATGGTTGTTGGTGCCAGACGGGCCGGTCTGAGTATTTCACAATCTGCTCAGTTACTGGGGTTTTCACGCACAACCATTTCTAGGGTTTACAAAGAATGGTGTGAAAAGGGAAAAACATCCAGTATGCGGCAGTCCTGTGGGCGAAAATGCCTTGTTGATGCTAGAGGTCAGAGGAGAATGGGCCGACTGATTCAAGCTGATAGAAGAGCAACTTTGACTGAAATAATCCCTCGTTACAACCGAGGTATGCAGCAAAGCATTTGTGAAGCCACAACACGCACAACCTTGAGGCGGATGGGCTTCAACAGCAGAAGACCCCACCGGGTACCACTCATATCCACTATAAATAGGAAAAAGAGGCTACAATTTGCAAGAGCTCACCAAAATTGGACAGTTGAAGACTGGAAAAATGTTGCCTGGTCTGATGAGTCTCGATTTCTGTTGAGACATTCAGATGGTAGAGTCAGAATTTTGCGTAAACAGAATGAGAACATGGATCCATCATGCCTTGTTACCACTGTGCAGGCTGGTGGTGGTGGTGTAATGGTGTGGGGGATGTTTTCTTGAAACACTTTAGGCCCCTTAGTGCCAATTGGGCATCGTTTAAATGCCACGACCTGAGCATTGTTTCTGACCATGTCCATCCCTTTATGGCCACCATGTACCCATCCTCTGATGGCTACTTCCAACAGGATAATGCACCATGTCACAAAGCTCGAATCATTTCAAATTGGTTTCTTGAACATGACAATGAGTTCACTGTACTAAAATGGCCCCCACAGTCACCAGATCTCAACCCAATAGAGCATCTTTGGGATGTGGTGGAACGGGAGCTTCGTGCCCTGGATGTGCATCCCACAAATCTCCATCAACTGCAAGATGCTATCCTATCAATATGGGCCAACATTTCTAAAGAATGCTTTCAGCACCTTGTTGAATCAATGCCACGTAGAATTAAGGCAGTTCTGAAGGCGAAAGGGGGTCAAACACAGTATTAGTATGGTGTTCCTAATAATCCTTTAGGTGAGTGTATGTAAGGCATATGCGTACAGAAATGGTCAAATACATTATATGACTGCATTGTCACCACATCTAATGTTTTTTCATGCACTGTAAAAAATATGCTGTTAAATGTACAGTAAAAACAACTGCAGCTGTGGTTGCCAAATTCAACTTAAAAAATAATGACAATGTTTCTGGTATTATGGGATGGCATACTATTGGTTCCTGTAAATTGTACAACATAGAACTGTATTTTATCATGTAATATAATGTTAATATATCAATCTACATTTAGGTTGTTTTGTTACATTTTCAAATGTTTTTTTGCATTATTTTAAAGAAAATATAATGTCATTCAGAGACTTCTGGAAGTAAGTTGTTCACCATAAATTCTATGATAATTAATTGTTTTTATTTGTAAAAAGCATGTAGTTGACATTATGTAACAGTAGAATTACGTATATAAAATGTTCACCATATATGGATATTGTATCATATCAGTTACCAGGTTTTTACAGTAGCAATATTTAGGGAGAATTAACAAACATTTTTTGTTGTACTTTGTGTACTTTGTACCTTATTTACACTTCAGTAAAGTTAAGACCTACTGTATGCAAATTAACATCATTTTTTTCCCACTGGAACTAGTCTGTGCATTGTTTGTTTTGTAAGTCTGACCAGATCTTTCACATAAAAGGCTGCGAGAGACATAACAGACACAAACTAATCTGAATACAACTTTCCAGTCATCTTCAAACTGACTGTTTGGTTTCATTCCTTATAATTCTTTGGTTGTGAAATTGCAAATAGCATACAGAATGAGCACAGTGTAATAACATTGCCACAATACTAAAAACTAGGAAAACTGTAGAAGACTGTTATTATGAAAGCTTGACACATGGACTCAATATTGTTCTTTTCGTCATGAAAATGTGGGATTTCCACAATGGCTATTGATTATAGAGCAGAAGTTTGGCTTTGGAGAAAGGCGATCAAGAAAGAAGTATTCTTTATTTAACGGATTCTTTAGAAAGAAGTCGCTCGATTGAGTTGAAAAAGCCCTGTCTGGTCCATTTCTCCCAGGCATCACTGTTCATTACAGACCAGGCCATTCAGAGCTTCTCTAATAATTCTACATCAACTGCTCAAGTGTGCTCAATGCTCTCAATAAAATGTGCTCTCATTTCTCCTTTTACTTTCTGCAGATTCAAACATTGTAGTCGGAATAATGTTGTCTTTCCATTTCTCACCATCATCCATCAAAATACTGTTAACCGATCTTCAGCATTTTGTGGAATAGGTGGTTTTTGTTCAATAGTCTCATTGAGTCAGCAGACTGATACAGTGAATTATATTGAATTATATTGTAACGCTTAATAGATTGTCACAACTAGCAAGCTACATAAAGTGTGCACTCAGAATGGGGACTTAAGGCCTGTTCACACCAAGAACGATAATTATAAAGATAACTACAGCTATATTAATGTCAACAGTCATACCAACGTGGGATATTGTTCTGTTTATTTTAAGCACGTGCTGCAAAGTATGTCGTCAGCCGCTTTACATGCTCAAGCTCTTTAAAGCAGGGTGAGTTCTGATTAGCTGTCGATGCTTTTATCTTCCATCAGCTGGAAAAAAAACATTCTGAAAGTGATTCCAATAATTTTGTTTCTCTTTGCCATTTTTGTTATATTTGTGGTATGGACTCTGCTATTCTTTTTCATGTAGAACAATTTTTAGTTATAGTTTAGCTATAGTGGTCAATATGAAGCTACTATCTGATAGAGATAGAGGTGCTGAAGATAATTTTATTATTTTACCAAATGTACAGTACAGGTATGTTCCTGTTGTTCACATTCTGCCATAGTTTATTGGTGACGTTAAGTAAAACTGAAAATTAATTTGAAAATCCATCAGTTTAATCAAATTTCTTTCCATATCTTTCTTATTTGATGATTACCACATTGCTTTTGAACACACTATGTAAATTTGTCTGATGCACAATTTAGAGCATTTCTATTTGAATTGTTAATAAACGTTTTGAATTCCTAGTCTTTTGATTGTCTGCTTGTATGATTGGCAGCATTCCTGTTTTCCACATTTGCTGGCTATATATATATATATATATATATATATATATATATATATATATATATGCATACGTGCAGTATATAATGAATATCCTTGTATTATAAATTCTGTATGCATATATATACGTATATACAGTGCCTTGCGAAAGTATTCGGCTCCCTTAAACTTTTCGACCTTTTGTCACATTTCAGGCTTCAAACATAGATTTAAAACTGTAATTTTTTGTGAAGAATCAACAGCAGGTGGGACACAATCATGAAGTGGAACGAAATTTACTGGATAGTTCAAACTTTTTTAACAAATAAAAAACTGAAAAATTGGGAGAGCAAAATTATTCAGCCCCTTTACTTTCAGTGCAGCAAACTCTCTCCAGAAGTTCAGTGAGGATCTCTGAATGATCCAATGTTGACCTAAATGACTAATGATGATAAATAGAATCCACCTGTGTGTAATCAAGTCTCCATATAAATGCACCTGCTCTGTGATAATCTCAGAGGTCCGTTTAAAGCACATGCTGCGTCCCAATTCGCATACTATCCGTCCTAAATAGTATTCGAAAATAGAATTAGTACGTCCCAAATCGTAGTATGTTGAAATGAGTGTCCCAAAGAGACCCGGATGGTCTACTATATCCGGTCAGAATCCGAAGTGCAGATCGTTGCGCACTCTAACGGCTGATATTGCCCACAACCCATCGCGCGCTGGACGAGGATTCGGTTAGAACTACAAACACGACTGAAAAGTGTTCAAAAACTACAGACATGGAGGACGCGCGAGTCCGACGGTTATGTAGAGAGGTTTAGATAAAGGGGTTTGAGTGATTAATGATCAGTATCTAACCTCACGAAAATGTATTTATTCAATGTTGTCCACATTATATTGCATCTGCAGCATTGTGGACTTTGGCAAAGATACATTTAGCCATTAACTTTTAAATGCATTATTATATTCAAATTCCAAACACATGAGTTGAGTCTCGGCATGAAAGCCCCATGACTGGCAGATGAACGTGCGACAACAATTCTCTCCGAAATGGTAAGAAGTTATATTAGATTGAATGGAGGAATTTAACTGTGACGAGATGATTGACAGGGCAGTTTACGGTGACAGGATGTACGCGACAGAGCTCTCCGTTAAAGATGGCGAAGTAGTATGTCCCAAAGCTTGCCTACTCTTTTGCTACACACTCAAAAGTATGTACTTTTTCTTCACAAAAAGAGTACATACTTTTAGGGCGTAGTATAAGTAGGCGAATTGGGACGCAGCAACAGAGATTATCATGAAGAACAAGGAACACACCAGGCAGGTCCGAGATACTGTTGTGGAGAAGTTTAAAGCCGGATTTGGATACAGAATGATTTCCCAAGCTTTAAACATCCCAAGGAGCACTGTGCAAGCGATAATATTGAAATGGAAGGAGTATGCTGCCCTACAAAGGCAAAAGACCTTAACTCGCTAGAGTGTGAAACTGAGAAAAATGACTTTAAAGATTTTTAGTTGTCCCGCCAAATTAATTATAGGTAGAACACTGAAAATCTGGCAATTGGATGTTTAAGTAATGAAAATTATCTACATAACAAAATTTTTAGCTCAAACTTGACTTTTGACCACTATTTTAAAGTTACTGTACTCTGCCTTTGTATTGTCAGCAAAAAGTGAGAAGTCATGCCAAGGCAAAAGGCAGTAACTTCCACATTATCAATATTTGGTTGCTGATCACCATTAACAAAATCATTATAGTAACACCTGTATAAAATCTAGTGATCATGGTATTTATTTTGTATGATTTACAATTACCTAGCTTTCTATTTAGGCTATTGTGCTTTGGTTGCATTCTGGTGGCCCTATTAATACATTAGACATGACAAAATACCTCCATAGCGGTAAAGACTAAAGAGTATCTTCAAGTGGTACCGAGTGGCATAAGACTTGCTAAACACGCGTTATAATGTAGGCCTAATGATCACGATAAAACAGATCCTCGCGCACATTCGACCCGGAGACTGGTTTATAGCGGTGGATCTGAAAGACGCATACTTTCACAGGCGTTTACCGAGATTCGTGTTCGAAGGTGTCACGCTCCGTTCACGAAAAGTAGCCTATGCAGTGCTTTACCCCTTAGGACTCAGTAGGGAGCGCGTTCTGGACTACTTAGACGACTAATGCATTTATAGCACAACCTTCTGTGTTCTGCGTCTTTTCAGTATGCGTTGGTTTCAGCTGCCTGCCCTGTTATTGTGCGTGCACTTCACTCGTCCCGCGGATTTATTCCGGACGCTGTGTTTTGTATGTATGCTTTTAACAGCTGTTCTGATGTTGTATGCACCAGCACTTCTTGCTTCATTATGTTGTATGCGCCAATATAGCCTACCCTTATTGCTTCATTATCACTGTGATATATTAGTCCCGCGTCGGCTCAACCGTGTTTAAGGCGGAGCTGAAGGCGCCGGCGAAGTTTTGGCACTCTGCCAGCTAGATGCATGATTGTTTCAACTAGGTCCGGTACCCGAACTGGGTGAGGCGGGGCTTTAGTTCTTTGTTGTATTGATCTGATTCGGCACGTGTAACATTTTTCTGTCAACTCTGCATACATCCTTCGCGATCGATTTCGCAAGTTTGTCGAAACTTTGTCGTAATGGAGCGGGTTAAGAGCATCCTAAATGTTCTGACCGCATTAGTGCAGGAAAAAGCTCTGAGGAGGACATAAGTTACAGGGACGGATGGTAGCCTACAAAGTACACAGGCTACATCGTAATTTAAATTTGAATGGAGAGTAAAACAAAGGCAGAACACCGTATAATCTCATAGGTAGCATTACTTGATACAACGCCAGCACCGTAACTTCATTATTGACGCGCGGCTAAACAAAGGCAGAGTGCCGTAACTCAATATGAGCGTTCCAAAACTAAGCCAAAGAGCCGTAACTGGTGTTACGGTGTTCTGCCTTGGTTTCTCATGGGCTTTTTGAAGTTACGGTTAAGACAAACCATTAATTTCTCGAAAAAACAACGGAATTGACTCAAGATGCTTATCCACATGATAAAGGAGGTCTTGAATGTGCCAAAAATATCAATAACTCATTTTCGACCAAAAACGAAGTTACGGTCTTTTGCCTTTGCACGGCAGTATAAGACCACTGTAAATCTACCAAGAACCGGCCGTCCCACTAAACTTTCAGGTCATACAAGGAGAAGACTGATCAGAGATGCAGCCAAGAGGCCCATGATCACTCTGGATGAACTGCAGAGATCTACAGCTGAGGTGGGAGACTGTCCATAGGACAACAATCAGTCGTATACTGCACAAATCTGGCCTTTATGGAAGAGTGGCAAGAAGAAAGCCATTTCTTAAAGATATCCATAAAAAGTGTCGTTTAAAGTTTGCCACAAGCCACCTGGGAGACACACCAAACATGTGGAAGAAGGTGCTCTGGTCAGATGAAACCAAAATCGAACTTTTTGGCAACAATGCAAAACGTGATGTTTGGCGTAAAAGCAACACAGCTCATCACCCTGAACACACCATCCCCACTGTCAAACATGGAGGTGGCAGCATCATGGTTTGGGCCTGCTTTTCTTCAGCAGGGACAGGGAAGACGGTTAAAATTGATAAGAAGATGGATGGAGCCAAATACAGGACCATTCTGGAAGAAAACCTGATGGAGTCTGCAAAAGACCTGAGACTGGGACGGAGATTTGTCTTCCAACAAGACAATGAACCAAAACATAAAGCAAAATCTACAATGGAATGGTTCACAAATAAACATATCCAGGTGTTAGAATGGCCAAGTCAAAGTCCAGACCCTCAGTGGAAAGAACTGAAAACTTCTGTTCACAAACGCTCTCCATCCAACCTCACTGAGCTCGAGCTGTTTTGCAAGGAGGAATGGGCAAACATTTCAGTCTCTCGATGTGCAAAACTGATACCTCAGACATACCCCAAGCGACTTACAGCTGTAATCGCAGCAAAAGGTGGCGCTACAAAGTATTAACTTAAGGGGGCTGAATAATTTTGCACGCCCAGTTTTTCAGTTTTTTATTTGTTAAAGTTTGAACTATCCAATAAATTTCGTTCCACTTCATGATTGTGTCCCACTTGTTGTTGATTCTTCACAAAAAAATACAGTTTTATATCTTTATGTTTGAAGCCTGAAATGTGGCAAAAGGTCAAAGTTCAAGGGGGCCGAATACTTTCGCAAGGCACTGTATGTGTGTATATATATATATATATATATATATATATATATATATATATATATATATATATATATATATATATATATATATATATATATATATATATATATATATATATATATATATATAATGCATACATACAGTAGATAATAATATATATATATATATATATATATATATATATGTATGTATATATATAAAGATATAATTAGGGATGTAACGATTCACTCATCTCACGATGCGATACGATTCACGATACTTGTTTCACGATACAATTTTCTCACGATTTTTTTAACAAGAGAGATTTATGAGATTTATGATATATTTTTTATGAGATTTAAGACAAAAGTGTCCCTTTTATTATTTCTCAGACAAAATGCTGCACATTTCTTTTTAATTTAAAATATATTTGTCAAATAATAAAACTACATTAAAAAAAATCCCTTCAAGGTTGTTTCAACTCAGACTTTCTGTCTGTTTGGTCAAGAGGCTGGACACTGGTACCTTCGCACACTAGACTGTGTAAAATTAGTAGCTACCAGATTGACAGGGGTTTTACATTTAATTGTAATGAAGGCAAGATTCTAATTTTGTTCTAATTTGTGTCATTACACTAGTAAGAGTAAAAAAATAGTAAAATTAATACAACACCTGGTTGTCACGGAAACACTGATGCACCTTGTGATCTCCGTGGCTCACGCGATTGTCGTATTAATGACTTTTACATGAAAACGGAGGTGACTGGTGCTTCTCACGATAGTGATTATTATTAGTCTACGGAAAGTCAAAATGCCGCCACACTTCCGATTTGAATGAGTCAACGTCAACATCTACGCGTGCCGTCGCCATGTTTACTCTACTGTTCGACGGCGCGTGGGCACCAGTCTATGGCGCACACTGGCGCGGCGCGAGCGGAGCAAACCGAGCGTTTTCAGTTCATTCCTAAGGAAGTTGAGCTTGGCTCACACAAGATCAAGTTCCATGAATGAAGTGAAAACACTCGCTAGCTTCACGCCAGTGTGTGCTCGCTGCTATTGTGCCTGTAAAGCGAGGTTCACAACTTCACAGTAGGCTATACAGTAATACACGCCCTGCTGTTTAAAACGTGTATCGCGATTCGTTTAACATTTCAACCGACTTGAATCGTCACACATTTTTATCGATTCTCAACCGGTTGCGAGTGAATCGTTACATCCTTAATTATAATTATAAATTCTGTATGATAACTATTATCATTTTCGGTTTCGACTTTTGGTTCATCCAAGCACTTTGATTTCAGTGCATTAATAATACTAAGCTCTCCCTGATTTCTCTGTAGAGCCAAGCCATGCGGATAGTGCGGACAGTGGGTCAGGCTTTTGAGGTCTGTCATAAACTTAGCCTTCAGCACACCCAGCAAAACGCAGATGGCCAGGAAGACGGTGACGCTGACAAGACTTGCACAGATTCTGGAGTTACAGGTACTGTAATGAATGGTATCCACTTTTCTTTTCATTTTCTTACTTGAAATCAGTGTAGTCCTCTTCCAGGTCAGGTTTTTATTCTTCAGACTCCCTCTAACTGTCTGTTTGTGCCCCTTGAACTTGGTTTGAGAGGATTATGAATGAGTGATGTTTCTGCTGATCTGTGACGCACTTTGCAGTTGTTCGAGGTATTTTGGTGCAATCCACTGCAGTGTTTGAGGAAATCTTTGTGTGTCAGGGCTTTGATAGGCAGGATGGAACAGCACCTCTGATTGCTTGTGTCTGTGGGGCAGATCTCACGGTGCATGGGCCATGGGTTCAGGCTGATCATCCTCCCACAACTCCCTCTGGACAGGTTTTCCTTTCAAATGCAGATGAGCTCCCATTCACCCATGCACTGCTGCTAATCTGCACAGGGTTCCCCAGCACCAACACACTGTGGTGTCACATGGATGGGACTTACTGTGTTTAACAGCTTCAGTGAAAGGACAGGGAGACCTTAATAACTCACACAGGAGAAAAAGAGAACAGGTCTCAGAACAGACAAGCCCGTAACTGTTTAAATTACTACCAAACCTGCCGACAAATAAGCATTGTGCATTATGGCCTTTGTTTATGAGTTTAAAAACATTTAAAATTGTTTGAGTGTATTAATCCCAGAAAGAGAAGCTTTTAAGGCAGCTTTCTAAGAAACAACAAATCAGTTATAGCAAACATGTGTTTTATTTATTTATTTATTTATTTATTTATTTATTTTATATTGTACAGTAGATCTTCATGCCATCACAAGATGATTTTTGTGACTTCAAATTTGGCTATTAGTTATATAAATATTTAATGAGTAAAATTAATAGCAATACACTCACAAAAAATCATATTAGTTAATATTTTATCTTAGACAGATAGGGAAAATATATTATCTTGTGGCGATGTGCAATATACTGTACATATGAATGAGATTTGTCAACGGAATGTGTGTCATATGGGGTGTTGCAAATAACTATCTGTATGGGACTGTGTCTCATTGCATGTAGTTCAGTGTGGGGTAAATGCCTCCGACCTCAGTTCTATTTCCTTTTTTAACTGTCGTGTTATGTTCAGTAATACAATACACAGTTTATGATCTGGGTCAAATTGTCACCCTAAAATAGCCATAATCCCTACAAATTGCATGTTAATTTAATGACAGTGAAGTTATGTAATGATTTCATAGTTATTTTTACCATGTTTAAATGCAAATATGTATTGGATCACCAATATGTATTTATTTAATTTGTTTGTGCAATTTACTAAAAATTAATTTTCTAAATGATAAATATTCAGTTTAAAATGCAATGCTTAAAATATAATTATACAAGAATGTTGTTCAAAATAGTTTTAGATGTAGTATAGCATGTCACACCACAGGACACGGCTGTCACTGCTTGACATGTCATGTCAACTACTCATTTCCAGAAATACAGATCGGCTGTACAGACCGAGTGAAGGTGTGGTCGGAACATGCATGGGGTCCCATATCAGTAACACAATCCCCCCCCCACAGGGGATCCACAGCTTACATGGGAAAACATCAGTGTTTAGTCAGAATATCTCTTTCCGCACATGCCTGTGTGTGGATATAGGCAAGTTGTGAAAAAAAATCTAATATTCTCACTAACAAACATTAGTCCCTTCAAACAAGTGTTATTTTAGTAAAATTTTTATGAATATTTTGTGTCAGTTTTTATTTTTATATTTTCCGTTTTCATTGTACTTTTAGTTAGTGTGTTTTTGTCATTTTTAATAGTTGTTTTTAAAATATATCTTTATAGTTTGTGAAGTTTTTGTTTAGTACATCAAGTTACACTAAATTAAAATGAGAAATGTTGCCTTGGCTGTATTTGGCATAAACCTAACAGAAGTAAGGCTCATGCTTTAAGTTTGTAGTGGCATGCCATGAAGGTGAGTAAATAATGAGAGAATTTCGATTTATTTATTTTTTTCAGTGAGATTTTTCTTTAATCCCGGTTTCATGCTTTCAAGTTTTGGAATGAATATTTAGCAAGATCAATTGTTTCTCTCTCTCTAAAGAGCGGGAGCTCACAGGGGCCGAAAAGCCAGCTCTAGATGAGACGGACATTGATGCAGAGGAGCTTCCCCTCCCCGACAGCACAATGGACGAGTTCAGTCGCGGCGTCACTGACCTGGATGCGCCCAAGAAAGAGGAAGATGTCACCAAGGACAAAAAGGTATCCAGCTGCAGCTCTCTTGCCCACTTAATTATTCAGTTCATATCAATAATTAACCACAATCTTCCATAATCTCAAGCTCTCAAACTTTGTCACATCAGCTTTTACGCACACATCCCTTGCACTGTATCTTCCAGTCAGTTCTAGTAATCGAGGGAATGATGTTCAATACACATTGTTTAGCAGATTAGGTTTGTTTAATGCTCACGGCTGTGTTCAGCCTGGGGTCCAGATGCAGCTATAAGCCTATTAGCATAATCTTTTAGTGTGAAAACAGCTGCGCTGCAAAGGATTATGTAATGATACTGTGACCCTGACTAGCTGAGACATTCTTCAAGGGAATTATTATGGTAATGACAGTTTAGTTTTGATGAGAAGAAAGTGGCAAACAAGGTACCGGAGGATTGGTTGATCTGGATTGTCGTCACTGCATTGAATTTATCTCCATTGATAAGTTTCACCATCTTGTTCATCTAAATGACAAGCATTCTAATAGAGTTGGACTGATGATTTGAGTCAGCCTAAAAATAGCATTATTGAGTATTCATTGTGCTGAATGCTGGTTTTCATTTGTCCATATAGCTTATTTGTTCTACCTCACTGAAGCCTGTTTATCTTTCCGCTCAGGCGTAATTTTGTGGGTTTGTTGCATCAGTGTCTGGGGCTATGAGGCTGGAATCATGTCTGAGACTGATAAGACATTCCTCTTCACAGGAAATTACAATGTCAGAAATATTTGGGTTGTCTCTGATGATTGTTCTATGATTTATAAGCCAGTCAGAAACATTTACTCTGCACCAGAGAAATCTCACATGCCAGCCTCTGAGGTTCACTGTCCTTGTTTGGTTTGGATAAAAAAAAAGAAGAAATTGGACCAAAATGTAAATGTTGCAGTCCAATATGAATTCCAAACTCAAATGAGGTGTGGTGGTCGTCTCAGTGTGGTTAACAAAAGCAAGGCCCCTTTAAACAGTCCTTGAGCATGACTCTTGGAATGAGCTCCTAGTCAAATACTAAAATATATTTTTACTGTATTCCAGATTCTCATATCGTGTGTTTTTTTTTTAGTTTTTTTTTTTTTTTTAGGTTTGGTCATCATACAAATTCATACTTGCCCTGATTCCATATAGAGACTATGGCTACATTCATACTAAAGAATTTGCTTGTCCTGTTTGTTCAATACATTTATTTAAGGGATGAACTGTTTTTGGGTAAATTGATTGAGTTTTTGTTATCTGTATCTGTTGATATTGTATATATTTCTGTTGATTTTGGATATTTAATTGTTCATGCTCCTTTCCTCTATTTCTATATTTCCAATACCTTTGCTATCATCATCTAATAACTTAATTTTTATATAAACAAATAATTTAATAACACTAAGTGCACTATTTAGCAAATCTGTACATTTACTCAACATTTACAATGTTGTGACGCCTAAATCAAAAGCAATTGCTTGTAAATCAATTGATTTTATTTTTCAGTATTTCATTTTTCTTTTCTTATTTTAGACCAAAATAGTTATTATAATATGGATTTATAATATCGGCTATTTATCACTTAAAGGTATTGTAGGTAGGAATTTTATAAACACTTTTTTCCAAATTTGTTTAAACTTTCTGTATATATCAATGCATAATTAAAATGTAAGTACTCTGATAAAAAGAGTATAAAAATCGAGTGACTCTAGACCGTTTAATCTGCACTAAACACAGCTCATTATTTCCATTCGGGACGAAACAAAGAATTGGCTTAGGCGACTGTCACTCTCTCGCAACCATGGCAACCACCCTTTTGCCACACAGGACCTGCCCACTTGCGCGCGTATCCGTTTGATTTGAGGAATTCAAGAGGCACGGAACCTAGGAATAGCAAAACAATGGCAGAAAAAGATCAAGCAAAATTCACATATGCAGTTCGCGAAGGCAAACCAGGCAAAAAAAGGAAGACAGTAACGTTACTAGAAAAGGTAATGAACAAAAAGTCTTTGGATAAACAACAAAATAAAACGCATGCCAATATCGGCGTGGCTTTCCAGCGATGGCGAGAACTGAGAGACCTCAAGGGGCTGAAAAGTGACGCCTGGATGGCTATATTTCTGCTGGACAGGTAAATCTTTCTTTTTGTACTTTGATCATACATATTTTTTTCTTTATTTTTTCATGAAGCATGTGTCATTAGCACACGTAGCTGCCTAATATAGCTAACATAACATTACTTAGCGAGCCGTAGTAGAGATGATAAATAATATAGCTCAAGATGATAGCTATAGTGTTGAATTGTGCATAATTTTGCTTTAGATAACTAAATACATGTTTAACAGATAGTAGGCCAATCCTCATCCAGGAACTTTTCTTAGAATTATATTTACCCTCTGTCTAACTCTTTTACCATGTTCACCTGGAAGTTTACCTGGACGTTTTTTCGCCTTTGTTTTGTTTTTAAACAAAAAATCCCCTGACCCCGGATCTGTCCTCGAGCTGACGATGCGGTACTTGTCTCTGGAGTGTAGTCCTCATCAGAGTCAACAATGCTTTCATCATGGAAACTCTTACATGCAGAACACCATATATGTTATGAATGTTACATGAAATTCATCTTCATCACAGTGTAAATGATGGCAATGGAAAAACGTGTATCATGCAACCTGTTTTTAGCTTTGCCTTATAGATAACTAGCTCGTTAGCGAATCAATAAATATATATTTTAAACTTTACCAATATCAATATGCTACTTGATAGTGAGTACTAAAATACATCTTATTTGTTTATCTTCATAATGATAAAGTTAGATTTTTTTATTACATGTGATTCTGACATGATGTCACTACATGCACTGCACTCCTTCCTCTCCACTCGTCTCAGGTAAATAATGCGTCTTCAGCTCAGCGGTCGGAGTCGCGCGTTCATGTGTTTTGGAGGCGTGGCTTTGGAAGGAGCCCAGAAGGGAGGGGGTGGAGTGAATGGAAATAATGAGCTGTCTTTAAAACAGTCGTGAGAGGTCTACAGACACTCGATTTTTATACTTTCTTTTTCAGAGTACTTACATTTTAATTATGCATTGATATATACAGAAAGTTTAAACAAATTTGGAAAAAGTTTTTTTTTTATACAATTCCTACCTACAATTCCTTTAACGGTCATTAATTTGTAAAAAAAATTATCGTCCAAAATTTTTATGTTTTACAACCCAAGTGACTACTTTACAATCTTCTTGGGACACCCAATAAATTTAATCACAAGTTTGGGTGATATGTGCTGTGTGAGACCCATTGATATGCGATATTTACTATTGAAATCTGACATTATCGTGGTTACAGACATTATCCGATTCCGAGTCTTTGACTTTGGCTACTTGTTCATACAGGCAGTTCTTGATCCATCTCTGTCTGCTATTGTGGTAAATACAGTTTGAGTAAATATACAGTTGTCAATCCCAAACACTGACACACAACTGAAGAGAGTCTTGGAAATGCCTGGTTGTTTGGCACTGCAGAATAATTCTTGTCTCTGGTTTTCAAAGAAATGTCATTTTTATAACACAATCATACACATGTGTACACTTGGCGCTTGTAGAAAAACGATTTCAATTTAGCATTTCAGCAAATGTCTTCATGAATAAAGCCTTTGAGAGCATGCTGTCATACTCCTACATAAGCAGATCATTTCAGATTCTTGTGCACTGCAGTACAGGGATACTCATGCCATCCTCAAGGACTTGTGGAGCGGAACTGGACTGGTTGTGTAGGAGTTCATGCTGTTTTTAGGGCTTGTGCTAGTGCTTCTCCCTGTCAGTCTGTCGACTCAATGTGCCTTTTGTGTCTCTCGTTTATGAACGTGAGCTCAGAGTGGAGTAATTATGACATTTCCTGAGCCCAGCCAATTATTAGACACATTTCTCACTCAGTAGATGAAGCAATGTTTTCAAATCACAGTGCATGCTTTAAAGAGCACCTTTCCCTGATTCATGGTTGGAGACTTATTTGTAGAATTGGTTAGCAAGTCCTGTATGAGGCAATGTTTGTAATAGCTTGTGCGGAAAAGCTTTCGGTCTATATTGAGGTCATTCACCCCAAGTCTGAATCAATGGATATTGGTTAGTGAGCAGAATAATGTATTTATTTGTCCCTTCTGAAATGAAATTCATACACATACAGATTTTTTTGGGCTGGTGTTTTTACTGATCAATGTGACCTTATAATTTTAAATGCATTTTTAATCCACATTTTGAACTGGGCCGTGTCACGTTATAATTGCTAACCAGAATGGGAATAAGACGGGGAAATAAATGACACCCTGCCTAAATAGTGATATGCTACTCGGTTTAATTTAAATTTTTTTCCCCCATTTCATTATATTTTACTTTATTTTAGTTATTTTATTTTGCAACCCTTTTTTGTTGCATCAACTAAATTAAAACTTTATATATTATAGTCATTAAATATATGAAATGGCCGGCTTTACATCAATTCAAAATAACATTTCCAAAAGTGTGTGCGCTTGCTTGCTTAAGCATTGTAGAACAAATTACCATGTTTATTGTTTCTGTTCCAGTTAATTAGAGCAGCAAATCTCTGTTTCACCCCACCATATTGTGTCTAGGAAATTGGCAGATGCTTTCTAGTAAGATGAGAAGTTTAGAGTTTCTATGGTGTTCCTCTCTGAGCTTTGATAATGAATGGGCAAGGGACTCTTGGTGTGCACAAGTTGTTGCATCCCATTTTATAAGAGAACGCAGTGTGGTATAGAGGAATTCTCCACAAAACGGTCACTGAATATTTAATGAAAGCAATTAGTCCTCCTCAACCATTCTGAATCTTACTCAATACCAGACCTCAGTACCACAGTCTGGAAACACTGTGGCAGGCACTGTGGGAATTTCACATATTAAATCTAGAGAAATGAGGCGGCTACTGTGTAGCTGTGATCTTATCAGACTATCTGTGCCAGGCAAACAGCCAGGTTCCTGCCTGGAATTCGTTCCCTTTACTTACAGGGCACATCTCCTGGACGCTGCTAGAATAACTCTAAAACCAGCCAGACCCCGAGGAGCTGGGCTTCACAGACCGAAATTTGTGAGACTGTGTGTAAATTTAGCCCTGTTTCTTCATTTTGGAGAAGTAGTGTACATCCAGATCAGACTGTTCGTTTGAAAAGTGTCTGGAGATGGGATTTTGGGCAATGGTGGTACGGAGACGCTCTCTCTAGAGAACTCTGGTCTGAAATGCTAGATGGTGCCCAAAACCCAGAATGTGTTTTAAAGTAATGTCAGTTTCTCTGGATAATTCATGAAGAACTGAGTTCAGCCTATGTATCTGTGTAAGAGGCAGCTTTACTTTTGCCCTAATGCTCAATTTCAGAAAATCCTCCCCAGTGCATTGCTGTTTGCAAACTTTGCACCAGACTGGTGATTAGACACTTAAATTAGGGCAACTAGACTAGGGATGAGCATCTTAAGGAATTTAAAGATTTGTGATTCTGATTACAGGTCCCCCTTCACCATTCAAATCAAACCATGTAATTAACCAGTTTTTGTTTTATTTTTTGTTGTGCTTTGTTTTTTGTCGTGCTTTGTGTTTTTTTGTTGTGCTTTGTGTTTTTTTGTTGTGCTTTGTTGTGTTTTTTTGTCGTGTTTTATTTTTTTGTTGCGTTTTGTTTTTTGTCGTGCTTAGTTATGATTTGTTGTGTTTTGTTTTTTTTGTTGTGCTTTGTCGTGCTTTGTTGTGTTTTGTTTTTTTGTTGCGTTTTGTTTTTTTGTCGTGCTTAGTTATGATTTGTTGTGTTTTGTTTTTTTGTTGTGCTTTGTCGTGCTTTGTTGTGTTTTGTTTTTTTTTGTTGCGTTTTGGTTTTTTGTCGTGCTTAGTTATGATTTGTTGTGATTTTTTGTTTTTTTTTGTGCTTTGTTGTTTTGTGTTGTTATCTTTGGGGGGGTTGTGGGGAGGGTTGTTTTTACAAATAAATAACTCATTCATTGAGCAATTTGCTCACTGTGTTGTTTACCAGTTTGGCAACAGAAACCCAATGCCCTTGTTTGCACACAATAACACCGGTGCTTGCAATGCCAAGGTCATGGGTTCAATTCCTGGCAACTTGTATATTGGAAAAATGTTTATTTTAAATGCACTCTGAGTTGCTGGTAATAGTGGCTGCCAAACACGTATATGACTAGATGTGTATAGATTTTATATATTTATTTATAGTGTTTGTATTATTTCAGGGTGACAAGCCCTCTTCTCTCATCACATTCATTTCAGACCGCAAGCTAAACATAATTTTTGTCGTGGCGGTGTAGTATACCATGTTCAGTCAGCAGTAATTCAATCCAATAATGAACATCTTTTTGTTTGTTTTGCTTCTAAACCCATTTCATTGCAGCTGAGAGGATACGTAAAAGAACAGACTCTGAAGAGGAAAATCTTTTTCTGCTTCATTAACCTCTGCAGTCAGTTCAGTTTTATCACCTTTATCTTTGCCTTGCTTTTGAGCGATTAACTCAAATCCAGCCTAGAAAAATTAGACACTTTTTACGCTGTTAAGTGTTGCATTTAACACACATCTTCTAGAATAATATGCATTGTGCAGAAGAGTTGTGCTGTTTGTTTGTATAATGTTTATATTTCAACTTTGAAAAACATGTGTTCTGGCATCCCAATGTATTAGTGAAACAGAAAAGCAGTAAGGTCCTTTTTCTCCAGCACCTTTACTAAAGAATGAAATTGAAAAGGAGAGATGGACCGATAGAAAGAAGAAAAATACTTTTCTACTGTTTTAGTATTCATACAAAACTGATATTGAATCGTCCCTGCTAGGTAACAATGCAAACTACATATGACTACTACAAATAGCAAACTACATGTGAATTTCAAAAGAGTAATTTCGACCGTGCTCAGATGCGTAGGCTAAATGCTGATAAAGCTTTGGCATTTCACTCTAAATGATCTTTCAGACATTATAACAAAGCCCTTTTGTCTTTGTAATTCATTCAGTCATAAATTTAGATCGCGTTTCAAAAGGATGCGCGATTATTCAATGCGTGATTAGTTCATTCACTCCTATCCGTATGCTAATGTGTTACAGTGACATTTAACATTAGTTTGAATGCATGGAAGACAATAAATGCCAACAGCTTTATAGTGCCTGTTAATCATCTTTAGTGCTAGTTGGTTAACTATTTAACAGCTTACACCTCTGGTGATTCTCCTTCAGACCGTGTCTGACAACCATCCCAGCACACGATATTTAATGCTAACCTATATTTTTCAAGGTTCTGAATGAACCACCACAGTGAAAAAGGATCCTTGCTTTCAAAAGAGGTTATTTGAGATTGTTTGTAGTCATTGTACTATAAACACTGACATGTCAATGGAGGAAGTCCATGTGGAATGTGTTTTAATCGACACAAGTTTTGTCTGATCTTTTTAAGCTGTATTATTGTCTAGGGTGTGCCGGTACCCTCAGGCAACTTTTAGTGTCATAGCTATAACAATGCGCACTGTTTTCCCTTGCATCCTTTCAGACATTATTGTTTAGAGTCTGTCATGTCAGTGAGAAAGGTAACAGTGCTCACTCACATCCTGAATGTATTTGAAGTTAAGATCTTTCAGCATTGTATTCCAATCCCCAATGTCATGTTCCTGTCCTCAGGGCTACTCGACTTTGGAAAGCTCAGGAGCCACAAAGCCTCAAAATCACTTTAGCTTGAAACTAAGACTGCGCTCTTGATTTTTCAGTAGGACCAAAATCACGGTTTGAGTAGTTTTATATCACAGCAACGGTATAATGTCACGTGTGTGCACTTGTCTGTGAGACAGTCTGCTGTAGCTATAGTTTTTAGTTAGTAGATAAAGTGAATTTGTTGTTCTTGTCAAGTAGCGCTGACTTAAGTTTAAGTGTTTATGCTTGCATTTCACGTAACTACCCTTCATGTTTAATCCCGCAAGAGCTGTCCAAACCATTCTACATGTTATTTGTTATTTTGTAACCATCAATCTTTTTGTCCTTCTGCTTATAGCTGGGTTTAAAGGTACTGTATAGTTTACCCAAAACTGAAAATGTTGTCATGATTTACTCACCCTCATGTTTTTACAAACCTTTTTATATTTTAAATAATGTTGGTAACCAGACAGTTGACGACACCCATTGACTTCCATGGTATCTACCGTCAACTGTCTGGTTACCAACATTCTTTAAAATATCTTTTGTGTTCAACAGAAGAAAAAAACTCATACAGGTTTGCAAGTAAGTAATGACCACATTTTCATTTGTGGGTGAACTATCCATTAAGAAGGGTTTAAAAAAACATATAAAATGGGTTTAAAAATAATGTTCTTGTTGGTTGGGTTGATGTGAGTTTTTGGTGAACAATAGGAGGTCCAAGTGAATGGCAGAGAAAGGCATCAATGCAAGAGAAAGAATGAGCCACTTTTATCGAACAAAATTATGAATGAATGAATCTTTTTTTTTATCTATTTATATAACTTTATTTATTGAACTGAGTTATTATTGAATAAATTATTTGTAATTTTATGTATTTTGTTTATTAAAATAATTTAGCTAATTTATTATTTTATTTTATTTTCAAAATTAGGCAGCATGTGCATCCCTGGTTTATTTAAAATAATTTATTTGTAATAAAAATGTCTTTGCATTTACTATGAGTAAGTTTTGCAATCAAATGTTATCAAGTATTATCACATTTCATAATGTGCTTCTCAATGTCATCACTAAAAGCTTCTATCTATACTTCTCTAACACTGTCAAGGACTTCTCAGAAAAAAAAGAAGAAAAAATAGTCAATAAACTGGAGGCAGCCTCTGTCTAGCGAAAAGCAATGAGGGCATTTGTGTGGCCGCTAGCAAATCTCACTCTGCCCAGCTGTGAGCTGAACATTTGCTCTTTTTTTTTTTTTTTTTCTCGGTTACCCTCAAGGGCTCTCAGTGCTTTCCGCTAGGGTACAACTAACACTTCAAATTCAGAACGGTCGACATTGCGCAGGTTCAGGAGAGGCAATGTGTCTAGTCTACAGACATAAGTTATAGTGGTTTGCTCCCAAGCTTGTTGTATTTCACGTGCTGCTGAGCGTTTCAGTGTGTCGTCTTGTGTCTGACTGGAATATCAAACAATGTTTAAAAAAAGCTCCTGCTTTACATTTAAGTTTGTTTCTTGTATAATGAATACGCAGCTCTGGATTGTTTCGCCAATTATCAAAAAGACCAGCATAGTAATCGTGTGCTTGAGAAAGGCTTACGTTGTAATATTCAGCATATTTTCTTTCTCATGCAAGATGTGCAGACGTTCTCAGGCAGCGGTGGATTAGTGTGTTGTTAAATCTAAATCCACTTTTAAATGCTTTGCTTTCAAGTACAGAACATCCATCCAAGACCATCAGAGATCTCAGCACATTTTCATCGCAGTTTTGCGTGCTAGATAAGAAGTTTATTTGATGTTTAGCAGGAATCAACATTTTTCCAAGAAATTGCTGCTCAGGATGACAGTCAGCTTATCTGCTTTGTGAAGTCGGTGTACACTTTTAGACAGTTTTCTGCAAACTGTCCACTGATGTCTTTTGACTAGTAGGTGTCTTAATAATCTCAGCCTCAGATGGACCGCTCACAGTATGTTCACTGGCCGTCTGATGAGTATTGTACAAAGAAATAGCAAGAGCTGGCTCAAACTCAACTGTTCCAATTTGATTGGCTTACTTCCTCACAAATTCACCAGTTTAGGGTGCACCAGTATGCCTGGAGACAGAACTTTTGAGTATAAAGTAAATAGAGCTAACCTGCTCAATTTGGTCAAATCCAATAATTACTTTATACCCAAATATTAAATTAATATTAATACTTTATTCATCAATGATGCACTAAATGGATTAAAAAAGATTACAAAAGATTTATGTTAAATAAATGCTAAATATTAAGCAGCACAACTGTTTTCTACACTGATAATAATAAGAAATGCTTCTTGAGCACGAAAATCAGAATATTAGAATAATTTCTGAAGGATCGTTTGACACTGAAGACATTTAAAAAAATATTGCTAACCCCAAACTTTTGAACAGTAGTGTAGTTGTCAAAAAAAGATCTGTACTTATTATATGTGGATGTGGATGGACAGACATGTCTAGGTTGGAAATTGTTCATGTGCAGAGGGGAAAAAAGTGGAAATTACATTATGCTACTTGTCAAAAGCCTGGCGATACAACACAAAGTTTGTATAAATCTAAACCTGTGTGAGTCAAAAGTTTCTTACGCTTAGTTCAATATACTAGCCCTCAATCAACAGTCTGTGCAAACTTTCCTTAACAGTTGAAAAACACTCAGCAGCCACAGTAATAATGGCTTAACATGGGCATAAATGAGAAAATTAGAGCAAAATATCTTATGATATTGTTATTCTCCATCTTGAGGTCTGAAGGATTGAATAGGCTGAACTGGAGACAGCTGTTGTAGAAAATTCAAGGCAGAAACTGTAGAGATCTGTATGTAAGATTTAGCACCTTTATTATTATTATTATTATTATTATATATACTCAAGCTTATTTAATAACCGTACACCACCAATTGCCTTATTCCACAGGCATTTTGTAATCCAATGAAATATGAGATAACTGTACTCTAATAGCAGCGTACGCCCTAAATTGCTGTATTTTGTTTTTGCTCACTGCTAGATTCTGCTTCTTAGTTTCTAAATGTTTTGTCCTCAGCAAACAGTAATGTCATTTTTTTTTTCACATTTTTAAAGATGTAAGAAATTAGCACAACCGATTGTTTTCATTGTATTGCTTTTAAAGTCATCCTAAGGAATCTTCTGGGCAACGTCCACCCCCTAACTACAACACAGAAACCAAACACGAAAACAAGGGAACACGTGCAGCGATTTGCTGCTTCGCAGAGAATCCCATGTGAAACGGCCTTTAGGGAGTCGAGTTTGTGCAGCATGGCAGACATTTCCATATTCCTCCTCATTGCCCTTTTTTCTGCCACTATAGGTCTGTATTTGACCCAGACCAAAACCTCATGTTTTCATGGATCCTGATGACACTTGAGTCGCTAAAGTAGCACTACAGACTTTGAATAGCTGATTACACCTCCATCACATAATCACCGATGAAGCCGTTAATTGAAAGCACTCAAATGAACAGTACTTCCCTTGATACCTTTTAACAGATGTGTTTTCTTCAACCTATTACTAAAGTCTGTTCTGCATTACATTTTCTGTTACACACACAAATACAGATTTCAGAACAGATGATAGTGTAATTATTCCCTGTGGAGTGATGGAAATATTCCAGTAACCCTCATAGATAAACTATATTTGCATATACAGAAGGAAATACTGGTGCATGCTTAGCAGCAAAAGCTTAAGCCCTTTATAAATGAAATGTCAAATTAGAACAGTCATAAACTTTGTTGCTGTCATAATGACCTATGTCTTGTTTTCTATCGGCAGTGCATGGTAATCAACACACAGCACAGTTTCTTTGCCACCTTTGCAATGTCAACAGCTTTAGATTATTAAATATATGTAGAAGACACATCTCAATTCAATATGCAAATAAATCCGAGCTGTGAAGCTGATGAGTTGAGCTGTGAAGTAGGATTTTAAGTGTAAAATGTATTCATCAATGAATCATTCATTAAAAATGTGCTAAGAAAATATTCATTAAGCCAATCCATGCTACTTCCTGTGGCCACAGTTGTTTTTCTTGCAGTGTGCTCAGTCCAAACACTCTGTTCATGACAAATGATTTCATCCATAATTTATGCTCTGTGATATGATGACTTTAAACTTGCACAGCACAAAAGTAGCAAATATTTTATCAGCAGAGTCATGCTTATCTTCAATTTTTCAGTTTACATCAGAAGATGAGCAGTAATATCATTCACAGGACATTTTCCCCAGGCGCACTATGCAGATTTTTCAAGCTATGAATTTAGTGGATGTCACCGGTCTCTCCGGCTGAGGTAGATTCACTCTGAGGCGTCTGTGAGCGCAGGTGTTGTTTACAACGTGCCATTCTGCAGCAATGCCCAAATAAACAGCTGTCGGTAGACACGCAGAAGGAAATCCTCATGCAGCCCACCTGAACAACATATGAGAAATGAAAAATATAAGCTGAGGTGAACATATTTTCCAATATTCTGCACGCAATCTTGTTTGACATCAGATTAGTCTCAAGTAAAAATCCCTATACTGGATGTTTTGGGTTTTGTTTTTTTTTGTTTTTTTGAGAATATAAAGAAAAGGAGTTTGATCCTTGAATTTGCCATTTGATCAAGAATAGTTTAAAGGTGATGTGTGTAATTTCTCTGTCACTAGAGCCAGCAAAAGAAAAATAACAGGCTTTGTTCACTAATAATTTCATACAGTTTGTATTTTAGAAAAGCTACTTGTACCATTCTCAATGACGAGTTAAAACAAACAATTTTCATATAAGCCTACAGACTACATGCGATAATCGTAGTAATTCAAAAACATTAAAAGATCTTACCAACACCAAACTTTTGAATAGTAGTGTATATATAAAAAAATAGCATAACAAATTGTTTCTAATGAGACCAAGAGTATATCATTTTTTTAAAAAGTTTTAGGTGGTTCTAAATGTGATTCATATATTTAGAAAAAACATCCCATACTTTCCTTTCTGATCTGCCCTGTCCTCCATTGTTGGGACAAACAGATAGTCCTACCAAAAACTTTCAATTGTTTTGTTGTCAGACTATTCCAAAAGCAATGTTGTGAAGCTTACAGAATCAGCTTATGGACTTCATTCTTGTCATAGTCCCTGCAAATCAAACTGGGATAGGAGAACATATTTAACTTTGAAGAAAAACATGACGCTTGAAATGCATGCTTTAGGCCAGGGGTCTCCAACCTTTTTTCAATTGAGAGCTACTTTTTAAAAATGAAAGTGGCCGAGAGCTACTCATGTAATACAATACTTAAATCTCTTAAATAATGTCTCATAACTCTCATATTAACAGCTATCCAAACTGTTTTAGACCTAAAAGAGTTTTTGTAGGCCTATATGTCACCCTTAAATGTCAGAGAAAAGAACAGAATCAGAGATTATTTTTTTTATAGAAAATTGTACTTTGCATATTATACTGTAAACACATAATTATAGTTGATTTTATAGTGGATCATAACTAGAGATGAAATGGCATGAAAATTTCATTTCATGATTATAGTGACCAAAATGATCACGGTTATCACAGAATCCTGTTCAAAAAGTACTAATACTACTAAATAAAATCAATTCACCAAGTTTTATGTCGAAAACCAGCAAATAACAAAAAAATAGTATCAATATGCACTTTTTGTTTGCATAAATATTAAAATAATAACATTAAAAATGATGGCCAGATTTTAAAGGAGTGTCTTGCAACATGTTATCTACTAACATGTACAAGTTCAAATAAAGTTTTGACAAAAAAGGTTTTATAAAAAGATAAACCTCACATATTTTAGCCTTTAAATCAGTTTTATACAAAGAATGAGTCAAAAAAGATAAATTACTGACATTTACAATGCACATTAGCTTATCTTTTATTATTAATAGTAAAATTCGGTCCGATTTTCCCGTGGCGTCTGTCGTTGCACTGCGCTCTCCACAACGACAAAGAAGTTTTAGTAGCTAATGGATTTCCACGACCGAAAAACGCTTGCTGTAAGATTTATTTACGGAGAAGAGAAAAACACCCGTAGTGTTTGGGTGCACCCCCATCCTTCATGTTGACTGAGCTTTCAATGTTGTTACGGAAAGGGTGAAGCTGATTGGTTGGTTCTTGTCACATGACCTGCGGTGTGCTTGCGGCATTCTGAAAAGTTGAGGTTTTCTCATCTCGCTGCGTCTGGAAAAAATGAGCGTGTCACTTCAATTATGAGCGCGCTTGCCCACGCGCCTACATTTGAAATAACGAACAGTTAATGTGAACGGACCCTTGGCGAGCTACCTCCAATCAGGCCACGAGCTACTGGTAGCTCGCGAGCGACGTGTTGGAGACCCCTGCTTTAGGCTGTCCATAGCCGTGTACATCTAGTAGATGCTCAAGTTTGATTTTTCAAACAATTGAGCTCTGGTTTGGTGTGTCTAGCCCCTCGTTTAGTGATTTAGCACCAGGCAATGCCGGAGTATTTCAAAGGACTCTTTGCAGCACATCAATCTCAGCCAAAATCAGTCTTATATTTTACCACTGCTGCTGAGGCTTTCATACTCAGTCCCTCATTCTGTACGTGGGAGGTCGATATCTGACAGCTGGCATTACCGTATTTTCATCCCTGTCGGGGTGTAAATAAGTTGGCCGTGTAAGGTAAAACTAGCAATTTGTCACAGTCGACTGCCTCCCATCCCTCGGAGCTCTGTTTGTTTGCACAGCTACACCGACTGCAAGAGCTACTGTAATTAATATCTGAGCCTCAGTGGAAGCATCTTTGACCACAGAGTTGGCCAGAGCAGAACATTGTTTCCTCATCGCAAACATGCAGTTGTTTTTTAAGTTAACACTGGCATGAAGCGCAGGAGCTGAAATGGAGTTTGCCGTGCACTAATGACTTCGGAACTAGCTTGTTTTGTTATTTTGCTCTTTGTTAAAGGCCTTTGCCAATTCTCTATTGTCTGTTTTTAATGCATTTTCTTCTTTTTCTGCACATTTCATGCTGTTCTTTATTCTCAGACAAAGCTTCCTTATGGTGAACATGTAGATTAATTACCGATCTTGACAAAACAAGTGTTCTCTCTCTTTTTCTCCAGCCCTCTGAGGAGCCCAACATCCTGCTGGCTTCCCCTAAGTTGCTGCTTCCTTCAGGCAGTCAGGTCCCGGTCAGCACTCCCCTGTCTGTGCACCATCAGCTCCAGCTGCTCCAGCAACAGCTCACCCAGCAGCAGCAGCAGACACAGGTGGCCGTGGCCCAGGTGAGATGCTTTACATGGACAATTTATAGACTTGTTGTAGATGTAGTGGGATTTAGTGTGCTGCAGTATTAGTGAGCTATTGTGGTTATTGTTGTGCACGTTTTTCACAAGGTATCAGATACATTTACACATTACCGTGTAAATACACAAGTTCAATAGTTTGTTGCTTGTATGATTTGTAATATATATTTTTTTAATTAGTCTCTTATGGTCACAAAGTGTTTTTACTCCGCTGTAAAAAGACTAAAAGATTGTGATCAGTCATCATTTGACAGAAAGGGAAAATGGTTTGCAGTAGTCTTTGGAGGTCATATCTTCTGCTGCATGTTTCACTGAGCTCTCTCCCTGGGACACCTCCACTCCGTCTGCCGTCTCCGCCATTTCGATAAACTCCAAATTGAACTCTTTTTCTCGTAACGCCATCTCTTTCAGCTTTACTTCACAGCCAACAACAATACCTGGCGCCTGAAATTTTTCGCCAAAAGCTTTTTTCTCCTCTAAAGTGCCCTTTAAACTTTTTAAGACTGACTCTTTTTTACGTTTTTTATCAGTACTAGTGAGCTCTATATCATAATGAGCAGCAACCAGCAACAGCTGCTCTTTAGTGCACTTTTCAAGTGTTTCCTCAGAAGGTTCTTTCAAAAAATCTTCCACATTAGAAGCCATGGCTAAACTCTACACCTTCAAAACAGTAGCTACCTTAGGAGTTCCCAAAAAACACCACAGTATCCTTTCAAATATAGTTCACAGAAAAAAAGGATTTAAACTTATGAACAACTCCATTTTTCTACAGAGCTACTAAATGGCAATTTAATCTACAGTACACCAGTTAACTTGTCAATCACTTACCCGAACACTAAAAAGGTTTTACAAAACCCTCTCAACAGGGAACATACTAACAATATAGTACCCCTACAAAAAGAGACCAACTCATAAGTCACAAAATCATGCCTAAATTGCTGACCGCATTCAGCAACCTAGCATGCTACCTTAAAACTGCATGCTACCTAAAACTGCATGTTACCTAAAACATCAACATGCCTAACAACTTTGGTTACTGGTGCAAAATTACTTACCAATTTGAAGAAAGTGGGGATGAGAAAAATTCTGCTCTCTCAAAAACAACATTTCACAAGTTCCCCAAAACTAATTATTGATGCTAAAGACCACACCAATGAACATGGAATATCTTAGACAACAACTCCGGTACACTAAATAAAATAAAATAAACTAATCTTTAGGGCTGACTTCTAATAGTCGAGGATTCGGCGATTCGATTCGGAGAGGTCTGATTCGACTATGAACCTCATAGTCGAACAGTAGGGAAGTGTTATGTAACCAATAGGGGTGTGACGGTTATCATATAACCATGAGACCGAAATCATTAGAACTCCATAACCGCCAAAACCGTGCTATTAAAATATTTTTTACAAAAAAAATTTATCATAGAGAATGTTTAAATACTAATATCAGCTTACGAGGGAAACGGAGGCGGAGTTAGTGGTGGTTCGGAGGCTGAGTGCTGGAGATCATTCGGGAGAGGTCTGTGCATCTTCACCGATCAGAACGCGCGCTGACACGGAGAAAGCCTTGTTTATACCAGACGCGTCCGCACGAGCGCGAAGGTGCGCATGGCAAAAAATGACGCGTTGGGTGTGCAAGACCGGCAAGACCCCATTTCGCTTGGCTGTGTGCACGGCTTTTTTTGTAACAGCGTGCGCGACACCGCATCCGAGGATGAACGGCTTCAAGCCGAATCTGCTCGGGCATGTACGTCTCACCGACCGCACCGGCAACCAGTTTGCGCGTCTAAATTGCAAAGTTCATTGCAAAGTTTTTTTGTTAAGGTTTTGTTTACTGTGTGTGATTTATTTAAAACAAAGCTTTTTTTGTTGTTGTTAAGGATTCATTTAATGGAAAGCACATTCACTTCTAGTTGTCTTGCTGTTCATTTTAAACGTAGAGCGAGTTGTCCTATAAGAGACGAACAGTTATTCAACCGAACGTCTAGCTGCTATCTAAAAAAATAAATAAAAAAAAGGTTCGACTATCAGTCGACTACGGCAAAATCTAACGAATCAGATTCGACTATGAAAATCCTTCGTCGAAAACAGCCCTACTAATCTTCAAAGGCTTACCAGGTTTGGGGCCACTTTAGACGCTGAACTTCATGTCACCTGGCAAAAACAAGGCCCTGAATAGCGTACCCCCAACAGAGATTAAGTCTCCACCCGGGATACCTTCAAAAATAACAAATTAACAAAACAAACAGTGTGCCGTTGGAAGGATTGACTAGCAACCTAGCTGGAACACTCTATTTAACTGGAGACCTAATAATCCAATAACCTTTTCCACACTCCACTCAACAAACAAAACCCCAACTCCAAACCATTATTGATCCCGGACGAGGCTCCAATTTATGTTACGCCCCGGCTCAAAGTCATAACATAAAGAGGACACTTCACAAGATGGGTCTCAATAGAGAAAATATAAGTTTATTTAAAGTTAAACAAATAATGTCTAGGGTCAAAATAAAAGGCAATAATAGTAGATATCAATACAACATCAAATCAATAAACTGTTGGAAATGAGGTTTGTAGAGTTGTGGAAATCATATGGGAACACAAACTCAAGAACCCACTCTTCAAATAAAGACAAAACAAAAATGAGAGAGAACTAGACAAAATCCAGAAATGTTATATTTATGTATAGGGGTGTAACACTATATCATGTCACAATATATCGCAATAAAAAATGCATCAATATGTATCGTGGATAGTGACAATATATTGTGTATTAGTTCACCCTAAATAAAGATTACTGTGTGAGGGGAAAACATTTTTTTGTTTGTTTTGGTGTCAGTACTACATTAAACTACTATATATAATGTTGAATATAAAGCATACTAATGCAATGGGGGAATATTTGTGGGTCCTGATAATGCCAAATGTCTTGTTACCAGTAAAAAGTGGCCTACATTATTTGAAATATATCTAGTCAGTGACAGTGCAAGCACATTAAAATAATTCTGTATTTTCAGCTTCAGAATCATACATATTTTTATTCTTACACCATTGTCCTGTGTATTGGGTTACCAGCACCAACTCCAAGCCTATTTATTTCCACCCACAATTTAATATTACATTTTGTATTTTAATCAACAGTACATTTTTTGTTAACCTTTTATCATATGTTTTGTAGTATCGCAATAATATCGTATCATGTTGAGTTCAGTATCGTGATATGTAGCCTATCGAATCGTGACGTGAGGGTACCGTTACACCCCTATTAATTTATATATTTAATGGATTAATTTTTAGGAGTGTTTGTTGAGAGGTTAAAAAGCACAACTAGCTCATCTCATTTGCCAATATAATTACATGTGTTGTTCTTTTGAGGACAGTTGTATTAATGCACATTGTGCATTATGCAAATTCTGTTTTATTATGGGTCAGGTGAGTCTAAATGTTTTGTTTGCTCAAACAGATAAACAGAATACAAACAACAGCTGTTCTGCAGGAATCTAATTCAGCTCCTCCAGTAATTTATGAGCAGGAAAATAGGCTAAAATGTTCCTACACTGATGAATTTTATATTTTTGACCTCGACTGGATCCTTTTTAGATAACTGAGCTGCTTTATCAGACTGTTTATTTGAGATATTCTTGAAGTTTGAAAATATTTAACGGCAGTCTTAATTGTGGCGTGAAATCTGTGCATTAACCCACCTTTTTGTTAATATGTGAAGAATGTCTATTTCTTGTCTAAGTAGCGCTTTTAAAAAAATGGCTGTTACTTCTAATGTGAACCACAACATTAGAACTGATTGTGAATGGCTTGGAGTGCACAAAAAAACTGCAGTCTTGTGTTTATTAAGCGTTTTCATTCTCTCCGGCACTAGACTGGTTTATTTATTCAGCCTTTGAGAGCCTGCAGTTTGCTTGTTTAGCCACAGTTCTACACCAACTGTTTGGCAAGAAGAGAAAGCGGTTGTTTTTCATAAGCATATTGCTCAGCCAGAGGGTATGCTCTCTCTTAAAGTGTTTTTGTTTTATGGGGGGGTTTTTTGCATGGAAGACACTTCACTCTTCACAGGTCTGAGAACGGGCTCACAGGGGGTGGAATTTCGTTCCACGCTCTCTTGACCCACGTCTTTGTTGAACGAGCATAGCTCTGTGTTGCTTTGAGGTGTAGGATAGTCCGTTCTGTCAGACCTCTGATAAGCAAAGCCAGCCACTGCAAAGCAAACCCTGATTTGCAACACAACACGCTCAAAGAGAAACCAGCTTTGGCTTTGCTCTGGCTGCTGTGATGTCTTCAGTCACTGAAGAAGAAGAGACACTTTGAAGCCCGCTATCAAAGCGACACGCGCGAGTCAATCGTCGCTTATTAATTTATTTCTTCATTTGTTTTGCATTGGCCCTCATCCTTAGGGAAAATGATCTGTAGATGAAACGGTATTTGCTTTTCTGAAGTCAGGATTAGTGGTTGTGGCGGAGCGGGTTATTTGCGGAGGAAGGTTTTTGTGTTTGTCTAAAAGGAGAATATTCCACCAGAATATGATTAAAAGAAACACCAGTTCAGTACAGATAAAATGAGTCAAAAACATTTGGCTCCTGCCACTTTCAGAAAACGATGCCTACGTCAGATCCCCAGAACATCAGTTTTATATATCATGTCCATACATTTCAGATTCTTTCTGATTTGCAATTCAGGCTAAATGTATTTTGAATCAGTGATTGAGTACTAGTTGTGCATCCAGAGTCAAATGTATTTTCTCTCAAATGGAAGCCTTATTATGGTTGCTGGAGTGTTTTTTTTCTGTGTAGAAAAATAATATAGATGTATACAAAGGGTTTATGTAGTTTACGCACATCCACGTCCAACAAAACAGCGGGAAAATGACCTCTGCATACTCTTCGTATTTCAGCACTGCCCTCTTGCGGCTTTCAATGGGGTGTGTGAGGAAAAATCAACACTGAAATATTTGATGTAATTACCTGGTGCAGTTTGAGGGCAGCAACAATGGAATAAACAGTCATATAAAAACCTTGTAATGACTGCAGTGCAGTGGAAGAAGAAAAAAGATTGCCTTTGTGTTTTGAAATTACTATGGTCATGAAAGTCTCCACTGTGATTAAATGGATTGTTAGAACATGAATCACACAAATTACCTTTTTTTTAGAACTCTCTAGGTTGTGTCTGTGAAAGTGAATCATTTGGTGACATTCTAGTGTTATTCAATTTCTCTTGAGAAAGCATGAAAAAATGTTTAGAAAATAGTGGTGTATGTGAATATAGCATGCAAACTGTTAACTCTCCTTACCCATGAACTTGGAAATAAACTTGGTTTTGGTTGTTTTGTTTTAGTTTTTAGATTAGTTTGTTGTGGTTGAGTTGAGTTTGGTTGGGTTGAGTTGAGTTGAGTTGAGTTTGGTTGAGTTGAGTTTGGTTGAGTTGAGTTTGGTTGAGTTGAGTTTGGTTGAGTTGAGTTTGGTTGAGTTGAGTTTGGTTGAGTTGAGTTGAGTTGAGTTGAGTTTGGTTGAGTTGAGTTTGGTTGAGTTGAGTTGAGTTTGGTTGAGTTGAGTTGAGTTTGGTTGTTGAGTTGAGTTGAGTTTGGTTGAGTTGAGTTGAGTTTGGTTGAGCTGAGTTGAGTTTGGTTGAGTTGAGTTGAGTTTGGTTGAGTTGAGTTGAGTTGATTTGAGTTTGGTTGAGTTGAGTTTGGTTGAGTTGAGTTTGGTTGAGTTGAGTTTGGTTGAGTTGAGTTTGGTTGAGTTGAGTTTGGTTGAGTTGAGTTTGGTTGAGTTGAGTTTGGTTGAGTTGAGTTTGGTTGAGTTGAGTTGAGTTGAGTTGAGTTGAGTTGAGTTGAGTTGAGTTGAGTTGAGTTTGGTTGAGTTGAGTTTGGTTGAGTTGAGTTGAGTTGATTTGAGTTTGGTTGAGTTTGGTTGAGTTGAGTTTGGTTGAGTTGAGTTTGGTTGAGTTGAGTTTGGTTGAGTTGAGTTTGGTTGAGTTGAGTTTGGTTGAGTTGAGTTTGGTTGAGTTGAGTTGAGTTGAGTTGAGTTGAGTTTGGTTGAGTTGAGTTGAGTTTGGTTGAGTTGAGTTGAGTTTGGTTGAGTTGAGTTGAGTTTGGTTGAGTTGAGTTGAGTTTGGTTGAGTTGAGTTGAGTTTGGTTGAGCTGAGTTGAGTTTGGTTGAGTTGAGTTGAGTTTGGTTGAGTTGAGTTGAGTTGAGTTGATTTGAGTTTGGTTGAGTTTGGTTGAGTTGAGTTTGGTTGAGTTGAGTTTGGTTGAGTTTGGTTGAGTTGAGTTTGGTTGAGTTTGGTTGAGTTGAGTTTGGTTGAGTTGAGTTTGGTTGAGTTGAGTTGAGTTTGGTTGAGTTGAGTTTGGTTGAGTTGAGTTGAGTTGAGTTGAGTTTGGTTGAGTTGAGTTTGGTTGAGTTGAGTTTGGTTGAGTTGAGTTGAGTTTGGTTGAGTTGAGTTTGGTTGAGTTGAGTTGAGTTTGGTTGAGTTGAGTTGAGTTTGGTTGAGTTGAGTTTGGTTGAGTTGAGTTGAGTTTGGTTGAGTTGAGTTGAGTTTGGTTGAGTTGAGTTGAGTTTGGTTGAGTTGAGTTGAGTTTGGTTGAGTTGAGTTTGGTTGAGTTGAGTTTGGTTGAGTTGAGTTTGGTTGAGTTGAGTTGAGTTTGGTTGAGTTGAGTTTGGTTGAGTTGAGTTGAGTTTGGTTGAGTTGAGTTGAGTTTGGTTGAGTTGAGTTGAGTTTGGTTGAGTTGAGTTGAGTTTGGTTGAGTTGAGTTGAGTTGAGTTTGGTTGAGTTGAGTTGAGTTTGGTTGAGTTGAGTTTGGTTGAGTTGAGTTTGGTTGAGTTGAGTTTGGTTGAGTTGAGTTTGGTTGAGTTGAGTTTGGTTGAGTTGAGTTTGGTTGAGTTGAGTTTGGTTGAGTTGAGTTTGGTTGAGTTGAGTTGAGTTTGGTTGAGTTGAGTTGAGTTGAGTTGAGTTTGGTTGAGTTTGGTTGAGTCGAGTTGAGTTGAGTTGAGTTTGGTTGAGTTTGGTTGAGTTGAGTTGAGTTTGGTTGAGTTGAGTTTGGTTGAGTTGAGTGGTTGAGTTGAGTTTGGTTGAGTTGAGTTTGGTTGAGTTGAGTTTGGTTGAGTTGAGTTGAGTTTGGTTGAGTTGAGTTGAGTTTGGTTGAGTTGAGTTGAGTTTGGTTGAGTTGAGTTTGGTTGAGTTGAGTTTGGTTGAGTTGAGTTTGGTTGAGTTGAGTTTGGTTGAGTTGAGTTTGGTTGAGTTGAGTTTGGTTGAGTTGAGTTGAGTTTGGTTGAGTTGAGTTGAGTTTGGTTGAGTTGAGTTGAGTTTGGTTGAGTTTGGTTGAGTTGAGTTGAGTTGAGTTGAGTTGAGTTTGGTTGAGTTTGGTTGAATTGAGTTGAGTTTGGTTGAGTTGAGTTTGGTTGAGTTGAGTGGTTGAGTTGAGTTTGGTTGAGTTGAGTTTGGTTGAGTTGAGTTGAGTTTGGTTGAGTTGAGTTTGGTTGAGTTGAGTTTGGTTGAGTTGAGTTGAGTTTGGTTGAGTTGAGTTGAGTTTGGTTGAGCTGAGTTGAGTTTGGTTGAGTTGAGTTGAGTTTGGTTGAGTTTGGTTGAGTTGAGTTGAGTTGAGTTGAGTTGAGTTGAGTTGAGTTTGGTTGAGTTGAGTTTGGTTGAGTTGAGTTTGGTTGAGTTGAGTTTGGTTGAGTTGAGTTTGGTTGAGTTGAGTTTGGTTGAGTTGAGTTTGGTTGAGTTGAGTTTGGTTGAGTTGAGTTTGGTTGAGTTGAGTTTGGTTGAGTTGAGTTTGGTTGAGTTGAGTTTGGTTGAGTTGAGTTTAGTTTGGTTGAGTTGAGTTTAGTTTGGTTGAGTTTAGTTTGGTTGAGTTGAGTTGAGTTGAGTTGAGTTGAGTTGAGTTGAGTTTGGTTGAGTTGAGTTTGGTTGAGTTGAGTTTGGTTGAGTTGAGTTTGGTTGAGTTGAGTTTGGTTGAGTTGAGTTTGGTTGAGTTGAGTTGAGTTTGGTTGAGTTGAGTTGAGTTTGGTTGAGTTGAGTTTGGTTGAGTTGAGTTGAGTTGAGTTTGGTTGAGTTGAGTTGAGTTGAGTTTGGTTGAGTTGAGTTGAGTTGAGTTTGGTTGAGTTGAGTTGAGTTGAGTTTGGTTGAGTTGAGTTTGGTTGAGTTGAGTTTGGTTGAGTTGAGTTTAGTTTAGTTGAGTTGAGTTTGGTTGAGTTGAGTTGAGTTTGGTTGAGTTGAGTTGAGTTGAGTTTGGTTGAGTTGAGTTGAGTTTGGTTGAGTTGAGTTTGGTTGAGTTGAGTTTGGTTGAGTTGAGTTTGGTTGAGTTGAGTTTGGTTGAGTTGAGTTGAGTTTGGTTGAGTTGAGTTTAGTTTAGTTGAGTTGAGTTTGGTTGAGTTGAGTTGAGTTTGGTTGAGTTGAGTTGAGTTTGGTTGAGTTGAGTTTGGTTGAGTTGAGTTTGGTTGAGTTGAGTTGAGTTTGGTTGAGTTGAGTTGAGTTTGGTTGAGTTTGGTTGAGTTGAGTTGAGTTGAGTTGAGTTTGGTTGAGTTTGGTTGAGTTGAGTTGAGTTTGGTTGAGTTGAGTTTGGTTGAGTTGAGTTTGGTTGAGTTGAGTTTGGTTGAGTTGAGTTTGGTTGAGTTGAGTTTGGTTGAGTTGAGTTTGGTTGAGTTGAGTTGAGTTTGGTTGAGTTGAGTTGAGTTTGGTTGAGTTGAGTTGAGTTTGGTTGAGTTGAGTTGAGTTTGGTTGAGTTGAGTTGAGTTTGGTTAAGTTTGGTTGAGTTGAGTTGAGTTTGGTTGAATTGAGTTGAGTTTGGTTGAGTTGAGTTGAGTTTGGTTGAGTTTGGTTGAGTTGAGTTGAGTTTGGTTGAGTTGAGTTGAGTTTGGTTAAGTTTGGTTGAGTTGAGTTGAGTTTGGTTGAGTTGAGTTGAGTTTGGTTGAGTTGAGTTGAGTTGAGTTAAGTTTGGTTGAGTTGAGTTGAGTTGAGTTTGGTTGAGTTGAGTTTGGTTGAGTTTGGTTGAGTTGAGTTTGGTTGAGTTGAGTTTGGTTGAGTTGGGTTGAGTTGGGTTGAGTTGGGTTGGGTTGAGTTGGGTTGAGTTGGGTTGAGTTGGGTTTGGTTGAGTTGGGTTTGGTTTAACTGTAGTGTCCATTTAACGGTTCATTTATTTAATATAATTTTTTTTTACCAAAGGTACTTTTTTAAAGGCCAATTTGGGGTTTAAAAAGGTAACTAAAACTTGTAATTTAAGAACAATTAAGTTTGTTTCAACCTGTTTCGAAATGCAATACCTTACCGTGATAATACCGTAACATGATAAATGGCTTGAGGAGTTATCAGGATATGAACTATTGATACCAGCACATGGCTAATTGGACTTCACCTTAGACTTTGGACCTGACTGGACTCTATGCTTCCGTAATGTCACAGGCTGTTTGAAAAATGAAACATTCCTGGTTAAATTGTTGAAATTCATGTTTGATGTTGAAAGAGGCTCGACTTGCGGCATTTACTCCTCATAAACCTACCACAGCACTGTAGCTAATATTTCTGTCACTATACGCTAATGTTAACAACAGCAATTATTGTCGATCATTCCCATCATACAGTCAGAGATATTACTGTTCTCATTCTTTTCATTTTCCCGATGTAATTGCACACTGAACTTTTAATTGCTTAATTAGTAGACTTGATAACGAAACGAAAAATAACTGATTGCAATGCCAATGCATTGACGTTAAACAATTCTTCACTGCTGCTTTTGTTGTTTACTTTAAGACAATAATAAAATACTGAAGAAATACAGCCTTTTTTATGCCGTAAAGGAAAATAATGATCATCAGAACATTTGGGCTCCAACATTTACCCTGACTTGCCTTGGCTAAAGAATGTGCCCCACTCAGAGTGAGATATAAAACTATGACAGTATGAAATATGAGGCTTGTATACATTTACATCCTATACCCTTTTGAAAACAACATCTTTTGTCATGGTAGGCAGCTCTTTTCCCAAAGACAATCACTCTTTGTCAGAAAACACACACACGTGCACACACACACACATGCATACAAGCATGTACACTGAAGAACTGATGGCAAACGGCTCAACCTGAACTAAGCTTTCAGTCCACATTTACAGTATGGTAATTTTTTTCCCTCAATTTTTTGCGCTACTCCCTGTTGGCCTCATCTTGACGGCTCATTGGCTTTGTCTGGAGAAAGTATTGTTCTTAAGGGCAGTCAGCACGAGCAGGCACGCGGTTTAAGCTGGGTCATAAATCACCCCAGACCCCTCGGAGGCCGGCCGCTGTGACTTTAGGAGCAAACAGACACTTAGACAGTGCTCAAGACAAGACTCAGCGGAAATGGATTCGCCCTTCTAGCGCTGGGTAGAATCGTAGGACTTATGAAGGACTCTGAAGAGCATCATAATCACTTTGAATACCTATACCGCTGGCAACGTTTGTCATTAGCAGTACGTACCCAGCAGTATTTCATTACAAAATGTATGGAGGGACTGCCTTATGTGTCTGATAATTATGGGAATGGGACTATTACAGACAATTCCTTTTATCTAGGTTGAAATAAGATGATAATTACTTGACCAAACAGCTGTGAAAAATTAATACTGGGGGTATTTAGTGAAACAAACAGCCATAATATTGTATTTATTTATTTATTTATGCAAAAACCTTTACCATTGTTATTGTCACAGAAAAATATGACCGATTTGATTATAAATTATAAAAACTGGATAGATTAACTGGATAATTAATCTCATGAATTTAAATGTATTACTTTTATTCCCAGTAAACATGGCATTCACAGCCTTAATCTGGACTGAAATATTGAAATACTCATAGTACTTTTATTATTGTATAGAGGACTAAGCGTGAAAACTCCCAGAGAATGAAGCTGGTATTAGATTCTAACATCCAGTATATGATGTCATCATTAAAGTGGATGTGAAAAGAGGCGTTTGTCCTTCTGCTATTGCTCTTCGGGTGTATTTTAAGAGTAATGTCAGGGACATAAAAACAGCTAAAAGGTCTTTCATGATGTGGTGTTAAAGAAGCTTTTTGAATGAAAGCGCTCTTTTTGCATGAATGGCAGCTACCTACACAGTAAATGAAATGACCTTCATAGTAACACTTCAAAAAGATTGATACATTTTTCATGTTCAATATAAATACATGCAAAATATATTAAATAGAAATGCACAACAACGTGCATGAAAGAATGCATTTACAGAGCTTTTAGAGATGTCCGCCCTCAAGTATACGAATAATTTCAAGTAGGACTTTGAAATGCTCAGAATAAAAATGATAAAAATGTATTTTGTTTCCTTGAACTCTTTAGATTTGAATAATGCTTTTAAGTAGAAGTTTTACTGAAGTTGAAAAGTAAATGGCGTATGAGTCTTTTGTTCCTAGCAAGGAAGACTCTAGGATGTACATGGAATAAACTGCTGGGTGTCTCTGTGTTGTTGCTTTGCTATTAAAGGGACACTATGCAGCTTTTTTAGCTTAACTGAACAGCTTCAGAGTTATTGAAATGGTTATATAACTTCTTTCGGGTTGAATGGTGGGCGTCTCGACCCCCCCCTGGTGCCTGTGAGCGCAAAAATCTCACTTGCAACTTCGGTGCGGCGGGCCGCCGTGCTCAGTGTCAGGAAGTATCGCGTGATATCAGCTCTCGCGATGTAACATATTCCTTTACGGCAACTGCACACATACACACAGGAACAAGGTATAGAGGGATGGAGTTTGTCACACTATCGTCATGGCTGAGCCGGCATATAAGATGCAGAAAGCTAGGAAAGCATTGTCGGAGGAACAGTGAAAGAGGAAACGGCAGACTGACCGAGCGAGGAGTCGGACACGAGCATAGGCATAATTTGCGGGTGTGTTATGTCCCCATCGAAACCTCTCGCGGCACGGATGTACCATTACAAACAAATAAAACATCTCCAGGTAACTCTAGTAGAGCATTCATTTCGTTTGTTTGTTAAATAAGAGGCGATCTGAAATGTGTTATTTTTTAAATCAAGTGACCAAAGTGCTCGTTGCCTCTGCGATCAGTGGTGCAGATAAGTTACAGTGTTCTGTTGTGACGCGCGCACTGTCTTCACCATAGACTGCACACGGAGGCGATGGTGAAATCACAAAACCTAATGCACAAAAAAACAGTGCAATTTTTAGTGAAATTCAACCACTAATAAACAATCGGTTTTGATGAGGAAAATAAACTATACTACTAGTACCGATTAGAACCCAGAACCTCTGACACACTTGGCAAAAGTTCTGCCTCTGGACCATTAAAGTTCATGGGATAATTGTCGGATCTATGTATTTAATCACGTGAAAATTCTCACCACTAACAACATATATTATATCTCATTAAACGACAAATTAAACACAATGTACTATTGTATACTATGTAATAGGCCATGTCACGCTCTGAGTGATTGGTATTTACGACAGTAACGTTAAATTAAAGTACTCCACAGCAACTCTAGGGGTCGCTGTTTGACAAAAACGGGATTCCTGCATAATGCCCCTTTAAGCTCTAGTTTCTCCTTGTCCATCTATTGGATGTACTTAAGCATGCACACTATCGTTTATGTGTTCCTCAGGTTCATCTGCTGAAGGATCAGCTCTCCGCAGAAGCTGCCGCAAGGATTGAGGCCCAGGCTCGAGTTCACCAGCTGCTGTTGCAGAATAAGGACCTACTGCAGCATATATCTCTCCTGGTCAAACAGGTTCAGGAGCTGGAGCTCAAGATGGCTGGAAATGGCTCTAGTGAGTATGATTTCTTGTGTTCAGCAGTGCTAGAGAGTAACTTCTAAAACCTGTGATTTGTGAAAAATTAATTGTGTCATAATAATGAAAGAATAAGCAGGAGTCTGTTTCATTAAAACATATTTTGTTGATCTCCTTTATCCACTAAAACATCTTTATTAGATAGTTTGTTATAGATTAAAAGAAAACAATTGCCTTAAAATTGAACACATTTTGGTATGGAAATATTTATAGTCTTTTTTTTTTAGGTTAGATTATTAAGTAGAAAGAGGTCATCATGCTACAATTCACAAATAATTTATAATCTCACAGCCTCAGGCTGTACAATACATCCATGCGTAGAATAGAGCAGAATTGTTTTTCTGTCTATCTTCACACTATCCCAACATGCAAATAAATATAAAAAATATAGACTGTTCACTTCTAACCTTCACTTAAGAGCAGTGTATGGTGTAATAATTAAAGAGGATGTGAGAGGAGATTTGAAGATTTGTCGTTTACAGCCGTCTCTTACAGGGTGACTTAAGTGTGACGCTTGGGACAGACAAGGATGGGAGCTCTTTATCATGCAAGCTAATGTTAAAGACAGCACATCACAAGGTTCTGCTGGTCTATATGAGAATGTCCTCAAATGAACTGCTTTAAAATAAGCCTGAAATTAACCCCTGTGGGGAATGTGCATGCAATGATAGGAGAGAAGTTAAAAAGCCAAGTGAAATTAAATGTGATTGAGAGAGGGAGAGGGGGGGGGGGGGGGACAGATGGGAGGGTCTGAGTGAAAAGACAAAGAGAGTTAAGGAGAGCTGCTGAAACACATCAGATATATTCAGAGAGGGCAAGTAAGGATGCGTTGCTGGGGTAAGAGCACCGTTAATAACCTGATGGAGTAAATGGGGAAATAAAGTGGAGCAGAACTGACATTGAAGCGTTTTTTTAATATGAGGGAAGGCAGATGACATCCACAGAGAGGATAAAATGGAAAGACTGAACACCAGATTTAGGGAACATTCTTTGAAAAAGTAGTTTGAAAAGGTACCAGAAACTCTGAAGTAGTTCATTAAAAATTTGAACCCTCAGAATGCCATATTGATTAGTTATCTAGTTGGTCAGTCAGCAACTTACTGTCGACTACGTTTTAGCTCATTCTGTCGGGGTGTAAGAACGTGTCTCTGATGAAAACACTCTAAAACCAGCCTATTCATACAGGCAGGCACGTCCACAGGTAGGGCTCAACCTGTGCGGAGTACATGCCCTTTTTGCCGAAGTGCCCTTTTTTTGGTGGTGGTGGTGGTTTTTTTTTTTTTTTTTGGTTTTTTATAAATCAATGCTATTGGTCACCCTTTAAGTCTATCTGTCTGTTTTAAACATATTTAGCCAATGAAAGATCTTAAAAAGCGCTTGTGTAAATCTTGTCCGATCCTCAAACTGTCAGTAAAGCTGATAACTCCGCCCCCTCTATCTTGACTGAATGAACTGAAGCTCCACAGCGGCCACTCAGCAGACAGCAGCTGAACGAAGTTTTGCAAGGGTAAACAAAGATCTTGTTGTTTGAATAAGTACTAAACACGTTGTCTATAAAACTCATATTTTATTTATTTGATGTCTGACTAAGATATGTGGGACCTGAGAGAGAGGGCTATGCTAGCATTTGCCATAGTCATTGCCAATACATAGCCTACACTTAAATAGCCTGTGCATACAGTAGCATTTCATTTCATTCAGGAAAAACTGAGCACCTATATATAGCTATAACAATCTAGTTGGTAAGCTGTTGATGAAAATGTAATGATGCCGCCGGCGCCGTTTCCATAGGAAAATCATAAGCACAGGTGCGCCCCCGCGCTGTTCGTAGGCTACTGGAACTACAAAGTGATCCTCGTCGCCTAGGTAACATATATTTCTAAGAAATGTGTTCTTTGATTTATGATTGCTGATACACTTAATTTATTAACATTTAATCATGTTATGGTAATAATATTCAATTAAGGTTAATTCAAGGCTGTTTATATGCACGTATTCGCAATGTAATGTTTAATCTATATAGTAGGCTATTCTATACTCTCCGGTCGTCCTCACATGTATAAATGTAGTAAAACATGTTTTTACTACAGTAATATTGTAGTAGTAACTTAAAAAAAAACATTTACAGAAGATCACTGTTGAATCTTTATATTTTATCATGCAGAATGTAATTCATGATTTAATTCATTCCAAGGCTTAATTTATTTGATCCAAAATAAGCAAAAACAGTAATATTGTGAAATATTTTTACAATTTAAAATAACTGTTTTCTATTTGAATATATTTTAAAATGTAGCCTAATTTATTTCTGTGGTCAAAGCTGAATTTTCAGCATCTTTACTCCAGGTCAGTACTCTTCAGTGTCACGTGATCCTTCAGAAATGCTTTTCACTGCAACTGTACTTTTCACACTATTTTATAATTTTATTTAATTCTTATTTTAATAAGAGACCTTCAAGAGACCAACATTGGTCCTCCACAGTATCAAGTTTTTGCCATCAAATTCTTCTTTGCAATCAGATTCTTTTAAAAAAAATAGGTTAATTAAAGAGACTGTTCACGCCACGTCTGTTCCTGAGCCGGTTAAGAACCAACTCCGAAGCCTTTGCTCAGAGGAGAGACTCTCAGACCTTCATGGCCACAGTGAAGTCATAAACATCAAGCATGGCTCACAGAAGGTTGCTGTTGTAATTAGGTTTAAAGAAGCCCTAAAACCTTGTATATCTATATTATTATTATTATGGTTGTTATTAATAGTGAATAAATCTAAAGCTTTTGAGACTATTCATTTTTTTTGTGTGTTTTTTTTTTGTCATGAAGATTTGACCATTTCCTCCTTTTTATGTAGGCTTACTAAATAATCTTGATATAAAAAAAGGGAGGGGGGTGCCCTTTTTCAGTTTCAGCACATGCCCCTCAAAAGATGTGTGCACGGCCCTGCATACAGGGATTCTTTAAGAACTAGACAGGGTTCAGGCAGACCACTGACTGGTCAATTTTGAAAAGGTCAAAATTTGGGGTTGGTAAGATTTGTTGTAATGTTTTTAAAAATAATTTTCTTAAGCTCACCAAAGCTGAATTTATTTGATAAAAAAAAAACATTGAAAGCAGTCATTTAAAAAATATATATTTTTAAAATAACACTCTCAATATATTTTAAAATATAATTAATTCCTGTTATTGTATAGCTGAATTTTCAGCATCATTACTCCAGTCTTCAGTGTCACATTCGGAAATTATTCTAATATGCTGATTTGCTGCTCAAGTAACATATAACGTCTTAATACATCTTAAAACATCTTAAAATACATTTTTTTACGGTGTAAACCGTAATTCTTTGGTGAGTAGAAAGTTCAAAAGAACAGTATTTATTTAAAATATATATTTTTTGTAACAATATAAATGTTTTTTTTGTCACTTTTGATCAATTTAATTTGTACTTTCTGAATACTAACTGGCCTCAAACTTTTGCACAGTAGTATTTTACTTTATTTTAATTATTTATGTAATTATTGTACTTTCCCATCTTTTTTTTTTTTACTTTTAAACTAAAGCTCCAAAGCAACTTTAAAGCAAATTGAAAAGTCATGTGAAGCGCTCTCAGGCCCTTGAAACGAACCAAGGGCCCTATCTTGCACCCAGCGCAATTGACTTTGTACACCGTCGCATGTATCTTTTCTATTTTGCACCCGACGCACAGCGGACTTTTTTCTCCACAGACGCACGTCGGTAAATTGGGGAATGAACTTGCGCTCCCAGGGGCGGTTCAGCGGAAAGAGGCGGCGTCTTCCGACGCAAACGTTCCCTGGTGCTATTTTGCAGTTTCAGAAAACAATTCCGCCACAGACCAGGAAAAACCTAGTCTAAAGTCAGTTATTGAGATGCATGCTTGGCCATAATGTAGCGTGTGCACAACGCGCATGCACTTTGCTTCTCTCATCTAGGCTAGGCAGCAGTTCCCATTTTTGCAAACCATACAAGTAAAAATATTACCACACGAGGAAAATCATTGTGGTGTCCATGAAGATGTGAAAAAATATCCATAAATCTAGCTTACACATTTACCCAAATTATTATACGCCTGTTTAACCAAAGCTAATTTGGGTGGGTTTCTCCCATCCCAAAACAATGTCACTTCTGTCTTTTACGGCCCTGACGAGAACGTCGGTCTCCTCGGCTGTGAACCGCTCCTGGCGTGCGCCTGGCAAATCCGCCATAATAATAGCAATCCGCCATGGAACAAGCGCGCATGTTCTTAAAGGGAATGTGAATGACGCTCTGATTGGTTTATTGCACGTTACGCCCAAACCACACCTATGAGTAATGTAGCTATTTCAGACCAACCCATTTTAGATTTGCGTCGGACGCAAGAGTCATTTATCCCGCCGGTATAATAGCAACAGCGCCTGAGATCCGCCCACAAAGTTACTTCCGGTTCGCTTTTGATACTTGCGTTTCAGATCGTTAAAATAGGGCCCCAAGTGTGAAAATGCCCTCAATCTCTCCCTCTCTCTCAACAGTGGGCTCTCAAGACAGTCTCCTTGAAATCACCTTCCGTGCTAACGTGCCCCCAGTCCTATGCGACCCCACCACCCCGAGACCAGAGGACGCCATCCTACCTCCTTTCAACGACGGGACGCCCCTCTCCCTGCCGCTGTGCAGTCCAATAGGTAGGGACCAGTGCTTGATCAAGTTTGAGTGTTTCCGCTTTCTCCCTGGACCACCCCAACAGGATGAGAGCCCCGACACGTCATCCCAAGGCGCCTCGCCCTCATCACGGGACGAGCTTCTGGGTAGCCTTGAGCTGCTAAAGTTCCGCGAGTCGGGAATTGCTTCCGAATACGAGTCAAACACAGATGATAGTGATGAAAGTTGGGGACCGCAGGACGAGAGCAGCCTGCGTCTGCTCAATGTCCTGAACAAACATGCCCCCTCTGACTGCTTGGAGGACGAAATTGCTGTTTAATGTGATTTTGTGCGCACAGCTTAGAAAAACGCTGCTTGATGCTCTGCTTAAACGGTTCAATCATTGTCAGACCACCTACTGCTGTTTGTACTGCTGATAATTCTGGGAGACCAGGGCGACTTTTACCCATTTGGTGGCTGTTTTGTTTGTTTCCTTTTTATGTGATGTATTGAAGAGGAAACGGTCCTAAAGCATAGTAAATGCTGTTGTCTCCATTTTTAAGTTTAGGGAAAAACGTTAAATGTCAGATTCTTGTATCTCCTCTAATGGGACTTTCACACAATCAGCGATTCTAGTGGCAGTATTGGTCATAATGGCCGCCCCTACTTCCGAACACTTCAGTGTTGTTGGTGGGCGCTGGGCTGTGCAACTGACCATAACTTTTGATCACAAGTTAGATATATTGTTTCGGGAATATAAGATTCACTCTAATTTGACAAAGAATCAGTTTTTTTGCTACAAAAAGTTGACATTCTATGTACAATTGCAGCAGGGCATAATGCATAATATGAATAAGATGGATTATTTTTGACATGTTAGTAACACTTCATAATATCAATTAACAATGAATAATTATATATATATATATATATATATATATATATATATATATATATATATATATATATACATACACACACAGTGGGGAGAACAAGTATTTGATACACTGCCGATTTTGCAGGTTTTCCCACTTACAAAGCATGTAGAAGTCTGTAATTTCACATTGCTCTCTTCAAACTCTTCAAAATTACATTGTGTGATTTTTAAGTAATATATAAATGTATATAAACATATGTATATAAACATTATTCTAAAGTCTTAATTTGATATCCCTTCATACACTGTAAAAAAAAAGTTGCTACCTTAAATTTTAAAATTGAAGTTCAAAATTGCTTAACTTATTGTGATGAGTTAAAGCAATGTAAAAACATATGTTGTCATAACTTATTGATCATATCATTTTTTACAGTATATGGCAAGTGACGAATCTAGAAAAGGTAAATCGCTCACAGAAGACGGATCATGTCAAACATTTTCACTCCTATTGGTAGCTGCCACATCACATTGATACTCATTTGTATTAAGTTCTAAACTTTGTTGCATCCCTGGAAACCCTTGTCGTTGTGAATCGCTGTACGTGTTAACGCTCCTTTAGAGTCCACAAAGCAATTGCTGGATATTCACAAATAAGTAAATGTTTTTAACTACAAGAGACAGTACATCTATATGAAATTAACTTTTGAACAAATTTTATACATTAGCCTGTGATATTGTATCTATAACATCAGTTGTACAGTTGCAGGTTTGTTTCTGGGCAGCATTAGGCTTGTATGCACTGATATGCTCAGCCACTTAGACCACCTTTCATCAGAAGTGCTCAGAATGAAGACAATTACCCAGCTACATCTGTTTTAGCATGCACGACAGAACAGACTCTTAATTGAATGACTGTGGACTGAGGACGCTACGCTAATTATACCCTAAGGGTAACGAGGCGTCTAAACCGGTCAGATCTTTACCAACAAGAACCCCAATTAGTGTGTCAGAATTTTCACAACCCACATACTTTATTCATTATTTTCGTATTCAGAAGAGCTTGTCGTGTCTGACTGCTTCACATATGTTTTGCTTTCTTGCATTCAGTTTCGTCTGTGCTTCTAAAAAGTGATATTTCAATGTCTTACCTGTACCTCTCTGATAAACTACTCGCCTCTTTAACCTCTCCGTTTATATTTTCCCGTCCCCCCACCCCCCTCTCTCTCTCTCTCTCTCTCTCTCTCTCTCTCTCTCTCTCTCTCTCTCTCTCTCTCTCTCTCTCTCTCTCTTTCTCTCTCTCTCTCTGTGTGTGTGCCCAGTGTCTTTTAGAGCCAGACAAGTGCACACGATTAGCTTGGTAATAATAGGGTGGTAAGCAAGTCTTCCCACACATACAGGATAATATTGAAAGCATTGTTGGTCTTAAATGTATGTATTTTACTCCATTTATGCACAATCTTTTTTCTTTACACAAAACTAAAATTAAGTATTTACCATCTTCAAATCTCCCTTAGGCTTGTAACAAAATCTTCCCACAGATTCTTGGCTGCATCTCTGAGGGATTCATGACCAGTCGTGTTGTCTCGCAGCAGGTCTAGAGGCCAAGACCCAGCTGTGAGCTGTGGTCTAAATCCTCCTCAGGGAAACGTGTTGTTGTCTGAACACAAGAAGACTGGTGTTTTTCTTTTTTCTGATTTCTCCTCCTTCAAGGACACAGTACATTTGTATTGGTGGTGTTTGCTTAAGGCACAGGCGTCACGGTTACTGTTACATGCAAGTTGGGGATTTGAGCAAGTCAAAATAAGTAGTATTAGATCATTCATTCATGCATAATTCATCCCATGTATATGTAGTTTTTCTTACAGGCATGATTGATAACTCAAATCATGCAGCTTTTTGATCAGAAGTGTGATGTTTCTTTTCTCGCCAATCATATGACTGTTGTTTTGCAAGGTGAACGATAAAATAAGTGAATAAATCCCATAGAATTACATTGAAGTCATGTCTATAGGTTATATCAATTATTCACGTTTTTTGCATATCCCAACTTAAATTTTCATTTGTACGTAAATAATCAAATATTTAATCAAGTATTAAAGAGTTAGTTCACCCAAAAATGAAAATTCTGTCATTAATTACTCACCCTCATGTCGTTCCAAACCCGTAAGACCTTCGTTCATCTTCTGAACACAAATTAAGATATTTATTGATGAAATAATAGACTGCAATGTTATTTCCACTTTCAAAGCCCAGAAAGGTAGTAAAGACACCGTTAAAATAGTCCTTGTAACTACAGTGGTTCAACCTTAATGTTATGAAGCGATGATGATACTTTTTGTGCGCAAAAACTAAAATAACTTTGTTCAAAAATCCCATCTCTTCTGTGTCAGAAAGCTCTCGGATTTCATCAAATATCTTAATTTGCGTTGCATTCAGAAGATGAACGAAGGTCTTATGGGTTTGGAATGACATGAGGGCGAGCAATTAGATAGAATTTTCATTTTTGGGTGAACTAACCCCAAAAAACGAACCCAATTGCTCGTCGTCTGTCACTTGAAGTGGCCACACAGCGATAAAGCTGATTGTAGTCTGATTAATGTCTGGATGCTGGATGAAACTAATCTACAATACTTTTTAATTTTCTAGGTCTGTTAGTCCAACTTTGCAAAAACCGAACTGGTATGGTTTTTCAGTAAGACTTAAGCTTATACATTACATTTTGTGAAAAAAAATGCATTATTGCTTTATTATTTGCCTCCATTCAATCAACAACCTATTGATGGAACAATTGTTTGTTCCCGCCCTACTTTTTTTTTTTTTTTTTTTTTTTTGATAGTCTGTCACAATATGAAAGAAAAGATCTGTTGCTACTTCTGTTTCATTGAGCACGTTTACATGCACACCAATATGCTGATAATTCCCAAAAATCAGGTTCTTGAAATAACCCGTTGTCCCGGTTTACATGTAAATCGATAGCCCTGCAACGCAGGTAAACTGCATTTACAAGACTTTAATAATAAATCAGATTATTTCCCAGTAGTACATCTAAACATACAAAAGTATTCTAACATGTCAGCAGGAAATTTATGAACTCGTATATTATACTCTCATATTAGACACTCGTGCAGTCACAGATGCAGCATTTCCACTGAACACTTCTAATTCGGCTACATGAGATGAAAGCACATTTTTATAATTTCTTATGTCAAGAAAGAGTCAGAGTTTGTGGTATATATTTCCTCGAAAGGCTCGCTCTGTCTGGATGTGCTTAAATCCGCAGTAAGGGTGCTTTCCTGTCACATATCACACACGCGCACTTCAATAAGGCGGCAGAACGCAGCTTAATGTGTTTACTTGCCAGGAGAAATCAGGGTAAGGTGCAAAAAAAAAAAACCTAGCTGTGTTGATCAGTTTATGCTTAAGCCGTTTATGGCTTTACTCCGATAAAGGAAAACAGGTTAACGTGTTTACAAGATAACATGCATTGTCAACTTAAGCATAATTGGGTTACGAACGTGCATGTAAACGCACTCACTACGACTTTAAAGTTTGTGTAAGCGCATTTCTAGAACTCTATAGAAACTCTGTGAAAACCACTCAAACCATGAACATTTTTACACAAGCATACTCTACTAAAAAAATCTTTTATATGATACTAAGTCCTGAGGAATCATTGCTAATTATTTCAAATTAATTAATTTGCCATTGATCTTGTCCTTGAATCCTAGCCACTACTAGTTTTTGAAAAAAAAAAACATTTATTCCACAGTCTTTGTGTCATGAATAATAAACCATCACTCGTCGTCCCTCCTGTAGCTTACTGCAGGTTTTCAAAGCATATGACTCATTTCAAAGCCATTTACAATGAGTTCTGTCATTTTTAAGAGCTTTGCAGTGCCACTGCGTGACTGTGTAACTGTTCATTCAGTGTGAGAGTCATTGTCAGGGAATGTTCAGCGAAATGCATCAAGTTGAAACACTGGATCAAGGTGTTCTTTAGCTTTTAACAACGGCTACACAAATTGGCATGACTTTAACGGCCATCTCTAAGTGAACACTTTGTTACACGTCGGCCTATATCTATCGTGAATGTTACAGTTGATTGACTTTCCTAGTTAAGATGAGGTTCAACCCTTCAGCGATTCCAAGAATCGCTGGCACACAAATGAAACCACTTCAGATGCCATATGCAAGCACAGCTGCTTCAAGAAATAGAAATAACCACTAAAACGTGTGCTCACAAAACCAGCAAGTGCAGAGAACACCCTCTGAATCGCTGTGTAATTTAACGGATGCTCTGGAGCATCGCTGTCTCATCTTTGCACGCTCGGGGAAACGCGCGGCTGTCGGATTGATCCTTCTCCCTGCGGCGTAATTGAAATTGCATAACAATATCACATCTCATTTTAGTACAGCTGCCGCTTCTGAGAGAAGCTGTTGGAAACTCGGGTGCTTCTGAATTAGAAGCTCAAGCCCGGGCCAACCTGCTCGCACTGTAGTTGGCAAAGTACTTTAGTCTGAAGTATTCAGCTCCATCTATTGCAGTGACAGTAAACTCTCATTCTGTTTCTTTTCAGGATTACACAATTAGACATTAAGACCTACAGGGGTACTCAAGGAGATGTGAATTGTGAAGTCCGCAGCACTGACCTTTAGATTGTCACTGCACTCGACTGGAAAAAAATCCTTCATGTTATAAAGTGAACTCCAATACAGTTCAGTTGATTTGAACTCCTTTATGCCCTAGAAGGGTGACACACCATGAAATTAAAACTGCCCTTTAAAAAAACTGAATTAATTGGCTATATTTTACAGAATGCACTGTTACGCGCCTTTAGTCCAATCTGGTTCCAATGATTTATTCAAAGACACCTGAACGTCGATCAAGTGGATAAGCTGTCGTCTCGCATCAGTCTACTTGCTCCAAATCCCTTCATTTCATTGGTGATAAACTTGCAGAAAGTTGCATTGCATTCATGTTTCTGCTTGACATTGATGTGGCAGAGCCTTTGATTAATTATTGATCTGAGAAGTCGAACGAAAATGGGGGCATTGTCTCCCATTATGTTCAGTGTTATTTTTTTTATTTTTTTTTCCAGTGGCAGAACATTGCCATAAAAACATCCTCACATCTATATTTTATGTGTTCAGTGCCGGTTTTGGTCTCACCTTAATTTTAACACTGTTCTGATATAGTTTGAGATTTATCATCTTTCAAAAATCCTTTTTTTTTTCCAATGCATTTTTTTAAAGTGCTGGTGTGGCTTCCAATACGCTACTTGACATACAAATAGCTATTGACCAGAGGGGTTTCCATGCCATCTATGGTTTTTGGTAGTTTTTGTTGCTCTTTTGAGGTTTTATTAATTTATTTCCTTTCTACCCTTAAATGCGCTACAGTATATCTACAGTACCAAGGAGACTAGTCAGCCAGCAGTGCTGTTCAACAGAGATAAAGTTAATGAATAGTCCTAACAGTGCAGTTTACTTGTGGAGTCCTCTGCCCTTTTCATTTAGGAGTCCTGAGATTGATGCTTTTATTCTGGACCGCTGTGCCATTATAGTTCTCCACCTTGTTTGTGTTAATGATGGAGTTGATAACAGGGATGATGAGTCAGATGGAGCAAATGCGTTCTGAGTTACTCCACCTTGACCCTCTCATCATGTTATCCAGGGCTAACTTATTCTACCCATCCCCCTGCCATTGTGTTTAAAGATTCATGCTAGATAGGGGGTTCAAATTAATTATTGATGTTTGGCCCATCTTCTGCTGACCTGAACATCTGCTAGGTCAAACAAGTTGGAGATAAATGGTTAAAATGCTTTATTTATTCATTGTTATTCTCCAAGTGTTGGAGATGGTAGTGTTTGGCTTGGGGTCTAGGTATATTTGCTCTTTGTTCAGCAGTTCATTTTTTATTCTGTACCACATGATGTAGTGCATCATGAAATATAAAATCTGTCCACTTTTGATTTATTTTTGTACAGTTCATAAATATAGGGGTCTTGATCATCAGGGTTCCCTCTGTAATTGAAAACCTAGAAATATGTCTTCAGAATTAGTGCTGTCAAATCGATTAATCGCATCTAACATTAAAAGTTTTTGTTTATAATATATGTGTGTATATATTATATGTATATACTGTGTATATTATATATTTGTGTGTGTGCATGTCTCTATTTACTGTGTGTATATATATATATATATATATATATATATATATATATGTTTACGTTAGGTGCAACTTAATCACAATTAATCGTTTTGACTACACTAATAAATATCAATATCATATATGAAATAGAATGTGTTTCCCAAAATTTTGAAAATATTAATAATACACTAAAATATTTTTTAGTGAAAAATTGGAAGTGCAGTCCTTGCTATAAAAGGATTTTTTTAAATCATTATGCAATAAACTCGAACGACTGGATATATCATAGAAATTCATTGGTCAAAAAAGAGTGGGAAACCTGTACCATGCTGTGTGTGTGTGGGGTGGACACCCTTGGGTCCAGAGGTTTCGTGCTGGGACACATCAGGAGCTCATAAACCAGCCCAGAATAGCAGCGTGTCAGACACCCTCCCAGCATTTGCAACTTTGGTGGAGCCTGACTGAGGTATTTATACTGCTGCCTCGAGCTACACGATTATGCCCAGCCCTGTGGAGAAGGTTCAAATCCGAGGATCACTGCGTCACGCTCTAAATTCAAAGCTGATGATTTACTATAGATCTTTCTCACTCAAAATCTAGTCTCACAGACACATACTTTTGATTTTAAGTCATTAAGTCTTATCCAGTTTGCACTTATTCTGTCCAAGAACTACACACTCAGGACAAGACCAACCACAGATTGCTTTGTTTTGTGCTTTTTAGGAATAGATCAATCTGAAATGGATGGATGGCACAAAACAGAGTTTTTAAACATGATTTTGCTATGCAATCAGACAATTGGTCTAAATTAAGCTTTTGATTTTTCACATGTGTTTTCCATTTTTGCGTGCAATATGCACTGGACTGTCAGTGAAGGAACTGTGGGCCGCCTGTGGCTGATACTACACAAACATAGTTGAACTAGTCTGGGTATTGTAACATTACCAGATTAAATAACATGTCTGCCATTGAAGTGCATAGTAAATAATGTCCCTCGGATTTTAGATGGCTTCATTAGAGTACTACTGCAGATCAATATGTGCAGTGATACAATCACATGAAAACACAGACAAGTGGCTACTTTTCTCCTGCCCATTTCTCTCCAGAGCTCATTATAGCAGCATCTTGTGCTTGTTTTAGCCTCATAATAAAATTAATTCAGATGGCGCTTGAAGAACAATCCTGTGAATTAATTAAACTCATCTTATTACCCAGTGGTGTGCCTGGAAAAGAAAGGCAGACCTGTCACAAATGGCAAGTTGTGGGGTTTTTTTTGTTGTCAATTTTTTTTCCCCTGATTACCATGACAACAACATGCTGTTTTTGGCACACAAACTTCCCTCATTCATCTGTTTGCCTTGCCTGCAGAGCCAAGACATTGTCAGCATCAAAATAACTTCCCTTTGTCAAATATTTGTGTGGAAAAGCCTCTCTGGTCTCGTATGTGGCCCGTGTTTGTCGTCAACGAGAGACAGTCACCAGCTAATGAGAATTCTTACTCCTCCATGAGCAAGCGTTGAAACTGTTTGAGTTTAACAAGCTGGAAATAACTATGCCACATCAAGAGTTTCTTGAAATCACAATTGATTAGAGCCATACAGCTTTTATTGTAAACTGTTTTGAATGGCCTAAATTGAAGCTGAATTTGAAATGGAACACCATGTCAGAGCCACTTTTGTTGGCAAATTGCTGTTTCTATCTTTCCATCTTTATCACTGTCGGTCTACCTCCCTTCGATCACCTTTTAGGTAAAAGGTAAATGTTCATTCCTTTTTATATTGTGATGTAAAAGTTCAAAGTTGCGTTTAAGTACTACTGTAGTTTCATGTTTGAGCATTAATATACAGTTTTTTTAAGAATATCTGTATAGATGCAAACAATAAATCATGCTTTCTTTGTCACTTTGAATGCTAACCATGAAATAATGGTTCTGAGGTAAGAAACATGACATGTTGTGACTTGACACATTCTATTTTCTGCATGAATTTGTGTAAAACGTATATGTTTATGTATAAAATGCTTAATCATCACTGCATGAAAATAGGAATGCACAATATGTTGTTTGAATGTATTGGTTTTCGTTTTAAATTGGTATCTGTTGCTATTGATGATATATTGGATATTTAATTGTGCATGTTTTTACATTTATATTCCATTTATAATTTAATTACACTGTAATTTTTTGCCCACCTCAAAATGAGAATTTTTGGTGATGCCTAAATCCACCATTTAGAATGATTTGTTTTGTTGTTTAATTTCAATTGTATCTGTAAAACAGGGTAGAAATTTGATAATGATTATTTATCAGTTATCAGCCATAACAAGATAATTAATAATAATAATAATAATTCGAAATAATAATAATAAAAAAGTGCATCCCTACATTTGAGCTGATGGATTAATCAAGGTTAAATGTAGCAGTATTGGGTTTATGTTGAACAAATTGGTTGAATGAACACTGTCTAGCAGTGTTGTGCTTTCAGTGTTAAACAGTCATGCATTTAAGTCTGTACAAAAGCTGCTCACTTTTAAATGTTTATTTAAATACAGTAAAGTTCCCCAGTGCCTCACTTTGTCTGAAAACATTTTTGTTGTGTTGTTCTTTAGTGGACCAAAGCATGTTTGAGAACTGCAATGCTGCGGAACAGCCGAAGCTGAACTTTCGTCCGGCAGGCTCCACAGACACGTCTGCCCTGGCAGGATCCAGGACAGGTGGCAGCCAGCACCTAAAAAACGCCCTGAACTTGGGCAAAGCCATGGGTGCGAAGGTAAACGACTTGCTCCGCCGAAAAGATCCCAACAGCTTTGGAGACATTGGAGTCACAGAGGTGAATAAGAACGTGGAGCCAGTGTGGTCCAACCTGACGGAGATGGGACACAGTACAGTAAAAAACAGGTAAAGATTTCACACTCACAGCTGCAAATGGCAATGACCTCAATATGCTCATTATATTCAATTGACTTCATGGTAAGAATAAAATTGCTAAGAAGTTGTCAGCCGTAGCACTTGCTTTTGACATTTAAATGACCATAGTGCTTCTACAGAGGCAGATTTAAGGCTGGACTGCGATATGTCCCAATCTGATACTCCCTTTTTACTGTCCTGTCTAACAAATGTCAAATAAAAAAGGAAGTAAACAAAATGTTCCTCTAAACATGGGATGATTGTTGATCTGGTTCCAGTACACTTTTATCCACTAATGTTGAATGAATGTATTCCATCCAAAGTGTGTATATATGCAGACGTATATTTGCAGTCCTGGTCAGAAGTATTGGCACCCTTGAGATATATATATAATATATATATATATTAGGGCTGTCAAACGATTAAAATATGTAATCTCGATTAATCGCATTAATGTCATAGTTAACTTGCGATTAATCGCAATTATTTTTTATCTATTCTAAATGTCTCTTGATTTTCTTTTTGTCCCATTATTTTTTCTCATTTTAATGCTCTCAACATGGAAAAGTGGATCGGCTTGCTTTGTGCAAATGTTTTTTATTGAAAACAACATTGACATATACTGTGTTCAATTTCACACTAACATTCTCACTTGGAGCAAATAATCTCTCAATGTAACACTGTCCATTAATAAAAGGGTGAAAGAAATACTGACGAGGTCCTGATATTGACGAGGGGGCGGAGAATTCGCATCAGCTGTGTGTAGACATGTGCCGGTATTCGGTAATGCGATAAATCGCGGTAATGAATATGCACGATATTGTTATCGCGGCCACTTCAAAATACCGTGAAAAATAATAGATTTGAATTTAGACTTTTAGAACACGCATTAGCTAATTTTCTATCAACCGCTTAAACACTGCGTATATGCTCCGCAAAACACGTGCGCACTCTGATGTAAACAATCCCCACATGTATAAGCACTGTGTGCACGCGGCGCAGAGCGCACTCTAGTCTAATGTAAACAATCCTCACATGGAGTAGAAGCATGGCGGAGGGAGGAACGCTGCTGACGATTTACCCCCCGCAGGGCTGCCAACTCTCACGCATTCAACTTGAGACTCAAGCGCCTTTCAGACAGGACGCAGAATACTCGCGGGGACGTTTTGTTGCTGCGTCGACCAAAGCACGCCGGGGTCAAAGTTAAAAATAGTTCAACTTTTTATTTGCAGAATAGCAAATCGCGTTCCGCGCTCTGTCTGAAAGCCGCTTTACGGAATTGACACTTTTCACACGCTCTCACGCAGAGAAAAATCGCGGAGCAAAGAGGACACTGACACCGACAGACTAGACAGAGCAGGTTACTTTTGATATGAAAAAAAAAAGGTTCTGTCCATTGTGACAGATCGCTGCGCCTCAGTTCAAGTAAACCGATCATCTGTTACTTTTTATTTAAAGATACAGTACAACTTACCTTAAGGTTTATGCCTCATACAAAATGTCGATCAATCAGTGTTTTTCACGGAAAGAGGTCAATAAAACTGCAGGAGAACAGTTATGTCACAGAACGTTACATTTACCTCAGGAAAGCCATTTAATGACCAGCACTTTAGTTGACTAGAAAAAATTGTCATTTTGCTAAATATGTGCACTTTATTACATATTAATTATATGTTTACTTGTCATTACATAATTGTTATTATAATGAAAACCGCATTATATTTAATTTCTCTCTGTTTACAGCATTATGTGAGATATATTTTTTTCTTGAGAAAAATTAACATGCAGACTGTAGCCTACCTAATATTTATCCAAATGAGTCAATATTGAATTAAGATTAAAATCAAATACAAGAATTTATTTGAATAATACAAACAGTAACCTACCAGTCATTGTACCATGTAAACATTGTAACACGTTGTCACTAAACTTAATAAAATTCTGTTTAGTTACCATGTTTTGAAAATCACAATTACACATTGTAATGCAAGTTGTTTTTTTAGATACCCGCAATCCCGCAAAGTTTCTCTTGAGCAATTAAAATATCGTGATAATACCGTATACCGTGATAAAAGCTCAATCAATTAATCGCAGCACGAAAATTTGATACCGGCACATGCCTAGCTGTGTGTGTGTCTGTGTGTGTGCTTGGCCATCAAGTGGTATTTCAGACTGGAAATACCACTGCGATAATGATAGCTCAGTTCACAACGACAAAACACACAGATCACTTTGGTCTTGTCAATGGAACCATTTGGCAACTTTTTAAAAGTAAACTTTCCATTCAGAATCATTCGTCATCCACTCAAAGCGCAACGTTAACCAACTATTTGGCCGGCTCGCAAGCCCAAAAGTGTGTGCGGCGCGCCTGTTGTTTTGTTTCCGGTCTAGCTAGATCCGCTTGCGCTTTGGTCGACGAAGCAACAAAACGTCCTCGCGTGGCGCAAGCCATTGAAATGAATGGGTTTCATAGCGCAGCGCAGCGCCGCGCATGCCGCGTCCTGTTGTAACAGCATGTGAAAAAAACTACAAAGTTTGCTAGGCCAAAAAGACCGTTAATCGCGCGATAAAAAAATTGACGCCGTTAAAATGGGTTTGCGTTAACGCCGTTAATAACGCGTTTAACTGACAGCCCTAATATATATATATATATATATATATATATATATATATATATATATATATATATATATATATATATATATATATATATATAATACATATATACAGTACATATGGCTGACACAAATAACATATTAGTATCTGCGATTATTAATATGTTCAGTTTAACGTGTTAAAATATTTAATGCAATTAATGCAGCATCCAAGTCCTATCCTAATTTAACTTAAATTAAAAGTTATATATTTAAAAAAAAATATTCATTTAAATTATACTGTTATATGTTGAATGGCTATAATTACTAATTTCTTCCAGAAATTGAGAAAAAAAATCTAAATGTGCGATTTAATTAGTCAGTTAAATCGATTGATGGCACTAATATATTGATCAGTTCATTCAGTCCTTACAGACCGTCATTCATCGTGGCAGATGGCCGATCATATTTTTCTGTTGCAGTTCACATCTCTTTCAGCAGTGAATGTGAAAACAGGAGAAATGTCTTTGAACACTGTTATTATATGAGAACCACATGGGTTACTGCTGAGATTTGATTGACATCTCTGAGAGAGAGAGAGAGAGAGAGAGAGAGAGAGAGAGAGAGAGAGAAAGAAAGAAAGTCTTTTCATGCTGGCAACTGTATCCACCATCATTATCAGCAGCCTTCAAGAGAATGTACATGTGTCTATGAGTCATTGTGTGTGTGTTGCATCAGGCAAACTTTGACTAGTCAAGGGTTTGTTTTAATTGGCTGAAATCTTACCAGTTGTGCAACATCTAGTATACACATTCCTTCCAGCTTTTTTATTATACCTGCTTGTAAATATTATGGAAATAATGCATTTATGATCATAACTGTAGTGCTTGCTAAAACAATCGTTGAAAGACATTACTAGGTCTCATACTTGGAATTAGCGCTTTAAACAAATGCCTTAATGTCAGCCATCCTTCACCATTCGTGCCACAAGGATGAATGATATGTTCAAACGGATAAATAAAATATCCCATGGACTTTGATTATCATCAACTTTCATATCTTCAACAGACCAAGAGCAAATTCCACTATCATAAAATAATAAATGAAATGATGCATTTACAAGAAGCCAATTTCTTATCATCTCTAGAAAGGCTATTATTGCATAGCATGTGACATTATTGAGGGAATTGTGCAGTTATCATGGGAGATTTATGGTAAGTTCACCATTACGTAGACAATAATTTGACTAAATGACTGTGAGCATCTCAAGTAACTTGAGGACCATGACATTATTGCATCTAATGTTCTTGTCCATGGACCTTTTTTTACATAATTTTATAATATATCAACATATATATTATACTCTACCATTTAAAAGTTTGGATGAGTACATTTATTCTTATTTTTTGAAAGAAGTTTCCTCACCAAACAATCGAAAAATACTAAACTAAATACTATTATGATTAAAAATAACTTTTTTTCTATTTTTAATATATTTTAGAAATGTAAATTATTTATATGAAGGCAAAAGCTAAATTATCAGCAGCCATTACTCCAGAAACATTTCTTATAATGAATGTTGAAAACAGTTGTGCTGTTTAATATATTTAATAGACCGTTTTGCTGCTTGCTTTCCTCCTTACCCCTGTAGGCTTGATCTGTGCTATTAAATGTACCTTTAATAAGATTTGTTCAAATGAAGTGTACTCTTGTATTACAGAGAGAGATGATGTAGTCTTACAAATCTTTTTTTTTTTTTTTTTTTTTTTTTGTAGTAGTATCATTTTGGACCACCATGCAAGAGAACTGAAAAAATTCAGCCCGCATATTTGCTCTGATTTAGTCTTGCACGATCACATTGTGTCTTTGCTTTTTTCCTTCTCTCACACAGTCACGTGTCCTTGGACTCCTTCCCTCGGCTTGATCCCCCACCTCCCACCGGTAAAAAGCGTCTCCCACGTGCCCTGAAGACCACCCAGGACATGATGATATCCTCTGACCCCGTGGTGGCCTCCCCAGAATCCTCCTTCGTCTCCTCACCTGACAAGATCACCAAAGATAAAGCTGAGCTTCAGTCTGAACCAAGCCTTGAAGAGGCCGGCCTTGAGAACCCTTCAGAACCCGGCGACCGTGTCAACAGCCAGATGGAGAAAAGGCCTGGATTAGAACTAAAAAACGAGCCCGCAGCTGTGGTGACGGATGAGAAAGATTCTGAGGCTGTCGATCAGTCACAGCTGCTGCTTTCTGTTCCAGATCTCATTCACAAAGACAATCTGGACCCAAAGAAACTGGCCAACTCGGAAACTAGAATGGCTTCCACCCCGTGTCCAGGGAAAGGGGGCTGCCGCATCAGCGTCACTGAGGGGGAACTGTTGGGGAACGGCACTGTGGATTACCGAACCCTCAACTTGGAGAACGAAGAATCCCACCCTGACCTGCTGTCATTTGAATAACAGGCTTCCACAATGACAAAAGAGAGGCCAAAGTGGCTTGAATCAGTCATTTAGACTGCTTTCATTCTGCATTTAATATTTTGCCTTTATAGCAAAGTACCACTGATTGTACTTAGTTATTTCGTAGATATAATTATTCAAATGATGAAAATCACTGGGGTTTTTTTGTATTCATAGCAGCATAATTCTTTGAAAGATTGTATTTTAAAGTATTTGTGGACCTGTAATTAAAAAAACATGATGAATCAATTAACAGAAACCAAAGTCAATACAACACTGCAAAAAAAAAGTTTTTTAAAGTATTTCTTGACTTTTTTTTCCAGTCAAATATTCCAGTAGAATTTACTGGAACTTCAGATGAATTAATTTACTTGAAAAGCAACACTGCATAAGATATTAAGACGACTTCTCGTTATATCTTGAATATTAGAGTATTTTGTATTTCTCTCTGCGACATGACAGATTTTTTCACAAGTATAACCCGTATAGACAAAACATTTATGTTACAAAAGATTTCTATTTCATATAAATGCTGTTCTTTTCAACTTTCGATTCATCAAAGAATCTTGTTAAATATTTTAAATGGCTGTTTTCTACATTGATAATGATACTAAATGTTTCTTGAGCACCAAATAAGCATATTCGAATGATTTTTATAGGATCACTATAATGACACATAAGACTGAAGTAATGATGCTGGAAAATTTAGCTTTGCCATCACAGGAATAAATTACATTTACAAATATTTTCAGATAAATGTTTCTGCTTTTTTTATCAAGTAAATCCAGCCTTGGTGAGCATAAGAGTTAGACACTTTCAAAAAATGTGTACCAACTGCAAACTTTTGAACGATAGTGTACATTCTTAAAAGAACAGTCTTATTTATGCAGTGTTGTAAAATTTGTCTCTAAAAACATATTTACATTTATCTTCTTTGAAGGATTTTTGGATATTTTTTACTGGAAAATTAGACAAAAATACTCATTAAGAATATATTTTTTCTGCAGTGTTACTGTAATACCTCTGAAGCGGTCTTAACTGTTTTAAAAGTGGGCAGCATTTCATGTCTTTGATTTTTATTTATTTTTTGCTTCATTTCTATTTTACAAGCTTGACTTTATAGATGCTAGTGTTGTGTTTTATGACCACATCTCTGACCTTGTGCTCAATGTCATAATCACATGGCCTTGGGTCAGTCCATGAAGCAGTATGCACCTAACGGTAGCTGTATGTACTGCTTCCGTGTTGTTTTTGACACAGACCTCTAGATCAACTTTCAAAGTCTCAGAGAGAGTCTCATACCTTAGCGATAATCGTCAAGGTGCTGATGGCTTGAGGAATGTCAGTAATGAGGCTCAGTCAACATGAAGGTATGCAGAAGGGTTCTGAAATTTCCTGGAATGCCATAACTCGACACTAATCTCGATCCTCGTCCTCTTGTTTGTGTAGACAGCCCGACTCCTGTGATATTCTCTCAGGCCTGTTCTTAATCACACACAATGGCTCCTCTGGAGAGATTTCGGGCTTTTCCGTTGCTAGCAATGCCGCTATTTACACTCCCATTATTTATAGAGATACACTGTCAGCCTGCATATATGTACGGATGTACTGAGATGTCGATTGCAATTCAAAGCTGCAAGTCTTGGCATAAAATAGCTTTTATGCATTATGAAAGATGACTGAATGAAAGTTTTGAGTTGTCATGTATGTTTTGGCATCATAGCATTAATTCATCTCTATGCGCTTTATGAATGTCTTTTATGTACCACATGTTTTGGTTACACTACCGTTGTCATACTATATGTGCAATCATGCATAATAACTCAAAAAAGTTTGAACACTAAAATAAGAATTCAGAGTGTACATTTGCAGTTGAGTTGATGAATTAATATGGACCACTTGTATTGTGTTGTGTTACTGGATCATCAGATATGAACTCAAAGTATTTTATGAAATGCTTTTATAACTTCTATGTATAAGTGCTGGCAAAGCAACAGCTGAATGAATGAATGAAATAAAATGATATTTATCTTATTGTTTTAGCTTTTTTAGATGGTGTTTAGAGTTGAGAAGATTCTTGATAGAAACTTAACATGGCAGGAATGTTATTACTCATTTTTTTGTGATGATTTATGTATTTTAATTTCAATCAAAGTGGTCACATCATTGTCACAGTTTGTTTGAATGAAGGAAAAAGAATGTTGAAGGAAAAACGCATGTATATGAAGGTTTTCAGTGCGCTGAAATGTATTTTGAGAAGCTGGATATATTAAAGTGGTTTCCCATTATACAAATTGTCTATTCATGACACATTTTGGGTCTGGGTGCTGTTATTTTTTAAATGGATTTTATGCAACTTATTTTTCATTCAAGGCTATTTATAGAAGGGAATTTACAGTGTCTGTAATAAATGTAACTGCAATAAAGCAGGACTATGATGATTGCAGTGCCTGAGACATGCCACTAAAGGCCATACTTCTGCGTCGAACTCCCGCCGTAGCTACGTCGTACCGTAGGCTGTGTGTAGCGCGCGTACCCTGGCGTGCACCTCTCCAAAAATGTAACAGCCCGTCAATTCTGCGCGGACACAAGCGCTGTGATTGGCCTGCTAGAACCCCTTCCTCGGATTTCACATGTTCCCTCTGCATGCGTCAACGCGGACAACGACGCAGAAGTATAAATTAAAACGAATCGGTTACCTAACGTAACCTCGGTTCTCTCTAGATGAGGGAACGAGTATTGCGTAAGCTAGCTTACGCTATGGGAAAGATTCATCTTTTCTGAGAAATTGAAGCCAAAAAATTATCCTATAATTTTGTATCCATTGTCAACGCAGTTCAGCTGCAGCAGACCATGAGCGGGCTAGCTAGCAGCTCATTGGTTCGCTCACAGAGAACTGCTTAAGCCTATGAGGAGACGCAGATGAACTCTCGGCCAATGAGAGTCTGACCTGCTCTCATTGCGTCAGAGCCCGCCGAAACGGGCGTGGTCAGAGAGTATATCTTGGCGTCCCAGGCTGTCAACTCTGGTTTTTCATAGAATGAAGCGAGAACGCTAGTAGCACAAGCACGGCCAGGAACGCAATACTCGTTCCCTCATCTAGAGAGAACCGAGGTTACGTTAGGTAACCGATCGTCTGACCGGAGCAGTGCGAGTAATGTATAATCTCAGGGCCCTGTCCGGACACAGGAGATTAGCGTCAGATTCGCTATCGGATGCAGGCAGAGCCGATAGGGAAATAACTTGTGCCCTGAATGGGGTACCAATCGCTTTTGGGACATAACCATGTCTAGGTTTGAGAACGACTAAGGAGTCATTGGGCCCAAACTCGAGACAGGAAGCGCTAGTGGACAGCGCGTGAAGGTCCCCCACACGTTTTACTGATGCGAGCGCGAGCAGAAAAACGGCTTTGAGTGAAAGGTATTTGAGGTCCACGGTGTTTAACGGTTCGAATAGGAGGGCTTTCATAGCTTCGAGAACTATGGAAAGGTCCCAAATCGGCACCGAAGGGGGGCGTGGGGGGTTCATCCTTCTAGCTCCCCTGAGGAAGCGGGTGACCAAGTCGTTTTTGCCCAGTGACTGGCCGCGCCGGGGTTCAACAAACGCTGCGACGGCTGCCACATACACCTTGAGAGTGGACGGGGACCTGCCCTTGTCCAGCATCTCCTGGAGGAAAACTAACCAGGAAGGAACCTCGCATGACCGTGGGTCCAATTTTCTGTCGGTGCACCATTTAGAGAACACAGAACATTTAGACGCATAGAGCCTTCTAGTAGAAGCCGCTCTAGCCTGCATGATCGTGTTTAACACTCCCTCTGGCAAAGCAACGGGTAGTCGTTGATCACCCACGCATGTAGCGCCCAGCGCTCTGGGTGGGGATGCCAGATCGTGCCGCAAGCTTGGGAGAGGAGATCTGCTCTGACTGGGATGGGCCACGGGGCTGTCAGTGACAACTGAGTGAGCTCCGGGAACCAAGTCTGACCCTCCCAACGCGGGGCTATGAGGAGCACCGAGTGGTGTGTTTCCCTGATTCTCTGAAGCACCTGTGGTAGCAGAGAAACCGGAGGGAAAGCATAAAGCGGGCGGCTGGGCCAGGTCTGGGCTAGCGCGTCCACGCTCTTTGTGAAAAATATTGGGCAGTGGGTGTTCTCCTCTGAGGCGAAGAGGTCCACCTCTGCTCTGCCGAATATCCGCCATAGCTTTTGAACTGTAAAAGTGTGCAGGGACCATTCCCCGGGGGGAATGGGGTTCCTGGACAGACTGTCTGGACCGTCGTTCAGATGGCCCGGCACGTGCGTCGCTCTGAGCGAGAGCAGGTGACACTGAGACCAAACTAAGATGTGTTCTGTCAGCCGGAAGAGATTCCTGGATCTGACTCCGCCCTGACGGTTTAGATAGGAGACCACGGCTATATTGTCCGAACGGATCAGCACGTGGTGATCGTGAATGCGCGGGAGAAAGCGCGTGAGCGCGTTCTCGACCGCCAACATCTCCAAACAGTTTATGTGTAGGAGGCTCTCTTGAGCTGACCAGGGGCCGAAGGCCGGTGAGCCCTCGCAGACCGCACCCCAACCCTTGTTGGATGCATCTGTCGAGATGACTTTTCGGCGAGAAAAGGTCCCCATGGAAACGCCCCGCTGAAACCATTCTGCCACAGTCCATGGCTGCAGAGCTGTGATACAGGTCTGCGTTACCTTTATCAGCTGGCGGCCCGTGGTCCACGCACGGTGAGACACACGGCTCTTCAACCAGAACTGAAGCGGGCGCATGCGCAGTAACCCCAGCTGGAGCACCGCGGAGGCTGAGGCCATGTAACCCAACGCCTTCTGAAAAGTTTTCAGAGGTGTGAGTCTGTTCATCTGAAAAGATGCGGCGAGACGCTGAACACGGCGCGCGCGCTGTGTTGACAGACGAGCCGTCATCGTGACCGAGTCTAGCTCTATACCCAAGAAGGAGATAGTCTGACTGGGATGTAGTGCGCTCTTTGTCCAGTTGACAGAGAGGCCCAAAGCTTTCAGATGGTCGAGGAGAACTGTACGATGAGACAGTAGCTCTCTCTGCGATTGTGCCAAAATCAGCCAGTCGTCCAAATAGTTCAGTATTCGCAGCCCCTGACTCCGGAGGGGGGCGAGCGCCGCATCCATGCACTTCGTGAACGTACGGGGTGCTAAGGATAGGCCAAACGGAAGGACGGTGTATTGATAAACCTGGCCTTCGAAGGCGAAACGTAAGAATGGCCTGTGAAGGGGATTTATCTGAATCTGAAAGTAAGCATCTTTCAGATCTAGTGAAATGAACCAGTCCCCCTGGCGCACGTGCGCGAGGAGTTTCCTGATCGTGAGCATTTTGAATAGTCTCTTCATGAGAACTTTGTTCAGAAATCTGAGGTCTAAGATTGGTCTGAGGCCACCGTCTTTCTTGGGGACAAGGAAATAACGGCCGTAAAACCCTGACTCGCTCATAGACAGAGGAACTCTCTCTATAGCCCTTTTGCACAATAGTTTTGCTATCTCTGAACGGAGCAGCGTCACTGCTTCTGGGTTCACAGTAGTTTCTAGCCGCGCTCGAAAACGTGGAGGGCGGCGGTGAAACTGTAAGCGATAGCCTAGCCTTATTGTGTTTAGCACCCACTGGGAAATTCCCGGAATAGCTTCCCACGCTTTGAAGCGTAACGCTAGGGGGTGAATGGCTACCTGGTCCCCGTCGTTGCACCTAGCGGGCTGCGTGAGCGCGCTCATATTGTTTATGACAGCGGGACTTACACTCAGAGAGGAGTTTATGGGCCGTGTAACAGAGTGAGCAGAGGGGGGACGCGCACACGGGCTCGTGGGCGCGCTTATTTACTCTGAAACTCGAGCGGGTTGGAACCGCTTTATGAGAGTGGACTCTGTGTGAGACACGGGGACTGAAGTGCTTTTGTGTATGAGTGAACACAGTGTTGTGGGCACATTTTCTACACAAGAGGCTTTTATGCTCTTTTTGAGATTTCTCTGGGTCGCCGTGAAAACGGCGTTTTCGCTCATGCAAGCGGGAAGGGAGACCGGCTTGGTAATGGCGATGTACACTGCTGTAGTAGCCGCGTGAGCGGGGACTAACAGAGGGCGAAACTTTGACGGCGGTCCGGCCGCGGCGGGAGAGCGCCGTCTTTTTCTCAGCTGTGCTAGGCAGACTTCGAGTGATCAGGTTTCAGCGCGATCCGAGGCCGAGGCCCCCGGGGAGGCGGCGGTCTGTGGCGGCTGTCAGAGCGAGAACGAGGGCGGCCGCCCTGGCGTCGCTGAAAAGTCTGGCTGTGCTGAGCTGGGCGCTGGGGTGGGGCTCGTGTAGGAGGCTGGTCACGTGAGCGGCCTGCAGAGGAGCTAGCGCGACGAGGCAGAAAGAAATTCATGGCCTGGGAAGCTTTCTGTACTTCGGAGAAACGGTCGACGATACCCGTGACGGCAGATCCGAAGAGGCCGGATGGAGAGAGCGGGGCGTTGAGAAAGGCGGCGCGCTCAGAATCTCCCATGTCGGCGAGTGTGAGCCAAAGATGTCTTTCAGACACACAAATGGCGGCCATGCATTTCCCCAGGGCTTGCGCAGCAGATTTTGTAGTGCGAAGGGCAATGTCCGTGGCGCTCCCTAAATCCGCGACTGAGGGGGGATTTTTTCCGCTCTCATCCCATTCACGAAGTAAATCGCCCTGTAGAATCTGAAGGACGGACATGGAGTGGAGTGCAGAGGCTGCTTGACCGGCGGCTGAGTAAGCGCGGGCGTGAAAGCTAGAAGTCGCTCTGTAGGCTTTAGAGGGAAGCACAGGTGATGAGCGCCATCTCGTGGAAGGCGGGCATAAATGTGCGGCGACCAGGTCCTCTACAGGGGGAATGGAGAGATACCCCTTTTCTGCGGCTCCGTCCACAACGCGAAGCGGGGTGGAAGAGTCAGAGCGAGCTCTGGCAGAGAGCGGGGCATTCCAGGACTTCGTGAGTTCCACGTGCAGCTCAGGCAGGAAGGGCGCGGCCCGTTTAGAGACGGGAGTCGAGCGCTGGCGGAAGTAGCTGCCGTCCATGCGGTTGATGGTCTGCTCGGGGGGAGGGGACCAATCGAGTCCGAGGCGTTCGACGGCCTGTGAGAGGAGGCGCACTAATTCCTCCTCGATTCCAGCGCGGGTCCCAGAGGATTTTTGGGCCGAGGAGGCGTGAGAACCGGACCATTCCTCACTATCTGAAGCGAGAAGCGAACAGGTTTCCTTGATGTCCGCTGCGTCATCGGAGGTTACAGAGCGGCCACTTGGCGGCAACTGTACATCCGGAAGCGGCAGAGAAGGCGAGCGGGAGGCGACAGGCTCCGGCGGGATGAACGCTTCTAGCTGGGGTTCCGGCGGCCTCTGAGAGTGGCGTTTCTTCTTCCGTGGCGAAGTCAGAGGCGGCGCGGAAGCAACTTTAGTGGCCTGAAGTCGAGCCCGCAGGGTCGACAACGGCATCTCCTCGCAGAGATCGCAGCCGCCATCGGCGAGGGCGAGCTCGGCGTGCTCCAATCCGAGGCAGAGAGCGCAGATGACGTGGCGGTCTCCAGTCTCGAGGGGAGCGCGGCAAGAACCGCAGGAGGATTTACGAGACATCTTTAAAAAGACGCTCGGCTCTTTTAGAAATACTATTAAATAGGAAGCTTTCGTAAAAAGGATACAAATCCGTCGGATGGCGCTAGCTCGCAAGACGGCTGAAGGTGGCGAAGACGGCCGGCTTCCTCAGTCTCCCAGATGCTCGCTAGAGTTGCCTTTTCAACGACGGCGGCTTCTCTCAGGATCAGCAGATGCGTGTAGCTCGCTGAAGAAATGAAAAATCAGAGTTGACAGCCTGGGACGCCAAGATATACTCTCTGACCACGCCCGTTTCGGCGGGCTCTGACGCAATGAGAGCAGGTCAGACTCTCATTGCCCGAGAGTTCATCTGCGTCTCCTCATAGGCTTAAGCAGTTCTCTGTGAGCGAACCAATGAGCTGCTAGCTAGCCCGCTCATGGTCTGCTGCAGCTGAACTGCGTTGACAATGGATACAAAATTATAGGATAATTTTTTGGCTTCAATTTCTCAGAAAAGATGAATCTTTCCCGTAGCGTAAGCTAGCTTACGCAATACGACAGAACCTCTCGTAAGAGAACCAACGCGTAGTCTTTAGTAGAGGCTCCGTAGGTCCGACGAAGAAGTATAATCAGCCTTAAACCTGCAAGCTTTTGTTTATCAGAACTGATTCTTAACCATGAAGCTGCCATCACCCTAAATCCACCTAGTACGTAATTCACTAGCTTTTCTGCATCCGAATCAGGTAACGTGTTGTGTAGCTTAGCAATGTTTCTGAGGTGGAAGGTTGTTTTTGTAACACATGAAATATGATTTTTGAAAATCAAGTTTCTGTCTAATATAACACCCAGGTCTTTAACTGTAGAGGATGAAGTAACAGTAAATCCTTCTATATGCTAATTGTATTCTAAGAGATTTTGTACAGGTTTTTGGTCCAATAAGTAATACCTCTTGTCCGAATTTAATAGAAGAAAATTCCTGGTCATCTGATGTTTTACACACACTGTCAACTTGGAGAGATTTCTTGCAACTTTAGAGATTTTATCTGGTGGTGATGAAAGTGAGTGTGATCGACATAACAGTGGAAACTAATTCCATGTTTTTTTATAATATTACCAAGTGGCAGCATAGATATTGAAAATAGCAGAGGGTCTAACACAGATCCTTGTGCCACTCCATAATTTACTGACATTATCTTAGATTTTTCCCTGTTTAAACAGACAAAATGGTAAAGGTCTGATAGGTACGATGTGATGAGAGACCAGTGTTATTTCTGAGCAGAAAACTCCTTGAAAGAGAGCGGAAATACTCGACCATTGAGAAGGAAGGTCTTGCCATTAAGTGGGCTGTGGACTTCCTGCCGTACTACCTGCTTGGGCGTGAATTCACATTAAGAACTGATCATCGTGCGCTGAAATGGATGCACACCATGCAGAACAATAACTCAAGGATACTGCGCTGGTGTCTGACTTTGCAGCCTTATGTTTTTACAATTGAGCACTGTCCGGGTAAGAAAAACCTTATCGCTGACTATTTATCCCGTTTGCTTAATTTAGGACCACACATGTGTCAAACTTAAAGAACCACACTAAACCGTTTTGTGAGATCTTTAATTTGTGTTTGTTTTACTCTAGTGGCAGTCACGTGAAAGGTGCACATTCCATGGTGACTGTTATCAAAGTGGAACATACAAGGTGAAGTTGAACAAACAATGTTTTACTATTAATGTTCGTGTCTCTTTGTCTTACCGGTTCCTGGAAATGCTTAGTAGAAGGGGCCGCGAACTGGAAACTGATTACCGGTATATGTCATCCTGAAGAGGAGGGAATGGTCTATTAAGAGTATTTCGACCTAAATCTCATGAATGTTTATGTGTTTGAAGGTTTTCTAAGTGGTAATGTAACTGGTTAAAGATAGACATTATCAATGTATAGTTGGTAAGGTTGCCAGAGGAGATTAAAACTTAAAAAAGAATAGATGAAATGTTTGAAGGGAAGAAAAAGGGGTGTTTGGTTGGATCAGTTGCCAACAGTGTAACTTATTTTTCCCATGAGTTTTTTTTTTTTTTTTTTTTTTTGTGATGAGTTGTACTTTGAACAAATTCCTTTTGTAAGTTTGTTTTCCTGCTGAATTTCTGAGTTAAACTTGGACTTACAATGCAATTTTCCTTTGAACTGTGTTGCACTTTTTTTGGAATTTGTGGCACCCTGAATTAAATGAGAATTTTCTACGGACATTTCTGAAGTTTTTCCTTTCTTTTTTTTTTGCTGCTTGTTTAGCCAACGCACTGACCATCCTACAACATACGATCTAATGCCTGTCCCCAATAGCAGTGTAATTTTGTAGTTGATCTAAGTAAGTTAATAATATCTAATCATATTAAACTCTTAATTTTGACAAGCATATGGCATGCACCTATAGACCATATGTACCCACGCCCCTTTCCAGCGCTGAGCTCATTTGCTGCGTCCCAATTCGCATACTATCCGTCCTAAATAGTATTCGAAAATAGAATTAGTACGTCCCAAATCGTAGTATGTTGAAATGAGTGTCCCAAAGAGACCCGGATGGTCTACTATATCCGGTCAGAATCCGAAGTGCAGATCGATGCGCACTCTAACGGCTGATATTGCCCACAACCCATCGCAAGCTGGACGAGGATTCGGTTAGAACTACAAACACAAGTGAAAAGTGTTCAAAAACTACAGACATGGAGGACGCGCGAGTCCGGCGGTTATGTAGAGATTTAGAAAAAGGGGTTTGAGTGATTAATTATCAATATCTAACCTCACGAAAATGTATTTATTCAATGTTGTCCAGATTATATTGCATCTGCAGCATTGTGAACTTTTGCAAAGATACGTTTAGCCATTAACTTTTAAATGCATTATTATATTCAAATTCCAAACACATGAGGAGAGTCTCGGCATGGAAGCCCCATGACTGGCAGATGAACGTGCGACAACAATTCTCTCCGAAATGGTAAGAAGTTATATTAGATTGAATGGAGGATTTTAACTGTGACGAGATGATTGACAGGGCAGTTTACGGTGACAGGATGCACGCGACAGAGCTGTCCGTTAAAGATGACGAAGTAGTATGTCCCAAAGCTTGCCTACTCTTTTGCTACACACTCAAAAGTATGTACTTTTTCTTCACAAAAAGAGTACATACTTTTAGGGCGTAGTATAAGTAGGCGAATTGGGACGCAGCATTAGTCTTTTGACTTCCGGTCTGTATGTTCACAGCGATCTTGAGTAGTTATGAATGAACGGCTCGTAAAAAAAAAAATTCCCAAGGTCCATTTGTTAAGACACATGCTTTACAATGCTTATGATAAACATTACAATGCTCATGATAACTTTAGTTAACTCTACAATAAGTAAATCAACTTCACCAGCTAATTACTCCTGGACAATGATGCCATAGAAATATACAGAGCGACCGCAAAAACGGAAGTTCAAAGACAATATTCTAAAGATGGCGACGCCCTCGTTTCTCTGGTGCATAAGGTCTATAGGAAGAGGAAAAACAAGGAAACTGCCTGTATTTGACCATTGCAATAATCATTCTTTTAACTAAATAAATAATATTATAGTGTGAAAAGACATATACTATTATAATTATTATTGTTTATTAAATTATTTAATGATCTATTTGGAAAATGACCGACTTCTGATTGGGTGGGCCACAATTCAACCCCACCCGTAGCTTCGACACTGTGTCCAACTCAAGAACTTAGTTTGTAGATTCATGCACATGGACACTGCAGAGCATTTTCAGATCACCACAATATCATGTGAACTTAAAACTGCCTATTTCTTTTCATTTTTCATTTCATTTCTTTTTCTATTATTATTAGCTGTCAACTTCCTGGTTTTACCTTTTTAATTTAAAATTGAATAAAACTTTTTTTTTGTCCACTTCCCCAACTCACCAGAATTTATTTCAAAAAGGGTGATTATCTTAAGAGTGTCAGTGAGAGAATTTGGGCCAGTGGTCTCTCTATCCTAGTTTAACTGTCTATTGTCATGTCCAGTGTTTTATGGTTTCTTTTCCTAAAACATAACCTTTTGATCACTGCCAGCCAGACATCCTAGACTGACTACTTTAAGCATGAAGGTAGCTTTTAAGCTGAAGAAAAGCTTTTGCATATGGGTAGAATAATGAATGATGAATGACAATAGAGTAGTGAAATCAGTTTTGGAATTTAATTATTCGTCAGTTTATATGTATGGTGTTGGTGTGGAATTGATCCCATGATTGTTACATCAGCCCAGATACTTTGCTTTGCTCCAAACTTTTCTGTGCAGTTTGATCTGTTCATCATTGCCATTATTACTGGTGTTTGTGATTCAGTACATAATGAAATAAAATGTGATTCAGGTAAAATGCCTTAAATTGCATTTGATTTACTTAGCCTTACATTGTATGCTACTAGATATTTCTATAGTGCGTTTATATATATATATATATATATATTCTTCCGTTCAAAAGTTTGGGGTCAGTACGATTTTTCTTTTTTTAAAAGAAATTAATTATTTTATTCAAGCAAGGACACATTAATTCGCTCAAAAATGACACTTAAGACATTTTCATTGTAACAAAAAAACAGCATGCGGTGACGCAATCGACCTTCAAAAGATGCAGCCTCTGAATTGGGATCCAGAAATATATCGGCTTCTCGAACAAGAAAAAATGTAGGGCGGGACTTCATTTTGTCCATTGGTAGCTGATTGGATGTTTGTGGTTTGCTATTGTTGTGATGTCATATGAGTGACGGACTGTCCCACCATTAAACACATCATCAAGGAAGCGAAGAGATTTCACTGCAAGTGGGAGGGCAAGTTATTTTGATTAAAGATTACTAGGGCAGATTAATAAAAAAATGATGTGCACAGATAAATAATTTATAATAAACACTCCAATATTCCATCAAATAAGAATGGTCCATTTGGATTTCATGGTGACTTGAAAGCAATAGTCTGCAGTCTGTGTATGCTAATATGATTATGATGATTCTGAATTTACATGACAATGACCTTCCTGATAAGGTGGCCTAAAACCTCATGTTGGTCTACTTTGATAAGCATAATACCTAATTGCAATAAATGAATGATTTATTCTTAATAGTGTTGAATATTAATTCAAAATGAAATCTGTGACCCACAATCATTTAAACAGTTGAATGCATACGTGCATGGATGAATCAATGAATATTGTTAACAAAGGACATTTCATTTACATGAGGATAACCTCTGCTACTTCTTCATCTGTCATGTATTATTCCATATTTAGGATCATTTGAAGCAACACTTCTTTTTTCTTGATAATAATAAAAATAATAATAATTCATTACATTTATATAGCTCAAAGCGCTTTTGATGGGTTTGAGAATTGTGATGGTATTCATGGATTGGCACTAACTGCCACATTATAGGCTCTTTGTTTTTTCTCCCACAGAAATGGGTTTCAAATCTTCACCATTCTCAATTTCATTCTAAAAACACAGGTCATAACCTAGCGACTTAATTTCACATCATGCATGTCCACAGACATGAGCAATGAATACTGTATTTGTTCATGTAAATTTCTCTCTAGCCTACTGTGTCCCTCTCTCTTTTCAAACAAACTTCTCGGTATCTGTATGCAAGATAATGCACAAGGAAATATGAAAATTGAAAAAACCTGTTCAGAGTCCTTACCAACAAAATCATTTCATTATCAATATCATCAATTGCATTAGTTCCTGTGAGTGTATTGCAGTAACATTTTGGGACTATAGTGTTTTGTTTTTCTTGTTCTTGTTCATTTGAATTTTGCACTCAGAAACACTTTATACAACAGTATATTGATAGTGAGCATCTAGAGCAGTGAAATGATGAATTATGAGGCTGCCGCTGTACAACGGACACGATTTTCTAAAAGTGAGCCCTTAGATAAATAATTTGAATATATCTGATCATACTTAAACCCTTTTGCATGATTAATGAGCATTCTAATGCTAGCGTCTGTCATGCACTGAAGTGAATGAATATTTGGTATATTCAGACTGCTCAATTTTCTAATCTAAACCTGATTAAACATCATGTAAAGATCAGTCTTTCCTAGATGAGATGGCTTTCATTTTCATCCTGAAGGTAAAGGATCTTCATTATGTATGAATGACGTTTTTAATGAACAGAATCCCAGTAACCGCCAGGATCCGGGAAAGTTACATTGAACAATAATTAATACTACATGCTATCTGGGCTTGCTTCTAAAAACATACAATTATGAATGGGTTTCATTTGAAATACGCTAAACATGTTTCATGTTCGGGTCAAATATGGATTATGGAAATCAAAATATTAAAAAAATGTAAACCAACGACTGGGTTTGTCCATATTGACCCAAACATGGGTTGAAACAACCCAGCATTTACCAGAACACGTCATAAATAATACTATTAATTAAAAAAACAGCAGAAATCAACTTGAGAAGCTATACAGGTGTCAAAGAACACTACCAAATAATATGAATTGTTAGCCATAAGCAGTATTTAACAGGGTTTTCATGCCTAAGCATGGGGAAAAGAGCTGATCATTTCTACAACTGCCAAGTGAATCCTAAAATAGCCTACTGAAATAAAATAAAATAAAGGTTTGAATTTAGATTCAAAGACTTTGTATCTGCCATTATAAATTAGCCTACACTAACTGTAACCGTGGTATGGCATAAATGTTGGATATTCATGTCTAATTTGGTTATATTATTAATGTAGACATGTATTATTAATGTAGACGTATTAAAGCAGTAATGAAATATAGGCCAAATTTTTGCAGTTTTGTTCATTTGTATTTATACTAAATATAAATTCGTTTATAGACTAATTACTACAATGCCATTCTAGAAACCACACTGTCCGGCCCCCAGGTGTGTCCAATACAACACGAATCTGGCCCCCTTTAAAAAAGTTTAGTCACTCCTGACTTATACTTTTCAAAATTTCTGTTTTTTAAACTAGAAACTCCAAAGTACTTCAATCACACTGTAGTATTTGTTGTAGCCCTGGCTCATTTCCCCAGACGCCCTACAGAGTCTTCAGCCTGAATGACTCTTTATTTAATAACAATATTCAGCTCGATGTCCAGTATGTAACCAGGAGGGTTATTACTGTGCAATGTAGAAAAATAATCATGTCACCGGCAGGGTGCTAAACAAAGATGACATGCTGCGTATTCACAAATCCTGCCTTCTGTTTACATTCCAGCTCCCGTTCATCTGTCTGCCAAGAGAAGACCCAGAACACTGTTTGTGTAAAGAGACTGCAGGCACAATCCTGAAGAACAGAGTTTCGGTTTGTTATTGTGTTAACTTACTATGGTGACACAGTCACTGCTGTGCCTTTCTGCAGCCATACTGAGCAAAAGCCCAGGCATTTTTGAAAATCAAAAATGACCACTTGCCTAAAAAGTGATGTGAAAATAAACGTTTGTTTTGACAAGAATCATCCAATGAACAACGACGCCTAAGGAGAAATCTAGAAAAATTCTATTGGTAATGTTTTTTGTGTACAATTGAGGAGCTTTTAAACTCCAAAAAGTATGTCCAGATTTAATAATAGCTATAATATACAAGACTCAAGTCTGAAACTTCAAAAAAATGCATCATAAAAGTGGTCCATATGACTTGTGCAGTATATTTGTTGTCACCTTAAACCATATACACTGTAAAAGATTATATGACAAATAAGTTGACATGTTTTTACATTGCTTCTTCAACTCATTTAAATAAGTTTTTATACAAGTTATACAAGATTCAACTCATTTTTTAAAGTCAGTTTAATGTAATTTAAGTTGAAATGACATAAACATCCAAGTTGATTGTAATTAAAAAAATTTAAGGCAGCAACTTTTTTTACAGTGTGATAGCTTTGTAATAATTGAAATCGGTGAATCAATAATCCAATTACAGAAGTTAGCAGCTCACTGAAGAGGAACATCAGTGATTTCTCACACAAAGTTGTCAAAGGCTTCAGAAGACTTGAGTCATATGGGCCACTTTATGATACTTTTATGAAGTCTTTTTTTGGGCTTGAAAGCTACAGTCCCCGTTTGTTGTAATTGTATGGAAAGATGACAAATACATTTGCTTCAGAATTTCCGTTTTTGTGCTCTATTGCAGAAAGAAAGTCATGAGGGAATAACATGAGGCAGTGTAAATGACAGAATGACAATATTCATTATTTGGTGTATCCTTTAAAACTTAAAACACACAATCCAGATCACTTACTGGAACTTCTTACCAGAAATAGGGAAGAATGTCAGGACTGGGAACTGATGGACAGTTAGATGTACCTGAGATCTGGAGACAGCGACGTCGATAACAATCAGCCATCATTGAATGCAGTGCGCTGTAATGCATAAGACTCCTGACCATGTGGGTATGGCCATCTTTCCCTGTAATCACAACAACCATTGATGTTTGGGTCTCACACAGATTCCCATCAGTGATATCCTGACCTCCGAGTGGTAAAGAGAACACAATGAGACTGCATGACTCAGAGTTATCATTTATCTGTCTTATTGATCGTCACAGTGCAGCACACGTGTGTGTGTGTGTGTGTGTGTGTGTGTGTGTGTGTGTGTGTGTGTGTGTGTGTTTGTTTCAGATAAGGAGCTATGTTTAGAAAAGAGCTTTTTCTCCAGTAGGTTCCTGTTTTTATCTCATGGGGAACATAGTATTCCTCTGGGTTTGAGTGAGAGGGTGAAAGAGTCGAAAGAAGAGAAAGAGGGTGTCTGCTCTATTTTTAACCAATTCAAAATCGTCAGTACAGTAAAAATAGCTGGCATTAGTAAGGAATGGCCAGGTTAATACAGCAGCAAAGTTAATCCACTGTTCTGGCTGCCTCAGACCTGTGCTCTCACTAGTCCCAGCTTACGATTCCACCCACCATAACCAAAGGCAATGTTTTACATGTTTGCTGTTCAGTCAAGTGTGGTAAGGCATGAAGCTCCAATATTTCATTCAGGCTTGGGTCCAGTTCTAAGATATGTATGTATATATGCATCCATGCATCATTCATTCAATGTATGCATATATATATATATATATATATATATATATATATATATATATATATATATGCGCATGCATACATTGAATGAATGATTCAATGACTCACTCATAAAGACTTCACTTGTTTCATTGCTGGATGAATCAGCTTTTTTGAACAAATGTTTCAGGCAAAGCTTGTTGACGGGAAACAGGCTTTCATTCCTGAGGATAGAACAGTATGTCGGCGTAAGCATGTTTGCTTTTAGGGAACAAAAAGTCCCAGGTGCTGTGTAGATGCATGTGCATTATCTTCAGTGTGAAGATAAACACTTGGGTATCCAGAAGGCAGTGAGCCTAAACCATTCCGTCATTCTGCCATACATATTCTGAAAAAAGATTGTGCAGCCATGCATGGGTGTTTTGCAAATTCAAGTGGGAAAGACTGCAACGCAGGTTAACGTTTTCTTTTCAACACCACAAGTCTGAGCAAGCTCTCCTGCACTAATTAATACCGCCTCATTAAAACGGCTCCTCTTTTGTAATTCATTGAGTTGACAGTGTTGGGAAACTGCCTACCTCAATGAGAGCCCTGGACAAGGCCTCTTTTATTAAACTGCAGTAAATTGCTGAACCTTTATACTGGCAGGGATGTGGAGCAATAGAGAACTGCCAATACAGATGGGGGTCTTTGGAATCCACTGTTTAAAAGTTCAAGGTTGTTTATATTTTTTAAATATTATTAACATTTAAAATAACTGTTTATTTTAAAATGCAAGTGATGGCAAAGCTGAATTTTCAGCATCATTACTCCAGTCTTCAGTGTCACATGATCCTTCAGAAATCTTTTGAATATGGTGATTTGGTGCTCATAATTATTATCAATGTTGAAAACAGTTTTGCCGCTTAATATTTGAGTGGAAACTGTGATGCATTTTTTTTTCAGGATTCTTTGATGAATATAAAGTTAAAGATTACAGCATTTATTTGAAATATTATTTGTAACAAGTATTTAGTCCATTTTTGTTCCATTTAATGCATCCTTGCTAAATAAACGTATTTTTTTTTAAAAAGAGTTCAAATCTTACAGACCACAAACTTTTGAACATCAGTGTAGATTATTATATTTCCATGTTATTGTCAATAATGACTGATATTAGACTTTTATACTTTGTCAATAAAAATTTAAAAATAAAACACAAAAACAAAAATTAAAACTTCAAAAGAACAGCTCTCATTTATTTCCTTTTTTTTTACAGGTATGATGTGCATAAATCCAGAGGCAAACTTTCTAATGCCTCAGTAATAATATCAGATTCCACACTAACCTAAAAGCTGCAATACACTGTTAACAATCTGAAAGGAAGTGCTGCCATCTAATGGTCGGTAACACTTTCTTCAAGGATTTGATTCTTTCATGAAGTTGGAGCATCTACTAGGCACTGTTGTTGTGCGAATGAGCGGGCCGGAGAGCGCTGAGGGTTTTCTGTTAGAACGGCGTCGTGTAAGCGGCCCCTAAGTTAATAACTAAAGGTGATGATACACGGGGCAACTTTTTGAGCAATGTTGCTGGGCAATCTAGCCGAGCGATTGCTTCTTGGGCACTTTCCCATTGAAATTGGACAATACATTTCAATCTGGATAATTTAGGTCGGTCGTGGGCCCTGTGTCTCATCTGGTTGCCCGTTGACGGCAACATTGCCCAGCAACATTGCCCAGCAACATTGCCCAGCAACATTGCCCAGCAACATTGCCCAGCAACATTGCTCAAAAAGTTGCCCTGTGTATCATCACCTTAATGATCTTTGCAACGGAAGTGAATCGATCAAAACTAACTTTAGCTGGACAATAACTTTATTCTAGAGCTGCTGTAAAGCCAAAACAATATTTTTTATTGTTAAAAGCACTATATAAATGAAGGTGACTTGACATGACTAATCAGAAAAAAAGCCCATGAAATAAAGACACAAGGTCATGAGACGGACATCAACATTTTATTGTGAGAAACATGAAAATTATTCATTCCCTCCAGAGCTTTTGAGTCTCCCGTGATCCTTGGCGGACGATCATTTGCTCAAATTACATTTGACAAAAACATCAACAACGTCTCATTCTACCCAATACATAAAACACTCATCCTTGCACTCAATGCTAGATTCAAGATCATTTTTTTCTACTTTGTTCCCTGCTACATATTATGTGGACTTTAAGGCAGAGCTTCACAAAGAATTATCTTAAACTAAGTTTCACCCAATCACATCTCTGCCTCAGGCATAAGAAGACTAGGGAAATGAGGATGGTTATACAAAGACACAAGGACAAGGATTGTCTTAACATGGAGCACAGAAATGGTAACACAGGCCATCAGAACCACACCTCTGATGTATAATTATTATTAATCTGCAATTAATTTTAATCTCATGTTATTAAATTTGATCATATGCTTTAACTGATCTGCATTTGCATCCATAATTAATTCAATCAAAGAATATCTATGAAACTTTTTTAATGCTTCGGAGGGAATTTTCACTGTTGAAAATCCATATTTTAAGTAACAAAGAAATCATTGGCAAAGCTTAAATTTGAAAAGCACATTTTAAAGAGAAGCATTGTACATAGAATCGGCATTTAAAACATTCAGAGACATTTCATCAGAATCCACATCATTCTCCTCACTGCGTTCATGCTATAAACACTGAACGTTTCTCTCTATATTGTACCACAAATGTACTGTAAACACTATTTTTGCAAACTTTTTGACCATGTTACTATATGCAATTATACTCCTTTTCCAAGTAAGCATGTTTACCGTGACTTCACTACAAACAGTAGATTCCACATGAAACTCAAACTCAATATCTATACCTCTGATCCTGTAGCAAAAAAAATCTGCCCAATCTCCATAATACATCTTTATTGATTGTTTTTCACCTCAGCAAAGCCACATTCCCAGTCTCTCTCTGAACTATAACCCATATATCTTAATATCTATACATGATTCATGTCAACCTATGGCCTCACCGCTCTTGAAGTTCACACTTCCTCATTAAATGTCAGGTGAGTTCCCTTGCTCCTTTACGTCAAAGGTCATGTGCAAGCTATGAGATATATGTGATATGTAGGACTTCAATATAGAAACCAATAAAGCAGCAGATTCATTATATATATCCAATATATTTTTAAAGAGGGGTACAAAGGAAATCATCTCCCAATGAAGGTAGATGACAAGGATTTGCAAGCATTTTCTCCATTCCTGATCCAATTCAATATCTCTCTCACCATTCAAGCGGCCATTTAGTTCTCCAACCTTTCTGGAGTTATTAAGACCCAAAGAGCGTTTCACTCCCATGTCTATCTGTGGTTACACCCTGCAGTGTTTTCTCTTGGGAGGTCCATTACTCACTACACAAACACAAAAGCCAGCCAAACTCCAGCACCGTGCTTTACTGTTCATGTGATCTCTGGCACCCAACTGGAACACAATTGAAGCTTTCTGGAGCCATCTAAAGGCATTTACATGCATTTCAACATATGGCTTCCCTGCAGAGTTAAGTTTTTCTCCAGGGTTGCTGGTGGGGGAGAGAAAAGAAGGCTTCGAAACAATTTTGGCACTTTTCTCACAGTCTAGCTTTCACTGACTGTGACTATTACAGCATACAAAAAAATTAAGGCAGCATGAAATGATCCCTGATAGACACCCATCTCTTCTATGCAGTAGTCAGTTATGGAAAGAAATCTCTGTGCTTTCTGAAAGAGTTAGAAGGGGCCTCGAGGCTCTATTTGAGTATAGCTTAGATGATATTGCTTGAGGAGAAAAGTAGGCCTTCATCCTGGTGTCATCAATTTTATTTTGATCACCGGGCTGAATTAAAATTTTGGATGGCTCATAACTACAAGATACACTTGAACTGACTTTTGCTATTCTAACATCTATGTCAAATTCACTAATCTATAAATTGGATATGCATCTTTTATCATCCATTCAAGAAAACTGGAATCTTCCTTTTCACACTTACATTTTCACATCTATTAAAATGACACAAAAGTCAGTTTCTCATGGATGCATGTGAGCAATTTTCCATTAGACCTACACAGTATTCGCATACAAAAAATCACTTCCAATCTGTTTCATAACCAACTTTTTAGATTTATCATAATATAAATTTGGCATTGTAATTCGTATTATAAATGCTTGTTTCTGAGTAACTGAGTAACAAACAATAACTAGAAAGAATTATTCAACATCTTAAAAATCAATTATTTGCTCACTGTAGGGGTTCTCTGGCTTAAAAGGGAAGAGGAATAAAACAAGACAAGGAAACAGTCTCCTTATTGTAAATCAGTAGCCATGGCTATTTCGTTTAGTTCATATATAATGGCTCTCTTTGTTTTTTGGGAAGTTTATACAAACATGTAACACATATAATTAGTATCCCAATGAGCATTTCAACACAGACAAGCTCAAATGCTTAGTAACTGAATCTATGTAAACAAGAGCCACTTTTTCCAGTGGCAGAAATCCAGATTCATCTGAGCAGGATACTAATATATCTCTTGCTTGCCATCTCCATTATTCTCTCAAATGTCATCACCATTAAAGTGAAAGAGTCAGCAGGAGAGAGATATAGAGTGTGTGTAAAATCGAGATCACTCACAATTTCTTCAATGCTCAGAGTCAGGCAGAATTTCAGTAAATTGCACTGATCTGGAATGACACACACTCATGCATATCAGTTCAACCAAAGTGCACTTTTACTACATTAACACTAAAACATTCCCATCAAAAAGAAGAAAAAAACATTAATAAAAAGAAAAACTATTTGCCACAATGCCATCTAATCCACACCTCATCTAGAAAGTTAGAAGAAGAAAAAAGAAAAAACAATTGGAAAATGTTTTAAGTTTAAACTTTAAATTCTTTAACATCTGAATATTGAAAAACAGCCTGTTCTTTCCTCACATTGTCTTGTGCACTTATAATATTAGAGCTTAAAGCTGTGGAAGTTAATTTTATGTTTCTAGACTGCAGGACAATATATATATATATATATATATATATATATATGGCCACAAATCAAGAATTCATTCCCTCGCTTTATTCAATTGTGGCCACGTTAATTTAACCACGATTTAGTAAAACGAGGGAACAAATTATAACGTACGTGCTGACATATTAGTAAGTCGTGGGAAGTTCTGGGAACGAATTGTTAATTCATGTCTAAATCTTTTTTTTAAATTCCCCTCATGACGTGTGGGGCTCCGTAGTATTGCAGTTTGGACGGTAGAAGAAAAAAAAAAATCACCCTTCAGACAATATTCATAAATGAGAACGCGCTTACAAACAACTGCTCATGTGTCAGCTCTGAAGTACTAATAAAAACTCCACATGTCATGCAATCACAGACAAACTAACTGAAAAGCACAATAATATCAGGAACACTACCTATCACAACTGGAAAACTTTAAATAATGTTTGTTAAATAATGACTTCAAAATCACTCACTATTGTTGTATAGTCAAATCTATTCAAATAGCTGATACAATTGACTTTAACATGTCTGCAGAAGGCATTTCAGCTTTAACAAGAAGCCAACAAGAGTCTTTCTAATATTAAATGGTGTGCTACACAATTTGTGTTACTGTGTATTAGATAGTAAGGTAACACAGTTGTATGTTTTACAATAATAGTATTACAATAACAGAATTACTAATCCATGTGTTAGGGCAGTCCAGCTTAAGGAAGATACAGAGTCGATCATTTGCTCCTGAATCTTTACAAATGTGTGCTATGAAAGTATGAGTTGTGTGATATACCATCTCACACATTTTAAGACTTGAGTAGTTTCAGAAGAAGTCAAGAAGTCCACTTGACATGCTCTTGATGAGTTTCCGGACACAACTAATATTATACTTTGGAATTCAAAATGGAAATTGTAAAACAACAGTATATGGTTGAATAAAGATCTCCAGAGAGATTTTGACAAACATTTTGGTAGAGACACAGATTGTGGCTTTTGTGTGGAGTCTCATTCCATTCAACCCTGAATAAGCAAAGAAAAGTCACTTAAGAATGATCTACCCACTCTGTCGCATTTGTGCTCTTTCGGCAGATGCTGATGGATTTCCGTCTTCGCTTTAAATGCGGTTAAACAGCTTTCATGGTCAAGTCGAACATAAATGTTAACCACGGCACAGTGCATGCAGGCCAGTGTATTTCGCCAGTAGTTTATAAATATGTGCACAATTACTGGAAGTTCCCAACATACCATCACTAAAACTAACAACGGAAGAAAGTAGGCCACACAATCTGCAGATTTTGGAATTGTAGACATTCAAAGAGCATGTAAACCTAGTCTCTAAAGTGATCTGTTGTTTAGAAGGCAGTGTAAACCAAAGCAGTGCATCAATACCACTGCCAAAAAATTAAATAATCAAAATGACAAAGTATGGAAGCAGAAGTATTGAATGTCTGGCAACCAGCTATCACACGGTAAATATAATTGTCTTATTGTGGTTTGATATTTTAGTAAAAAAGTAGGAAGCAGGCACTAAAACTTTTCCCCTTGTTTTGTCCAAGATAATTGCATGTGTGCCTATATTCACAACAATTTTGATCTTAGTGACACAAGTACATATTAAAGGTAGCACAATAGATTAATACACACAACATGATCTTAAAAGCAGTCACATGTTTGTAAGGTAATTTACACTTTTTGTGTGGAGATGTGTGTGCAACCTTACTGCACGGTTTGGTATAAGTAACCTCTCTTATAGGCACTCAGTGGATAAAACGTAGCGACCACAAACTTGCCATCAAATGTGCGGCCTGTCAGCAGTCTTTGGGCTTCTTTGGAGTCTCCAGCATTTGCATACTCCACAAACACCTGCCAAGACAAGATTAATGATGAGTCTTTAAATTCATTGTATCATTTTTTTGCTAACATCATTATTGTAATAGGATGTAAATCTTCCTGCTTCAAATTCAATCAATAACTTATTTCTAATTTGATTTCTTCTGTTAATGTTGTGTCGGTTCAAAATGGAAAAAATCTACAGTTGTGGTCAGAATTATTGGCACCCCTGGTAAATATGATCAAAGACGGCTGTAAAAATATTGAACCTTTCATTGAAGAAAAAGAATTGAAAGTGGGGGGTAAATCACATTATGAAATAAATGCTTTTCTCCAAAACAAGTTGGCCACAATTATTAGCTCCCTTTTATTCAATACTTTTGGCAACCTCCTTTAGCCAAGATAACAGCTCTGAGTTTGAGAACACCTGACAAGAGATCAGAGACCATTCCTTCATACAGAATCTCTCCAGATCCTTCAGATTCCCAGATCTATGTTGGTGGTGCTTCTCTTCAGTTCAGCCCACTCATTAGAGTTCAGTTAGGGGACTGGGATGGTCGTGGCAGAAGCTTGATTTTGTGCTCAGTGACACATTGTTGTGTTGATTTTAATGTTTGTTTTGGATCGTTGTCCTGATTGAAGATCCAACCACGGCCCATTATAAGATTTCTAGCAGAGGTTGTCAGGTTTTGATTTTTTATCTGTTGGTATTTGCTAGAATCCATAATACCATGAATCTGAACAAGATGTCCAGGACCTTCAGCAAAAACAATAGGCCCACATCATTAAAGATCCAGCAGTATATTTAACCTGGACATGGGGTACTTTTTATCCATGTTTGTACTAAACCCATGTAGCGTGTTTGCTGGCAAAAAGCTATTTTTTTAGTTTCATCTGACCATAGAAGCAGGTCGCTTTTGAAGTTCCAGTCGTGTCTGACAACTGAATATGCTGGAGTTGTCTTTGGATGAGCAAGGAAGATTTTTCTTGAAACCCTCCTAAACAACATGTGGTGGTCTAGCGGTTGTTTGATTATAATTTTTTCTTAGGCTTTCTGACCTCAAGACTCAACTAATCTTTGCAATTCTTCATCTGTGATCCTTGGAAAGTCTTTGGCCACTCAACCTTTCCTCTTCACTGCATTAGGACGTTATAGACACATGTCTTCTTCCAGGCAGAATCGTAACATCTTTAGTTGATTGGAACTTCTTAATTATTTCCCTGATGGTGGAAATGGGAATTTTCAATGCTTAAGCTATTTTCTTACAGCCACTTTCTATTTTGTGAAGCTTTTTTGCTTAGTAAAATAAAACCTGTAGCTCTAGTTTTTCATTTAAATTTTGTCAAGATAAACAATAAACGTTTTCTTCCCTCATATTTAAAACATTTAAAAAAAATATATAAATATTTTCCTCATATTTTGATGGTTTAATTGAGCCTGTAGAGTCATTAAAAACAAACACCCCCTCTGGACATCAATTTTGGCCACTATTGTACACACAGAGTGACCAGTGTCATTTTCTATACAATGAATTTATTAGGTAAAGAAAATATCTAGACTAATTTATATTCACTTTTAATCCATGATTTTTCCTCACCTGTCCCTTTCCAGGATTCTCTTTTGGGATCAATAAGGACACCACCGTGCCATACTTCTGACATTCTTCTTTCATGTCCTCAATTATATCTAAGAAAGACAAGAAGTAAATGTGACTGAGATCTGCTAAAAAAAAGTGTATTTGCCATAAAGAAAATGTAGAGACAAAGACTCACCTTCATACTCATCCTCATTATACAGGTGACTGTCATCTATTACGTTTAGAAGTCTCAGGACAGATGTAGGCAGACTAACCAAATCTTCAATATGAGGTGCTGAAACCCAAAGCAGTCTCTCACTCACACAAACACCGAGCAATGCAGACAATGCTTTTAGATGCTGCTGAGTGATACAAACCAAAGGGAATGCTGAAGAAAGGGTTGATTAGTGCTGCCTCAGCTGTGCTTCTGAGTTTCGGGTCATTGTGAAGCATACTGGGAATGTAAAGATACATATTACTTACTCTAGTCATGTCTAAAGAACACACAACTGCACTGCTTAGTTTACTTCCTACCTTTTGATCAGATCCCTCAAATGATAGACAGGGATAGCCGGGTAAACCAAAGCATTGCTTGAAAAGATATGGTCTACTATTGCAGAACTGTTATCCTGTAGAGACACAATCATATTTTAGCAAGAACAACATTACGGTCAAATTACATTACACAGAGAAATTTTTGAAAGCAAATTGTTATTAAAATAAATAAAATTCAAGATCTATATTCAAGGTAGAGTTCAGCTTCACAGCTGATTGGGTATCTGCTGACCTTCCATTCCTGAGACTTCACAGTTTCTTTCAGTTTGATTCCTGAGAACATCTCCAGAAGAACGATGCCCAGACTCCACATGTCCACAGCAGTTGTGCAGCCAGTGTCGCTCTGCAGACCTGCCTGGGCCAGTGAGTTCTGCAGCTCAGCTTCAGGTGCCCGGTATCCATCTGTCTGGATGTACTTCACATCCTGTACGGAACAGACAAGAAACCCTGAGGCTCACTGCGAACCTATATCTAAAAATAAGACATATTAATGCTAAACTACCATTCAAAAGTTTGCAGTCTGTAAGATTTTGTTCTTTTTTAAAGAAATGAATGCTTGCATAGAATTGAAAATGTAATACTGTTCTTTTGAGCTTACTATTAAAGGTAGGGTAGGCAATGTTTTTCATAAACACTTTTTGTTATACTGGTTAAAACTCTCTTCACATCCTGATAGCAATCAATAATAGAAGTGGTCTAAATATTACAAAATATACATATCTTTTGGACCAAAAAATTTAAGTCTAATCTTTGCATTCGGTCGCTATGTATGTCGTAACCGTAATTACGAGATGGCAACCCGTGACTCGTATTGATGCATTTCTATGGCAACACTGTCAATGCTGAAATGAATCTGCAGCAGTCAGGTGGTACAAGTCAGAGCTCTGTAAGTTGTTTACGTTCATTATTATTGTAATGTTATGTGCTTTGAGATAATTTAACTAGGGCTGCAACTACTGGTTATTTTGATGATCGATTAATCGGACGATTATTTTTTTCGATTAATCGGATAAAAATGTCAATTTGATTTTTTGTTTATTATAACTAAATAAAACCCTAAATCAGGGTATTTATGTGTAAAAGTGTACTTTAAAAAGTGCAAAAGCCACACATTGAGTTTTACTAATATCAATATTTGCATTGTTTTTAATGATAATTGCTGATGGCAAGTTGACAACCATGATTAATGTAAAAAAAAAAAATTATGTTTGTTAACAATTTTTGTTAAAACAAATTTACAGACATGTTGTTCAGATGTGAAGATATAAACTAAAAACATCTAAAATATATAACGCATTTAATTTTTATTAAAGGAGTCGGCATCGTGGTGGAGGGATGGCCTTGCGTGTATGTGCCTCATGAAGCGCATGTAAGACAGAAAGCATCATGATTGCCCTCTTTCAACCAATCACCAGTAAACGCTCCCTGTGACGTAAGCAGACCAACTAATCGATAATGACATTCGTTGACAACGATTTTCATAATTGATTATGATCGATTTTATTGATTAGTTGTTGCAGCCCTAAATGTAACGCTGTCTCTCGTGACACTGCAGAATCATATCTAGGGCCCTGTCCCAAATGGCACACTCCGGACTTGTGGACTTGCTCAGAGTCCACACTTCGGTGACGTCATGTAGTGCAGACCTATAGGGCCCTTAGCGCGAGTCCGCGAGGGCGCATTGAGAGGTATTTTTGGGACAGACTCGATCGTCACGCCGGAAACAGGAAGCCGGTCTGATTGTTGTTATGGACAGGAGCTACAGGTTCGGGGAATTATGCTGCCTATTGTTGTTGTGTTTACATATGACTCAGTAAAGCCCTGACATTCTGTTCTATTTATTTAATGAATCATAATGCGATCGTATTATTCAGCTCGCTATTATTAGCCTATGTTTGAGACATCAACCACTGGTCGATGATCATAATGTTTGTATAAACTTGTCATGAAAACCGTAATGATAATTACACTTAAATATTTTCTTCTCAGCCATGTTATCAATTGTCCGTGAGCGAAATCTCCTCCCATCCGTTGTCTGATTGGCCTTTCGCAAGAATTCCTGGGTAGTTAAAGTGCGTGGAGCCTGCATCTATGCAGGCTTCGCGGAAGACCGCTTCAAGGGTACAAAGGGGGCGCTGCTGAGCACACTTCGGAGCGTTAAAATGCTAAATGGGACGGCCTATGGACTCGTAGACTCGGCGAGCACGCGCAATTTAAGTCCACGAGACCGAAAGTCCGCATGAAGTGCGCCATTTGGGACAGGGCCTAGCTGTGCTCGTTCATGTGTTTTGGAGGAGGCGTGGCTTTGGAGATGCTCTGAGGGAGAGTGGGATCTTATGCTTTCAAAGCTAGATTGCTATTGCTAACCTCTTCGAAATTGCCTACCTTTACTCAAATAATCCTGAAAAAAAATTGTATCACAGTTTCCAAAATATATAAAGCAGCACGACTGTTTTCAACATGTTTTCTTGCGCACCAAAATCAGAATTTTATAATGACATCTGAAAGATCATGTGACACTGAACACTGGAGTAATGGCTGGTGAAAATTTAGCTTTGACATTTTTAAATATATTTTAAAATGCATATTATATAAAAGTCTTAAATTCTAAAATAAACATCTCCAGAGAGGTTTTGACAAACATTTTGGATGAAACACAGATTGTGGCTTTTGTGTTAGTAATAATAAAGTTATTTCACAATATTACTGTTTTACTGTATTTGTAATAAATGCAGCCTTTCTGAGCATAAGAGACTTGTTTCAAAAATATTTAAAAATCTTACCGACCCCAAACTTTTGAACTTTAGTGTTTGTTTGTGCATGTAAATAAATTCTGACAGCAAATGATGAGGTGTCTCATGCCAACCATTTCAACTCCTCACCTGGTGTCCCTCTTTGAAGCTAAGGCCGAAGTCAATGAGCTTAAAGCACTCATCATCAGCGCTCCAGAGAATGTTGCGGGGCTTGAGGTCAGCATGTACATAGCCTTCTCCGTGCAGGAAGCGAAGGGCCTCCAAAACATCACGGGCACAGTGCTGAATCAACCACATGGAGTGTCCCTGATTACTCGCCCTGACCAGCAAATCTGACACGCTCACGTCCAAAAGCTCCAACAACAGGCAATGAGTGGCCACACCGAATGGGTTGTGATTGGTGAACATTCCATACAGCGCCACTAGAGACACAACAGAGAAAATACCAATGTTAAACTTGGGATTAATGCTGGAAAATAGCTTTTGGATCTCCAGGAGTGGAGATTTTTTTTCTTTCTTTTTTTTTCTTACCAAGGTGTGTGTGTGTGTGTGTGTGTACACACACATATGTATGCACATATATAATATAAATATATATATATATATATATATATATATATATATATATATATATATATATATATATATGCATGTATATGTTATGTATGTGTGTATATATATATATATATACACACACACATATATATATATATATAGTATATATAAATATAATAATATATATATATACACAAATATATTATATAAACACAAACTTTTATGTTAGATGTGATTAATTGATTTTACAGCCCTCTCCAGGAGTCATGATCACTATGGTAAATTATGTTGCAACTTTACATTCAAGTTTGAAATGCCAGTGTGCTCCTCTTCTGAATTATTAATATATATATATATATATATATATATATATATATATATATGAGTCATGACCATATCAACTTTAAAATTACATAACCAAGGAAAATTAAACTTTGATCCCTGGTTTCACAGACAAGGCTTAAGCCTAATCCCAGACTGAGATGCATGTGCTGTTTTATATTTGTTTGATCGTTTTGCTCTTACAATTATTTAGATATGGATGCACAGGATGAATGTGGCCAATACTACAATTTGTGTAACAATCATGGTGTTAAAAGGGCCCAAATAATGTTAAGTCACAATTTTTGAAGGTTTTTACTTTTGTGTAATGGAGGGAAGTCACACAGTAGTTTACTACAAAGAACTGAACATAAGTCATTTTGCATGATTTTAATACCAATTTAGTGGTATATAGAGCTGTTTAAATGAGTGGTTCCCAACCTTTCTGACTTCACTTTCCCTTTGTCCAAGACAATATTCAAAAGGACTTCATATCTATGCGGATATGTACTTATGGTACAGCTGTTGTAAAAAATAATAATAATGAATTTTTTTTTTAATAAAAACTCAAAAATATGATGTCAGTTTTATGTTCTCATAAAACATCTCTATTTTTGTTTTTTAATCAAGATTATGTTAATTATAACTTATGTTAATGATAACTAAATGTAAATAAGTTTAGGCCGCCTGGAAGTGTGCAGAGTGCCCCCCGCCCCCTGGTTGATAACCACTGGTCTAAATCTGTTTCTTAGCTGGTCTTGATCCCTGTACGTGGTTACCGATATTTTTATGTCCCTGAATCTTCTCCAGCACAGAGCTTTCCTTCAGGTACCCGTAATCTCCACCCTGCGCGTCCGCCTGAAACTCCTTCACTGCGGAACTCGCTCTGCCGGAGCTCACCCGGTACACCGAGGCCGAGACGCCCTGGCCCAAACGAGCCTGCACGTTCCAGTTCTTTCCATAAATCTCAAATAACGCCGGGCTCGTCAACTGATCCACGGCCCCCGGGCTCACCGTCGTCCCCGGTGTGCTGCCACTTGGACTGGACATTTTTGCATTGGACCCAGAACTGCTAGCCATAAGTAATATCAATGATAATGTGAGTTAAATACTATCAGGTTCATAATAAGTAGTGTTTGCTTCATTAGTTGCCCGTTGCAGAAACTGATCTTTGCATAGTGCTTGTCTGAAAGACAAAGTTAACAGATGAGGTAACGTAAATGTCAACGTTAACTATCAACGGGTGACGAACAATGACTTAAATGCACTATTTTAATGTAAACGCATAAATTGGTGCTATCTGCCGCACCATAGTCGCATCTTAAAGATCCGAAAAGCCGAGGAGGCGTCTCAGAGATTCAGCGAATCCATGAAACCCAGTTCTGGACCGAGTTGATACATTTTTGCCACTGTTTTGATGGCCATGATACCGGAAACGACGACATTGTTGTTAAAAGCCGTGTTTTCTTCGGTCGAGCAAATGTAAAATTTGAATCTTTAAATTATATATTTAAAATGTAGCGCATTTAAATCCATATAATATAGTGCTTTTTGTAAAGCGATTGTCTTTTTAAAACAGTCTATTAAATTAATGGATAATGTAGTCAATTTCAATATTATTAATTCATTATTAATCCTTATTAATGATATTATTGTATTGTTGTTATGGATATTTAAAAAAAAACATTTACCCCTAATTATATGAATTAAAGTAGTAAATTTGTGTGATATTAAAATTAATCAATTCAATAAATAATTCATTTATTATTATTAAATTTGGCTCTCCACAATGTGCCTTCAAAATGACAAATCTTGGACTTTGGGCAAATATATGAATGGATTAAATGAATAAAGACTGTAACAAAACTGTTTTTTTTTTTTTTTTTTTTTTTTTAAATATGTTGCGTTGTTAGTTCCGCCCTTGACCTGATCTCTGTCTCACTATTGGCTATGATGATGTGAATGACAGCTGCATAGAGGCAGGAACATGGAATATGGGTGGGGAAAAGTAGCGCGTTTCATTTCATGGTTTCATTTGATTATTTGGTGTTTCCGTGTCCTGCCCCTGCCCCTGCCACGTCAGTCTGACGGATATCGGAGGAGGATCTCATCCCTGGTAGTGAAGGAAGGCGGTGCTCTCAGAGGAGATGTAGCCGTGTCTTTAGTCTTACTAGCTGCTACTGAAGAAAGGGAAGTATTGAATGATCAGCAGCTGCTCCAAAGGTAAGAATATTATGATGTTGTTAAATTTACCGTCATAAAACATTTCGCAAGACCTGGCTCGGCAGAGAGCTTAACTGTTGTCAAGGAGGCGGTCCACGCGACAGTGGCATTCCTCGCAACTCTTTATCAAACACTACTTTATTACCAGTCTATCGATTTGTGTTTGAGGGCACAAATGGGCCAGATATGGGTAGTTCTTTACAGGCTATTACATCTGAATACTATGTTTCTTTTATAAATGGCTATGACAAATGTTGATACCTTAAGGAAAAATTGGAATAGGAATTTTTGGAGCAGGTTTGTTCTTAAATCAGGAACAGGGGATTGTGTCAATCTTTAATCAAACTTGATTATCTATCAAACTTGGTCTATGTTGTGTCCCTGCCCATCAAAAATTATGTTGATCTTTGAGTATAGGTAAAGATCACACCTGACCTGACCTTAGACTTGGCCTACCTTGAGTTTATTTGATTGAGCACGTACACAGAGTGGTTATCAATTTATTGGTGTGATAAAATGGGTGGATCTGCCAGAAGTTCTAGAGATCCTTAGATAATCAGTGTCACTTTTCTTTTTCCTCTGTTCCACCTCTGACTCGTCCAGATCTAACGGAGAGACCATGGACATCAACAAACTGGGTGAGAGACTCGCTGAAGCCGGGCAGTCTCATGTCCTCCAGTTTTGGGATCAGCTGAAACCTGAGGATCAAGCTGAGATTAGTGTCGATCTGGAGAGCATGAACTTTATGGAGATCAATAGCTTCTTTAAAACGGCCATGAAGACATCTGGGCAGATCTCCCAGGAGAAAGTAGACACCAGGATGGAACCGGTGCCTCGGGAACATTTGGGGAGTGTAACACGTGATCGTGAAAGTCTTAAAGAATGGGAAGAAGAGGGTGAGTTCAGATATTGTAATGTTTCACAGTACTTCATCTCAAACATATAAGTGCCCTGTGGTCCTTTGCTGGTTTACGTGGGTTTAACTGCTCTCTCAACCTGGCCAAACTGGGGTTTTGCAGGTCAACCATTTGGTTTTCCAGCCTGGCCAAGTGACAAATGCCCCAAACCTGAGCAAAACAGGCTGGGAGACCAGATACCTTTTATTCTAGCAGAATTTTAGGCCATTTACAAAATCGAAGCAGGTTATGTTTCATTTAATATAACATGAATGTCATAGTAATTTTTGTTAGTCTTTGTTGAGCAGAAACAAATGTTGCAAAGAAATATTGCACAACAAAACACCGTTCAATGCCAAATTGGACCCCTAAGAAATCATGACCCCTGAGAGATAGACGATTTCTCTCCATTGTCAAGCCAATCTGTAACAATAAGTTTCAGATTTGAATAAACTTTGTTTTGTCCCTGTACTCCCTTTTTGGGAGGATGCTCCAAAAGGGGTTGAAAACATCTGGTTCTGGTTAGATCTGACGCAATTTCTTTGCTTAAGTCATGTTGAGCTCATTCAGAATCACATCATCTTTAATCCGACCACATTGTATGGTACCCAAAACCTTCTTTGTTCCTTCTGTCTTTGTCCCATTCATTTTTTTTTATTCATTTAATTCAATCATTTTGTTTTTAATAATTCACATGAAAGTTAAATTTTATCATGTTGAAGGCTGTGTGTGGGTGAAGTAACATCAAGCATAAAAGTAATTTATGTAAGATAAAATTGGCCCTTATAAAAGTCTAGGATGATCGCCCCTGTTATCTGCAATTATTGAAAAGCAAACTGTTGCTTAAGAAGCCAGAAATTTTATACAACCTCCATCTCTATTCTCTGCTTAGTTTGGATATTTTATTTTTGTAAAAGTAATTAAGGCATTATATTTTACATTATATTTTACTCATGTAATGGCAGCAATGGCCTATTTTTGTTTATACCTTGAAAAGTATGACATAATATTAACACCTATTTGCTAAAGTGACCGAACCTCCCATCATTCCACGCAGGCCTGCGCTGTATATCAGAGAACAAAGTGGCGGTTCTTCTGTTGGCTGGAGGTCAAGGGACACGCTTGGGTGTATCGTTTCCAAAAGGCATGTATGACGTTGGCCTCCCTTCCCACAAAACCCTCTTTCAGATCCAGGCAGAACGCATCCAAAGACTGGAACAGCTCGCTGAAAAACAGCACTCAAGGAAGTGCAGCATTCCATGGTAAGATGATCATTAAACACAATTAAAGCTCATTCAGTTACAGTGCGCTTACTGTAAAAGCAGTGGATAATAGAAAAAAATCTGTCATTTTCAATCTCACTGGAAAGGAATTTGAGTTAACAATTGTTGAATCTAATTACTTGGATTAGCAGACTTGTTTTGATCTTGAGGAAGTTTTCCTCCTTTTACTGTAATGAAGTGACCTCCCCACTATGAATGTCAGTGCATGGTTTAGTCGGTGTGAAATTGGGCTGACATGAGACCAGCATGTCATCCTGAGGAACTTTGGTCAGACTTCACCAGAAAAATCATTTTAGAGCCAGTCTCTACCCAACCCTTAATTTTTTTTACTATTCAATTCAATTCGCATTTATTTGTATAGTGCTTTTCGCAATACATATCGTTTCAAATCAGCTTTACAGAAAATGTGTGTTTCTACATTACGATTTAGAGTTATCCGTTATCAGAAGTGACCGTGTCCTAGTAATGTCCATATTTCAGAAATGTACAGTTCAAGAAAATAAAAAGCATGCAATTACTGGTAGCTAACAACATGTATTAATTTTAGGCAGAAACCATGAGGGTTTTAAAGCAATTATTACAAGCTGTGATCATAATTACAATATATTGAACATTTGGCAGGTGTGTATGTTGATGTAAAAACTTAAAAAAATGTCTATTTCAAATAAATGCTGTGATCAAAGAATCATGAACAAAAATGTCATGGGTTCTACAAAAAAAATGAACAGCACAAAATTGTTCAATTGTGACCATTTATTACTTGAGCAGCAAATCCACATATTAAAAATGATTTGTGAAGGATCATGTGACGCTGAATACTGGAGTAATGGCTGCTGAATATTCAGCTTTGCCATCACATGAATAAATAACATTTTAAATATATATTAAAGTGCCCCTATTATGCTTTTATGAATGTTCCCTTTCATGAGGGCTTTTCACACTATGCGTAACCCCAGGTTATCGTCATACTAAACACCGCTTCACACTTTTACGTGTGCTTTAAGGTTTACACGACACTGTTTTCATCTAAAAGCTTTTTATGCATTTTACACAACAAAGGAAGTTTGGGGGCCTGACAAATTTTGAATTTTTATCATCTTTATGAAAACTGTGATGTCATGCACGTGTTACGTGTTCAGTCAATAGGCGCGTAGTGTTTCTTTACAACAAAGTTTACAATCACCAACTACTGGCAGTGGCATGTGGAATACAGCGTTTTTAGCCGTTTCCGCAGATCCATGTGAACAGGGATTGTTTTGACAATGGTGTCGTCTGTATGTGAAAACTGCGAAGGAAAAACTTTCCCATTTTAGTACATTGTTGTCGTGTAAACGTACCCTTAGAAGCGAAGTTACCGCTGCTTTTAACCTGGGTTTTTCCGTGTTAACCCTGCCCTGCATTGCGGTGCCAAATTTGCACGGGGTGAAATGATGCGGTGTTCGAATGTTACAGCTAGATGCTTAACAACAGACACTCAATCCCGTTCTTACATGTACGTGCTTTGGACCTCACAGAAACACTGCACATTGTATATAAACAGTCAATTCTGCGTTTTTGCATAATAGGGGCACTTTAAAATTGAAAAGTTAGTTTGTAATTCTTTTGCAATATTACTGTTTTTACTGTACTGTTTTATTTTTGATCAAATAAATGCAGCCTTGGTGAGCGTAAGAGACTTCTTTCAAAAACAAACTTTTGGACAGTAGTGTATTCATACTTTAAGCAATGACATGGTCAATGTTTTGATACACCAGGTACATTATGACAAGTGGCAGAACAATGGACATGACCAAAAACTTCTTCAAACAACACAACTACTTCGGCCTGAAGGAAGAGAATGTGTTTTTCTTTCAGCAAGGCATGCTTCCCGCTGTAGACTTTAATGGGAAAATTATTCTAGAGGGCAAAGGCAAACTGGCAATGGCACCAGGTGAGTTTTTAAAAGCAAGATTAGCATTTCTTGTTGACAACTAAAAGCAACTTTTTTTTCTTTTTGGTTTTAAAATTCACATACGATGTATGACTGTAAATAGTTTACAGCATGTTGTCGAACAAAAGTCTCTTTAAGTAATCTTAACAACAGAACTTATTTTGCTCAAAAGTCAAAAACACTTTTCTAAAAACCTATTCAAAATTTCCCAAAGGAACTACAGGTTAATTAGCCTTACAGTTACCAAGTGATATCATGATCAAACAGCTTGCTTGGTCTCAGAATAATTAGAAATACTGTGAATATTCAGCACTTGTATGTTTTCTCTGAATCTCCATATTCAGATGGAAACGGGGGCCTGTACAGAGCTCTGGGGACACAGAACATTGTGAAGGACATGGAGACGAGAGGAATCTCCTACATCCACGTCTACTGCGTAGACAACATTCTTGTGAAAGTGGCCGACCCTGCTTTCATTGGCTTCTGTACACTTAAAGGAGCAGACTGTGGTGCAAAGGTCAGTCTTTAACATACCTAGCCCTGCCCTTATTTGCATTTCCTCTTCTATGCATAATGCAGAAAACATGCAAATCCAGCTCTATTACGAATGTGTACTTGGTGTATTATCATTAAGCTTGTGCACTTTTTTTTTTGCACTATTATACCTTAATCTGATTATTTAAAAAAAAAAAAAAATTTTTTAATGGAATGTAAAAGTGCCATGTCACATTTAAAAACGAGACATATTTTGCTAGTCCACTAGATGGAGCAGCTGCTTAGGGAAAAAAAAAACAGGATGCACAGGCATTTACACTACCGTTCAAAAGTTTGGGGCCAGTACCATTGATTAAAATGAATACTTTTATTCAGCAAGGACATATTAAATTGATCAAAAGTGGCTGTAAAAACATTTATAATATTACAAAAGATATATATTTCAAACAAATGATGTTCTTTAAAAACTATTCTTTTTATTAGATATTAAAATGGAAAACTCTTATTGGAAATTGTAAAATGACTGTTTTTACCATATTTTGAATAAAATAAATAATCCACAAAAAAATCTTACTGGCCCTAAACCTTTTAATAGTAGTGTGTGCATTATTTGTTTTTGTATTGTTACACATTGGTATGATGGATGCATGGTTTAATATGGTTTTGAAAGACAGGAAATAAGAATTTGATTCAATACTGATATATTCTCTTTTTTTTTTTAGAGACTTTAAGTAGCCAAGTATTCTTATCTAATTGTTAACCTAGTTGTTTAATGATGTTTATACGTTAGGAATGTTTTGATGGGACCCTGGGCTTTGCCGCACATCCTATAGCAATGTAGTTTCGTTCCTTAGAATGCAGTTTCAGGTAACACGTTCACATGTGCTTTTGCAGTCTGCGTACACAACAGCAAGAAGGGGAAAATACTTTTACAAGGAACAGTGGTTATTCTGGACATTTTAAATGGTCTCCAGTCAGGAGCTAAATTGCCTTTAAAACTCTTATATAACCAGCCTGGTGATGCAGGATACCAATTAATTTAGCCATTATTCTCAGTGTAACCTCACAGTCTTTGACGTATTGTAGTGGTTATGATGCAATGAAAACCAAATCGCTATGCATACATGTTTAGTGTTAACAAACACTTTTTACACTTTACATTTAAATGATCAGGAATAAACATGTTTGTAACAATCATTCGACTCGGATATCCAAAACATATGAAATGATTGAAACTTCACAGTAGGTGTGTTCCTGAAGAGTATGCATTAACACAACAATGAAACTCACCATGTTTTACTTGTGTGACCAGTTAATCATGTAATGACCTTAGAATTTCATGTTATCTGGAAGTGATTGTTTTGTTACGTCTGAACAAATATTACTTTATCGTATTCTTGCTGTATTTATTCTGCTCTGATTTTGATTATTTTTCTCTGTTCTCTCTGAATTTGGATATTTGTTTTGGTTGTTATTTGAAAGTGGAGAGTCGGTTTTGTATTTCACAGTATTAAGCTGGCTTTGATTCCGCCTCAAACTGAATCGTTGGCGTACAATATGTGATTCGTGAAAGTATTTGCATGTGACATTAGGTTCAGACATAAATACTCAACAGCTGGTTTTGAATACTGAGCTTTCCGAAGCTGCTAGTAATTAAACGGTTCCTGCGTGACAGGGGGACGATGGTAATAAAATCTAGACCCACCCACCCCTCATCATTTCTGAAGCATGCACTTAAAGTGGCTTTAGCTCGAAGCCTCTCCTCAATGCTAACCCTTCATCAACTGAGAAGTTTGTAATTTGTTACTCGGATGAATGGAAAGGGTTTTCTGCTTTTGCCTCTGCTGTAATTTAACACAGACCTCAGGCAAACACAGCACACAGGAGTGTGTGAGCTGTTCAAACACTGTAGCTAGTTTAGTACTTGACATTTCAGTGTTGATAAATGTGTCTTTTCAATTTAAATTAATTTCAATGTTAAAAAGACGTCGTAAACAAACTGTTTTAGACTTGGTTTTATTACTTGACAAGTTATGACAAATTGTTATCAGTTGACCTGCTACAATCTTTATGACAGCTGATAAACGCAAACTAAATCAAATTGAATCATTACCAAGAGTTTACAGGGTGTGTTACAGTAAATTGTTTTTGGTCTTTTTGTATTTCCCATAACTGATTTAAGGGAGGGAGTAGATTATTTAAACATTTGTGTTACTGCCGATAATGATAAATGGCCGGTATTAAAACTCCTTAAGTGAATTTAGGCATCAAAACATTATAATGTACATTACCTTTCAAAAGTTTGGGGTTGGTAAGATTTTATTTATTTATATATATATATATATATATATATATATATATATATATATATATATATATATATATATATATATATATATATATATATATATATATATATAGAACCAATTATTTTAAATTATATTGAGTGTTTCCCCTACAATGTATTTAGCAGCGGCGCAGCGCCGCCACTGGATATTCAGCGCCGCTGCAAAATCTTCACATGATCCACTTACACACCTAAAAACACTGAGACGTGGCGTCCGCCGGCTCTGCTAATGCGGTGGCTCTGAATCCAAGAAAGGAGGAAAGAGCCACATATGGAATATTTTCGATTAGGCTAATGTCACGTTGCCATAAGGGGCCGTTCACGTAGCGTGTTTTTCTGAGCGTGCACTGCAAATTCGTTATTTCAAATGTAGGCGCGCGGGAAGCGCGATCGTTTCTCCAGGCCGCCTCTGTTCATGGTTGCATAGCAACGACAGACGCCACGGGAGAGAGCAAGAGCTTTTAGAAAGTAGAAAGCGGCTCTCTCCATGAGGACGAGGAATTAGCAGCAAAGAATTAATTGATTTCTAGCCCTTGCATTAGCTTTACTACTAGATATATTTATGGAGATGAGAAATAAAAAGCCGCCCTGTACAGCTATGATCAGCTGTTCGGCCGAGCTGTCGATGTTGTTACGGAAAGGCCAAAGCTGATCGGTTGGTTTTTGTCACATGGCGTGTTGAGATGAGATGTTACGATGTTTTCATCTCGCCACGTGCGCCTACAATTGAAAGAACGCATTTGCGCGCAAAAAACGCGATATGTGAACGGCCCCTAAAGTGGACTCGGGTGCGGTTGTATCCGGGTAGTTTTACGAGCAGGAGTACATGAGCACAGTCTCGGACAGACACCCGAGTGCTGTTATTAGTCCGCTAGAAAAGCAGTCCTAGGCTTATTCTTGGCTGGATAACTCTTTTAAAAAGTCTTTTTAAATGAAATACGAACACAGTTTTGGATTAAATAAAGGTACAGTCAAGTCAAATAAAACACTTGATTGTTCATGTTTGTTCACTTCATTCATTGTGCATAATAATGTTAACTTAAAACTTTTGATTTAAAAAATGTCGCGACTTGGCCATTTTAAGGCTACAGCACATCTTGTACAACTTAAACCCATGGTAGCTAGGTAACGTTAAACAAACTGAAAGACCGCAATTCCTGATTTCGCTTTCGTTCACTAAACAAAGACTATGGAAATTAAACATCACTTTTCCATCAAAAAACGTGTTGTAAAAAACATAACTTATTAGATTTAAGAAGACCTAGGTTCGCTAGCTAGTTCTGTGCCTGCCTGTGTGCGCTATGATGCGCGCTGACCCTGGTCGACGAGAACCCGCATGAGAGATGTGACGCAGGACGTAACTGGCAAAAAGCTTGCTGGCGAGTGGCGAACATGACTTCTTTGTCAGAAAGATGTCGTTGGTGTAGACACTTGTCAATCAAACATGTCTGACCAATAGAGAAGCACCCGCCCACTGCGGAACGTTTGTGTCAAAATAATTCAATCAAAAAAATTTAAACTTCAAAACTTTTTGCACTTCAAAAAAAAAAAAAAAACAACGAAAAAACACATTCTCTTCAATACTTTTTTTTATTCACGGGGGTATTTTTTTTTGTTGCATTTGAACAGTTTTTTCTTTGATTAAAAATATTTTTTTTGATTGAAACAACTTTTTTGGAATTGAATGATTAAGACACAAATGTCCTACCCATGTATGCCCCAAACACAAAAAAGATTACTTCAATCAAAGAGAACATTTTCAATAATAAAAAAAAGTGTTCAAATGCAATTTTTGGAGTCTCAAATATTTTATTTGCATTCAAAAACTATTTTCTATATTTGAAAATGTTTATCTTGTCATTGAAGTGACTTTTTTATTGATTCTGTTGTTTGTTTGTTTGAAGCAACTTCTTTTTTGATTGAATGATAAAGACACAAATGTCCTACCCATTATATGGTCCAATCAAAAAACAATGTTACTTCAATTAAAAAGGTTGCTTTAAACAAAAAAAAAACGGACTTCTATCAAAGAAAACATTTTCAATCAAAGAAAAGCAGTGTTCAAATGTATATTTTTGAGTCTCAAATATATTTTTGGATTCAAATAATTTTTTTCTTTGATTGAATTTTTTTTTTTTCATTGAAGTGAAGGTTTTTTTAATTGAAAATATTTTTTTGGATTGTAGCAACCTTTTTTTTGATTGAATAATAAAGAAACAAAACTACCTCCATAATTTTTCCCCTATCAATATCTACCTTATAGCTGAAACTGAACACAAAACAAATACGTGAAATTTCCTGTCTAAAATTATAAAATGAAGGTTTCTGTTTGTGACCAGTTCAAGGTGCGTGCTGCAATAATCACCTTGAATCTGTTGATGGTATGTCGTATTTGTATGTCTCAAAATGTCAATTTTTATCCACAAAACTTGCCAGAAGTCATGGTTTAAGGGGTTATTTAAAAAAAAATAGTTCTTCCGGAGGTACATGCCCCCAGACCCCCCCCCCCCCCCCCAAACCGCACCTTGGTAACATGGTCCGGCACGGGTCGGGACAGCACCGCTGCTGGAAAAATTTCTAGGAGAAACACTGGTATTAATATATCACAATTTTACTATTTTATCAAATAAAAACAGCCTTGGTGAGCGTAATAGACTATTTATAATATATATACACTCACCTAAAGGATTATTAGGAACACCATACTAATACTGTGTTTGACCCCCTTTCGGCTTCAGAACTGCCTTAATTCTAGTGGCATTGATTCAACAAGGTGCTGAAAGCATTCTTTAGAAATGTTGGCCCATATTGATAGGATAGCATCTTGCAGTTGATGGAGATTTGTGGGATGCACATCAAGGGCACGAAGCTCCCGTTCCACCACATCCCAAAGATGCTCTATTGGGTTGAGATCTGGTGACTGTGGGGGCCATTTTAGTACAGTGAACTCATTGTCATGTTCAAGAAACCAATTTAAAATGATTCGAGCTTTGTGACATGGTGCATTATCCTGCTGGAAGTAGCCATCAGAGGATGGGTACATGGTGGCCATAAAGGGATGGACATGGTCAGAAACAATGCTCAGGTAGGCCGTGGCATTTAAACGATGCCCAATTGGCACTAAGGGGCCTAAAGTGTGCCAAGAAAACATCCCCCACACCATTACACCACCACCACCAGCCTGCACAGTGGTAACAAGGCATGATGGATCCATGTTCTCATTCTGTTTACGCCAAATTCTGACTCTACCATCTGAATGTCTCAACAGAAATCGAGACCACCTAAAAGATTATTAGGAACACCTGTTCAATTTCTCATTAATGCAATTATCTAATCAACCAATTACATGGCAGTTGCTTCAATGCATTTAGGGGTGTGGTCCTAGTCAAGACAATCTCCTGAACTCCAAACTGAATGTCAGAATGGGAAAGAAAGGTGATTTAAGCAAGGTTGAGCGTGGCATGGTTGTTGGTGCCAGACGGGCCGGTCTGAGTATTTCACAATCTGCTCAGTTACTGGGATTTTTACGCACAACCATTTCTAGGGTTTACAAAGAATGGTGTGAAAAGGGAAAAACATCCAGTATGTGGCAGTCCTGTGGGCGAAAATGCCTTGTTGATGCTAGAGGTCAGAGGAGAATGGGCCGACTGATTCAAGCTGATAGAAGAGCAACTTTGACTGAAATAACCACTCGTTACAACCGAAGTATGCAGCAAAGCATTTGTGAAGCCACAACACGCACAACCTTGAGGCGGATGGGCTACAACAGCAGAAGACCCCACCGGGTACCACTCATCTCCACTACAAATAGGAAAAAGAGGCTACAATTTCCAAGAGCTCACCAAAATTGGACAGTTGAAGACTGGAAAAATGTTGCATGGTCTGATGAGTCTCGATTTCTGTTGAGACATTCAGATGGTAGAGTCAGAATTTGGCGTAAACAGAATGAGAACATGGATCCATCATGCCTTATTACCACTGTGCAGGCTGGTGGTGGTGTAATGGTGTGGGGGATGTTTTCTTGGCACACTTTAGGCCCCATAGTGCCAATTGGGCATCGTTTAAATGCCACGGCCTACCTGAGCATTGTTTCTGACCATGTCCATCCCTTTATGGCCACCATGTACCCATCCTTTGATGGCTACTTCCAGCAGGAGAGTGCACCATGTCACAAAGCTTGAATCATTTCAAATTGGTTTCTTGAACATGACAATGAGTTCACTGTACTAAAATGGCCCCCACAGTCACCAGATCTCAACCCAATAGAGCATCTTTGGGATGTGGTGGAACGGGAGCTTCGTGCCCTGGATGTGCATCCCACAAATCTCCATCAACTGCAAGATGCTATCCTATCAATATGGGCCAACATTTCTAAAGAATGCTTTCAGCACCTTGTTGAATCAATGCCACGTAGAATTAAGGCAGTTCTGAAGGCGAAAGGGGGTCAAACACAGTATTAGTGTGATGTTCCTAATAATCCTTTAGGTGAGTGTGTGTATATATATATATATATTATATTTTATTGTTATTTTAAAAATGTTTAAGTGTAATTTATTCCTGTGATGGCAAAGCTGAATTTTCAGCATCACATGATTCTTCAGAAATCATTCTGATATGCAGATTTGGTCTTCAAGTAACATTTCTATTTATCATATTTGAAAATAAGTTTAGCCGTTTAAGGTTTTTGTAAAAACCATCATACTTTTGTTCAGGATTCTTTGATTTATATAAAATTCAAAAGAGCAGCAATTATTTTTAATATATTTTTTTTTGTTACAATGTTAAATTCTTTACTGCCACCTTTGTTCAATTTATTACATCCTTGAAGTATTTTAAAAAGGAAAATCTTACTGACGCCAAACTTTTGAACATTAGTGTAGGTTCTTTAGATATTCATGTTATTGCTGATAATGAAATTGTACACTATTTTTATTTCTATTAAATTTAAAACTCAATGTAAGCACCAAAACATTATAAAACTGGATGTGCATTTATATTACATTCAACAGTAATTAAATTATTAGTGTTATTAAGTGTTAGTGTTTCTAAAGATTCACTTTAAGTGAATGCTAGATAATCTAAATGTAAAAAAATAAAAAACGGGACATGACCCAAGTGATTTTGAAGGTAAACTAATGTTGCAGGTATTGCATGTACAGGAAAGTATTGAATACATTGACATTTTGAAATGTCTCAATGTTGTGCTGAAGTCACGCATGCATCTACTTCTGATTGGCAGGTTGTGGAGAAGACCAATCCAACAGAGGCGGTGGGCGTGGTCTGTAAGGTGGATGGGCTTTATCAAGTAGTGGAGTACAGCGAGATTACCTTGGCAACGGCAGAGAAGCGAAGCACCGATGGGCGACTTATGTTCAATGCTGGCAACATAGCGAATCACTACTTCACCCTCACATTCCTCAAAGAGATTGTGAGGTTAGTCAATCCCCAGAGAGTACCTCATGAATTATGAGTCCGCTATTAATGTCACTGTAATTTATTAATTTATTTTGTATTTCTTTCCAATTTTTATTATTCATCTATGAATCTCAGCTTTTTTTTCTTCAGCATTTGATGATATTTTGTCGCTAGGCAATGATCTCCGTAACATATTAAACAATACAGCTATTTCTATTAGCTATTTCCAATGAGCTTTGCCATCTTGTAAATACTAGACAGGATGGATCTGACTTTAATGTGCTGCGCAGAGAATGAGGTAAAGTCAGGAGAGGAACATCTGCAGTTTTTGAGTGTCTGCTATTTTAAACACCGATGACTTTGCCAGACGTGTTCTCTTATTATCATTTTAATGAAATTTTAACTGAAAGAACATGCTTCACTTTTCTGTCCATCCCTCTGTCTTTATACCTCCCTATCTTTCTTTTAGGACTCACGAGCCGCAGTTGCAGCATCATGTGGCACAGAAGAAAATTCCCTACGTGAACACACAAGGGCAGCTAATCAAACCTGACAAACCCAATGGGATTAAGATGGAAAAATTTGTCTTCGACATATTCCAGTTTGCCAAGTTAGTGTCAGGACTTTTTGTTCATTCCTGTTTTCAGTATGTGTGCTGTTGACTGGAATGGTCCTCATTTACCCACGAGTTCAAATAGATTCTACAAGAATAGAATTACACAATATGCACATTGGAGATAGTGCAGTTTTTTTTTTTTTTTTCTGTACCCTTTGAAACACAAAAGTAGCTATCAAAATGTCAAAACGACTCTTTTTAACGACACCCCTGCTCTGGCTCACATTATTATGAGATATGAAGATCCAGAGTCTCCAAAATCTCTTAAAGACTATAATTAATCCTAATCATATACAAAATAAGTGTTATTTATAGCATCTTTTCGGCATGCTAAAGAAGTTAAAATTAGATCTATTGAACTGGCTTAAAATTGTCAAAATCAAATAAAAATATCAAATGCTTTCAAATTATATAAATGTTTCTTAACTAACCTTTTGTTTAATTTTTTTTTTATTTATTTTTTTTATAGTTGTTCAGGGATTATGTCAAAACCCGGAAGTCTAATTTGCCACTGGTACCCTTGAGATTTTCCTGTGGTGTTTTATGATGGGTTTTTTTTATTTATGAGAAAAAGAAAGCCTGTTAGTGATAAACTTAACTTTATGATACTTTGACGTTTTGTTCTACAACGTAAATTACACACACCCATAGCAAAAATGTTAATTTTGAAGCATTTATGTTTATTTTTTTAAATGTATGTTTCTAATAAGTAAATAGATAAGACAGTTTGTGGTGTGAGTGTGTGTGTGTGAAGTTTTTTGTAGAACAAAGTGTCAACAAGTTATTTTACCACAGGCTTTATTTTACTCATAAACTGAAAAACCCTTTTATAAAATCCCATAGGAAAATCTCAAGGGAACCAGTGGCGAATTAGTCTTCCAGGTTTTGACGTCATCCCTGCACCACTCTATGGAGGAAAGTCCCTCCAGGTGGGCATTACTGTAAGGGTGTGACGTCACGTGAACGCTATAATTGATTGGAAATGGTCTATCTTTAAAATCAATCTTATTTCACAAAATACGTTTTGCTTCAGGCATGTTCAATTAGTTATAACTTATTGAAACTTTTTTTTTTTGTGCATGACAGAAAGTTTGTGGTATATGAAGTTCTAAGAGAAGATGAGTTTTCTCCGTTGAAGAATGCAGACAGTCAGGATGGGAAGGACAACCCCACTACAGCCCGTCACGCCCTCATGTCCCTGCATCACCGCTGGATCTTAAATGCAGGAGGGCATTTCGTGGATGAGAATGGAACCCGCATACCTGCTATACCCAGGTGAGACAAACACTCAGGAATGAAAATTCTGTCAGTATTTACCCAGTTTGGGGTTGTTTTTAAACTCTATGGTGTCATTTTTCCCCCCCATGGAACACAAAATGAGAATTTCGGAAGAATCCTCACACAGCTCTATGGATGCAGGCCTATGGATTATTTTAATATTTTAATTTAACCTAGATTGTCTCCAGTCCACTCTTTTATTGTTTTTTTAAACATTTCCTTCCCACCTATGTTCAGTTTAACTCCCATTTATCTTCAGTTATAGTGTAACCACACTATATTTCCTGTGTAACATTTCTAGACATGGACCAGCAGGAACAGTCACTCCTGAAGTCAGCCAGAAGTAACTATTCTCACTGTCGTATTTAATGCATGGTGATGGGGCTTCGCTCTTAGTAGATTCCGTGTAGCTGTTAGAGCTCAGTGGGAGAAGATGTCCAATCCCAGACAGGCCGTAGTAAAGGTTGGCACCTTTAACTGGCTCTGACCCAAAAAGCAGATACTAACAGGCAGAATAATATGCATGTTGGGAAATGGGCATCAGGCATGCTGAACAGAACAAGGCTGCTCATCAATATAACAAATAATCTGGTGTAGGTGCTTATAATCAAGTTTTCTTGAATTTTGTATTATGAATATTTAAATGCATTCAAAATGGTTGCATTTTGGATAAAGTGATTGTGGCCGTTTAAATGGGTAAATCATTTGTAATGGGATTTTTTATTTTTTTTATTTAAGAAGGTTAAGTCTAACCTTCTAAGTTTTATTTTGAATTGATATGAAGTGTCTGATTTTCTAAAATCATTTTATATCATATATGACATGATTAATGCTTGATCTGGCATAATCATTAATAAAAATAAAAATATATAACCCATTTTGGTGCTCTGCCAATCACAGCCTGAAGGATGGAACAGACCTGCCAATGAAATGTGAGATCTCTCCTCTTGTGTCCTATGGTGGTGAGGTAAGAGTAACTTTACCTGATATATGGTTTAGGTGCAAGTGGGAAAAAATACATGCCAAGCCATATACTCTACTTGCAAGTTTCTATTTTAAAAAATGAGGAATTAATAGTCTCTCTTGATTCCAAAGGGGTTGGAGCATCTTGTGAACGGGAAAGCTTTCCAGTCCACTCTGGTCATTAATGAGAAAGGCGTGCATGAACTCGTGAAGAACGGCCTGTGAACATACCGCCGGCTGCTGCACTTAAAACCAAAATGAAAACTCTTGATCTGTTTATCATCTTCATCTCACTTCCTGCCAGGGTGGAGGAGACTGTGAAATTAATGTACAATAAATTGAAGGAACGGGGGCAGAATGCTAATCACAATCAAACCCTTTTATGATCAAACTATTTATTTTGCGAATACTTATTTTTATATTAATGTGCAGTGCTTTTTTTTTCTTGAATTGGAACATGAATTTAGCTGTTTAATTTATACAACAAATGATACACAATGGTATATACTGTACTGCAGGTTGCATGAATGGATACCGCTAAGATTATTTTACAAAATATAGATACATGTGAAAACTACACAAACCAAAGTGAATGTCTGTTTTTAGCAGGTATGTTTTTCGACCAGAAAAAGCGAGTGAGAATGTGACATTGCATCAGACTTTCCAGCACAGGGTTTATGGTAGATGTTCTGATTGGTTGGAGTCTCTTTCTGCTTTAGAAAGTGTGCACTCTCTCACTGAGACACCAACCCCTTTCTCCTCACTCTTTATCTCACTTGCAGTCTTTAGCACTTCTCTTCTCTCACTTCCCGATTAGTCTTTGTCTGCATCATCTAAGTTAGTTTATTTGTGCATATCCATGTATTAAATAATTTATCATGTTGAAAGATTAATTTGTTTGTTTACTTTTTTTCTGCATACTCTTTGCTTTTCTCAGTAACCATTTATTGGAATTTATTTATTTACATTTGTACAAGATGCATGGAAATATGAGAGTTGCATTGTGTATAATTTTACATTTGAGAAAATGGAAATGTCCACATTGCTTCAATTTTCGCATTGACTTTAGTGAGACAAATTCTTCCTAGATTGAAGTGTGATTAGTATCAAACAGGCATATTTCAAAATCTCTTAAACATTCCCCACCCCCAATTCGTGTACATTGCCAATATAAAGCAATGCAAATCTAAGAATTCCAACAAAATATTTTCAATGAAAGAATCAGTTTTTGCCACTTCATTTGGGTCTCTATGAATTCTGGGATTATTTCTGTGTACACTAATACAAAAAAGCTCAATAGAGAAATGAAAAACATATTAGGCTTGTTCGACTTCATGCAGCTCTGCGCAGACCGATCGGTGGCTGACTTGAAGCAGTGCACACCGGTTAGAAATTTTGTCCGACTTGATGCAGCGCTGACTCCACGTGACTGTGACGTATCCCATACAGTACCGCGAGAGCGATTCGAGAGTAGCCGGAGGATTCAGCCAGCGCAGTTAATTGGGCTTAAGCCCCGAATCTTTTAGGTTTTTAAAATAACTTCAACTTTGTTTCATTTCCTCTCAGCCTTTCTGACTGGAGCGGCAAAAAAATAAAACAAAAGGTCTATAGAGTGCCGAAGTTACGACGTCACTCTGTAGGCCAAAACGCGGAAGTGAGTTAGCATTTTAGCACTCCCGGTTCCCTCGCTCTAAAGTCTATGGGATTTTTGAATGGGTTTTTGCTAAATCGCCTGAAATAAGGTCTGTGGTGAACAAAGCCTCTAAATATTTTCACGTTTTGATCTATGACATAGAACACACAGTTATAACCTGCTTGTGGTTTTTTAAACTTTATTGTGTCTGCTTGTGTTTTTTTTTTTAACTTTATATAGGCTTCAAAATGTATAAATTTTGGATTAACTTGTTAAGATTATCTTGATAGACAAAACGTGTAAGGGTCACAACTCTTTGTTAAACACAGATCTTATTTTTTGCGATTTTCCAAAAGTCTATGGGGAAAATGCATAGCTTTTCGATCGAGGGAACCCATGCGCCGCTAGCTTCCGAGTTGGCCTACAAAGTGACGTCATCACTTCGGCACTCTAACTGTGGCGGACGGTAATGCATCGCGCATCACTCAGCATGTTTGCCAACTGCCAGTAAAAACTAACGAAGAAGAATATATATCTTCTTCTTCGCCATTGTTTAACTGTCTATGGTTGTCATCAGGGGCTGGCGGGCTGTTGTGTGTTCCACCGGTGTCGTAGCGAGCTTACTGGCTAACCTGCTGAAGTTAATATGGACATGATAACTAAGTTTTTTATACGGAACACTAACAGAAAACCTCACCGGCAGGAGAGAGATTCAGAAGCAGCGTCAGACGTGACCAGTAGTCAAACCAATAAAGTGTTGTTTATCATACTGTGCTATTTCCCAAATAAATATAATATAATTTTAATAAATGTTCTTCTGTTGGCCTGATATTCGATTCAGAGTATTGAAGAGCAAATTTACTTGGCACTGCAGCATTTGCTGTTTGCTAGTAGAGCAGCCTAAATTATTATGGCATGGATTCTATGTAGCAAATCTGTCAGCTAAGCACAAACTAAACAGAACTGAACTCTTAAGATTAGTAATGATGTTTACACCAAATTCAAATTTTACCTATGTAGCTTAACTTAAAAAATAGTCAGATAATGGTTGCCTCTTTTTAGTTGCCAGGGGTGAAAATGAGTCCTCCTTAAAATTTCTGGTGTTTTGGATTCACTACAGCTGGAGAACAATTAGGGCGCTTTCACACTTGGTTCGATTGCCTGTTCCGAACCCGAGTTCGATTGCTCCCCCCTGCCCCCTGCCCCCGATGGACTGTGTTCACATTATATTATTTGTATCCGAACCGCGGTACGCTTGCGTCATCAAGCTGCAGCTGGCGCGTAATCATGTTGCTTGGTAACCGGCGCCGCTGAATGAAAAGGCGTCAAAATGGATAGAATTGCTCGCTTCACATTTGTTCTTCTTTTTTTTAACCTTTGGTTTTGTTTTCAAAGAAAAGATACAGAAACACACTTGGGTATGTCTGCCGCAAAAGTACTAAAATCGTTCCAAAGACAGCTGGCTGTCAGCCGAAGACAATTTTTGCGGAGGCGAGCATAAATCATCTCTCTGCTTGCAGTGCGTCAATCCCGCTTTTCGTCAAGGTAAGTGTACACACACACACACGCACTGACGACTGTCCTGTCGACCACATTATACATTATACGTAATCAATAGCGGTTCACTTCCGCGGTTTGGTTCGATTGCGTTCATATCAGCAGCGAACCGTACTGGAGTTCACATGAACCGTACCCCAGACCACCTTTTTAAGCGGACCCGAGGACGGTTCGCGGGTACGCACCCGAGTTCGGAAGACAGCGTTCACATCATCCAAACGAACCGAACTCTGACGTCATTCGAACCCGGGTGCGCACCAAAAGTGCTAGTGTGAAAGCCCCCTGAAATCCAAAATAGGTTGTAGGCTCTACTGGGTGATTTTTTTTTTATTTTTTTTTTACTGAGTAACTATAATCATTTTCCCAGATAGTGTATAGATTTTTAGGCATTATATTATCTCAAACAGCCTGAAAAATAGTGCATTTAGCTTACGTAAACTGGAAAAAAATCTCCCCGGGGGAGTATGCCCCCAGACCCCCCTAGGTTTGGGCTAAGCCCCGAATGTTTACATCGTCTGGCTCCGCCCCTGCTGTCACGTGCTTGAAAATTATTTGAAATATGTTTTGACCTAGATGCATCGATCTCAATCATGTTTATAAACTGGAAAGTTAAAGAAGAAGTCCTTTGCAAATTAATGTTCAGTGTTGGAATCAAGGGGATGTTTAAATTAAAGGCCTTTCAGATTTAAAATCGCTCGCACAAATGTCGGATGTTTTGGGAATTGGGATCATCTTAAGTTTTGTCATGTTGATGGGTTTGGCGATCTGTGACTTGGAATATCCTCTTCGTATCCTGTCACTTTTGTGCACTTGAGGAAGAACATCAAGCCATGCAGAAGGTTAGTGCACTGTAGCTGGCTTTAGATAATGACAAGAAACTCCGAGGCCATTCTTTAGGCTTTTAATTATGGTAAAATGTTTGCTTTTTAGTGGTAACCATATCAGCCCATGTCAGTAGGCTATATAGAACTGTGTCTTTAGATCAGTGGAGAAGTTTTGAATTCTTATTGCACACATTTTCTTTTATAACAGCAGTTCTGTATCAGTTTTCCATCTATAAATTATTATTGAGTATCCTGTCCCTAGCCAAAGCTAATGGTGAAGAAAAAAAGTTGGGACTGCTTTTCTCATTATCTTGCAGATTGATTTTCCACTATAGAGATGGAGAAATTTAAAGGGGAAGGCAAACTAAATTCAAAGAAGTACCTAATAATAAAAAAAATAGTAATAATAGTTGAAAAAAGATAAGGGTATTTTAAATCCCTCTTACTATGTGAAGCTCAAATGATAAGCAATTCCAGAGTTACAACCAGAACTAAATGAGGTAGCCTACACCTTACCCATAGTTCTCAAATAATTAATTAGTCGTTTTTATAAAAAGGTTTGCAAAATAACAGTTTGCAAGATAAATACAAACAAACGTACATTCATTCACTGCTTTTCAATACATTTTTAATGACTACCTCCTCCTACTAACATTAGTGAGCTCCAACACATGACTGTGGAAAATAACTGATCATATGAACGTGACATAAACCTAATACTTCTTGTTCTTGTCACTTATCACTTCACTTCTGAATTATTATTATTATTTATTATATTTATTTTATTGTACATGCTGTTGGACTATTAAAAAAAAAAAATATTCAAGAAAATCTTCTCTGATTGGTCACAGGAGTCTGACTTAATTGAAACCTTCTGCATGGCAGAAAGAATTCTGGGACTTTGGCATTTCCCCAAGAATCCTCAGAATGTTAGTTTTTTAGTCTCTCTCTCTCTCTCTCTCTCTCTCTCTCTCTCTCTCTCTCTCTCTCTCTCTCTCTCTCTTTTTTTTCCCCCCCTTCATCCAGCGGTGTCTTACATCAGCTTACTGTGCCTCAATGTGAGAACTGAGGGAACTTCGGAGAGAAAGAAAAATCCTAGTTTTTATCCTCATATTTCTCATACAGTACTTGGAATTAGAAAAGCCTTGGACAAATGGTTTGAAAAAAGCAACCCAAGCAGTAAGTTTGCATTTATGTCTGTATTTTTCTTTGTGTTCTTTTCTTTTATTCTTTTCTTTTTATTCAATTTAAAGAAGTTTGGTAATGACCTCTGTTTGATTAATGAGAATGTGTATTTGATTGTGATGGTTTTAAGATGATTTAATGTGTATCAGTGCTGTGCCGTTGTCTTTGTGTTAAGGCTTGCATTGGACAGTCACTGTTTGCATGGCAGACTAAAATAGCGGATAGCAGAGCAACTTGATCCAGTGAACTTTTGCAAACCAGCTGTTCTGAATTTACTGTTTTTTTTTAACAAGCCAGCATACATGTTCTAGCTTGTTAAATTTCATATTAGTGTATTTGATTCTGCTTGAAAATTATACATATTGTACGGTATTAGTTGCGCCTGTTGTCCCTCAGGACTTTCTTTAGCATATTTATACAGCTTTATAAAGTTATAAATGTAGCCCTTTTTGTAGTTGTCAAATTAAGAATACAATATTTGTATTATAAAAACTCTTTAAGTTAAGATGAGGTATAAATAAAGCACAGTACCCCTAAAACGTATTTGGACAGTTGAGTCAATATTAAATGTACGCTTCAATGTAAATGGTTTTTTGATATTTTGATAAGCACGCCTTTCAATTCCAACCATTTTTTAAGCTTTTAAATTATTAAACATACTGTTCATTAGTATTAGTATAGATAAATTATGAATTACACTTGTGGTTACTTTGCTAAAACAACTTTTGGACTTTATACATCCTCTAAAAAATGTCCTTTGTTTTGACATTTTTAAGTGTGATTTACTGTCCAAACACTTTTGGGAACACTGTATATCCTCCCACTGTGCAAATCAACCTGGTTCGCGTAGGACGTGGTTCATGAAATCACTACCGGCATTACACAGTGATGACCTTACCAAGACCTCAACACATGATTTATCTGAACTGCGAATAGTCCGTTTATAAATACTCTTAAATTTCTGTAAGTGTTTATGTACGAAGACGCTAGCTTTGTATGAAGCCAAAGCTTGTGTGTGCTATGTTTTTAATGTTTTGTTCTGATAACAAAAAGGCTATAATGAGGCCCCGTAGGCTTGGTGGATAAAGACCCCCTTTATCTGAGACCCCCTGCTACATATTGTATAACACTGGATGTTGCATTTAAGCCAGGCCTATAGTAATACATATGTTTTATGATGCTTACATTGCAAAGCTATTATAAATAATAATTATGAAGTCATATACTTGTTCATTATATTTTACTATTTTACTTTGGAACAATGAAACCATTAGCCGAAGTTCACCTTAAAGGGATAGTTCACCCAAAAAAATTTAATTCTGTCATCATTTACTCACCCACAAGTTGTTCCAAACCTGGATGAGTTTCTTTCTTCTGCTGAACACAAAAGAAGATATGATATTTTGAAGAATATGGGTAACCAAACAGTTTTTGGGCACCTGAAGTTGATTAGCAGTTATGTTTTTTTATTAGAGTGATCATGACAAGTTAAATTGTTCCCTCGTTAATGTATATCTAATGTGTAATGTATATAATGTGCAAATCTGCTCTTTTGGAAATATATGTACATTGACTTTTACAGTAAGAGAGCGTCCACTGCTTGCTTTGAGTCTTGTATGATTCATGCAACACTTCATAAACTGAAAGGAAATAGAAAAGGATTTTTCCACTGGCGGAGTTGTTAGGTGTGATTTAAGTCTGAAAGCTCAGGAGAGAGAGTGTATGTTACATTCCAGTGTGTTTTGTGCAGGTGCACAGATGAATTTCACCATTCAAACCATGACCCATTGGACCAGATAGCTTTATATGGTAAAGAATAAAAGTCTGAACGTGATCTTCAACTCTAACTTAAGAATTCTAACAGCTGAGTGCTTATTTCATTTTAAATCATTTTAAATTGCATATGATTGTGCAAAGCCCCAAAGCTCTGTTGTCTCACAAAGACCCTTTCAAAAACCTTTTTCATAACAAATAGCTATTTCTTTTTTCAAAGCATTTTCTTACCATCTAATATTAGCAGACTTTGTTTTATACTGTTTGTGGCCTTTGATTCTTTAATTATCTAATAGCATCACTATGCAGTTATACTAACTGTACAATTACAATATATGACACCTTTAGTAGAATTACATTTTCAGTCACCTGTGCGTTTAGGTTCGATTAAAAACATTTGCTCATCACAAAACCTCATGATTCTGTAACATGTGTCGTTGCACTTGCATCTGTTTTTGCTATCACTTGGCTTTAATTCTGCTGGAACTGCCATTTAAATTTAGATTTATGTATTTCCATGAAAGTAAAATATCTGCAATGCTATGACCATTGCTTTAGGAAGGAATGAAAGAGGTTTCGAATGAAAAACACATGGTCTCTTCATACCTAAATTTACAGACGTGTGAATATCAGCCTGGCGAATAAGATCCATTAACGTTGAATGGCAAATAAAATGCACTATTTTACACTGTGAAAAATTATCTGCTGAATAAGTTATGACAACGTGTGTTTTTACATTGCTTTAACTCATCAATATAAGTTAAGCAACAAGTTATACAAGATTTAACTCATTTTTTAAGTCAGTTTAAGTTGATTGTACTTAAAAATTGAAGGCAGCTGAAACTTTGACAAAGAGATAAACTCTTATAAAAATGTTTGGAATGAATGTCCTTGTCAAAGTTATGTTCAGTTTGTCTTAGGGTAGGCTATACGTTTACACGACAACGATATGCTTAAAACGGAGAAGCTTTTCCTTTGAGTTTTCTGCATGACAACACCATTGTCAAAATGATCCCCATTCACACGGATCTGCGAAAACGACTGAAAAAGCTGCATACTGCTGCCAAGCCATTATGGCGATGAAACACTACGTTATACGCATGTGCATAATGTCATCGTTTTCACAGATTTGTGGTTTTGTTGTTTACATGGAGACCGTTTTCAAAAATGTACACTTTGAAACCCGTTTTCTAAAGTTTGTGTTTTCAGGCAATCAAAACGCTGTTTTCATGTAAATGAATGGCCAAAACGCATACAATTATTGATGTTTTTAGCTGAAAACGGTGTCGTGTAAACAGCACCTTAGTTATCATGGACTTTTGATTTGTTTTCATTCATCTCATGTGTTCCTTTGTTTGATTTTCCCGCCACTCCACACACTATGGTTACTGTTAAAGTGTATTCTGTTCAGGTGCACGTACTTTAATTATCTTGTTTGAGTCACTACTTAAGTTCTTCCTTCAGTCTTTCAGTGTTTAGTGTGTGTTGCTCTGCCTTTTGCCATTAAACTTCATGTTGGAAGTGAACTCTACTCTTCATATTTGTCTGTTTGCCTGCAACCACCAGCGACAGTCCTGAAGTGGCACGAATAGTACTTAAACTCCACAGAATATTTAAATACATCATTAGGAGCACATTTTTACAGTATATGATTAAAATCTTGACAGCTATTTAGTGAGGCTCTAAAGCGTAACCGAAAGTGCATATAGTCGTCTTGATAGGTGCCGTTTGAACAGCCCTTCACTGTCATTTTCTGGTTATTTGGTTGGTTAACTGCCGATCCCAGATCTTGGAAAGCTCTCGCTTACAGGGCCACAAATTGTAACCAGATTTTGACACTGATGTGTGTTGATATTTAATTGAGGCCTTTAGATAATGTATGACCTGTCTGTCCTCCAATCTATGTAAAGCTGTCATTAGCTTCTCTGCTATATTCAATAATGAAAGACTGATTATCTAGGAATTGTTTATGTCCAGAACAAAGTTTATATGGAGACTATTAAACCCGCATAAACTATTATATTGTAAATTATTGTTAAAAATGTATATTTTTGTGGGGAAACAAAATAAGTGTGACACAAAAATATTTAATATAATATAACAGTTATAATATATTTTAAAGACAATGTATTGTAAGCATCATATACTGTATGTAATTACATTAATATGATACTCCTTTTCAGTCTCTATCCACCAAAAAGTCCTTGACTTGAAAAAGACATGCTCTAAACGTTATTACTATTCAAGACTCAATATCCTCAATGTGGCACAGGAAAAAGTGCATAAAGATAAAAGCTTTGCATATAAAATGCGATTTACTCTTAATTGCTGTGGTTTTCAGAGCACTTACCTGTAAAATAAAAGAAAAATTGCTGTAAAAATGGACTAGCTTTTGCTTAGATACTTGTTGTGATACCTTGCTGTGAGCCCCTCTATGCATTTAAATTCAAAGAGCACACTGTGTCCTCATTGCAAAATCACTGACACTATTTTTGACTTTCATTTCCTTTTTCCTGATATGGGCCTCATGCTGTTTATGAGGTAACCAGGCTCAGTGCGAGGCCACGTTTTACTTTAAAAGTGATCTTCACCTATCGCATGTGAATCATGTTGACTAAAGTGCCTAGAAGACGGCGTGTAATGTGTAATTGACTCGTTTTGCCAGGTTGCACTGAAGAGCCAGTATTGTGGTTTGGAATCAGCTAAATCCAACTATATTTACACTAAGAGGTCTCGCGAGGGGCACGGCCTTTTTGGCGCTCTGTGCTGTGAGGTGTTGTGTTTAATAAGTTCCTTCAAATCACTGATGGTTTCTCTTTAAATACTGTTATCAGATAAAATGGTGTTTGTTTAATGTGATTTTCTGGAATTAGTGGCGTGTTACTGAGAGTCTGTTTATGGTTAGAATCTCTGGGATTGCTTCCTATTTATACTTTAAAAATATGAAAAAAGCTATTTAAAAAATAAATAATCAAACTGGACTCTTAAATGTTTAAATGCTTTACTATTTAACTAAAATAATAAGAAATATTTTTCTGAGCAGTTGAGCATAATAATCTTCAGAATTAAGGCCAGTCCAAGGACGATAACAATAAATAATAAAATAATATTAACAATAACAATAAAAAAGATTAACAATGAAAACATCGACAGCAAATCAGAATCTATTCCGTTTTGAAGAGCTCAAGCTTTAAAGTGGACAAAGAGAGATAAAGAGAGAATAAACAGAGCGTTTTCGGTCATTGGTGTGGACAGCAATATAGTTATCGTTATGGTTATCTTTATAGTTATCGTTCTTGGTGTGAATGGCCCTTTAATCATATTTGAAAGAAATATTTTAAATGGCTATGCTTTGCAAACTTGAGCCCACCAAAAATGTTATTTTTATTTTATATAATTAATCATCTTGTTAAAAACTAATGCAAAGTTCTTGTGAGACTATTTAAATATTCAACTTTTAATTTATGTGAAGCATTTTATGTGAAACCTTTTTTCAAGCTTTTGATATTTTACTCACAAATAATTTTTCCTTATCCACCATTACTAGTGAAATTTCAGATGACATTTAGAATGACTATTATTCATTTGCACTTATTTGTGTGGCAGACACTTTTTTCCCCAAAGTGGCTTGCAATATACATTTTATGAGTCCATGCATACCCTGGAATTGACCTATGACTTTGTCATTTCATGGCACCATGCTATTCCTACTATGTCTTTATCTATTCCAATCATAATGTAATAAATATAGCTTATAGAGCTTAATTAATTTTATCCAAGCATCTTAGTCTGAATCAAACAGAACTTAAAGGTTCCTTTAATACACTGGAAGTGGATCTCCATTTGAGTGTTAGTAGAACCATAATTTTATCTAAGATGGCAAAAGGTTTTTTTCTCAAAAAATCCATGTTGTAATGTGGAATATTCCCCACATTAAGATACTTAAACAAATATTATAGGGAAAATATCATGATGGATCTTCTTTACGTTGGTGTGGCAGAAGTGTTTTCACAGAGAGACAGAGGTGCGCATGTGGGAGACACAGATGTGAAACTGCCCAATGTTGTGTCCTAATTCCATTCCCCTTTTCTAATGCTTATGTAGCATAGTGGCTGAAACTCAGTGCTAGACAGTTATTGGTCCAAACCTCTTCAGGGAGATTGTCACAATACTTAACCATTCAAAGGTTTGGTCGATACGATTTTTTAATGTTTTTGAAAGACGTCTCTTATGCATACCAGGGCTGCGTTTATTTGATTACAAATACAATGAAATATTATTACAACTTAATGATTGTTACAATTGAACACTTTTCTATTTTACATTTTTTTTTAAATGTAATTTATTCCTGTGATGGCAAAGCTGTATTTTCAGCAGCCATTAATCCAGTCAATCCTTCTTATCATTATGCTGACTCGGTGCTCAGGAAACATATCTTATTATTATTAATGTTGAAAGCAATTGTGCTGCTTAATGTTCTTGTGGAAAGCTTGATATTTTTCAGCATTTATTTGAAATATAATTTTTTTTAACAATGTAATAGTCTTCACTTTCCTTTTTGAACAATTTAATTTCTTTAAAAAATTCTATTGTACCCCAAATACACCCCAAACCTTTGAACATTAGTGTGTGATTTAAGTACTCATAGTTTTAATGAAGACTATATAAGTAATAATGTCTTCTTTGAAGCATGAAGTATGAAGACAGGTGATTTAGAAAGCTACAGCTGGAGCTTTCTTTTACAATTCCTTAGAGTCGCTGCTAAAATGATTTTAAACATTCCAATGTACTTGGGTGCATGCCACAAATGAGAAACTTTAAAAGTTGCTAAATATAATGTGTCAGTCTGTCTGAAAGTCTGCAATGTCTGAAAATTTAAAAACCATCCATATTCTGAAGTGGTTGGGTACTTTGTCTTCTCAATTTATGTGATTAGGTCATGACAGCTTCATAATGCAGTATACCACTAGCGTACACACCGACTGGTTTAAGAGACAAATCTCTTGCTACTTCCCCCGTTGTGCCCCGTCTACCCGTGTCCCCTTCTATTATTCTCATCTGCCTCCTTGCAGAATCACTGTGTGAACACCATGACACGTGAAATTTGAGGAATGGCCTTGTAGGGCTGGTACCAATTTCAAACACCACAGGCTCTTTAATCATATATTATGCTGTAAATGTGTGGAGCACATATGAATGCTTCAGAGGCAACGGTCCAGTAATTCCATATGTGACCCCCTGGATCACAGAACCAGTCACAAGTCGCACGGGTATATTTGTGGCAATAGCCAACAATACATTGTGTCAAAATTATCGATTTTTCTTTTATGGCAAAAATCATTAGGATATTAAAGCTGCTGTAGGTAACTTGTAAAAAAATATATTTTTTACATATTTGTTAAAACTGTCATTATGTCCTGACAGTAGACTATGAGACAGATAATCTGTGAAAAAAATCAAGCTCCTCTGGCTCCTCCCAGTGGTCCTTTTGCCATTTGCAGAAATACACCGCTCCTGGTCAGAAACAACCAATCAGAGCCAGGAGGAATGTCTTAGCAGTGTCAATCACGCTCGTGTACGCGCTGATCACACCCATCTCTTGAACAGCACGTACCGTCGTTCAAACTCAAGATTGCCGGTGTGCCGCAGCTGTGCTAATGGCGGAGAAACAACCTAAACTGACAATTTCTCGAGTGGCACCTGCTCATAAAACAAAGACGGGTAAAAGGAAAAAGACCGATGACGATAAACAAGCGAAAAAGAAAGAATTAGACAGAGCTCATTGACTCTTTGTCAAAACTCTAGCCGCGTAACATGTAGATAAAATGTCACGCACTCAGCACTGTGCAAAGCAAAAATTGAAACCTGCTAATTCACTGGCTTGTCATATTGCTGAAATAATGTACTAGCAACCCTTATCTAGCATTAGGCCTACATATCGCTAGAATAATTACTTACATACTGTTACGTTAGTTACCGTTATATTATTTTACTAGCTATTTATAACTTATAGAAAGGGTGCAACGTTATGAGGTTACATTAGATGTATTGCAAAATACGTAATGATTTGAGGACCAAGTTTGTAGTCAAAGTATGGGCAGGCCTTAGTCAATGTAAAGCATATTGTTGATGTTTCGTCCCTACTAGTGAATGTGCCGTAACTCTTTATCCGCCGTCATCGGTGGCCCTGCTTACTAGCCTGCGCGTTCACGACAGGCTCCGCTGTGGAGGACGAGCTGTGGAGGGAGGGCTGTAGCGCAGCAGAGAGCAAGGGGGTGGGACCTGGAAGTTGTGCTTGTTCAAATTTTCAGTCTAAGTCAACGTTTTCTCAAAACTCCTTACTGCAGCTTTAAGTAAAGATCATGTTCCATGATGATATTTTGTAAATTTCCTCCTACCATAGATATATAAAACATTTGTTTTTGTGAGTGAATGCAGCACACTCGCCAACTGAAATGGACAACTTTAAATGCAATTTTCTTAATGTTTACATTTTTTGCACCCTCAGATTCCAGATTTTTAAATAGTTGTATCTCGGCCAAATATGTTCCTATACAAACAAACCATACATCAATGGAAAGCTTATTTAATCAGATTGTAAAAATCTCAATTTTAAAAAATTACCCATGTGACTGATTTTGTGGTCCAGGGTCACATATGTTTACTACAGTCTCACTGTGACCTAGATCATCTCTGTTCACACTCTGCCTGAAATATGTTCATAAACTGAGGGACCTCACCTAAGCTACTGTATGTTTCTGTGCAGTACAGGAATACCTTTTGAAATGCCTCTGAAAGTAAAAAACTCCCAACATACACTGCTGAGTGAATGAAAAATTATTGTTTGATTTACTGTACACAGACTATTAAGGTAACACTGCATTTTGGATACAAATGACACCTTAGTGTCATCCATTATCAAATATTTACCAGCTTTACTAGATTGAACATGCATTTATTGATTAATTTGAATTAGAACTTGAAATAGCACCAATTTTTATTCATAAATATGATACATAATGCTATTTAATAATAAATACAATACAATATACAATATTAAATTGTATTTGCAATTGCATTAACTTATGATCTTAAAAGATATCTCTGAAGTTGATTGTTAACAAAGTGTTAAAAGTGTTTTGAACTTGGGAAAGTGGCTTTGGGAAATGCTGGCAGAAAAACACACCAAAGAATCCTCTCCCCACTGCGTCGTAACCCCGGTATGCACTGCAGTGAGTAATTGAGGGTCCTTGTAACCCAGGTCATGACTGCGCTTTACCCTGTGTGGTATCCCCTCTGCTTGGGAGTTCACAGAGAGGTTTGCAGAGTCACACGTGTTAACCAAATAGGGTTGTCCCTGGGGAGACAAAGCAAATTTATAAGAGACACCATAAAAAGGAAGAAGTGAGTTAGTTGTTTCTCATTATTGAGCTCTCAAAGCCCTGCAAAACTACACCAGGGTTCTGCATTGATTGTTACTGTGGAAGCAATTTAATATGTAGTTAATATTAACATTAATATGTTGGCAGTTCTTTCTGTTTTTATTTGGGGGGGGGTAAACTCGTTGTAAATGTAGTTTAAGTTAGGCACAATGCAGGGATATATACCTAGCAAGATTTCATCAAATAAACAAACTGCAATAATTTAGTTGACAAATAATAATTCTTCCACCAAGCACTGTGGTCCGACCTTATGCAACATTTAGCAACACAGCTGCTGAAGCAACACAAATACTCCACAACACGGGGGGGGGGGGGGGGGGGGGGGGTAAAGCACGCTGCAGACTGCTAACAGCAACACTACCGGTATTTGTTTAAATAATAAGCTGTGCTATGTAGATAATGATGTGATCACTACCAAATTAGTTAAAGATAGGCCTGTGCCATCTAAAGTTTTATGCCAGAACTAGGTAATAGTTATGTCGCCTGGCACTTCATGCTCAAGCTCTTAGAGCAGAATGGATTCTGATTGGCTTTTTAGAACTATATCTATCGTTATAGTTATTGTCCTCTGTGTGAACAGGCCTTAATACTGATAAATTGAGGTCACACAGGTGTGTGTTTATAGAGTATTTTACAATGGCTCTGAATGCGCCTCAGCCAATCATAATTAAAGGGATTAGTTCACCCAAAAATGAAAATTAGCCCATGATTTACTCACCCTGAAGCCATCCTAGGTGTATATGACATTCTTCTTTCAGACGAATACAATCGGAGTTATGTAAAAAAATGTCCTGGCTCTTCCAAGCTTTATAATGGGAGTCAATTATAACTCTATTGAGTCTCAAACTTTATCGATTAAAATAACTAGCTTCCGGCAGACAGCCAGACGCAAGTCGACTTACGCTAAAAGAGTAACCCTTGAACTTGACGCACAATGGCGAACGCGAGAGTGCAGAGGATAGAGCAAAACAAAACACCAGACACGAATTAGAAGTCTAAAACGACCATGTTTAAAGAGAGATGTCAAACTCAAGAGGAGCTTGAGTTTGTTGCGCAGCCCTGTTTGTTTGAACCGCGAGAGGCGTCAAAGCTTATGCTAATCCTACATTCTACGTTATACGCTATGGTTATACGTCGTCGTGTTACTCTTTTGGCGTAAGTCGACTAACGTACGGCCATCTGCCGGAAGCTAGTTATTTTAGTCGATAAAGTTTTAAATATGGATATTTTTCTTACACAAACGCATAGCTTCACTTCAGAAGACCTTTATTAACCCCCGAGAGCAGCTTCGAGCACTTTTATCATGGAGAGATGCACTTTGATGGACTTTGATGGACAAAAAAATATATACCCATTGACTTCCGTTATAAAGCTTGGAAGAGCCAGGACATTTTTTTATATAACTCCGATTGTATTCCTCTGAAAGAAGAATGTCATATACACCTAGGATGACTTCAGGGTGAGTAAATCATGGGCTAATTTAAATTTTTGGGTGAACTATTCCTTTATGGACGAAACCATCTATTTTATGAAATGCAATTATATTTAGGCACTCTGTCTGGCAGATGTGTTCAAATACTTTGGAGCCACTTTGTAATTTAAATAAAGGTCAAATGCTAATTGCCCTAGTCATGACGCTAAAGTCATGTTAATCTTAATCATAACCTTACGGAGTTCCTCTGATTAGCGTGCCTTTTCACCTTAGTGAATGTTTAAAGGGTGTTTTGTACATTGAGTCTAGGAGGCCTTTGACAATCTTTTCAAACTTCTTTAAAATGCTCAACCTTAAATGAGGCAGAAGATCACACATGTTCGCATAGGGCACTCCTGCTCCAATCGAGGAGAGTTTTGTTTGGCTGATGATGAAGACTTTTCTTGGTTTCTTAAGGCATCCAGCAGAGATCCAAAGTCACTTTTGTTCCAGCCTTAAAAACTTTGAGTTGAACTTATATAACTTTGATAAATATGCATGCTGCTGTTTCAATTACAAAATGTATGTTTAGTTCAAAATATTTTCTAGTGACACAAGTATTGGTCACTGAAGACGTAGTCACTGAAAATGAAGCTTTTCTAGTTTTTGCTGTTACAATTTAGCACTTTACGGTTTTACAAGATTGGTTGTAATTGATAATACCGTTTACTAGATATTGTTCACTCTTTTCCATTCAATTACAATGAATGGGCACTATGACAAATAAACTTGTATAGACCAACTTTCATATTGTTTTACTGCTTTTACATCTTATTTGAAACATGACTTCTGACTGAAAAGGAAGGTTACGACAGCACTAACGCAATCAACATCATCAATGTGTGCGCAAACTGCGGTATAGACTGTCGATAACAAATCGGACTGTTCGGCCACAGTAACCTCGGCTCTAAATGATGACTATACCTGGGCACATCCATTGTTGTCTTTGACAGACGGAGCTGAAGACAATGAACGGGCGCTATGACAATCTTTGTAATTACATGGAAAATAACTTTGGGGGGTGAAGTGGGTATCTAATGAAATTAGGGTAATTGATGGTACAATTGTCTTTGTGTCTCTTCATGTTACATAACACATCATGAATCATGTGTTGAGACCTTTCAAAGAACCAGGACAGTCATACACCGTAAAAACCAGTGAGTAATCCTGCGCTTGTTTACAATCCAACATGTACATCTAATTTTCTCCATTATAATTAACGCAAGCTTAATTTTAGTCTGCAGCATCTGTCTTTAGAAAAATAAATATAGTTGACTGAATGATGGAAACAGTCATGTTTTGTAGAATATATCCTGAGTCTTGTCATATCATTCTCCTAATCATTTGTCATAAGCATTTCTGTTGTTCACTGGTTTTTGAGAACATACATGTTGTGTAATAATCAGCCAGTACTATTTCATAGTATGATCAGTTGAGGGGGAAGTGACATTTTGACTTAACTGGTCATTCATACTGGCACTAACACACTCTCTGAGGTAACGTCTGACCCACAGTCAGACAGTCCACATCCCCTGGTCAGTTTTTTGTTTTCTTGCGATGTCAGGCCAGAAACATACTCTGCAAGTAGGTACGTGCAGACATGAATGCTCAGCCAATGCACTGCAAATGAGCTATCCCAAAACTAAGTACTCTAGCAATAAAAACAGTATTACAAAAAACTAAATACTCAAGTTACGATAAATTTACATTCAAATCAAATGTCTGTGTCATTATTCAGGTTGATCGTTATAAACATGTTTGCGGCCAATGTTTAATGCTGAAAAAGTAATTTAGGAAAGAAACAATGCATGATCAAGTAAGTGTTCGCATTATTTTGTGTTTAAACATTTACTAAAAACAGAAAACTTTTTATGCATTTTGGCCGTTCATTTAAAAACGTTTTTAAACACAATGGTGTTTTGGGGGCCTGAAAATGCAAGCTTTTGAAAAATGCAAGCTTTTGAAAATGATACCGTTATTGTCTTCGTGTAAACTACAAAAATGGGAATTTGTGAAAACGGTGACGTCATGCACATTTGATTACGTGTTCAGTATTGGCATGTAGTTTTTCTTTACAAAGTGACATCGCCAACTACTGGCCTGGCATGCATAATACAGTGGTTTTAAAGGTGCTCTAAGCGATGTCACGCGTTTTTTAGGCCAAAACATTTTTTGTCACATACAGCAAATATCTCCTCACTATCCGCTAGCTGCCTGTCCCCTGAACACACTGTAAAAAAATGCGGTCTCTGTAGACAGCCCAGGCTCCACAAACAGCAACAAAAACAAACTGCGGCGACCCGCTCCACAAAACAAAACAGTGTTCCAGTCTGGGGGTGGGGTTAGTGTGCGTACATGGGGGGTGTGGAGGAGAGAAACCTGAAGAGGGAAGTTAGAATTTTAACTCTTCAAGTTTGATATGGCCGACACACGACCAAAGAGACGGCGTTCTGATGAACAGATTGCAAAAATACAAAGAGGGAAAAGGAGAAGGAACGCATGCCCGAATTTACTCTGGAAAAGCCTTTGAAAGGTGGTGAGAACTCCGCCGGCAGAAGGGCTTCCAATCCGACATTCAGGTAACGTTAGCTCTGTTTTTGCTGGACAGGTGGGTAAATCCAGTTTGGTTTTTCTAAATGGACTTTCATGTTCGCCTAACAAACACAAGGATATAATTAGCTAGAACAATGCAGTCAGCGCTAACTTTGGTGAATACAACATATAGGTTACTAGCAGCTAGCTATCGATCTCTATTGTAAATAATCAAGCAAACTCACAGTAGGGCGACAGTTTGTGTGAATGATAGTTTTCACCAACTATTTATTATGAAATTGAATGTTCATTCATAGCCTATTGACAACTTTGACTACATTTGAAGCTAACGTTATCTTGCTATTATTGCGTCCTGGTATGGGAGCTAAAGTTATAACCTCAGGTGGCGAAACGTTTTATCGTGTTTTTCTGGTAATGTTTCTATATTTTTTTTTTTGCATTATATGAAAGCATTTATCTCACTTGGCGACATTACACCTTGAAAGAAGTATCAGTAAAACTACAGGGGGAGGGGACGGGATGAGGAGGAGGGAAGGTTTAGCTAGCCTCCGTTTTGTTTGACAATACTTTGAATGTCAACAAGAAATGACGTCACCCAGCATCGCTTAGAGCACCTTTAATTGTTTTCAAAATGCACTATTTAAATCCTTTTTGACCACTGCAGAGCACCATAGGTAACTGTTGCACTGCACTGTAATTTGCATGCATTTTAAAGATGTACACTTTTATTACTGAAATGCGGGAAAGTATTTAAAAGAACAATATTTCATCACCGCACCACCTCAGCGAGTGGGAGAAAATGGAGAAAAAGCATGTAAAGATTTGAAATGGGCCATTATTGTGGCAGCAATGACTTTTGAATATGTAGCCCCTATTATATACAATTATAGGCCTATACATTAAAAATATAAACCAAGCAGCTTTATGTTTACCTCATGTATAAATAAGAGGCTGCATTAACTTTTCTTGATTTCCATATTTTTAAAATGACACCCATAATTTTGAGATAAAATGCAAGACAGAAAACCATTTCAAATATAGTGTTTAAATAGAACATTATTTATGAATATAGTCCAAGCAAATGACAATTTTATTTACAGCAGACAATCATGTGACTGACCACGGTGTTCCTGGGTCCGTAGGATCACAAAACTCGCTCCTCCACCGTGAATAAATCGCCATCCGAATGCAAGAGTTCTATCTCTGAGGTGCCTTGCTAATTTATTGGTACAGACATCCATGAGAAACAATTGCCATCCGAATAGGTCTTAGGTTTGGTTTTCCCTGTTTCCGTTTACCTGAGTTCTATTTCCTTGTTTGTTTCCATGTTTTCCAGAGTTACACACCTATTCCCTGTTCTGTTGACTATGTTCCCTTGTGTATTTAAGCCCTGAGTTTTCCTTAGTTCCTTGTCCAGTGTTAACGTTATGTTTCATGTGTAGAAAAACATAACGTTATCTCTGTAAAGCTGCTTTGAAACAATCCATTGTTAAAATGCTATATAAATGAAGATGACTTGACTTAACTAGAGTTTATGTTCCTGTTGTTCATTACACATATCTTTAATTGTCTTCCTGTGTTGTGCATCTATCTTTGTGGATTATACACAGCAACCTGTAACAAACTATTAAAGTACCCAAATGAAAAAGAAGTACACTTTAGCATACAAAGTGTACCTATTAAGGAAATAATACTTTAAATGAATATACTTCAGCACAAACTGAATGTAACGTTTTCGGTCACTGAATTGCATGTAATTGCTATTACATGAAAATGTGTTATTGAATAATATTTAAATGAAATGCAATTACTTGAACTAGCTTTATGGCGCACCTAAATATAATTTATATGATTATATTATATTTCATAATTTCAAAATAATACTTTTAAGATTTGAAGTACACAACAAGTGCACATTCAATAAACTGTGTTTTGAACTTGTTTATTAGCATACATCTCATGTGTCACAAGTTTATCATGGAGTTTTGCTTCTTTAAAAAAATAAGAATAGGATTTTTGCAATGTTCTATTTCTGTTCTAAACTTTTTTATAGCATAATTTGAACAGAAGCATCTGCATACTGAATTTATGTAAATATGAATGTTAAGATGTGCTACCTAGTTTTATTGTGTGTCTGTTTTTTCTCAAAATCGTATGTCCAAAGCAGACCTTCAAAAAAGTTTTGATGGTCAGTAATTGAAGTAAACCCAGAGAGCAAGTATTTTCTCTTTGAACTCAGAGACTTTGTACATTTTTTCAACTCTAGCCACAATGCCTTGTGAAATTTTCCCAACAGTTGTTGCTGTTCTCATGTCATTATAATGAATATATGGAAATTCCATTATGCTCTGCAGGCAATTATTGCATCTTTATTGACCAAATTAAAACCATTGCCTCAAAATAACAACAACCTATTTTCCCATTAAACTTGTGTCATGGCTCAGTGCCTTTTTGTAATGAAAGAATAAAAAACTGAATGAAAGGATCAAGACCAGCCATTGACATGAGCATTTGGGCAACATAATGAGTGTTGTTGAAAAGCACTCCATAAAGACTTTCTTTCTTCGGTGCAACGCAAAAGAAGATATTTTAAAGGATGTTTTGGCTTTGGCTTTCATTGTTAAAAAACAAACAAATTTTTTCACAGACATTCTGAAAAAAATATCTTCTTTTGTGTAACACCGAAGAAAGAAAGTCATACAAGTTTGAAACGTCATAAATATGAGGGTGAAGACTGGGCTGAATTTTGCTCAAGGGTTGATTCTTCTGTTAGTTGAGTTTTATTTAATAAGAAATCATGTTAAAACAGTTCCTGGATGTCTGTGGTGAAATGAAGTCATGAGTTTTTTTCTAACCATGTGTCTCATTCTCCAGGAATGATGGTCCCATCTCCGCCTGAGATGAGGCAACTTTGGAAGATGCTCTTTCCGCTCCTTATTCTCCTTTACCTATCAGGAGCTGTCAAGTCTCAAGTAAATCCAGGTAATAATGTTTTTTTTTTTTCATTGTATAAAATTAGATTAAATGACTCAATGTAAAATGTACCATATTAAGTCATTCAGCTGATCATTTTATCCAAAGCGACTTGGTATTGAATGGCTTGTACTCAACAGCAGAATGATGATAACAAGAATTTCAGAATTTGTAGGAACTCAAGCCCAAATCTTAACTACTAGTCTACAATATTATATTAATTGAACAACATTTGGTGACATAAATTTGCTCTGGTGTTAAACTCAAAAACAGTTTGTAAAAATATTTTATGAGACAAGTCGCTATGGAAATCAGTTGTTGTGGTACCACTAACAGCATGTGGTCACAATTTCCGATTTTATTGTCCATGAATGTTAAGGTTTTCTGAAAGTCAGTGTGCTGCAAATTGCAATGCTATTTTTGACTAGGTTTGAATCTAGCAGCCTTGTACTGGAGCGGTGATCAGTCTAAGATTGAGGTCTGAATAAGGTTTGGAAGATGCCCAGGTTCCATTCTGGTTCTCATGGCTTCTTCTCCTTTGTCTGTGTCTTTCAACTCTAGCTTTTTCTCTCTAGCATGGGTGGTTTGTGGGGAGGAAAGTGTGATGTCAATGTGAGGTTCAATTATATTTTACAAGGAAACCAGAAGCCAGCTCATGGTGAGCAGCCGTACAGTAGAGACTAAAGAAGCATAAGTCTGGAAAGGAGCTAATACCACCATGGCTAGAGACAGTTTCTTCTGGGATCCCCCAGGATGAAAACCACACTGTGCTCTTGTACTATATTGGGCTGTGTTCCTTTATGAAGCAGATGAGTTTGATTAACCAAGGTAACTTCCTCTGGTGACATTAAAGCATGACATTGAAGCCTAACATTGACACACACCAATGCTGTAAGGCAAGAAATGCATAATGTTCTTCAATGGTTTATTTTGAAGCCATATTGTGCGTTAATGTATCATAGAGGAGGATACCAGTCCATCCAGATTGTTTAATTGACGCTTTCCTTGGTCGAACTACAAAGTAATGTTTGGCTTTTTTCAAAGTAAACATATTAAAAATCCTTCTGTGTGGTTTATGTAAAGGGAGTCTAAATTGTTTAAAAGCCTTGTGGTACATGCAAAAATAACAGAACTACACTCAGCTGTTGCTGATGTTGCTGACCGAACGCTCTGGATTGTTACTTTCCGGTTTAAAAGTGTCAGAGAGTAGTGGGTGAAGGAGTCATGAGTGGCCCTGCCAAGCATTTTCACCCCAGAATCAAAAGAAAGAAATGAGGAAAGAAATTATGTTTTGCATGAGAAAAAAATATGCTTATTATTAGGAACATTTAGATTTTAATTGGTTACATTATTTTCATGACAATTAAAGTAAAAAATAAATTTAATTCTAATGTAATGGGAAAAAAAACTATACAATTTACATAAATTATAAAGTACATAAGACATAATTATTTTCAATGATGATTCTTCATAGGATTATGTATAATTTTCTTGCTCCATTTTTTTTATTAGTCATTCATTCATTCATTCATTCATTCATTCATTCATTCCCTCCAATCTTCCTGCCTTCCGTCCAAAAACATGATCTTGAGAAATTAATCTCAAGAATGTCTCATTCGAGTTCTTGTGTAAAATAACTCTAATGGTCCTAAAATAGGCACAAAAAAAATTGGAAATATATACTGTACATTGTCTTAGCGATATATCATGGTATTACATTATTGCTGCCTAATATTATTACTTCTCATCATAGACACTTAAAAAAATCTTCAGTTTAGATTTTTTTTGTACAGGCTGGTGGTTAGAAAGGAAAGAACACCATGCTAAATGAGTGTTGAAATGTAACAGGATAGAGTCCATCACTCAAACCTCATTGAACTGTGTGTGAGCTCTGTGTGAGGATGTGACCTTGCTTTGAGTTTATTATTGAATGTAGCAGGAGCGCAAGCATGATTCTTTACAATGGATTCAACAATCAGACTGGAGTCTGTGGCTTGTACATACCAGACATTTTGACAACAGGAAAGAATATCGAAACAGCTTCTATTTCTTACTTTTTCTTTTCTTTTCTTTTTTTGCTCCAATGCTTTGTGTGTTTTTCAGATATTTGTTTCTGCAGCTCATGTCACGGCAGCAGTCTTTCTCACATTTACAGTTTGATCGTTTTGGTATTCAGCTAGTTGACCTTGGTGTTAGTGACAGAAGTTAATGACAGTGTTTTAGATAAATTGTATAAATTGTTGCTTTCCATTCTTTCCAGGAGAGAGATGCTGTAACCTCTTTAAATATCAGTTTTGCTCCTTCATATTTCCGCTGGAAATAAAGCCGCATTTTTTCCTATACTTCTGGAAAAGTGTGTTGCTGAACTAGCTAGCTATGAGATCTCCTCTGCCAACTTTCCTCTGTTTAAAATTCCCAAAGACTGTAGTTATACCATCCTACTCTCTGCTTTTTTCCACTTTGAGTTATAGACTCTTACTTTTTTTCTACTGTAAAAAAAGAAAGAAAACAAAAAATGTAAGTACCTCCTCCAGCAGTTTATATGTGATTAAAAGTGTGTGTATGTTACTATACACGTGCGTGTGTGTGTGTGTGTGCGCAAGGCTTTGGACCATGCAGTTAGACAGCAAACATGGTGGAACAAATGTGCCATTCACAAGGATTAAAGATGGAAAAAAAACGGTTGGCAGGAGGGGGAAATAAGCGCCACTCGGACCAATGAATTACTGCACAAGACCAGAGTGGCCCATGAGAGAAAGAGAGAGAGGAAAGACCAAAAGCCACCGTTTCTTCACACAACATGAGTATTTTTCCACCTTTCTGAAGTGAGGAATATTTTTAGACTGAATGTTTACTCCATCTGATACTGAGGCTATAACCGTCCACTCAGGGAGAGTAGAAAAACAGAGACTAAACACACAGTGCTGTGAATGTATGAACGAAAAAAACTTTCTTTACAAATCTTATTTTAACAATCCATTCATCTTTTTGTTAATTTCATCATTGAGAATACAGTGGCTTATGTTCATATTTGCGTATTATTTTACTACCTTGCCGTGCTTTTTCTTATTGTGACCTTGTGAGATCATCTGTTAACACACAGCTGGCCCTGAGTCTGCAGTCGAACAGTACTGCATTTGAAAGACATTTGATCTATGTGGCACTCTTGTGTCAATTGTCTAACACTGCTTTGCCTGCGTTCACAAAGCTATGATGAAAACTCTGCCCTGATTTATAAAATTATGTGAATATTTTATCTGAGGGATACAGCTAAAATTATTCAATTTATGAAAAATTTGTAAAAAAAAAAATATTATTTCTATTATATGTTTTATAATATATAATATATAATAATGGTGTGTGGTATATATATATATATATATATATATATATATACTATGTGTGTGTGTGTGTGTGTGTGTGTGTGTGTGTGTGTGTGTGAGAGCTAAATGATACAGCTAAAATGATTTAATGTATGAAATTTTGGGGGGAAACTCCGTAATAACAAATAAAATAATATGATAAAATAATAAAATATATTTATTTAATATTATTTTAAATAAATAAAAAAGTATTTTCAATCAGAGCGTTTAAAGCATCAGTCACTATTGCCAAGAAAAATATATCATTAAAATGTATAAATAAATAAAAAAAATATATAATAATAAATAAATAAATAAAATAAAAAAAAAATATATATATATATTACCTACATATATTTTTAATAAACATTTAACAAACATTTGAATACATTAAAAATAACATTTATTGCAATTTGTATATTACCATTTAATACATGAAAAGTGCATTAAAATATACACAATATTAAATATTAATTTGATATTCCCTGAAAAATGTAATACATTGTTAGTATTCTCTATATTTCCCAGTCTTATATAGTATATATAGCCTGTTTTTGAGAATGAGTGCATATGTGTGTTAAAGAAAGAGAAAGAGAGAGTGATGGGGGAGGAGGATGCCGTTCTGTTACATCTGGAAGAGCTTTTTGTTGGGGGATTCAGCTCGTTTTGGATTATATCAGCTTGTCATTGCCAAAACCAAGCCTCTGAGGTTTCCCCCATCTTGACTTTTAAGCAAACATTTGGAGGAGAGACAGAAAAAAATGAAAAGAGAGACAAAAAGTCCTTCACCACTATCCTTGCTATTGCTGGCAGGATCACAAAGCCTATTTTGTTGAGATGGAGGGGCCACTTGGAATAGGAGTGTCCTTGTACACTTTATTTTTTACATGTCCGGATCTTCACACTGACACTCAGAGAGATATTATGAGAGATTAAGATTTAAATATCCTTTCTGGCTCTGCAGTATTATGTGATTTTGCTATCAAAATATAAAATAATGTTTGTAATAAATTGTACCATTTATCAGTGGGCGGTGGTCTAAAGCCCTACTTCTCTTTACACAGGGGTTCTTCAAGGCCCATCCCTTCTCACGTGGCAAATTTAACTATAAATCAGTACATTTTATCATGTTTAAAATACTGTACTTAATTTATTCTTTTCACTTTTATACTTTTCTTCAACCAATCAACCATTGTTGCCAAGTACTGTAGATTCAAAATAAAATTTACATCATTTTACATGCTATTTTTGAACACAAAGAAAAATATTTAATGAATATTTGATCTTTTTATAATTTATAATGACGATATATTGCAATAACAAGCATTTTTCTGTACATATTTTGTTACTAAAACATCATAATCTTAACCAAACCCTTTGCATTTTTTGTCTATTTCTCTCATGGAGTGAATCAATTTGTAATATGAAAAAAATATTCATAAAATTCAGGTGCTAACATTTAAAAAAAAAATGTAACTATCATTCTCTATATTGTTCATGTAGGCAAATAAGGGGAAGCCCCTGAAATGCATAGGACATAGGAATGAAAAAAATGCTATATAAAAGTTATTACAGTAAGTATTGTCTGCATGATTATGAGTTGTGTAGATTCATATCTGCAAGCAGGGTGTGACTTTACAGTGTTATTTTCATATATAGGTTGATGGGCAAATAAACACTAACAATATATATTTTACAGGTGTGTGTCGGTCCCCGTTAGGAATGTCCAGAGGCCAGATCTTAGATGAAGACATCTCAGCTTCCAGTCAGTGGTCTGACTCCACAGCAGCAAAATATGGCAGGTATGAACACACACACACACACACACACACACACACACACACACACACACACACACACACAGTGTTTTCCATGAGTTGTAGTGCAGGTTATCTTGGTGGGAGCAAACCACATCTGGGGAACTGTGGGTGGCCGCCTCGTAGCCTCACTAAAATTATGTAATTATGCTTCCTCCATATATTGCTTCTGCATTTTCACTGATTTTAAGTGTTCCCAACACATTCCCCTACGCCCAAAATTAACCATTTTAGACTGATTTATGATGCAGTCCAGAGACCAAAGAAAGACTCAGAGAGATTGCTGTAAATGAAACCGATGTTTAAGCGTATTTTTCTGTGTCTTAGGCTGGACTGTGAGGAAGGAGATGGTGCATGGTGCCCTGAGATAGCAGGAGACCCTGAGAATATGAACGAGTTCCTGCAGATTGACCTCCGTTCTCTGCACTTCATCACTCTGGTGGGCACTCAGGGACGTCACGCAGGGGGCATTGGTAATGAGTTTGCCCAAACATACAAGATCAAATATAGCCGCGATGGCAGCCGCTGGATCTCTTGGCGCAACAGGCAGGGCAAAGAGGTATGTACTGATACACTGGTCGGTGTTTAAAATCTGCTGCAGTCGTTGGAAACAGTCTTTAAGTGTGTTCAGTTCAGTCTTAGAATGTTTCAGCTAGTCGCTAAGTGTGTCCCCGGCATTATTCAGCTGATTACATATTACTATTAATAAATTATCTTACAAAATAAATTATTAATATTTCAAATAAATGCTTTCGTTTTGAACTCTCTATTCGTCAATGTGAAAAAAATGTCATGACTCTGCTCTTTACATTGATAAAAAAAAAAAAAAAAATGTTTCTTGTGCACCAGATCAGCACATTACAATGATTCCTGAAGGGTCATGTGACACTAAAGACTGGTGTAATAGCAATTACTAGTATTATATTATATTATAATGTTATGTTATAATATATTATTAACTCATAAGTCACATCTGAATGTGCTGTAATATGTCAGTAGATATTGCGATGTTGCTGTCAAAAACAACATGGCCAAAAGTATGTGGGCACCACTCAACATGATTGACTTTTTCTGCTACACCTATTAGTGAATTCTGACTTGTGATGCAGCCTGAATCACAATCACACCATGTTGGTTCGTTGGCCAGAGGAGAACTGGCCCCCTGACTGAGCCTGGTTTCCCCCAAGGTTTTTTTCCTCCATTCTGTCACCTGATGATGGAATTTGGGTTCCTCGCCTCTGTCTCCTCTATCTTGTTAAGTTGGGGACATATTCAACAATATTATTGATCTGACTGTACGGATGCTGTTGGATGAGAACTGAGCTGGATGATGGCATATTGTTTTGCAGAACTGCTTTATAGATAAAATTAACTAATTTAATAGTTGATGATCTTTACATTAACTGAACAATAGCCGTAAAGCATCATTTTCCTGTTATCACTGTAATGCTGCTTTGAAACCATCTGTATTGTATAAAGCACTATAAATAAAGGTGACTTGACTTGACCAACAGGTGCGTAAAATCAAGCATCCTGAACACCCATGAAATCTCAGTAGACCCCTTTTCAGGATGGGACGTAACTTTCCTGTTCCAGTACCATCAAGTAAAGGTTATCTGTATCTAGTGTGGAGACCTGAACCTAATGAAACAGTTCTGGGATTAATTGGAGCGTCAGCTGTGAGCCAGGCCCTGTCGCATAACATCTGTGCCTGACCTCACTGATACATTTGTGTCTGAATGAGAGCAAAGCTGTCCCAGAAGTGCAACTATAGTAGAGATGACCAGCTCTCTATTAATGCCCATGCTTATTAAGTTAAATGTTAAACAAGCAATTTGCTTTCGTCCACATTTTGGCCATGTGTACTGTATGTCACTAGAATGTCACTGGAAAATCTAAATGTAAGTTTTTCTGTTGTGAAGGTTATTGAGGGGAACAGGAATGCATATGACATTGTGCTGAAGGACATGGAGCCGCCCATCATTGCACGTTTTGTCCGCTTCATGCCTGTCATCGATCACTCAATGAACGTTTGCATGCGTGTGGAACTGTATGGCTGTGAGTGGCTGGGTAAGTGTTGAACTTAAAGTGAGTTAAATGCTTCAAATAATTTTGGTTTTGTCTTAAGGTTAACTAATGCTTAAGGGGAAAGTTCAGCCGGAAATGAACATTTACTCACCCTCATGTCATTTCAAACCTGCATGACTTTTTATTTTGTTTTGTTGTTTTTTCATACAATGAAAGTCAGTGGGGTCTCACCTTGTTTGGCCACCAATGCTCTTCGAAATATCTTCTTTTTTTTGTTTCACGGAAGAAAGTAAGATACTGGTACGTTTTTGGGTGAAATATCCCTTAATAGCTGTATTAAGCGATTTCTGAGAAACACTGTTGATATATAAAAATAAAATCAACCCAAACAAACACACCCCTCCCTGTGGAGTGGAGTGGACGTCTCTTTATCATAGCTGAAGTGAAGCAAAATAATGCGAAGATTATGAACGAACCACAAGGACCAAGACAGCAACATAGTGTTGGCCCAGATCTGGATTCCACGTGTACCGACACTATGTTGCTGTCTGGGGAAAAACAAAAAATTAACAAACCGTACACAAGACTGAGTATATACAAGCAATAGTTACTAGTTAGTCACCAGCAGAACATCAGATCCAGAAAAAGCAATGACACTCAAAACTGTCCTGACAAAAACATCATATCTTGGTTCTGTGAAACATAGCAATCCAATGTTACTCACGTATGGAGTATAAATAACGCAGCCTTGGAGTCTGTTTTCAGGCCTTCCTGCTTAGGTGTCTCCAGCGGTGGAAAGCTTCTCCTTAACGCGGGTCCAAAAGCTCTTGCCTGATAATAACCCTTCTTTTTCCAATGATATTTCTCTGACGTTTTCTCTTTTGTAATCTCTCTCAGCCATCTCTCTATCTCTTTCTTCAAATCTCCCTCTTGCTCACTCTCTCCTCTCTCATCATGAGTGGACACGCCCCCTACTGCTGATTGGCTGTGTGTTGTGGTGCTCTGTCTGATTTCTCAGAAATCGCTTACTGTACTTTTGAGGACGCAGTTTAATTAAAGGCCTTGCGTGATGCGGTTTTCTGTCCTGTGTTGATGTATATCCTAATGAAACTGGAAGTTTGGGTGGTGCAACATGAGTCATCAATTTTTCTGGAAGAGAACGACTGTAAATTTCACATATTAAATCTGTTAAAATTTTATTTAGGCAACATATATGAGTACAATAGCATACAGATGGCCTCAAAGCTAACACATTTACATTTATGCATGTCACACATGTTCTTTAGATTACATTTACATTTATACATTTATTCATTTAGCTGACGCATTTATCCAAAGCGACTTACAATTGCTATATATGTCAGAGGTCACACGCCTCTGGAGCAACGAGGGGGTTAAGTGTCTTGCTCAGGGACACATTGGTGTCTCACAGTGGATTCGAACCCGGGTCTCTCACACGTTTTCTGCACGTTTTCACACCAAAGGCATGTGTCTTATCCACTGCGCCATCACCACCCCGAGTAGATTATTCAAACTTTCTTCACACCGAGAAATTTTTTTATTTTCACTGAACGGTGAATGGTTCTTCTGTGGCATCACTGTGGAAACCCAATTTTGGAACCTATATTTTTAAGAATGTATATGATATTGATGAGGATCTTCACAATCTCTCTATCTCTCTCTGACTTTAGATTTGCAGTGATTTGTTAAATGCTGTTATGGAAATTGTTAATGCAGATGAGATTTTTATAATTTTGCAATGACAACTTTAATGTCCTTCAGTGGGATGAATCAGCATTATAATCATAGCACAGAGCCACTTGAAAGTTTCCATTATGGGACACCTGACAAAAGAAAAATGAGTTGACAATGTTCTCCTGTGGCTGTTTCTAGATGGCTTGGTTTCATATAATTCTCCACTTGGCCAGCAGATGACTCTCAATGGACAGTATATTTATCTCAATGACTCTGTGTATGATGGAGCCATGAGTTACAGGTCAGTACACTTTTCACAAGCTTGAGAATAAATGAGGAAGACACTGGATACTAAGTCTAAACACAATTATCTACATTACTACATTACTACACTACATTACACATTACTGGATACTACCTAAACACATTATCCTTTAGAGAAGTTTGAGTGTATAGTAAAATTAGTCTAGCTTTGACATGGAAATTTAACATACAATATATGATGTAAGAAGGTTAAACCTACGACTAACGTTAAATGACAATATATCTCCGCTGACGACTAATTCAGTATCATGGTTTGAACTGACCGGTTTACCTGATGCCTGCTGCCACGTGGAACATTTGATGCCGAATCGGTTACACAATACAGGCTAACTACAGCTGGCCTGTTATTGCTTGGTTGCTATGGCAACAAGGCGCCAGGCCCAGGACAGGACCGGAGAGAGTCACAGTGGTTTCACAATGTTCACAGGAGAAATTGACTCATTGCTCCCTGAACAATACCTTCCATGACACAGTGCAAAGTCTGTTTACCTTCTTGTGTGCGTATGACAAAACTGGCAGAAAACCGCAAAGTAGAAATCCACACATTCATAGTCATTAAACTATCACAAAAGCGACTAGTGTCATTGCTGAAAAAAAAAAAAAAGATTTGACTTATATAATGCCGCCATCTAGTGGTGAATTTTTTTAAACAGAGCATAATAAACTGAAATATGCCAACATCCATCACACAATTTTAGTCAGGGCAATAAAAGCAATCTGGAAGAGACCTGCTAATAATGAGTAATCCGTCATTATTATTATGTTTATTGTTATTCATTTATTTTATTTATATTTTATTCATCATTATCTATATATTGAATTAATGAAATACAACAAAAAGTAGCCTTATGGATTTTTATATATTTTAAAATGTAATTTAGTCCTGCGATGGCAAAGCAGAATTTATTTGAAAACAATATTTTTTTGTGTGTAAATTGTAAGGTGAATGTGAAAGTTTTCACGGTCAATTTTGATCAATTTAATGCATCCCTGTTGAATAAAAAAAGTAATATTTTTGAATGACTTGCTGACCTCAAACTTTTGAGCAGTAGTATTATATATATCGGTGTTGCTGTCGCTGTTTGGATTTAAATTTGGCTGCTGTTTGGATGCAAAATGCTTAAGAGTCTGTGATTGGATTATTATTGCAGTGATTATTGTGTTTCTAGCAGGTTAACAGTTCTTCTCACCCTAATTGATGTAGTGTGTACAGATTTTCATTTCTTAAACAACCATGTAGGAAGACACATCACGGCCATATTCATCAGGCTGAAATTGTGAAAGAATGGTTGGGAGGGAGCATAAAAAATAATTTTCACACATGAATATTGTCACCTCTGAGTCCTGTCTTAAATTCATTGAAAGTCTTTGGGATGTGCTGGAATAGACTCTTGCATTGTCAGTACAAGATCTGACCAAAAATTGATGCACCTCTTAATAATAATAATAATAATTCATTACATTTATATAGCGCTTTTCAATGCACTCAAATGTCACTCTTGATGGAAATTACATCACAATATTTGTATATACACACAAAAACATACGTTCTGTGTTTATTCTCCCCTGTAGTATGACAGAAGGACTTGGACAACTGACGGATGGCATGTGTGGTCTCGATGACTTCACACACAGTCACGTGTACAACGTATGGCCTGGTTATGACTATGTCGGCTGGACCAACGAGAGCTTTCCCAATGGTTATGTTGAGATCATGTTTGAGTTTGACCGCACCCGCAACTTCACCACCATGAAGGTATGAAGTCTGTCATGTACACCGCTAATTCTTTCCTCTTCTGCCATATGAACTTTCTAGGAGAGCAAGCATAAGAGGGTGTTATTAAAGGTGCAATCTTTGTAATTGCTGGAACTTAACTATAATTAAGCTTATTGTAAAGATTAAAGGTTTAAATTACCCAACTCTTCCTAAATTACACCCATAATAATGCGTTTTTATTAATTCTCTCTCCCTTTTAATCCCAATTGATTCAGGTGCACTGTAACAACATGTTCTCCCAAAGGGTAAAGACCTTTCAGAAGGTGGTGTGTTTTTTCCGCTCAGAGTCAGACTGGGAGGCCACACCTATATCATTCAGCCCTGTGATGGATGATGTCAATCCCAGTGCCCGCTTCGTCACCGTCTCACTCTACAATCACATGGCCAGTGCTATTAAGTGCCAGTACTACTTTTCTGACATCTGGATGATGTTCAGTGAAATCACCTTCCAGTCAGGTTAGTAAATGACCATGCAAAGACATCGACACTGTTTAAAATTGTTTCGTAATGGCGCAGCCATTGGATAAATGACTGTTTAACTCCCTGATTTCAGATACAGCCATGTACAACACAACTCTGGCTCCGCCGAAGCCCGGTACTCCCACCAGTAATCAACCAGGTCAGATTTCCTACTGATGTTGAGTCATATTTTGAGAACCAGTAATTTCTATCAGGGACATGCACATACATTTTGAGGGGAAGTGACCCAAACCAAGAAAGGGCACTGAGGGAAGATCGCTCTGTCAAAATCATGTTTACCTGGTGATTTGGAGGTTCATCCAGTCAAGAGGGGCACCTCAGCCGATGAGGGCAGTGAGACAGTGGCTCTAGCCACCGGGCCTCCCTCCTGTGCACGTCCCTAAGATCTGTGCCATTTGGATGAACTGCATTCATCTTTTCATCAATAATATAAGTTTAATTTACATAGCACCATTCCATAGCTCAAGGACACTTTGCAGGTTATTTTTCTTTTTTCCTCTTTCTTAGAGGATGACCCTACCCACAAAGTAGATGACAGCAACACCCGGATTCTGATTGGCTGCTTGGTCGCCATCATCTTCATCTTAGTGGCCATTATTGTTATCATACTATGGAGACAAGTGTGGCAAAAGATGCTTGAAAAGGTGAGATGGAATAAAATAAATTTAATATTTAAACCATGTAGATTATTTTATGTATTTGTGTCAGGCAGAAGTTTACATAGCTTTAAAATGTGATTAAATAGACATCTATGACCTACACTACCTTTTAAAAGTTTATGTTTATACCTTTCAATGCTGTTTAAATGCTGATTTTAAGCTTTCTATTCATCAAAATAATCCAGAAAAAGAGAACCACAGTTTTCACAAAAATCATCATTGATTATAAAAAAAAAAAAATCTTACGCACAAATCAGCATTTTTCAATGATTTCTGAAGCATCGTGTGACACCGAATGGCTCCTTAAAATTTAACTTTGTCATCATACTAATTAATTATATTTTAAAATATATTCAGATAGAAAAAGAGATCTATATAGATATTAGTATTAGTATATAGTAATAATATTTCACTATATTATTGCTTTACTGTATTTTTGATCAAATAAATGCAGCCTTGGTGCGCAAAAGAGACTTCTTTCAAAAAGACCTTTAAAAACATTTCTGAGCCCAAACTTTTGAGCAGTAGTGTGAGTGTCCAATTATGTCTAATTATGTGTACAAGTCTGATTTTAAATTATGTCTTTGTCTCAGAATATTCCCACATGAACTTCTTGCATAAAAAACTTCCATTCTGCACCAGACCTTAATGTAATAAACAAGGATAATGATTATGACAAACTGTTATTGTAGTCTTACTGCATGGCCTCTGAAACAGAGTGATGCTATTTTCCAGTGTTTATATGAATGAAAAAAGGCATGCGTAGGTGGATTGTGAATATGATTTCATAGATGCATAATGCATCAAACTACTAGTAAATATTTTAGACTTTATTTTAGCATTCTTCACTAAACATCCTTCATTCCAGGTGTCTCGGAGGATGCTGGACGATGAACTAACTGCTAGTCTGTCAATACAGAGTGAGACCTTCACCTATAACAACAACAACAACAGCCCCTCCTCAGTGTCCAGCGAGCAGGAGTCCAACTCCACCTATGAGCGCATCTTCCCTCTGGGACCCGACTACCAAGAGCCCTCCCGTCTGGTCCGCAAACTGCCGGAGTTTTCCCAAACATCCGAGGATACCGGTGAGTTCCAGAAGTGATATTTGGAATATGTAAGGGGGGTTGGGAGGCATAGCATATATACCTGTATATTTGTATTTTTCTGCAGCATCATCAAGTACAGCTTCCAAGTCTCCTCCAGTGAGTGTGCAAGAGGGTGTCCCACATTATGCTGAGGCAGACATAGTCAACCTGCAGGGTGTGACTGGGGGAAACACCTACGCTGTGCCCGCCCTCACTATGGACCTGCTGTCAGGGAAGGATGTCGCTGTGGAGGAATTTCCTCGGAAACTGCTTACCTTTAAAGAAAAGCTGGGAGAAGGGCAGTTTGGAGAGGTCAGTTCTATATATTTTCAAAAGAATGATAATACTCATTTGATTTTGTTTTTAGATGGCAAAGCTGAATTTTCAGCTGTCTTCAGTGTCACATGATCCTTCTGAAATCAATCTAATATGCTGATTTGGTGATCAAGAAACATTTCTTATTATCAACTTTGATTTTTTCTTTTCTTTTTTGGGGTGGGGGTGGGGGGGTGGTTGGTTCAGGTTTTCAGGATTCTTTGATGAATAGACAGTTAAAAAGAACAGCATTTATTTTAAATAGAAATATTCCGTAACATTAATGTATTTACTTTCATTTTAATGTGTGCTTTCTAAATAAAAGTATAAAAAATTTATTTTGCAAAATCATTAAATGATATCTGAATATACTAAATGGTTGTTTTTGCTGTTGCCAGGTACATTTGTGTGAAGCAGAAGGCATGCAAGATTTCATGGATGAGGACTTCTCCTTCGATGTCATTGAAAACCAAACAGTGCTTGTAGCTGTTAAGATGCTTCGAGCGGATGCCAATAAAAACGCTAGGTTTGCATGCCCAAATGTCACAATCATGACTCCCATAAATTAAAGCAAAACACTGGCACTACATCTTAATGAACATCAAATGCATGCAAAAACCAAAATACAAAAGCCGTAACAGTGCTTGCACAAACTTTAATATTATGATCAAAATGTAAAATGACAATTCTGTTGTTGTTTCACATCCATATGCTGTCATTAGTTTTATGACAGAAAATATTTATTGTTTTTGTTCCACAGATGAAAAAATCATTTTCATTTTTGGGTTTACTGTTCCTTTAATTTTCATTGATCCATCCCTCCATCTGTAACATCTAAAATAAACACACCCCTGCCAAATTGCCATAGCTCTTTTTCCCAATACCTTACAGGAATGATTTCTTGAAGGAGATAAAGATCATGTCACGATTGAAAGACCCCAACATCATCAGGCTGCTGGCAGTGTGTATGAGCTCTGACCCTCTGTGTATGATCACCGAATACATGGAGAACGGAGACCTTAATCAGTTCCTGTCTCGCCATGAGCCTGAAGGCATGATCGCTCTCCTCAGCAACGCTCCAACAGTCAGGTTGATACCAAATCTTTTGAAACATTTACATTTAAGTATAGAAATGGCAATTGGAAGTGCAATAACAGTGGTGGACTGGGACTTTAAAATCCCAATGAAAAATTAACACATTATCACAAAGGAAGTGTACGGAATTGCAGAAATAGAGTCAACAAGCGACTTTTCATTGCTAAATTTAATTTCAAGGAGTGATCTTAACCAGGTTATGACTCATATTCTATGTTTTTACTTTCTCAGCTACAGTAACCTGCACCACATGACCACACAGATTGCTTCAGGCATGAAGTATCTATCTTCACTAAACTTTGTCCATCGGGACTTGGCCACCCGCAACTGCCTTGTAGGGAAGAACTACACCATCAAGATTGCAGACTTCGGAATGAGTAGGAACCTGTATAGTGGAGACTACTACCGTATCCAGGGAAGAGCGGTGCTGCCCATCCGCTGGATGTCCTGGGAGAGCATTCTTCTGGTCAGACACACACACACACATAAACTTGACAAAGGAAATAAGTGTTGAATTTTCTGGCTGAAACTTATTTTTCATACATGCTGTAGATTAAAACAGATTCTATGTCTATAAAAGTCTGACACAGGAGGATTTTTGTCCTTTACAGGGGAAATTCACCACATCCAGCGATGTGTGGGCTTTTGGCGTGACCCTTTGGGAGATGCTTACCTTCTGCAAAGAGCAGCCCTACTCACAGCTTTCAGATGAGCAGGTCATTGAAAACACAGGGGAGTTCTTTCGGGATCAGAGGAGACAGGTAAAAGGATGCTTAAAGTGATAGTTCACCCAAAAATTAAAATTCTGTCATGATTTACTGATCTTCATGTCATTCTAAATAGGCCTGCCGCATTTTTTATTAATCCTCTGATCGTGTGTGTGTGTTTTTTTTTTTTTACATTTTATAATAATAATATTGAAAGAACTGTTGTAAAGTATATAAAGATAGTCAAAAGTTTTCCTTCATATGGAAAGAAGGTTTGTGTGTTTAATCAGAATGCATTATATTATATGACAGTCAGCATTGGTGGTTGCAGCAAACATGAGTTGAGGCAGGATCTAGATGCAGCAGTTAACTTTAATTAACAATAAATCAAGGACACTGGAGGAGTGGTAAGGACTAGGGAGGAGTTCCGAGGCAGGTGGGGTCACTGGAACGAGGATTGATGATAGCAGGATGTGGGCTAGGGAGGCTGCAGCTGAGTGGTAATGTCCTCCTCTTCCATTTCGCCAACTTTAACAATAAACAAAAATAACAAACACACTTGAACACAGGAGCAACACAACCAAATTGTACAGCGACTAGAACGGACAAAGAATAACTCAAACAGACGACTATACACTCACCTAAAGGATTATTAGGAACACCATACTAAGACTGTGTTTGACCCCCTTTCGTCTTCAGAACTGCCTTAATTCTACGTGGCATTGATTCAACAAGGTGCTGAAAGCATTCTTTAGAAATGTTGGCCCATATTGATAGGATTGCATCTTGCAGTTGATGGAGATTTGTGGGATGCACATCCAGGGCACGAAGCTCCCGTTCCACCACATCCCAAAGATGCTCTATTGGGTTGAGTTCTGGTGACTGTGGGGGCCATTTTAGTACAGTGAACTCATTGTCATGTTCAAGAAACCAATTTGAAATGATTAGAGCTTTGTGACATGGTGCATTATCCTGCTGGAAGTAGCAATCAGAGGATGGGTACATGGTGGCCATAAAGGGATGGACATGGTCAGAAACAATGCTCAGGTAGGCCGTGGCATTTAAACGATGCCTAATTAGCACTAAGGGGCCTAAAGTGTGCCAAGAAAACATCCCCCACACCATTACACCACCACCACCAGCCTGCACAGTGGTAACAAGGCATGATGGATCCATGTTCTCATTCTGTTTACGCCAAATTCTGACTACCATCTGAATGTCTCAACAGAAATCGAGACTCATCATGTTGTAGCCCATCCGCCTCAAGGTTGTGCGTGTTGTGGCTTCACAAATGCTTTGCTGCATACCTCGGTTGTAACGAGTGGTTATTTCAGTCAAAGTTGCTCTTCTATCAGCTTGAATCAGTCGGCCCATTCTCCTCTGACCTCTAGCATCAACAAGGCATTTTCGCCCACAGGACTGCCGCATACTGGATGTTTTTCCCTTTTCACACCATTCTTTGTAAACCCTAGAAATGGTTGTGTGTGAAAATCCCAGTAACTGAGCAGATTGTGAAATACTCAGACCGGCCCGTCTGGCACCAACAACCATGCCACGCTCAAAATTGCTTAAATCACCTTTCTTTCCCATTCTGACATTCAGTTTGGAGTTCAGGAGATTGTCTTGACCAGGACCACACCCCTTAATGCATTGAAGCAACTGCCATGTGATTGGTTGATTAGATAATTACGTTAATGAGAAATTGAACAGGTGTTCCTAATAATCCTTTAGGTGAGTGTATATACACACAAGTTGACTGAGGGAGAAAATGAGAGAGGTGGGGCTAATCAATCAAACTATGTAACTATGACAACAAATAAGCGGGAACATGGGAAACTAAGGCACACGGAAAACAAGAAAGTACAAACACAAACCTAATAATTACTGTATATTATATTATATTATACAAATATTAATTTTCATAGCATTCAAGTAAACACATGGGCCTATTTTATAAAAAAAATTATTATTATAGACGATTTCAAGTAAAACAATAATGTATTAGGATTACACTGTAAGTGACATGAACAAAACAGAATTAAATCTTTTAATTTCTATTATATGTATGACAATTAATCATCACAACAAAATTCATGATCGTGACAGGCCTAGTTCCAAACTCTTAAGACTTTGGTTTAGCTTTTAAACAAATAATATGATATTTTTAATAAAACATGAGAGGTTTCTGTCTAGGGCCGGAGTGGGGTCTATTTTCATCCCAGGATTTTAATGCCCAAGACTAGCCGCAACAGGACACCCCCTTATTTTTTATTCATATAGTTCAACTGGAATATACTGAATAAATAGCATACTAAACTATGTTTGCATACAAAAGCAAACATTCAACAATTAAATGTATGAATATGCATAGCTGAAAAATACTCCACATACACATTAAAAAGTCAAATAAATTCAATTGAATATCAGACAGCACACCAGTATGGTTTGGTCAATGGTCATCTATAAAATGTCATGTTTTTAAAAACATTGACGGATAATTCATTCCCCTCGATTCATATGGATTTGTTTTACGATGCCTGAGTTTTGGTTACCTAGACCTTTCAGTGAAGGAACAGAAACCTCTCACGTTTCATAAAAAAATCTCTTAATCTGTATTTTAAAGAGTAAGCAAAGTTGTTTGTGAACTAACCCTTTAATTGCTATTATTGAGAGGTGTATGAGATTAAACTGATCCTATTAATCTAAACCACGTCTAATAGTTCTGAGTATTTTCTTATCCTCAGATATACCTGCCCCAGCCGCCAATGTGTCCGGACCCCGTCTACAAGCTCATGTTGAGCTGCTGGCACAGGAACACCAAAGAGCGTCCATCTTTCCAGGAGATTCATCACACACTACTGGAATGCAAGCCGTAGTGTCCACTTACGTGCCAACCTTGGCACTCCCAGAGACATTTCAGTTCGCCCACAGGACTCCAGTCGACTACACACATCAACACGCACTTATACATTCCCATATATAGGAAGTTCGATCAGAATCTATCACTTTTTCTGTAGCTATTTTCACTGTGAGTGTGCAAAGGCAAACTGATATATAAGTATATATATGTATATTGTATGATTGAACTATACGCCCCCTAACTAAGTGCCTGCGGTTGGCATACAATACCTGGGCAGCACTAGGCTAAAGAAAATGTAGCAATGAATTTATGCACCTTTAACACAGAAGAATTGGATTTTACACACTGTGTATTTTCTTCAAATAACTTTATACTAACTGAAATATCCATAAAATATCTTTTTCTGAATAGAAAGAGGAATTAAAACATGGTATTGGCTACTAATGGGCCTTTTATTATTTCCAATTTAATGTTGTTTTCAGTATTTTGAGGCCGAAGACAGCTTGAATGTAAATAAGAATCATTAATTGACGTTCAGATTCACCTTTGGTTTTTATCTTGATGTCACTTGACGTTTGTGTACATGTTCATCTCATTTATTGAAAATGCTAAAGTATTTTGTTATTTTGCATATTTTATTTTTTTCTCTGTAGTAAACTGCAAAGACCACTTTCAACCAAGTGGAGTAACAGAACGTTTATTTGGTTGCCACAGAATTTAAAATTCAAAATCAGAAAAGATTCAATTAAAATTGTAAATGTAAAATGTATAGTTATCCGCAACTACCTATATATGTGTTTATATTTAAGTGTACTGCTTTACATAAGTGTTTTGCTTATTATGGTGAAAATGGTGAATATTTAAGTCCATTTCATTATTTTTCTTTGCTCAAAACAACTTTTGTATCAAGAAACAGAAATGTCACCATAATGAGCTATACATAGCTATAATCCTTTTACAGAAATCTGTTAAAATATTTGCATGAAGTTGGATAAAATCCGATATAGTAAAATTACTTACCGTAATAGTAATTGTACATTTTTTCATTATATTTGTCCTGTGTGTTCATCTATTCTCAAAGTAGGCCCGAATGGGGCTGTAAGTACATTTATTATCACCAGTTTCGTTGATCAAAGATGAAAATAAGCTTATTTTAAAGCTGTTTGTCTTTCTTTTATTTTAGAGTATATTCTAAGTGGTGCTGAATTGCTAAACTGTTGGATAGGCTAAATACTGGATTTGTATTGAACAGATGCACTATGATGGTTACAGTAAGTTGTGATGTGTTTTTGCATGTGAAAAGTGCTGTTCTGAACACTCAGAAATCTGTTTTGTAATTTACTTGTATACTTGTAAATCATTTTTGTATGGTCGTTGTATATGACTATAATATTGAAAATTTGTGCACCTTTTGGGGTCAGTTGAGATATCTGCCATTCTATAAGTGTTTTCGTTGTGGATTTGAAAGTCTCTATCTACATGTATAGATTAATTTTAACATTCTTGACATGACTGATGAAGTTGCATTATAGATGCTTTAATTCTAATTCTGCACTGTTTAAATGTTTTATCAGCTGTTTTTTATCAGCAAGTCTATTAAAGTTTCTTCTTTCATACTATAAACATAAAACAGTAGGTTATAGTCCTTTTTGAGACTTGGAGTTATTTTAAAAAAAAACCTGGAAATATTCAACATTCCACTTTAAAAAACACAGCTTTGTGAGGAGAGTAAAAACTTTTTCATATATATTCTCTACATTGACCATATCTTATCACAATGAAGGGGAAACTGGATTATTTTTTATCAATATGAAAAATATACTGCATTTTCTTTCTTTAACCCTTTAATCGTTTGATGCTCTATTCATATCCCTATAAGTTTAAGTGCTGTATTCTTTTAATAGCAGTCTTTTTTTCCACTAATAACCTTTTGTACATGTAGGCCTATGTGTTAGAAAATTGTACATACGATATAATAAATTGATGAATCTCTAAACATGTTGTCTAGATATTTTATAATTATAAAGGCAGATTTCATACTTTCGCAGTATTAAAATGTGTATTTGTATGTGAATTTGACTTTTGTGTGCAGCTTATTCATTTTGACGTTGTCTGTATTCGTTATTTGCTTTTTAAACGTTCATATTTTTCCCCCAAATAAATCTCATTTTAAAACGGTTTCTAATAAGAATGTTCTGCTATCACATTACTTAGGTTTCCGACGATTGGTTAGCCTGGTCTGACAGTAGCTAAGTCTTGATTGGTCAGAGTAGATGTCACGTCACAGAAAGGAAACAGCTGATTGGCCGATAGCAGTGTGACCTCCAATCACACCATGGCGGCAGTGCAAACTCCATCCGTACACACACACACCGGCTAACTACCACATTAGAAACTGTTGCGAAGGGAAAGTACAATATCACATTTAGCATATCATATATTGTATGAATGTAAAGATAGGATGAAGAAAGTAGTCTTGGTAACCGGTGCGAACAGGTAACGAAACTGTGTGTATTTAATTGTTTTCTTTATAGTTTCGCATCACTGTTATAACTTATAATAGTTAGACATCAGTTTTAAACCTCATTCTGTTGTCATTATAGTGATGGAAACTTTTGGTTCTTTTTCAATTATCTTTCTGTTTTAAATAACCAAAAGACATATTTGGAAGAAATACATTAGAATTAATTGTATTATTCTGTATGTGTTCTCATATAGCCAGTAGTTGACATGTTGCACAATGCATCTCTTTACTCTGTAAGTTAATGTTCACTGCATATAACCCTGTTTGCTGTCATGTGTTCAGTGGTATTGGCCTTGCCCTGTGTGAGCGTCTACTTAGCCAGGATGCCCAGCTGCAGCTCTGCCTGGCCTGCAGGAACATGCAGAGAGGTGAAGCTGCCCGACAGGCTCTTCTAGTGTCTCACCCTCAAGCTCAAGTTTCTCTGCTGCACTTAGATGTGGGCAACATGAGCTCAGTGCTCAGGGCTGCCGAGGAGTTCAAGCAAAAGTAAGACATCCCAGTCCCTGTTTCCCAAAATACACTATCATTTTGATGTTGCTGTTATGGTATAGCTATTGAATTCTTTTAATTTAAGCACATAGTGACCAGGGGCTGTCAAGCTCTAAAAGCACCATAAAAGTAATCTGTATGACTCATCTGCTATATTTCAAGTCTTTTGAAGCTATTTTATAGTTTTGTGTGAGGAACAGACTGAAACTTTAGTCTATCACATTCACACACAAAAAAAATCCTGCCCTCTTAAAACTCATTTGTGCATATTCAAATTTAATGCACCACAGTTGGAAAGCATGAACCTAGCTTATTATGTTATGAAAACGTTATTTCTGAATGTTCAAAATGTCCAGTATTTTAAAGGCAGGGTAGGTGATTTGGTCAGAATATTTTTTTTGTTATGCTGGTTAAAAGTCTCTTCACATCACTGATAGCAATCACACGATAACTACTGTAATTTGGAAGATATGGAAACCCGTGACATTATACTCGGAGCGGTTAGTGACTCAAATGTATGCGTTTCTATGACAACGTTATTAACTACGGAATGAATCTGCAGCAGTCAGGTGGTACAGGTCAGAGCTCTTTAAGTTGTTTATGTATGTTATATTGTAATGTTATGTGCTTTGAGACATGATGTACTTTAACACTGTCTTTCGTGATGGTTTTGTTTGCTCCTTGCTGTACACGTTCATGTGATTTGAAGGTGGCTTTGTAGAGCACTCTTAAGGGAGGATGGGATCTTATGCCTTCAAAGCTAGCTCACTATTGCTAGCCTCTCTGAAAATGACCTATCCTGCCTTTATATGTTGTAACCTTTTTTTTTTCTTGATTATGTGAATGTTAGAGAAAACATTAGGGGAATGCTTTGTCTATTTTATAATTTTGCAAGTATTATGGGAAAATTACTTTTGAACTATCTGAAAAAAAAGTGGTAGATAGAAACGTTTAAAAAACTTTTTGTTTTGTTTCATGTTTTGAAAAATGTTCCATGAATGATGTAAAAATATATTTTTTTGCTAATGCTGAGGTCTTCAGTGACTGTCCTGCATAGTTCAGCTCCAACCATTCAAACACACCTAAATCAGCTAATCGAGCTCTTAGGTAGGGATTGCTTCAAAATCACAGGCATGTGTGGTGAAGTAGGTTGGAAATAAACTTTGCAGGGCAGTGGCAGGGCATCCGAAATCGCATACCTACTGTATGAGTAAGTACTACATTTGAATATACTTAGTAACCGTTAAAACTACCCCTACATACTACCCTTTTGGCATACTGTTTTTCGCATACTATATAGTAGAGAAGTATTCTATTTCGGACGCAGCGTGGGCCTCCAGAAGCAGGGTTGAAGACCTCTGTGCCAATGTTTTGATAAACTTAATAAAGACAGATAACAAATGTTCTATAACATTAACTTTCCCAGAATGTTAGCCAAAGTTCTGAGATTGTTCCCTGTTGACCGATGCAATTTGGTGTTATTATACAACTTTCAGTACTCTAGTATCCATGCCATAAACCAACAAAATAAAATGCACTTATATGTAATGAAAAGTTTGAGTACTTTTTAAAGCCCTTGGAGCCATTGTAGGAATTCATACAAAGTTAATCAGATTAGTCCATCAATACTTTCGTACTTGGTATTATATGACGAGTGAAGCACATTTGGAGCCCCCAGTTTGATAAACGTAGATTAAAATGTTATTTAATATTGTATACTTTTTTTTAACAGGTACAAAAGATTGGACTATCTGTATCTCAACGCTGGAATCATGCCTAATCCCAGGGTAGATCTCAAAGCCTTTTATAAAGGCTTGTTTTCTAGGTACAGTATTTTTTTCTATTACACTACCGTTCAAAGGTTTGGGCCCAGTAAGATTTTTTTTTTTTTTTAAGAAATGAATATTTTATTCAACAAGGATGCATTAAATTGATCAAAAGTCAAAGTAAAGACTTTAAATGTTACTATTTCAAATAAATGCTGTTCTTTTGAACTTTATTCATCAAAGAAAATCCTGGGGGAAAAAACTGTTATTATTAATAATGTTTCACAATATAACTGTTTTACTGTATTTTTGATCAAATAAATGCAGCCTGATTTTACCGACCCCACACTTTTGAACAGTGGTGTATAATTTCTATACCACAGAAAATTTCTAAAATGTTTGTACCCCAACATTACTTCCCTCAACTGTAAATATTGCTGTCATATTATTTACTACACTTGAAAAGAATACAATACAGTACACAAACTGTGCATACTATGCAAATTTCTTTTATGGATGTAATTCTAGATTAACAAAAACATAGCTTGTAATGTAATGCATTCATCAGCCAATGATTCAGTAATATACATTTTAAAACATTGATTGTTACGCATTTCGTACTGTGTTGTATGCTACTTTTAAAGTTAGCATGCAGGTTACAGTATATACTTATTTGATAGACAGTGTGCTGTTATATTATAGTATATTACGTTGACTATAACAGAAGTCTTTCATTATAATTCATTTTATCTACCCATCAGAAATGTGGTTCACATGTTTGCCACGGCGGAGGGTATTCTGACCCAGGAAGATAAGGTCACACCCATTGGTTTGCAGGAGGTGTTCGCCACTAATCTTTTTGGTCATTTCCTTCTGGTAAGTTGATGGATAAGATCTAGCGAGTGTGTTTCAATGACCACACATAAAAATAAACCAAACATAATAACAAACAGAGACAAAACTAGTGTTTTTTCACCACTATTTCTATGGGAGCATAATTTGGCTGTGGTAGAACAGTATTTCTACCTTTTCCGTGCAAAACTATCAAATCATCTGCCTCAAAAAGAAGGTATCACCAAGAACAATATTTCATCCATGGATGCCACAGCATTCATTTCACTCTTGTCAACACAACCTGTTCCCTGGCAGCTGCCCGATCAATAATTCATCCGAATGTCTCTAATGCTGAAGTTATTTTGAGTCCTCAAACTGCAGCCCTGTGCTTCCTTGTGAAGTGTTGCTGATGTTAATTGAAGAGCTCATTCATTTGCACTGAGGGATCTGGTCATCAGCGCTGGAAGTCAGGGCAGCAGAGTTCGCTCCTCATGCTTCTCTATACAGTGGAGTTGTTGTGACTCAAGTGGCTCAGACATTAAAGTTGCAGTAGATATGACACTCCGTGTCCTCGAAGGCTAGACAAGACATATCGATTTTCTGCTGAGATGGCACAGAGTGAGGGGGATCAATTGAGGCTTGTGTTTCTAGTCAAGTTGCCCTCTGCTTCTCTCTTACTCACACACTTATATTCTTGTTTTGGGTATTTAAAAAATATATAAAATAGTAAAATAACAAATACATATAAACAAAAAAACTGAAATATACAGAACCATTCAAAAGTTTGGGTCTGTAAGATTTTTTGAATACTTTTATTTAGAAAGGAGGATGCATTAAATTCATCAAAAGTGACAGTACATTTATAATTGTTTTAAAGATTTCGATTTCAAATAAATTGAACTCTCTAATGAACATTTATAATTTTTTATTTATAACCATTATAACCATGTTTCATTTGTCAGCCATTCTGTTCTCAGGGTGTTGTTCCTCACGGTGTTGTTTAAGACAAAGTGTGTGGCGTAATTTTTTCTTTTTGTTTTGAGTGTCCTGACATGTCAACTTTTGGCTCGCCTAATGGTGATAGTTTGGGGCAGCATTACCAGTATGGCCATACAATGGTAGACAAAAACAATCAGTGTTTTTGTAATTCTGTTAAGTATGCAGAAATTGAGCAGTACATTCCCTGATCCAACTGTATTTTTTTCTCCTGTGACAGGTGAGGGAACTGGAGCCCTTATTGTGTCAGACGGACCACAATTCTCTAATGATCTGGACATCTTCCAGTAATGCCCAGCGATCAGCCTTTAGTCTAGATGACATGCAGCATCAGAAAGGCCATGAGCCCTACAGCTCCTCGAAATATGCATCTGATCTACTTAGCTTTGCCTTAAACCGCCACTACAACAGCCGGGTAAGTTCCCAGTTCCCTGCACAACTTGAAAGCCACACGCTAAAACTTCCAAACATTTGAATGACATTATATAAGGTATCATAATATACCATAATAATTTATTATTATTATATTATTTGTGAATTATTAATCAATACTACTGATTCGTTCTCAGGGTTTGTACTCATCGGTGATCTGTCCTGGTCTGGTCATGACTAACCTCACCTATGGCATTCTACCATCATTCTTCTGGACCTTCATCATGCCAATAATGTGGCTTGTAGGTCCCCAATTTACTTTACTTCTCGTTTATCAACACAATAATTGGATTGCCACACACAAATTTAACATTGTGATAATGTCCTAATGTCCTGTCCTGTCTCATCAGATAAGAATATTCACCAACACCTTTACCCTCTCACCTTACAATGGAGCGGAGGCTTTGGTATGTACTAGCATCACCCCAAATGGTTTAGGTATCATCAAATTTAACCTTGAATAATTATTACATTACACTCACCGGCCACTTTATTAGGTACACCTGTTCAACTGCCCGTTAATGCAAACATCTAATCAGCCAATCACATGGCAGCAACACAATGCATTTAGGCATGTAACCATGGTCAAGATGATTTGCTGAAGTTCAAACTGAGCATCAGAATGGGGAACAAAAGTGATTTAAATGACTGAATGTGGCATGTTTGTTGGTGCCATGACGGGCTGGTCTGAATATTTCAGAAACTGCTGATCTACTGGGATTAATTTAATGCACAACCATCTCTAGGGTTTACAGAGATTGGTCCGAAAAAGAGAAAACATCCAGTGAGTGGCAGTTCTGTGGGAGAAAATGTCTTGTTGATGTCAGAGGAGAATGGCCAGACTAGTTTAAGCTGATAGAAAGGCAACAGTTACTCATAACTCATAACCACTCATTACAACCGAGGTATGCAGAAGAGCATCTCTGAACTCAACGTCAAGCCTTGAAGCAGATGAGCTACAGCAGCAGAAGACCACAGCCAGTGCCACTCCTGTCAGTTAACAACAGGAAACTGAGGCAACAATTCACACAGGCTCACCCCAGTAGAAGATTGGAAAAACGTTGCCTGGTCTGATGAATCTCGATTTTTCTACGATAACATTCAGATGCTTGGGTCAGGATTTGGCGTAAAAAGCCATGGGTCCATCCTGCCTTGTGTCAACGGTTCAGGCTGGCGGTGGTGTAATGGTGTGGAGGATATTTTCTTGCTACACTTTGGACCTCTTAGTACCAAATGAGCATTGTTTAAATACCACAGCCTACCTGAGTATTATTGCTGACCATGTACTTCCCTTTATTACCACATCTTCTAATGGCTACTTCCATCAGGATACCGCTCCATGTCACAATGCTCAAATAATTTCAAACTGGTTTCTTGAACATGACAGACAGTTCACTTTACTCAAATGGCCTCAACAGTCACCAGATCTCAATCCAATAGAGCACTTTTGGGTGATGGAAAGGGAGATTCGCATCATGGATGTACAGCCGACAAATCTGCAACTGCGTGATGCTATCATTTCAATATGGACTAAAATCTCTGAGCAATATTTCCAGCACCTAGCTCAATCTGTGGCACGAAGAATTAAGGCAGTTCGGAAAGCAAAAAGGGGGTCCAACCCAGTACTAGCAAGGTATACCTAATAAAGTGGCCGGTGAGTGTATGCTGCATCTCTTTATAGAAATGAATTCATTTACTGAAATCTTTGACTGGGAAAAAACTAAATGTGTCATAGTACATGGAATGGAAAAAAAATAAGTGAAACCACTTTGACTAATAGTTTTTGAAGCTTAGTGTTGCGAGTCAGTTGGAGGAATGACTTGGCCTCATAGATTTCTCCTGGTCTCAGTTTTCATCTATTGTGTTTTTTATTACACAGTTTTGGCTGTTCATGCAGAAACCTGAGTCACTGGACCCAATGGCCAAATACCACAGTTTGACCTCTGGGCTTGGAAACAATTACACCCAACCACGCAAGGTCAGACCTGACAAGCGGGTTCCCTCACTCATCTATTTTTATGCCCATTTTAGCCTGAGAATTGTAATTCTTTTAAAATGTAGTTTTATATTTGAAATTATAGTCTATAGGGTTTATATTCTTAGTCATTTGGTTGGTTCTGCTAAGAAATGGTTGGACTTTTCTGGATCTCAGCTGTTGATCCTGTTCATATCAATCATTACTCATACCTACATAATTGTAATGTATGACTGTAATGTATTTTTTTTTTAGATGGACATTGATGAAACTATTTCAGAGGCCCTGTATGTGAAGTTATTGGAACTTGAGGATACAGTGCGTAAGAAACTGAGAGACAAGGATCTAGATATCAAAGCAAAAATCTAAATGTAAAATATGGAGTCAAAACTCTCATGCATTCTATCCCCACAAAGAAATCTTTAAGGAATTCCTTAATATTTGTTTTTCATTAAGATTGAAACACTTTATATGAAATCATTGTGGTTGCATTATGAACGTGCATCATGTTCTTCACTTTTTTTTACTTGTAGTTACAAACAAGTACTTACATTAATGCATTTGGCAAATATATCACTTATATCCAAAGTGACATTTAAGGTACATATTTTATCAGTTATTGCTTTCCTTGTGTGTCGAACCCATGAACTTGGGGTTGCTAGCACTATGCTCTACTTTTTGAGCTACTTTTTACTAATTATGAATGGCTAATTATTGTGATATTTACATTAGTTTTGTTGCAGTGTACCAAGGTGAATGGGTTTTTACCATTGTGAACAGTCAGCAGTCTCTGACTCTGACAGAAATGGGATCACAAATCTGACATGTATTTTTATCTATTCCATTTTTATTTTGTCACCGAAAGGGCCTTATTCCAAAATGATTTGATTTAATAAGAGTATAATATATAAAAGGCTAGTCTCTGTCATCTCTTTCCAGTGAATAATTGTGTACCGGTATGTATGGTGGAACTGTGTACATTTATGATTAATAAATTGCTTGGCAAAGTATTAACTTTTTAATGTGTCTTGAGATTTCAGTTCAACTTTACTTTGAGAGATCTAATCCTCTCTAAACAAAAAATGGGTTCTTCTCACTCAGCCGATACACTGATATGTGCAACTGAGACTTGTACAACATTATTTTTTTCTGTGTTCACACTCAAAGTATAAAGCAAATATGACAAAGTAATTGTTGAAGTGCAACTACACAGCATTCAACTACACAGCATTAAATAAACATACATATCAGAAACTAATGATTGTAATTCAAATGAGCTTTATTGGCATGACAAATTGTACATTGTATTGCCAAAGCATTTATATGAGCATGAAAAATAAAAATGATCAAAGTAGAAAAAATTCTGTATTGAACAAGTGTGGAAAAACAGGAGAAAAACTACAGTGTAGGCCTATGTACTTTCAGAGTTTGTGTGAATTCTGTAATTCTCCAGATGAGTTAGCAATGTATGGGGGTTGCAGGTATTGGTTGCCATGGCGACGAAGATCAGAAGCACTTCCCTGTGTTAACAAATAAACGATCATGCTATAACCAACTTGGCTTTCTGTGTTTTGCCAATAAATTTGTTTAGAGATTTTTGATCACAAACAGATAATGCGACAGTATTGGCTCGTCAATCTTACCTCTGTGTCGAAGCTGGAGTTGTCTGGTTACAGTACGCTTGCAGATGTTCAGGTAAATTCAGGCATGAGACTGGAGCAAATTGCGTGCTGTTTTCTATAAAGTTCAAAATATGAATCCACAATATAGCACGAAGCGATGTAACTCGAGTGATCCAGACATTCGGAGCTGGTCAAATGTAGTGTGTTGGATGTGTTTCCACATCCTCAGGATCTGCAAATATTTGTTGCAGAGGGACTTGTGAAAAACTCCTCGTGTCGCACTCTGTTTCTTCAGCGAAGTCACTGAGTTTAGGGTTGCAGAATGCCCAGACCATGCCACAAAAGTACACAAAAAACGCTGACATCACCAAAAACATGAGCGCATAAGACTCAATAATCGCCTCCGTCACCACATTCGGCATTCTTGTTATGCGCGGAAGAATGGTTTCTTCAAATACATAAACAGTTATGGTAAAAAAACTTAGAGGAAATTTAGCTGAATGTCTATGAATCACAGTCGCCTTCAAATGGGTTGTACTATCACAGCTGCTTCTGCCGACAGTGAGTTCATGCAGTGTTTCGCCCTTTGCAATAAAGATTGCATAATCAATATTCTGAGAAAAAAAAAATTTAATAATAATTTAATTGGGACCAGAAGAAAGTCATATGTCGATTTAACTCTTTTGAACGTTATGATGTGGATTTGTTTTGTCCTGTAGAGCCAATTACAATAATAAAAAAAGTATTTTAAAAACACACTTTTCAAAGTAGTAATTTAATTTATCCACAAACAATGCCTAACCTTTGACATACATCACTGCCAAACCAGAAGAGATGACCATTTACCCCTGTTTCACAGACAAAGTCCCAGACTAAAATGTATGTTTGAGCTGTTTTAAAGCAACTTGAACTGGCGTATCTTAAAATATGTTAGTGCCATTGTTTTGTCTCAAGATGCACATCAGTGATGCCCCCCCCCCTCCCCTCCCCTCCCCTCCCCAGGCACGTTTATAAAAGCTAATGTCCTAAATTGCACGTTTATAAAAGCTAATGTCCTAAATTGAACGCAAATTTAATCCAGGCTTAATCTAATTCCTGTCTGTGAAACCAAGCCTATGAGTCTCAAATAGTGTATTGTGGAAATTATGGTGATTGGACATTTTTAGTAAAAAAAAAATCGGGGATTTCTTATCTTGTTGTAAGGATAATTAAATAGCTAAAGTAAGTAAATACACACAATTAAAAAAATCTCAAACTTGATTGAAAATTACGCTCTATAAAGCATTCTGTTTAAGTGAATTTTACCTTGTTTTTTTTCTTCTTCACACATCAGGTGTGTACAGTGTTAATTATATAATTGTTATAGTGGAAATTATGCCTCAATTGTCTTTTTTGTTGTTGTAAAAATATAATAATTTTCACATTTTCTAATGGACTTTTCACCATGTCATCATTTACTCACGCTAGCTCATGTTGTCCAAAACAAGTAGGCCTATGACTTGTGTAAAAAAAAATAAAAAAAATAAACTTTAGCCCTACATAAAAGTAATTTGAAAATAGTAAACACATGATGAAAGCACAGAAGAATATGTGACCTTCATAAGAGTAAACAAATATATCACTGACCTCTTCAAACTACTTTGTTCAGCCATTGTTCTAGGTGTATAAATAAACTGCCAAGAGAATTCAAGCTTTCCAGATAATAATTAACTTGTGACATGTCACATTTTGTCACAAAGACAGCTGAATGGTTGCTTTGATGGGGTTACTCCCACTCCATTAGTCCAAAACTATTTTGAGCTGTTTAGAAGACTTGTAGTCCAGTCATGGGGCCATGACCTGCCTCAGTGTCCCTCAGGGGCCCTTACTGTCACAAAGTTTTGACAGTAAGAAATAATAAAAATAAATGTATATGGTTTGGAAATACTCAATATAAAAACACACAAAATGCACATAAAAAAACATGTTTTGGAACAACATTTATCGTGTAAAATGTATTTGTGAAACAAATTTTAATGCCATTTAAAAATGGCATTGCAATTAGCAATCATCTATGCAGTATTTTTTTCTGGGGTAAATTATGAGACTACATGTCCCATACTGCTGTGCGGTCAGAGTCCCGGATGTCTTTCACGCCGGAAGAGAAGCATGAGTCTTTTCCAGCCATCTTGTGGCATCTAGCAGCGAAGCGCTCGCACAAGCCCCGTAGAATCGGAGGAGAATCCTGCTGAAAGGGGGCCATCATGCCCGGACAACTGCAAGAAGGCTTCGGCTGTGTCGTAACCAATCGGTTCGCCCAGCTATTTGATGATGAAGATGATCCGTTTGAGGCGTTAAAGCTGGCAGAAAAGAAGAAGAAGGACGCGACCGCTCCTGGTGCCGCCAAGACCGCCGCGCAGGCTGCAAAGCAGCTCAAAAAGGAGACACAGAAAGACAGGAAAGTCCCGCTTCTCGACAAGAAAGAAGAGACACAAGCTCCCGTTCCTCTCAAGAAAGATGGTAAATATCGCTTGTATTAAAGTCGTTATTTGGTCACTATTTTCTCAAGTGAGCAGTCTGCAAAAGGCGCTACTAAGCCCATGAGGTCGCGCACAACTCTATTGTTTATGAAACTGCCCGACACCTCAAAAACTTCCCGTAAAATAGATTTTTAGCTCCATACATTGTTTCTAAGTGACGCATGTAGTAGAACCTGTTGCTACTTAACGTAATTATTTTCTAGATCCTTCATGAAGTGCAGGCCTAAATGATAACCATCAGTCTGTTTAATGTCGGCTATATTTGTGCTTTTTACTCAACAGACTAGTATAACTCTACCATTCATTAGTAAAAAAAAAAAAAAACATGTGTATTGACCGTCTCCGAATGCACAGTCCGTCCGTTATCACGTGGCTTTTAATCAGCGCTCGAGCGTTGCAGCTCCAACCTCGTGTTTGAGGCAACATAGTCCGTCCTCTCAGACATGACACTCCCCATTGAAAACCCTCCTATTTTTATTTGCCAAAAGCCGTTTTACCTTCATTACGTGCTTAAAACTCGCGTCAGACTGGTTTAAAGGTAGGGTTGTCAAAGTTTTTTTTTCCGGGTGTCAGTGGTCTTGTTTGATCTGGATGAGGAGGCAGCGTGAACAGGTGCGCGCGCGGGCGGGCGCGTGACCAGCTGTTGGGCTGAGCGCGAGCGTCTATTTCGGTAGGTGGAGGGTGGGATCAGTCAGTCACAAGAGGCGCAAAACATTATTTTAAACCATTATTATAAAACAACTTTTAGTTTATTGCTATGCTAAAGAACTATTGATAAACAGACTTCCCCTATGCAAGTAAGTTAAATAAGATACAGATAAAGAAATACCATCATAATTTGTATTTACATTGTTTCAGAGTTTTTTGGTATTGGCCATAAATGAATTTGCATTTATCATTTACTCATCCCTCATGTTTTAAACCTTTTTTTCTTGAAATACAAAATATGTTTTTATGCATGTTTGAGTTACTTTAAAGAAGAGTAACACGGGTTTGAAACAATTTGAGGTTAAGTAAATGACAAATTCAACTTTTGGGGGAACTATCCTTTTAGTGTTGTTACCTGTACACAGTAAAGTGAATTTAAAATTTTGCCTTGCCAAAAATGATTCACATTAAGCGAACACCTTTTTGTGTAAATGTTTTTTTTCTTTCTTTAATCCAGCATAAGACCATTTTATTCACCATCGTTTTCTTTGATAGTTGTTGGTATTGGTGTTTGGTTGAATCTGTCATGTTTCTGGTTTGAAGGCATGAAAAAAATGGGCCGCCGACCGGAGCAGCCAGGTCAGCCGGGACAGCCAGGACCCCAGCAGCAGGGAGGTCAGGGGGAGGGTCGTCCACCAGCTGACAGGCGGCCTGACAGGAGGCCACCACGTGAACGACGCTTTGACAAACCCGCTGACGAAAAACCTGCTGAGGGTGGAGAATTCTCCGTGGAGAAGTGAGTCAATTGACCCTTTTTGTGTTTTAAATCCTTAACGAAGTTTTGTATTGAAAACATTTAATTTGCCAGCAGAAGTATACTTTGGTTTTTAATGCCTCTGTTCATGCATGGAACAAAGTCCCTGTCCTACCTTAAAAAAATAAAAAAATCTATTACAGTTGGATGTACGCCACAATATGTAAGAACAGCTTTGTCGCTACTTCTGTTTCATCACGACTTGTTTTACATTCTTTTCCCTACATAAAGATCCATTCATTGAGTAGCAGAATCCAAAAAAATGGATAATTTTAGCAAACAAGACTGACATCTAACAGCTACATTATCTCTCCTCCTCAGGTCTGTCAGTGACAGGCCGTTCCGGGGTCGTGGAGGTGCCAGAGGAGGACGCGGAGGCCGGGGCAGAGGCGTTGGCAGGACTGACGGCTTTGACTCGCGCGGCAAACGAGAGTTTGACAGACACAGCGGCAGCGACCGATCGTAAGTTATTTGGCTCCAATGTTAATGTCCACCGTGTGCGACATTTCAAAGCTAAGTGTTAATTTTTGTTTCAGCAGCCTGAAAGCAGAAGAAAAACGCGGAGGGGGTGGATCTCATAACTGGGGCACCGTTAAGGATGAGTTGAGGTCAGTGGAGCAACAGACGCTTTATCTGCCAAGATTGAAAACGCAGATGAATTTGATTCACAGACTGGTCAGTGAGGGTGTTTTGCTTCATTATATTAGATTTGTGAAATTGGATACATTTCTGTTTCCCTTTACAGTGAGCTTGACCAATCAAATGTCACCGAGGACACCCCTGAAGGAGAGGAACATCCACCTGCTGACTCAGAGAACAAGTGTGTAGAACACACAGAGAACATTTTAGCTCTGAATTAGCACCGCATTGCTGAGTCATTGCTTTCTATTTGCTGCCAGCACTATTAGCGTATGTTGTCGCCTGTAATTAAAAAAAAAAAAGTGGAATGCAACATTAGTTTTGATTTAGGAACAATGGCTATTTTTAAAGCATAACATGTTTAGTGTCTTCAACAGTTACTAAAGGAACAAAGTACTACTTATTTGATTAATTGAGATTCATTGACCAAATGGCTGCAGAATTTGTAGCTCAATTTTGATGTTTTCACAGGGAGAATGAGGCTGAGGAGGTTAAAGAAGAAGGCCCTAAGGAGATGACTCTGGATGAATATAAAGCCCTACAGGATAAAGAGAGAGCCAAAGTGGAATTCAACATTCGTAAAGCCAACGAGGGAACCGATTGGAAGAAAGGATATGTTCTGCACAAGTCCAAGGCTGAGGATGTAAGTAAAACCACAGTGTTTGAACTTTTTGTGTTCCATTGTTTTTCATGCGGACTGTTTGTTTTTGCTACCAACCATTTGACTTTTTATTAATTTATTTTACATGTTTTAATTATGCGTTTAAGTAGCCTGGAAGTGTGGTTGAGAAAACTTATTGTTTTCCCTTCACTGTGTAGTGTTGTCTACTGGAATTTAAAACTTCGATACGATACCTTGACAAATATTGATATGCGAGACCATTTTCGATATCATGGGAAAACTGCTGTATAGTTGTTGTTTTTTTTATCATCTCAGTTTTGATTGTTTGGGTAATTTTGTGTCAATAGCTTACACACAGCACAGGGTGGCTTTATTTGAAACTTTGACCTAAATTTACAAATAAGACAAGTAAACAGTCATTAATAAAATAACTAATAAACAAATTACAAATGATAGCACAAATAAAAATACAATAAATAGAAAAATGAAATAAACATGGCTTTAAAGTTTTCAGGTCGGGTCTAACAGTAGTATTTGGGTAAGAAATACTACAGAAATTAATTTGTAAAATAACACTGGATGGGCTTCATTGTAAAAATTAAATACAGTTTAATGCTTACCAATACAGTTACAAAAGTAAAATTTAAACTCAGTTCAGGCTGTGTATTATGAAGACATTTAATCACACTCATTGTCTTTTGTTGCTTTAGTCCTTTTTATCCCAATTAAGAAATTAATACTAATAGTTTGTTGGACTATAATCTCAGTTTAATGGAAAAAGGCGGTTTTATTTAGTGTACATGTTCACTTCCTTCCTGCAGGCCTCTGGTGATGATGCCGCTGAGGACCACACCTTCCGCAGGCCAGCTAATGACATTACATCCCAGCTGGAGATTAACTTTGGGGACCTGGGCCGCCCAGGGCGTGGTCGTGGGGGACCACGAGGTGGCAGAGGTGCCCGTGGGGCCCCTGCTGCCAGACCACCCCGTGAACGCAGGCCAGACAAGGTATAGTCTATACTTTTGAGTATCTGCAGGTATGCATGTACCACAGGGTTCGTACGGGTGCTTGAAATCCTTGAAAATGCTTGAATTTTGATGTTGTGTTTTCAAGGTTTAAAAAGTGCTTAAATTTTGGATGAAAGTGCTTGAAATTGTAACGGTTTCTTTCACAACAAATACCTATCTGACTGAATATTTTGTTTATTAAATGGCGAAATAAATCGTTTGCTGCGGCCCGAGCGTGATTGTTCCCGGCGCCCCCCTCAGCGTTGGCCTTGTTTCACACTCAACTTGATTCTATCGAATCCTGGGGCCTCATCTATAAAACTGTGTAGAATCCTTACTAAAAGTGTGCGTGCGCCTGAAAGCCAAAAATGTCGTACGCAAAAAAATATTCAGACTTATAAAATCGTGCGTACGCCAGAACCTGCGCAGAATTAACTTTATAAATCCGAGTCAGTGGAAAATTGTGCGCACATGTGCGTCTCCACCCCGAAATAACCATATATGGAGATTATAACGTCTAGTTTTACTATGCATATCCTCATCTGCATATCATTTGCATATGATTATTCATCCACATGATAACATGTTTAACGGTACAAGACATTAGGAAAATATGAAATACGGATGTGCCGTCACATTACATTAATAAAAATCATTTAGTAGCCCATCCTTCCCTTGTTTTTTAAATAAATAAAATAAAATAGTGCAAATTGCATTTCAGAGAAAGTTTTTCTCAATCTTTTCCACTGGCCAAATAGTATTTTAATTGATTTATATTTTTAATGGAAACAGATAGACCTTGTTGTGCACTATTTGCACGAAACCATTTTCTCAAAAGCATCACATCCACAACAAATATTTATATTTACTGAATATAAAAATGTTGTAACTTCTCAGTAATGATTTCATGTAGTTTAACCTGTTAAGCTTCAACCCCACTTTTGAAAAATCCCCAGAAATGGCATACCCAAACTGAAACAGATACAGTTCATGAACCCTTTGTACTAAAAGCACAAGATCTCATTTGAAAGCTGACACCTGGCAGTTTATTGTAAATGTGGAATTAATTAGTGATACTGAAAAAAAAATTATGAAAAATGTCTTCAAAGTTTTGTAAAGTTATTAGAAATGTATTTTTATGAGACATCTTCATGAAAATAAAATTGAAGTTGGCATTGTATCAATCTAGAAATGCACTGCAGCTAAAGCCACATGTCTGACCATGTTATATTTAAAATTTGAAGAAGATAAGTTTAAAACTCTGCATTTAGTTAAATGTTTTTCAAGATCATGTCATATGAATTTATTTTGATTAGACTCTAAAATGCAAACTGGTGTTTATTGTCATCTTCTAGCATCTATTTAGACTATTTTCTCTATTGTTTTGTGGTGCAAACGAGCCCCATTCAGTGTCAGTCTCCCATGTACACATTCACACCTCTCCGGCCTGGTTATGGGTCTAAATATGCTTTTCTTTTGTCTGCATTATAATCACTAACGACTGGCTATTCACACTGTTTCAATCCCTTTTTTCTTTTATCAAAGTTCTCACTTCACATTTGAAACTGTATCAAATGCCCTTTTTGAAAAACGAAAAATTTCAGTAAGCATTCCTATTTAGAAAAATTCATAAAAATAACAGCTAATGTGCTGGCAGGTGCACAGAGTTAGCTAGCATGTTAGCTTAGCACACCATCAATACACGACAATTTATGTGATTAAAACCATGTTTGTGCTCCAAACTTACTTTATAACGCAAGTCGAGTGTTTTAAATAACCTTCTGTGATCTGATTTGGCTTCAGATGAAAAAATAAGACAGAAAATATATTAATTTATAGTATTCTGCAATGATAAACTCTATATCGATTAGCATTACATTATAAATATAATCTATTATTATGACAATACCTGACATGGCTCGAAGAACACAGGTAAATCGAATATCATTGCAATCATGTTTATTGTCTTCAAAACATCTTTATCTGCATGTTACAGCGATCTCTGGAAGCTTTGTTTGTGTCAGGGACTTCCTGGAATGTCACATGATTATGCCACTTCTTCGTGTGTTCCATATATGGACTATTACTGTGCATAGAGCGCCGGCAGGCGGCCAGTATGGATTGAAAACACAGTACATCAGAGTATCCAGCGCTCATGATTACATCGACGCATTTGGGTATAAATTCAATAAATATTATTCCTGTCTATAGATATCTGATGTAAACCTATGAGAATATGTCAATATTTCTCCAAATCTGCACGTTTGAGCTAAAAGCCCTGAGGGACGTTGTTTTGTCAAGCTCTGTCATGACGATCGCACAGGAGTTTTTTTCTGAATGGAAGCGGCTGACGCTCATAATTCATATTAAAGGTAACGACTCATTTTTTAATTACATAACTCCTGACACAAATTAAGACATAACTGTCACTATAAGTTTATCAGAATACAATAGTGGTCAAATACTGAAACTTGAGTCTTATATCTTTTTAATGATGTATAGTTTGTCAAGGTAATAACATTAAATCTGATAGTAACTTTGAACTATTTAAAAAAAAAACGCTTCAGTGCGCCCGCGCTCTGGTGAAGCTTAACAGGTTAAGTGTTTAACACCATTAATGAGAATGGCATATTTAATCTAAATGTTTATATCAGAAGTAAAACATAGTTTAAATCATTCATTTATTTATTTAAACTGTTGTTGTGAACATGTACTGTATTTATGATGGACTCATAATGAAGATTTACGGTTTTACTTCATCTGCGTAAGTTTCACTAAACGGCCCAACGCAGTCGCTGGCGCGGATATTTAAGAAGGGATGGATATTTGCATCAAGTGATAGGTTTGGTGAATGAGATTATATTTGTATTATCTTTCTGTATATGTATAATTTTCTTAAGATTTTCTGTCTAAAAGTGACCAAAAAGACATTTAACTCGAGCTCACCATCGGTGTCGCCAAAACACATACTCTTCTAAAAGAGTGCGTACGCACGGTCAAGAGCATTCTTACGGTGCGCACTTATTTACGGCAAGTATTTTTTTTATATAAATCCCAATATGTAAGTGGAAAAATGCGTACGCATATTTCTATGCCCATTTTGTGCGTACGCAACGTTTATACATGAGGCCCCTGGTGCGTTTGCGTGCATCTTACGTCATTGCAAACGTGCACGACGCATGATAGAAAACAGAACGCGGGTCAATATATTGTGTTTTTTATTAATTTGGTGTTAGTATGCGCAGCTGAGTGAACAACACAGGTTTACTGTGTATAGCATTTGGCTTTCTGCTGATTGCAAACGCAGGAGACAGTGGACTTACAATAATTTGTTGGCCTGAGTCCACGCGCTATGTGTGTGTGCGAGTACACTGCAGACTCACTCTCGCTCGTATCCAAGGTAAATCATCAACACTATCATCCCTTACATGTGTTTTACTTAACTAAATACATCATAATCAGCTAAAACGCATGCGCAGGTCACTCTACTAAGTGCGCACCCGAGTCCGTGATTCTTTCACATTCACGCAAACCACGGTTCGGGAGCAGCCGAACTCAGAGCACCTCCTCCAGGTAGTCTCAGGTTCGGTACCTGAGGCAAAATTACTAAATATGCAGCGCGAATTATATATTTCTCACTCCAAACAATTGGCCACTGAACCAGCTGATAAAATCTTCATTTGATTCGATCCGTGATTACAACTTGACACTGAAATGAACCGATCGCATTTTACTGATGCAAAAGTAACTCATACTGATGCAAAAGACGCGCACGCACACACTGAGAGGGAGCGCGGTGTGTCAGTGTGTACCGGCTGTGGTAAAATATTAAATAATGACGCAGTTACAAGGTGTGTATAATTTAAACTGCTTAGTCAACATTAACAGTAGCTGCTGTTCGGTTTTCATACTGCTGCTCTCCTTCTAGTCACTTCTGAACTTGACGCAACTGAATTAAACTTGATTAAAGCTCCAGGTGACGGGTGGCCAGATATCACAAAAAGAGCAAAACAAGTCCCTTAAACGCAGTATAATAAGCAGACATGGCAAAAAATGTACCGGGGAACACATTTAAACATAATAGTATTGCTAATATTATCCTACCAAATTAAAAGGAAGTTACTAATTTATTATGAATTGAATAGTTCAAAATAAAATATTTAGATATTATAAACTGATTGATGAGGTAAAGCAATAACATGAGATTGAAAAATGTATTCAGCAGCACTTTATTTAATGTTTAATTGCACCTATGAGTTGTATTTAATATGTCAGTTGGGGGAAGTTCTTCTAAAAGTTGATGAGTGTGTTTTGTTCACTATATTTAGCTATCAAAATACCAAATAAATTATTTACCAAATAAATTATTTGCCAAATAAAAGTCAAACAAGGAGAAGATTTGGGTTTATTTAGTATACAAAGCCCTTTATGACGATTTTTCGAGAATAACTACATGCATAAATAACTATATCGTTACCGTGAAATAAAATTAGTCATACCGTGAAACAGAATTTTGGTCATACCGCCCACCCCTACTGCATGTCATTTGGATCAAATCATCCAACAACATTTTGAAAAATAAAACCTGTGTTTTGCTTCAGTTTCTGATCCTTCTGCTATTACGAGACACAATTTTGGCTGTTTATTGCATATTATCTCTTTTAATGTGGAAAAAACGTTAAATAATAAGGTTTACTATGTATTGGTATGTAATTTATGGTGGATAAGCTGCTAGAAAAAGCTTTAAAATGGACCTTGAAAGTGCTTGAAAAGTGCTTGAATTTGACCTTGGAAAAGGTGCACAAACCCTGGTACCACTTCACACACATCTATCCAGAAATTATTGTTGAAATCACCTTAATTATAGAGTAATGTACACCTAATTTGATTATGATTGCAGATTGGTCTTAAACATATTGGTCTTAATATAGAATCATTTAAAAAGTGATTTCAAGTAAAAGTATATCGTGGTTTTCACAAAGATACGTTTTTACTGCGATATTTAGCAAAACAAAGGTTTCATGAGTACTAAATCAAGAGATTAGAATGATTCCTAAAGGATCATGTGAGATCTCTGTACATGACTTGATTTAAAGGACCAATCAGAACATAAACAGATGTTTATTAGGATTGCCAAACATTAAGAAGCTGGTCTGATGGAAATCAATGACTGGCTGTAACATCTATGGCTGGTATTGCTAGATGACCACAGAGGATTAACCATAACCTGAATTTGGACTCAAATGGCCTGTTTTTTCTGTATCTGCTTTTTTTTAGGCTGGTGGAGTGTCTGTCCCTAACGTGGACGACCCAGAGGCTTTCCCAGCCCTGGCTTAAGCTGCCCAGATGCCACTCGGCTCGCCCAGGAGGAACACTCCTCCACGGGTCCTTGTCTACGAGGCTTGCATGCTAATGGATCCTTCAGCAGATGAAATGATGGAAGACTGTCATCCATGCCATTCACCCCTGAGGACTGAATTTTACCTGTTTTAGAAAAAAAAAGATGAAAAAATAAAAAAACAACAAAAAAACAAAGGACGGACTTCTTGCTATTCTGAAGCAAATTATTGGTTGAGGTTTTGTATTTAGAAATAAGGTAGCAGGGAAGTTTTCATACAGTGTTTCTTTTGTTGTTGTTTTTTTCCAGCAATTATGCCTTGTTCATGGATACTTTTTGTACTGCTGCTTGAAAATGTATTTCCAAAAATAGGTGTGATGAACACACCAGTTTATCATAAGGTGTCCCGTAGCTTGCTTGCTTTTTACACACAACTGCATTGTGTGGGCTGCACAACAGCCCTTTTTAGAGATAAGATCTACCTGGTAGTTTTGAGGTTACTGCATTTCTATGGGAAATTGCAGAGTATTTTGGTTCTGGTCATTGTTATTAAACGCCTCTATTCCCTGAAAGCGGGCCTTAAAACAGAATCTGCTATCATTTTGATTAAATGTACAATTTATGATTGACACCTTGCTGCCAAGATATAATTCAGATGATTCAGTTGCACTCGACAAAAAAAGTGTCTTTTATCGAATGACCACTGTAAGTAAATAATAGGATCTTTTGATACCATTGATTCTGGTGACTCAGGACAGTATCATACTCATTTCGCAAAGTTCTAGTATAAATACAAGCAAGTTTACACATTGCACTCCTGTTTACTGAAAAATGCGAGCCAGGTTATGGATAAGTCCTTTTAGAAATGACATTTTCTTTCTGCCCATTGCTTTTACAACAGCTCTACTGCATAATTGATCTGAAAGAAACACCTTCCTGTTCAATGTGGAACAGCTGGGTGCTATGATAATGTGTGAATTCCTACCCTGCTATTAGACCTCTGTCAATAATTAAAAGATGGTCGATTCATACAGTGTTGTGTGGCCTTTAACTTCAAAGATGAAGTTGAGTCTGATTCTGACTTGTTCTCGTCTGATACGTTGGTTCTCATGCAGATTGGTTTTGTAATGATGGTCTAAACTACTCTGAAAAAAAATACTGATGCCGGTCCTGTTATTAGCTGTATAGGGTCTTTAATGCTATGTAGTGTTTGTTAAAGTGGTTTCAGATTGACTTTGGCATAGAAATAACAATAAAACCGCATAGAAATAACAATAAAACCGTACAGAAACTGCTATTTGTTAACATTAGTTAATGCATTGGCTAACATGGAGGTCAATGACTGAGGCCGTCATGTAAATGGTTACTATAATAACCAGACACTTCTTTAATGATTCCTTTCCTTGGTTCATTTTCTTTTTGAGTGGGTTTTAACTGGCAAGTGTTCGTTTTGCAAAAGCATTTGGCAACTATCAGTATTTCTATTGCTCATGCCTCTACTCAAATTGTTTAATGGATATGATGCATTAAATTGTGCGGCTTGTGGAGGAGATGTGCAAAGTTCCACTCTAGAAAATGTCGAAATCTAGTTTATTAGTTTTGCCGTACACTGGAACAACTATTTTATGGTTGACTGGTGAAAGGTCCACTCCATCTATAGACCAAAGTTTTCATGTCAATCTCTCCACAAACCTATTAACCATTTCATTTTAAAGGTGACAAGACAGGAAACCACACGTTTTTTTTTTAGTGCAATTATTTATTTTGTCCTTGATGCTTTGACTTTGAAGGTTTACATACAATTAAAAACATTACATTAGAACGGTATTCAGTTGAGCTGATGAAAAACTGATGATACAAATGCGTTTGTGTGACTGGTCAAACATCTCGCATTAGAGTAGATAAGTTGTAGATATGAGTACTGTCTGCCACAATATTGATGCTTGTGCAATATTTTCTTGATTTCTTGACTGTGTTGTGAAACAGTTCAAGTGAAGGGTTAGTGTTGGACAGTGTTTTGGTGGCAAGAATGAGTCTAGAATATCTCCTAAAAACCTTTTCAAACATTCATTAGTATCCTTACTCTTGATAGGCTGATACTAGTCTTTTAGAACAAGCATTTCAGAGACAAGTACCTGGGGCAAACTATGTGTGCTGAGAAGAATATGAAGTCAACCTTGCTTTTGTTTCAACCTTCCGTTCCATGAAGCCTATTGCCACATCCCTCAAACACAACCACACAAGCTTTCTTAATGCACGTTATTGATCTTATTGTGAACGATTCGTCCATTTTTCTACCTAAATTTTTAATTAAAATATCACTCGATCATCTGGTGAAACGTCAAATTTCTCTCATGCAACGTATGCCAGACTAATCCAATCATGTGGTCTGTTTAACCCCTCCTCTTTCTTGCAGTCGACTAATCTCGCATCTCTGCCTCCATCCAATTAACAACAGAGAGAACCAAGTCCCCATCCATCCCTTCCCCCCTTTTTTCTTTCATCCGTTTCACTCGGATGTACAGTATGTTACAATATGGAAGAAAAAAAAATGTTGCTACTTCCATTACAGTTTGAGCTCCTCGCGGTTGTGGCTGGGACGGGACTCCAAGTAGGATGTTTAAAGATAAAAGTTTGTCTTTTGACTGACAAATTATCTTTGAGATGTCCATGGTTATTTTTCAGCATCCATATTACAGTTACAGTCAGGTGACATTTTAATGCCTGTGGAAGATCACGTGCAATCCAGAAATTCACTGCAGTCTATTTTCACTACATCCAGTGTCAACTTTCCTCCAGTTAAAACCAGCGGTTCCAGGAAAGGGCTGTGAGTGCTTGGGAAAAATTCAAATTCGTCCAAACGTGCCTCTTCTTCCTCGCCCTCCTCCTCCTCCTCCTCTCCTCCACTTATTGTGCCGTGAGTGGAGATGTATTCCTCTGTGTAATCTGTGGTCCTGGTTATCTGGGTGGTGTCAGAGGAGCTGGACTCCTGAGAGAAGCTTTTGATGTAGATACAGGTGAAGCTGTGGTTGGGAACTTCCTCCACCTCTACATTTTCGGGCTCCTCACTAATGCTGGAGTCAAATGGGTGAAGATATAATTTAGTTTCACCCTATGTGGAGACGGGAAAAGGAACAGATGGGGAATGATTAATGAATTACATTTGTAGCTCTGATTTACACCATTCAACAATTCCAGTTCCATTTTTAAACATCACACTACTGCAATGTGTTTGGGAAAATGAGATCACAATTTATTCATCTTTAAGTCATTACAAAGCTTTCTTTCTTCTCTGAAACACAAAAGGAGAATGCTTTTCTATACATAAACCATATAATGTCCCAGGACCCCTTATGAAAAGAAAATATATTTCCCTATACATGAATAGGGAAATATATTTAATGGTTTAATGGTTAGTATTTTTGAAAATATACAGTATAATATGTTGTGTTAATATATTACAATTTATTAAATAATACATAAGGAATTGCCGCTTTTCATATATTGAAAAATATGTGACAATATATTTACTAATATATCATAATGTATGTAATTTTATATTCAGTAATACACTTCATAATATATAGATGCATATGTGATCAGATATATTACCGAATGTGTAATATATTGCAGATATATAATTACTCATGCAGCATATATACACATATATAGAGAAATATTTAATGTAATATATTTCTTATATTTTATCATTATTTACACTAAAATTGTTCCATATTTTCAAGCTAAAATATAGTAATTACGGTCTTAATGGTGTTTGACCAATCATCAACCTTTTAAATTCCAAAATAATAGAACATTAAACACCAACTGATCTCCCCCTATATTTATATTGAGCAAAACACATCAAATAACACTTCATTTTAACATTTGGTTTTCTTCAAACAGTCTTTAACAGCAGAAACAAAGCATGCTGGGAACTAGAAATCTGTTGCAACTCATTCCGTGAATGTGTGTGCATGTGTAAGTGTGTGAACATATATTGCACATTCATGTTCCCAAATAAATGTGAATGTATGTACACAATAAAGGATAAACATTTGTGAATATTACATATAATGCTATTTTATATATTAGTAGTTTTTGTTATTTTTGGACCAAAATGTATTTTCGATGCTTCAAAACATTCTAACTAACCCACTGGTGTCACATGGACTACTTTGATGATGTCTTTATTTCCTTTCTGGACAAGGACAGTATACCGTACATACATTTTCAATGGAGGAACAGAAAGCTCTCGGACTAAATCTAAAATATCTTAAACTGTGTTCTGAAGATGAACGGAGGTCTTACGGGCTTGAAACGACATGAGGGTGAGTCATTAATGACATAATTTTAATTTTTGGGTGAACTAACCCTTTAATGGTCAATGCATATATTGCAGTATACTAGTTTCCCAATTATGGAAATGTATTACAGTATGTAATCGCATTATATTTTGCAGTATTTTTTCATATATTTCTGTTCCAGAAGGAATTGTTAGGATACAAAGCCACAATTGCAGTAAATTAGCATTTTGATGCTAAGTGAACAAAGCATATACTGGTATGAGCATGTGAGCGGACTCAAGAAGTCTGCTTTCAGCCAATCATAAAGTTCTGACGAAGATGATGTGATTACTAAGCACTGTTTACAGCACTGTTTACAAGAAACAAAAATGATTCGATATTTTATCTGTTTACTTGCATGTCATGTGAGTCATTCATGGTTCTCTGATGTTGGTTAATGGTCACATGTGACCATTAACCAACATCAGAGAACCATGAACATGCAATAGGTTAAATTACTGAAATATTAACTTGAAAGGGGTACTGCTGACACAATGTTTTGGGAAGCCCTGTAAATAATGAATCGTGAATTGCATTTTTAGGTGAAATACTCATTTTACTTGGATGCCCATAAATACTTTCCAATAAGCTAGCTCACTAGTTTTGAAAATACAGCCTGAGTGGGCATCTCCATACATTTACCTGGTCATCAGTGTATGTCTTTGCACAATTGCTGTTTGCTGGATCTGGAATAGCTGTAGGCAGCAGACACTGGCAACAATTTAAGAATCTATCGAGCAGAACACACATGGCAGTGTTTTAAATAATAATCTTTTCTCTGTGCATTTAAAGCATTCTGCTGTTTCTTACCTTCTCTGCACAGAGGAGAACTGACAGATGCACAGGAGCATTAGACAGGCCAAAAGTACTGCTCCACCAGCCAAGATCACACTGGACAGTAGTTCCTCAGCTGAAAGAAGATGACCCAGGTCACTTATCAAAACGGCTGAAAGACATCTTTTTTCACAAAAGCGAGTTGTGTGTTCAGTCAGTGTCTAGTGCTTTTATTTAGCTTATGTGTTCAGTGCTATAACCTGAACAAATGCATACCGTCTGATAGTGTGCAGAAAGGGAGATCACTTCCTTTGGGTCCCTCCCCAGCATCTGTCCAGGCAGTGACCCACATATTGTAACACTGTCCCGGTGACAGATTACTAATAATATTCTGTCTCTTTGGGTAGTCCACATCTACAATCAAAGTTAGGCATCAGAAAGCTCCTATTAAAAAGCACTAATATTACTGAACATCCCAAGCAATTAGCAGTCTTATATTGTGTTGCTTTATAAAAGAAATGTAAAAAATAAGCATCTGAGAGGCAACAGTAAATATCTAGACTGGTAAGTTAACTGTAAGGTAACCTTACTGTAATTCTTAATATCTTCCTTCAACTTGTCCATCAAGTAGACGGTGTATTTTCTTAAACAGCCTCGTCTCTTCTCATGAGGGATTTCAGACCATTTCACCTGCATGCTCTTACTCTTCTTCCAGTCTAGTTGAGGAACAGGACCCTGTTCTGGAGCTATGAAATCCAAAATACAGGGATTATGATCAGGAGAGTATCTATCTATCTATCTATCTATCTATCTATCTATCTATCTATCTATCTATCTATACACACTATATATGTGGTGTACTTATATGTGGTGAAATATTTAAAAAAAAATTGAAAGTAGTCTCTTATGCTCACAAAGGCTGAAATTATTTGATTAAAAATACTCTAAAAACAGAAATATTTTGAAATATTATTACAATTTAAAATGACTGTTTTATATTTGAATATATTTTAAAATGTTATTTATTCATATGGTGGAAAAGCTACATTTTAAGAAGCCATTTTGCAGCATATTAGAAATCATTCTAATATGCTGATTTTGTGTTTAAGAATTATTATTATAATCAATGTTGAAAACATTGCTGCTTAATATTTTTGTGGCAACCAATTATTTTCAGGATTTTTCGATGAATAGAACGTTCAAAAGAACAGCATTTATTTGAAATACAGATATTTCAAATATACAGATTATTTATAATTATTTATATTATTATATTATTATTTATATTTATATTTAATGCATTACTTGCTGAATAAAAAGTATTAATTTTCAGAAAAAATCTTACTGACCCCAAACTTTTGAACAGTAGTGATATATATTTATATATGATTCAGGCCCAGTGCCAAAGGGGGGACCCCATGGCCATCCCTGTGCTCCAGAACGAGGAACAACCCCTCACCCGCTGGACCTCTATTTCAACACCCCCAACTCCCCACCTCCCACCGTTATTTCAACCGAGACCCCCTCCCCCTGGTTCGTGTGTCCTGGAGACGGGCCTGTATACGGACTTAAACCTCTTTGATTAAGATTTCCGGATTGGAGAATAAGCATTAAGCCTCTAACCTGACTGCCATGTGAAGATGCCTCTAATGGATGCCATTTTGGGACCAGATGAGCTCAGAGCGGTAACTGCACCCTGATAGCATTCTTGAGGCTGTAGACCTGGACAGACAGCAGAAAAGTACAAGGAGAGAAAACGTTTTTATTTCTCTTGAAACCAACCAGATAATTTTGACTGGTCTTAACTTATTCCATCCAATCAAACTTGCCTGTAATGTTAGCTGTGGTATCCAGGACTCGTATCCACTGAATCCCCTCAATGTCTCCAACTGGATACCAATGCACTACATACTCTGTTATATGGCCTGCAATGGCAGCTCGCTGCCAGGAGAGGGCAACGCTATGATTATTCAATAGTTTGTGTGGCTGTCGCAGGAAACCCGAATGGACTGTAAACACAATAAACATGGCTTAACTTTGCTATTGACCACATGTTTAGCATCTTTTACTCATGAGTTTGAGTGAAACTGGTTATTTGGCTCAGTATTGATAATGTGAGCCACCAAAACCACAATTATTTCCCTCACATTAGCTTTGTAAAAAAAAAAAAACCTTACCTGGAGAACGCAGCTCAATAAATTTGCCAGGAGATTGACCCTTTGAGTTAACTGCAGACACTGACACAGAACAGTTAAAACAGCAAATGCTCTTAGTTCTGCTGGGTGGAAATGCATTTGAGCTCTTATCCCTGTTCTGCTCCAGAACACTTATATTATACTTTTGAATCTTCCCCTTGGCATCTGATATATTCAGTTCCTAAAACAAATAAATAAGGCATTTTTTTAATAATGCAGTTCAATATTTCTGAATGCATTGATCTAATGCACTGAGTCAGCCATTAAAAGACATGAGGCACAAACATGACTCTGAAAGAAAGAATTCTCAAATCCATAATTTCCTCTAAGCCTCTACTCTTTTTGTAAACTGAAACTGACAGTCGACTAACTTTTGGTTTCAGAGTAACAATGTGTTTGTGAAGGTGCAATTCACACTAAGGCAGCCATCACTTTGTGGTGGTTTGACCTTTAAGGGCCTGTGTGAAAAGTAAAGTGCAGGAGGAGGGGGTTGCGTAATGACCTGTCCGTAGAGGATGCACCGCTAAATAAAACATAAAAAGAAAATACACAAAGAAAATTCTAATGCTGGTAGATGAGGGGTACACACCTTCCAAAATATGCGGAAACACTTGTTTTCAGATTGTGGGGGGTTCGGTTCTTGGAGGTACCAGACGTCAAGCTCCTTGTCAGGAGCTAGAGAGAGAGAGAGAGAGAGAGAGAGAGAGAGAGAGAGAGAGAGAGAGAGAGAGAGAGAGAGAGAGAGAGAGAATAAACAAAAACAGTTAGTTTACAATCCGCCATGCTTTTTTCTTTCACTGCGCATGTAAATTCAGTTAAGTGTTGAAGATTAATATATTGTGGGATTTATTTCTGTAAAATAATCTCCACAAAAAAAAAGAAAAATAATGTTTCAACAGAAGTCAGTACTTCCCGTCAAAATTGAAAGTCTTTTCTGTAATCACTTCTCCTGTACATCCAGTAACACTGAAAGGTTATCAAAATTTACTTTCATCTGTCACCGCTCAAGTTTGCTTCATCTATTTTTGCCCCTATTATTTTAAACCCCTGAGGTCTGCTGACAAAGAAGTGTGACTATCCTACTACGTCAGTAGTGAACTTATCTAACACCATCAAGTACTCTTTCCAGAACACACGTAACTACCTACATTCATTTAATCCCTTTCTGTTGACTTTAAAAGATATAACTACACAATTACTGCACAAATTAACTACTGCCTTCAAATCCCATAATTACAAAAACATGACCAAAGAAGGTCTTTACAAGAAATGTATGTAATAACTTACCTTCCTCTTTTGTTTTTGCTTCCTTTTCTTTACTCCAGTCACTCCACAAACCTACTGTATGGTTTATTTTCCTCCTGATCTGGAACTTGTACATGATATCTGGCTGCAGTTTGGATATGTTTAAATTCCTCCTGGCATTAGTCTGTGGAGACAGCATTATGCGTTGTGATATCTTAATTATAAAGATCTATCTAGTTTAGTTTAAAAACTCAGTAGTTTTGAATTTGGCTAAGAATGTTTGAATGCTTCTTTGCCATTCCTATGTAGAGATTGCATTTAAAGGAAAAGCTCATCCCAAAACAGTTTTGTGATTATTTACTTATTACCTACTTTCATGAAGCACAAAAGGAGAATAAAAAATTTTGAGCTTCTGTTTTCCATAAAAATGTAAGTAGATGGAGTTTTAAAGTTTTAAACAGTTGTGCTGCTTAATACTTTTGTGGAAAACGTGACATCGTTTATTCTGGATACTTTTATGAATGTATATATATATATATATATTCATAAAATAATAATATATTCATAATATATTCATAAAATAATTCAGAATAAAGAGAATAAAATCTGTTTAAGCACTCAAATGGCAGAAGCACTTTCACTTGTGGGAAGCATCTTTAGGTTTAGAATCAACAAGTCCATCTCTGGACCTCCAAGAGTATATATATATATATATATATATATATATATATATATATATATATATATATATATATATATATATATATATTTATTTATTTATTTATTTATATATATATTTATATAAGGAAATTGTTTTGTGTTCTTCCCAAACTGGCTGTACTGTACTGTATTTAATACTACTGATATCATTTCATTGATAAAGATACATCAAGACATACATTGTGGGAAGAGCAACAGTCAGCGGTTCAGTTTCCTTACGATAAAGATTGAAAAAAACAACCTTTCTTGACATTTCTGATTCCAGTTTTGAGTCATCAAGGAGGGCTTGTGGTTTAGCGACCAAACTAATTTGTGAGGTTTTGTGGGTTTTGTCTGTGTCATCAATCGACTCTTTGCAAGTCTGCATTTTTCTTTATCAGCTTTGCCAAGATAGAAGAGCAAATGTGGCTTGATTCTGAATACCACTTCGGTTTGATCATAACCTAAGATTTTTAACAAGAAAATCCCCACATTTTAAAATCAGACGTTTTACCTGGAGATTTTTCCAGTTCCCATTTTCCGCTCTGTATTGGACTTCAACCAAGTCCATGCTGTGATGGTCTGTGTGTAGGTGGCACCATTGGGAGGAGCAGTTCACATGAATGATTTTAGGCACTGAGGGTTTTACTGTACATAAACAGAGAAGCAATGCATCTTTTTCAGTCTACAGAACTCTACAGATGAAATACAGAACAATTCTTTATGTTTTTAAATAAAAGTCAGGATAAGATATTTTGCTGCATTCGTCTGTAATAGGGACGTCAACCAGTGGGTTGGTGTAAAAACAGCCAACTTTGTAAAACTGACCCAATTTTGATTCTTTGGAATCCCCCAACCCACAACACTGCAAAATGACACGCAATAAAAACAAATATGTCTGCCATGTTAATCTGAGTTTATTGTCATAAATAGCTAACAATTTGTCTATCCTTAGGTTTTTTCCCTCTACGACATGGACAGGATTTTAAATGGGGAAGTTGAGAAACATCTGACATTATGTGATGTAAATTTCACAAGTAAAACCTTGAAAAGTCTGGAGAAGCTTCACAGAAATTGAGAAAATACAAGTATTTGTTCTAGTTTGACATTGTTTAGTACAGTGGTTCTCAGCCAGGGGGCCGGGGCCCACGAGGGGGCCTCAGCAAACTTCCAAGGGGGTCTTCTTTAAAAACTTATAAACTAATTTCTTATTTTAATCAGTCCCATATTTCCAAACTTGGATGATCCGAAGGAGAATCATTTTAAAAGTGTGATCTACACTTAAAAAATAAAATCATAGAAACATGGCCATTTAATTAAAATTTATATGCATTTTCTAGTTATACCATATCTAAAATATTTTATCAGGAAAAAATTGTAAGTAAAAAAAAAACATTTTTAAACATCCAGGCCTCCAAATATTGTTGTGAACAAAGGGGGCCTTGGATTCGAAATGCTTGTGAACCACTGATTTTAACCACTTTAATGTGTTGCAAGTATGCAAACAGAAAACTCCTCCACACACTGAATGACTGCCTGTGATTTTTTGCATCGCGTAGCATTTATGCCTTCATTGTGGACAGAAAACGGCTTGTCATTTAATGATTTTAAGGATGAAAAAAGTAATACAAAGTAAACAGACTTTTGCCACTTTTCTATGCAGAAATGACAAAATTACAGTATCAGTTCAGACACCTATATTAAGCATAACTCATCCTAAATGCAATTTAACGATTTCACTGCTTTGATATTTGAAATTATGAGTTTGGGAATTTCTTTACCTATATTGCTGAGGGTGAAGGTGTGGGGACCTGATGTTTCTGAACCCAGGCTATTAGAGACATTGAGTGACACGATAAGCTGTGACATATCTGAGCTTTTGATGGGGAATGTGGACCAACAAAATCCCGTAGAGTTCATAACACTCGTATAGCCGGGGTGCGGGTCACCTTGAACCCTGAAAAAGCACAGGTAAAACATCATGTGACATAATTAATGAGACTTTTACTTGTGTCTCTACTTTGGGTTGTGTCATATGATCTATAAACTCAAAAGATTATTTGACTCTTTACTAACCGTAACTGACATGTGGTTGTGATTTTGGTATCCCTTCCTGTTGTCCAAGTGCAACTGACATTGCCAAGTTTCGTTTTTCGAATGCAGGTCAGATTTTGTGGAATATCTGGAGGGTCTGAAAAAGAAGCACATGACTATGTCATCCATGAGTTTTCACTTCAAAGTTTCGAAGTCTCCACTCTTCCTAAAGGGTGAAACAAATCACGCTGCACTTTTCCAACCAATTTGGTTCCAATGATTAATTTAAACTCTTCACAAGCATTTGTTTATCTCTCTGGCTATAATTTCTCTGTGTTTTTATTTTGCATCTCTAAAGGACATATTTCAAGCTATGTGAAGTAATGTGATATTATGCAAAACGGTTACTACACTTTTGGACCAATGAACCTCCCAGACTTTTGAGATTAAGATAAAATCGTTATATAAAGATTGCATTCACAAATAGTAGCTTCTAGCTGATTTCAGAGCACAGAGTAACTTGGAAAATGCTTCTAGACTTTCTATGTGTGTGGGAACCCTGAAATAAAGACATGTTATAGAAAGTTGGAAGCTTACATCCTGGAGTGATGTCAATTCCACACGGCTCTGGGTCCTCCATACACTTGCAGGTGAAGATGCTCAACTTTGTTAAATTCTCGACATACACAGACACCTCATTTGAATTGGGGAATTGTTTATAAATTTGTTCATTCCGAAACATTTGTTTGGTGCATTCCTTTTTGAAGACGCAGGAGATTGTGAAATTGGAACCTAAAAGGACTTCTTTGCCTGTGCTTGACCTTACAGTGCACACAGTTCCTGTAAGATGCAGAAAAACAAAGGGAGCAACAAACAATATAGTGTATATATAATAAATAGTGTAATACAGAACAATTCAAAGTAAGATATAGAATAATTAAAAATAAGGAATACTAAAAGAAAAGAAAACAATTTTGAATGCACAGGCCAAATAAAATACAAATTTAGCATGTCATATTTCATTCTTAAAGCATCACATTCTTATTGATGATGCTCTTCTAAATATTACATTTTGAAAAATAAATTATAGCTAATTTGTTTGTTTTTATTATAGGCAGTTTTGGCCCTGTGGACTATTAACAATATCCAACAGTCAATACGCATCGCCACAGAATTCTGCCAACTTCCTCTGAAAGTCGTGAACATTTCCATCACATCATCAAATTATGTAGCCTGCGTTTTGTTTAACAGCATTTATGGTAGAGACAACAATGATGAAAAAAGCATTTTAAGTTTTTTTTTTTTTTTTTTGCAATTGGCTGTAATTTCATAGCTAGCATTAAATATACAAATTAAACGTTTTAATGCTTTTTGAAAAGTAGCACAAATAAATGACGAAGGCATGAAAAAGTATCCAATAGCCTACTTTCAAACAACGGAGAAAACTTTGTTTGAATAGAAATCAAATCCTGGGGCATAAAATTGCCCGAGGATGAAGAAAATGTTAAATTCAAAATAATGATGTCACACTCATACCTCCATGTGCACCTGCAGCCAGGATGAAGCACAACATGACGAGGAGCGAACACGTACATTCAGAAGACATCGAGCTCAGTGCTGAAGATCACAAACTCACAAGACGCTCTGCGGACAACCATTCAAGAGATTTTAAGCGTTGCCTTGCCATTTTACTTCCTTATTGAGAAATTCAACTCATTCTTGAATCATATAGACATGTGGAAAAGTACTTCTTTCTACAACAAACGAAGATACTGGTATCTACAGTTCAGCAGTGCATAAACGAAGTAACTTACCGGTAGCCTATAATGGCAGAGCGTTTGTCTTGTCGCCTCATTATCGCGTAATTTTTAAAGCTAAAGACCAGAATAGGCTACTTTAAAAGATTTGGTGGTATATAACATGACTGAATACTTACCCCTGCAAAACATGTTCGGTTTGGCCATTTGTGGTGATTGTGGGTTTGAACGGGGCAGTAGAGCCGTCAAGCGCGTCTCCTCTCTCTCTCCTCTTGAAGAACTGAGAGCGCGCGATGTCTTGCTTGATTTGCGTGAGCTCGAATGAGTAGGCTAATGAGCGCTCGTGACATCAGTAACCTCCTGTATATTGTAGGATTAGGGTAGGCCTACTAGTCAGGAATGTTTTTATGTCTGCATACAGCAATTTGGATAAGATGACACAGTAAACATAACGGTCTTTAGGCTACTGTTATAAAGTGCATTTTGTGGTCTGTAAAAACTATATTTCTGATGTTCCACTTTTTCATTATAACTTATTTACACAATTGTGAGACAATTAACAGCATGGATCCTAATAGGTTGGAAATTAATTTTCAAATTATTTGAACCTTTTAGAATATTTATTAGATGGATCATAAATTAAAACATATTTTGGGTTGAAACATTTCAAGAAAAATTAAGAAACTCCTAGAATATGTCTTCATAAATAACCAGTTGTTCATGCCAACAAGATCTATCAAATCAAAGTTGTTCAATTATTTACAGTTTGCCTAATTGCGAAATTTACAAAACCAAAGGAGATTTCCATAGAATATTAAACTTAACTTTTTTTTTGTTTTGTTATAGGCCTACATCTAATAGCCTATTAGCTCATGATGGGGACATGTTCCATCACAACAGGAATGACTAGTGACACTTAAAATCAAAGCCTTGCAATCTAATAAACATAAAACACAAAACATTTCCCTTTGAAAAAGTAAGGGGAATACTCTTAATTTATATCTTTATTTAATTACAGTTACATCCTAATTGCATTACTGTGGATTTACACAAGCAGTGGATTTAACATCAACATTTAAAGTCTAATGATAAAATGTATGTCTTTAATGTAACCTTCTACCTTTAAATACTTTGGTCAGGTTATGAATCATTTATGCAATTTTATAATATTACTTGTTTAAAATAATTAAAAGAGCAGTTTCATCTGTCACAGTCACCAGCTAATAGTCACCGTCTGCACTACATTTCCCAGTATGCATCCTCCTTGGCCCACACCTGCACCTCCTTCACAATTACCCGTACCTGCCATCATCTTCTTCTTTCGCCGTCTTCATCTGTTGTCACCTTGTCTTCACTAATTCATCTGTGTATTTAAGTTCCTCATGTCTCAGTGTTCAGTGTTGGTTATTGGTTGTGGTTAGTGGACATGTCTGTGTCTCATACTGTTTCGCATCTTGGATTCATCGTGTCTTGGAATAAATCATCTCATTATTTGTATCTCGTTGCCTTCATCGTCTTTTTGAGAACCTAAGCGTTACAATATCCTTGTCGAGATTGATATGGGTGATAATAATAATCCAATACTTTTTAGAGAGAGTATTAGAGCAGCAATCTAACAATAAGCTATACCTGAATATAATTTATATATACTCACATAATGAATGGGCCTATGTGTTTTGCCTCAATATTAGGCTATGGTCTGAGAAACTAAAAAGTCATATTAATAGCGCTGAAAATATTTTTTATCTGGAAACCTGTCAATATGACATTTTATATGACGTTATATTTTATGAGGACTATATAACAATAGTCTATTGAGGAATATGCCTTCCAGGCTGTGTTGACAAAAGTCTTTTCCAAGTGATGGGAATCTTTCTCAGGATTGGTTAAGATATTCATTGTTGTCTCTGATATCAAGCATTCTCTGTGCTCTCAAGTGCAATGGCAACACTATGCTTCACATTACATGCATGATCATAGTCACAAAGGGACAAAATAGGCCAGACTGTGCCCACCCACCCTTAAAGTCCCCATGTATCATATTGAAAGGTGTCATACAGTGTCACAATAGTGGAATATTTGTACAGAGATGTGCTGTGAATGAGTCGATGACGTCTCCTCACGTGTGAGATGTTGAACTGTTTCTTAAGGGTGACACGAGAACTTTCTCAGGAAGTTTTAAAAACAGCTTTGCGGTGCAGATGTCTCTGCAAAGCACGATGGTTATAATGTAACTGAGAACCAAAATTAACCTCTTGAGACCCACTGGCTAATGGTATAAATAACATCAGGTTAACAAGGTTTTACATGTCAAACGCAGCTTAACGGGTTTTTAATACACCTCCCATCTGATTGTGATAAAGATTATAAGAAGTTACATTTCCAACACAATAATGCATTTGCATTAGATTTAAATCATTTATTGGTTAAAAGATTCATTGATTAAAAAGCTTTGTAATTCCTCTGGACGTTAATGGCGATTTGTCTTTTTAAACAAGTAAAGAAATCACACCTCTGGAGTACAGAACAAACTGTAAATAAACCCCAAATTTAACATCATTCCTGTAAACTATAAATATTCCTGTAAAATATAAAGGTGTGGCTCCTGCTCAATGAACTTTGAAACAGTTGTGTTTCAAGAATTTCAATAGTTCCTCTCATATCTCATGCAAACTTATTTCCTAAAAACTAGAGGGCTTACAGAGAATCCAGCAGTTCTTTGTGTGCTCAACATGAGCTGAATGTCACACAGCCTATAAAAACATCTTAATCACCATAACTTTTTGGAGACAGCTTGTCTTGTGTTTGCTGTAGTCGGTCATCCTTTTGATTGCTTTAGACGATTATATTTTCCTTTCACATTTTCAAAAATGTGTTGTATAAATCTCTTGTGTTTAGAGTTAATATTTGATCGGATGACCTTTCATCTGAATTACCCTGAAAAAATACACCTTTATTGCATACTTTTAAGAAGAGTACTTATTATAGAAATCATTTACTGTAAAATAATATTCTTAAGTGTGAACTGAATGTAATATTTCTGGACACTTAATTGCATGTTAATTGCAATTACATAAAACTGTATTACAATGTAAATTTATAGTTAAGGCAATTATCTGAACTTTAAAGTGCTTCTTTGGCCCACTTAAGTAGGACTTAAAGTGATAGTTCACCCAAAATGAAAGTTCTGTCATTAATTACTCACCCTCATGTCGTTCCAAGACTTTCGTCTATCTTCGGAACACAAATGAAGATCTTTTTGATGAAATCTGAGAGCTTACTATCCCTCCATTGCCAGCTACGCTACTACCACTTTAACACTTCAAAAAGTTCATAAAGAGATTGTTGGTTTAGTCCAAAATTTTCTGAAGAGACTCAATGATGAACAATTCAGGCTATTATTCGCATTTAAACATTGATCAGCGGACATAAACAGAAGCTCAACCGAACTGGCTTGACGCGCAAAAACAACCCTCATTAGTTCTTGCTGAAGCTCAAACGTGCTGCGTAACACACAAGAATGAACCTCATTGGTTCTTGAGGAAGCTCAACAGGCTGCGTAACACGAGAATGAACCTCAGTGGTTCTTGCAGAAGCTAAAACGTGCTGCGTAACACAAGAATGAACCTCATTGGTTCTTGAAGAAGCTCAAACGTGCTGCATAACACAAGAGAATTAACCTCATTGGTTCTTGAAGAAGCTCAAACATGCTGCGTAACACAAGAGAATTAACCTCATTGGTTCTTGAAGAAGCTCAAACATGCTGCGTAACACAAGAGAATTAACCTCATTGGTTCTTGAAGAAGCTCAAACATGCTGCGTAACACAAGAGAATGAACCTCATTGGTTCTTGTGGAAGCTCAAAAGTGCTACATAACACGAGAACGAACCTCATTGGTTCTTGCACGTCAAGCGAACATGCTTGAGCTACTGTTTACCACAACTGATGTATGAGTTGATAAATGTTTATATGTGAATAAAAGCCTAAATTCAATCTGTTTATCATATACAGCAATCTTTTTGAAGCGTCAAAGTGGTAGTTGCATATAGCTGTCTATGAAGGGACACAGAAAGCTCTCAAATTTCATCAAAAAGATCTTCATTTGTGTTCCAAAGATGGACGAAAGTCTTAAGGGTTTGGAACGACATGAGGGTAAGTAATTAATGACATAATTTTTTTATTTTATAGTGAACTAACCCTTTAAGTACATCAACCTTTTAACTTTATTAGAAGTGCACTTTTTAAGTGTGTTAAGAAACAATCATTAAAGTGTACTCCCTTTAAATACACTATAGGTGGCCTTTTATTTCAATATTATATTATCTGCAAGTAGTTGAAAAAAGTACAATACAAGTGGACATTCAATACAGTTAAGTACACTTCTTTTTTCCAAGGTTTCTTGATGTTTTGTCCATAAGTGATATATAAAAAAAAAAAAAAGATTATTTAGGCAAAAAAAGTGCAATTTGACAGCTGTGTGTCTTTTCATTTGTATCAAAACAGTATTCCAGAGGAAGAAGTTACTAAGAAAAAATAACTCGGCAACATACAACATAATTTCAAACCAAAGTGATTCATATGCATTGACTAAAGCCACACATTGGATGAAGTGCAGACAATATACAAAAAATAGAGTATCATCACTGTAAAACTCAAAAAACCTTAATGCTTATGTACAAGATGGTCTCATACAAGTGCTTGAATATGGTTGTGTTTACCGCAGAATCACATCCATGCCGATATTCAGTTCAGCAGTACTCTTGCCCGCAAGATATTTCTTAAAAACGTGTTCAAAAGATCGTCTAACCCTCTTCCGGAATTGAAAAACTATGGCAAAGCCCTTGTGGGGAGTATGGGCTGGAATTAAAGACAGGCTGTCTGAGGCAGCTCTTCAGGTCAATGGGTAGTACAGTTTGACTTGTGAAAGTGCTCTGCCCTACATCTCCTGTTCCCACAGTCCTGTCATTCTCTTCCACTCTACCATCCTTCTTGGAAGCTATCTGAGGGGGAGAGAGGAGGCCTTCAAGAACGCCCAAGGATCCGAGTGCTCCATCCATGGCTAAGAAGCTATTAAGACGCCCATGTTTCACGGGAATACAGGTTAAATCCCAACTGAAGTCATGATGTGATGGAGACACCAACAAAGGGAACTGGTCCTCCTCCTTTAGTTCTTCCTCTGTAGTCTCAGAGACGTCTTCATTTCTCTGTGAAGCGGTCAATAACTGAGGTTTATAAGGAGAATCAATGCAAATCAGGTCCGTCGTGGACGTTTCTGTGACGTGAAGAACAGTTGGATAAGAGTCTTGCCTCTCCCAAGACGGATCGACTTCCTCAATGGGAGTTAAGGGAGGATCGTTGTCTCCAGAAAGAGGTCCCCAGGGGCCATAGCTGTCATCCTAGAAGAAAAAAAAAAGGTAAGAATGGAGATGCAGTACGAAGACTATGTCTAATAATAGATGCAATAACAGGTGTAATTTCATATCATAACTGTAATGCACTTTGAGTATAATCAAGTATGTTAGACAGGAATAAGGATCTACGCATTGCGGCTTCGGGTGCCCTGTGTGCATGGACAGGTCACTTGTTATAATAAACAAATCCACCGGGGGAGGAGTCTGCTTCTACATCAATGAGAGGTACTGTAACACCGTCACCGTTCGGGAGGAAATCTGTACCCCTGACCTCGAGCTGCCATCTATCTCTCTTCGCCCTTTTTATCTTCCAAGGGAGTTTCCCCAGCTTTCTTCACCCTGGTGTATATACATCCGCATGCAAACGCCTCCTCAGCTGCGTACCTGATCGCGGAAGTGACCAACAGACTCGATGCTCTCTCACCTGATGCTCCAAAATTTGTTATGGGAGATTTTAACCACTGCCAAATACATAAGACACTGAAAACATATGAGCAGTCTATCACTCGTGCAACAACTATGAACAACTCCACCATTGACTTGTGCCTCGGCTCAGTGCCTGGTGCTTTTAAATCCATGCCCAAGCCTGCTTTTAGTGCATCCAACCATAATAGTGTCCTCCTGATACCTACTTATAAATCCATCTGTAAGCGACAGGAGAAGATTGTTAAGACGGTGAAATGCTGGACTGAAAATGGCATTGCCAGCTTACAAGCATGTTTTGAATGCACAGACTGGGACGTGTTTTATAGTTCCTGCCCTGATTTAAATGAACTTACACAAACTGTGTCATCTTATATATCTTTCTGTGTAGACAGTAATATTCCCTGCAAAAACATCACAGTATTCCCTAACAACAAACCATGGGTCACTAAAGAATTAAAAAGTGTTCTGAATAAAAAGAAACACATTTTTTATACAGGGAGTAGCCAGGAAAAGAAGGGAATCAATAGAGAAGTAAGGAATGGGATAAGGAAAGCTAAAATCATGTATAAGGATAAGGAGGAACACAAGTATAGTAGTGGGGATCTTCGTGCAGCTTGTAAGGGGAATCAAAGCAATGTCCTCAGTTACTCAGGGAAGCGGAGACAGCAGGAAACAGCAGGAAACCTATAACAATTAGGGGTATAAATGACGCTGATCTCCCGAATGCTTTTAACAACTTCTATTCTCATTTTGAAAAATATGACTTTTCTGAAAATATTTCTTGTTTGAGAGAGTCTCTATTTTCTCAAAATGATGTCACCATCAGTCAAGAGTGTGTCAGGGACCATCTGAATAAGATCAACATCAGGAAGGCCCCTGGACCTGACCTTGTCTGTGGGCGGACACTGCGCTATTGTGCCGACCAGCTAAGCAGTGTCCTCCAGCACATCTTTCAGATGTCACTGGAGAGTAGTGTAGTTCCCACACTTTGGAAATCCTCCAAAGGGATCCCAGTTCCTAAGAAGATCAGCAAACCAGAGAAACTTAATGATTTCAGGCCTGTTGCTTTAACATCACTTATTATGAAGGTATTGAAAAAATCGTTAAAAAACCTGTTGCTATCATCTGCAGAGGGAAGACTGGACCCCCTGCAATTTGCCTATCGAGCGGGGAGTGGAGTAGAGGATGCAAAGCTTTTTATATTGAATAGCGTATAAGCATTTAGACAAACCAAAATCCCATGCCAGGCTTCTGTTTGCAGACTTTTCTTCCAAGCTGCTGTGTGATTTTAACTTGCCTCACCAACTTGTTTTATGGATTTTAGATTTTTTAACTGTTACAGAGCAGAGGGTATCTGTAAATGGTCATTTATCAGACCCCTTATTGCTATCTACAGGATCACCTCAGGGGTGTGTCCTTTCACCCCTTTTTTTTTTTATCATGTACACAAATGGATGCAGAATTGCCCAGGAGAGCAGCTATTTGGTCAAGTTTTCCGATGACACTGCGTTGTTGTCACTCCTCCAAGGTCCAGTATCTGACCATGGGAATGCTCTGACTGACTTTATCTCATGGTGTGATAACCATTTCCTTGACTTAAATGTATCTAAAACCAAAGAATTAATTATTGACTTTGGGCGAAATAGAGATACTGCTTCAGAGAGCATCATACATAATGTAAAGGTGGAAATTGTTTCATCATATAAATATTTGGGCACTGTTTTTGATGACCATCTTAAGTTTGATATAAACAGCGCTGCCATTGTGAAGCGGGGGTAACAGAGAATTTATCTTCTCCGCAAACTAAACTCCTTCTCTGTCAAAATTATCGGTGTGAAACAGAGAGACCCTAATGTCTTCTGTAACCAACAAATAGTTCGGAAGGCAGCAAGTATCTTAGCTTCTCCGGGACATGCTTTGGCAGGTGAATTTTCTCTGTTGCCTTCTGGGCGTCGTTATGCGCTTCCTGTGTGTAAGACGAACCGCCACTCCAAATCTTTCATCCCTTCTGCGATCAAACTTTTAAACTCTGTGTAGGGTTCTTGTTTTTTTTTTAAAAGTGCACATATTGACTGATGTTGTGAGAAATGTGTGTGATCTGTGTTATGTACTGTTGTATACATGCTGCTCTTAACTAATTGCCCCTTGTGGGATTAATAAAGTTGATAAAGTAAAAAAAAAAGTAAAGGTATTTCGATGTTTACTTTTACAAAACTGCATAATGTCAATGATAGTTTTAGACAGTGTGGTCTGCTTTTACACTGCTTTTACACTCTTTTACATTCTTAACTCAAATACAAACAGCATGTTGCATAGTCATCAGTGAGCTATAATACAGGCATGAACATGGGGTAAGGCATCTATAAAATTTTAAATTTGTTTTACCTCAGCCATTGTAGAAGGCTTATGACTCCTGTTATTGTGTTAAATGTGAATATTGGCAATCTCCTGTTACAATATTGTACAATCAAAATTCAATGTTGACAGATTCTGAGGACATCCATAACCATGTCATTTCTGCTACTGGGCCTCATAATGTTTTATTTTACTGATTATCTGTACCCATACCAAACTGGACACCTCCTCATTATGCTCGTCCAGTTGATTTGTGAATGCTTTTTTTGTTTTTGCCAATACAATCAATGCCTGTTATGTTAGCTGTTATGTTAAGGTTCAGTGACCTTCTGAAGTTCAGTATGTTTTTCTATTGGAGATGGATGACAGCTTCAGAAGAGTGAAAATGCCGTTTTCCCTATTTGATCACAATGTATCTGACCTATCTGAATTACGGTAATGTAATCCCTCCAGCCTTGTGAGATACTGACCAAACCCACTTCACAAGATCTAATTGACATCTCATTGTAAATGACATTGTATAAATAAACAATTACCTTTAGTAGTTTTATAGCATTGCTGTTATCGAATTTCGGTAAATTTTCAAAAATCCAATCGACTCCCATGGACATGCACATTTTCATCATTCTGTAAAAAGATTTTTTAAGAAATAAAAGTAAGTTATACACAAACAAACACTCACCTAACAACTATACATTATATTAAGCTTATTTTAAATAAAATGGCCATTGTTTTATAACAACAATTTGCTCTCAACTCTCCACTTCACACTGACTGTGACTGTAACATTATGAAAGACTGCCAGCATGAGCCACATTGTGAAACTACTTGCACAAGTGAAAGTGCAAACACTTAGTAACATCAAAACCCCCTAGTTTAGCATGTCACCTTTGCCGCACACATTTCAGGTACATCATGTTGGCCAGGATCACTACAGGAACAGCAGCAGCCAAACAAATTCCAGCTATCATTCCACCTGGAAAGTACACATTAACATGAAATGGTCTTGTTGGAACAATTCTGCATTAACTGTTTATAATTTCTTTGAAATCACTTTTTAAGTGCATAATGCATGAATATTATTCAGTGTCTTGTGTATGCACGGTATGCAGCCCTAACCCATACCAACTATGGAGGACCAGCTCTGCCATATTTAAAAATAAATACAGAAATAAATAAATGCTCAATAAATAAATAAGCATACAATTAATTGCCCCAAAAAATACAATAAACAAATAAATGTAGGTAGAAATTAAATTATACAGTGAGACATAAATGTATATATCTCTTTTAATTAGCTTCTTTATTTATTCATCTTTGTAATAATTGCCTTATTTATTTATTGTTCGTTATAATCTTCAACTTTATTTATTAATTACTAATTTTTTTAAGTATTTATTTATGTGCATGTTATAATATTTTTGTCTGTTTTATTCTTCCTTTGTATTTTTTTACCCTATTTATTTCTTCAATGCTATTTATTTCTGCCTGTCGTTTTTACATTTCTTTATGCATTTCTGCCTCATTATGCAAATGAGGAGGGGCTGTCTTAGGGGGTCAACTTCTGCCCATTGGTTGGTTAGCATTTTACTGCGTCGGTCGAATCTACATGGCTTTCCCCCGCCATAAAGCATTGTTTAGTAATGTCAAACTCAGCAGGCAGACGTTCAGTGTCCGACCTCTTAAGGGAAGCTGCTAATAGACTGGAAGAATTAGAACGCTGTAAGTTTGAGATCTGAAATGTTTCCTCGGGTTGCACACCACTGATACTCGAACTGGAAGCTGTTTATGTAAAAGTAAAGTAAAAGTTAAAAAGAATGTTCAAAGGACCACAGAAAAACATTTCAGATCTCAAACTTACAGCGACATTACTAAACAATGCTTTATGGCGGGGTAAAGCCATGTAGATTCGACCGACGCAGTAAAATGCTAACCAACCAATGGGCAGAAGTTGACCCCCTAAGACAGCCCCTCCTCATTTGCATAATGAGGCAGAAATGCATACAGAAATGTGAAAAACGACAGGCAGAAATAAATAGCATTGAAGAAATAAATAGGGTAAAAAAAATACAAAGGAAGAATAAAACAGACAAAAATATTATAACATGCACATAAATAAATAAGGTAATTATTACAAAGGTGAATAAATAAAGAAGCTAATTAAGAGATAAATACATTTATGTCTCACTGTATAATTTAATTTCTACCTACATTTATTTGTTTATTGTATTTTTTGGGGCAATTAATTGTATGCTTATTTATTTATTGAGCATTTATTTATGTATGTATTTATTTTTAAATATGGTATAGCCGGTCCTCCATAACCAACAACACGATGAGTAATATTGTAGTCAAAACGTGCACTGAACCTCATACTGATTCTCTTAAAGCGATAGTATGACTTTCTTTCGTCTGGAACACAAAGGTTTTTTTTTTTAAATGTCTCAGGGTTTTTTGTTCATCCAATGAAAGTAAATGGGGTCCAGTGGTGATTTGGATCTCAATGACTTTGACTAGACAAAAACAAAATGTCTTAACACAAAATATTTTGTGTTCCACAAAGACATGAATATGAGTAAACAATGATGACAGAATTTTAATATTTCAATATAGCAACACTCTTCAAATCTTTTTGTCAAATACTGTATAAACACCTCTACAGAACATTTCTGTAAAGATATACATGCTTGTAATTGATTGTGGTCAAACTAATGTGATTTAAAGGATTAGTTCACCTCAGAATTAAAATTTCCTGATAATTTATTCACCCCCACGTCATCCAAGATGTTTATGTCTTTCTTTCTTCAGTCGAAAATAAATTAAAGTTTTTGAGGAAAACATTCCAGGATTTTTTCTCCATATAGTGTACTTCAATGGGGTACAACGGTTTGAAGGTCCAAATTGCAGTTTCAATGCAGCTTCAAAGGGCTCTACACGATCCCAGCCTAGCGAAAAAAAACCCATTTACCGGTATATACTTTTTGACCACAAATGCTTGTCTCTGCGATGCACCACGCATTACGTAATCACGTTGAAAGGTCACGCATGTTCCGGTTCAAAAAGGTAGTAGGGCGAAAAACTCCATCTCATTTTCTCCGCCAACTTCAAAATCGTCCGTCATCATTGTTTTACCTTTTATTTATTTATTTTTCTTAGTCTTTGCACATTCGCTTTGTAAGCACTAGGTCGGTACTTCCACACAGTCTCATGAAAGTGCGTAGGCTATCTATACCACGAATGTCATTTCTCGTGCCATTTATACACCAAAAATGGTTTTTGCGTGCATATGCTACACACTGAAAACCCCTTGGGTAGGTTTAGGGGGGAGGGGGTGGGGAGTGCGTGCGTATTACATGCCATAAAGTGCGTATCATATGCACGCGAAAACTGCATATCATATAGATGCAAAAACTATTTTTGGCGTATAAATGGCACGAGAAATAACATTCGTTGTATAGATACGCACTTTGATGAGATCGGGCTGGTACTTCCGCCCAGGGGCGTAGAATTTAGTAGGGACGCTAGGGACGTGTCCCTACCAATATCCAGTGACACTGATATATCCCTAGCAATAATTTCGATCGAAACTTAAAATATATTTATATTGATGTCCCCGTCCCCACCAATTTCAAAATCAAACCTACGCCACTTATGTTACGCGTGACCTTTCAACGTGATTAGTAATGCATGGCGCATCGCAAAGCTAGTGCAAGACAATCATTTGTGGTTAAAAAGTACCGTATATATTATATATTTTTCTTAGAAAATGAGCGATCATTTCCCTAGATAAGACCCTTATTCACCGGCTGGGATCGTGTAGAGCCCTTTGAAGCTGCATTGAAACTGCAATTTGGACCTTCAAACTGTTGAACTCCATTGAAGTCCACTATATGGAGAAAAATCATGGAATGTTTTCCTCAAAAAATTTAATTTCTTTTTCACTGAAGAAAGACATGAACATCTTCTTGGATGTTGTGGGGGTGAGTAAATTATTAGGACATTTTTATTCTGAAGTGAACTAAAGTTTCTCCACACAGTTAATCCCCCAGCTAACCAACATGACATCATGACTTTTGCGTAAACAGACACGCCACTTTCAAGTCAAGTGGCATGTTATCTATACGCATTTTGAGATATCCGCGTGTATGCGTGTATGTCTACGCCATTAATGTCCAAGTGATTCCGCGTATATGTACACGCCATTAAATTTCCGAGCGAAACGAAGCAAAATGTAGATCTACATCTGGGGAGCGATATTTTTTTTCCCCTAGGATGGTAGGGGAAGACTCATAAATGCTATTAACCCCAGTGACGGGTAGGTTTAGGGACGGGGTGGAGGTAGGTCATATATTTATATATACAGTAATAACGTTAAGTCAACTGCGTTCATAAACACGCTGAAAAGCGATTGTGCGTGTTGATAGCACGCCAAAAATGGAAATACGAATTGGCGTGTCATACACACGCAATTTTATGAGATCAGTCTGAGCTAACAAACATTTCATTAACATTACTGAAAGAATGGTTGTTCATAAATGAGAGAACCTTGCCAGAATGTTAGCAAAGGTGCTAAGTTAGCCAAAGTACAATGCTTGGTTTTAAAGATCCTTGACCTTTCTCGTCTATTTCATTAGACAATGCACCTGTTGTCTTGTCTGAACTGGGTTGATATGATAGTTTGCTGGGACAACAGCAGGTGGCAGGTTTTCCTTTGGGCCCTTCACCCGCAGAATTCCATGCAGAGACCAGAATATCGAAACATTCCTGTGGACCATGCAGCTTCCAACTGAAACGTCTAGGAAATGGGTAAGGCACATGTTCTGCAAGCAGAGCACACACAAAACATGAGACGACGACTGTTTCTTCCTGGATGTTTTTTTTTTCAGCATCCATTTGCATCACTCTCTGTTTAGTTTGTTTTAGCAAAGACTAGATACTTAGCTGACAGTTTAGGTTTAATGATTCACGGTCAAAGGCCTAAGAGTAACTCAATGAAACATGAAATTTAATTGTTCAGCAGGGTGGAGATATTTAACACTGAGAGAAAAACGTTATGTACTTTTTTGTCTCTTCTGCATTATTTGACCTCATTGTTACACCACAGGATCATAACAAACATGTTTTAGATACTGATGTCTGTTTAACAGCTTGGTTAGAGAAGCTACGTTGGAGACAGAAACATTTGTACATAGCCACATGCTTTCCGCTGTTGCCTCTACTTCCTGTCATGTCAGAAGCCACATGTTAAGAATAGCTGCTGCTAGGTCTCATTCGCTCTAGCCGAGCTGTAGCGCCAATAAGGCACAGAAATTACATAGAAGACAGGAAGAGATTCACTCTAGTGAATATGTATATCTACAATGATGCACAGCAGGGATGAAAGCCCATATAAACCGCAATTTTCTCTCTAATAATTTTAACCGCAAATATCTCTCTAATAATTTTGTTCACCAGAAGTCTATTCTAATTTTTTTTTTTTTTTTATGTAGAAACTGAAAGTCATCTGCCATGGTCCTAAGCATGTGAGGCCCATCAAAGAATAGTTTTCAGTTTCAGTTAAATCTGACATATGGGCCTCTCCCTTTGAGAGTGACATCTTTTTTTCAACACTTGTACATTTTATTTTCCCTTGCAGTAATAAAATATTAACTCAACACTACCATACATAACAACAAACTGCAGTAGATTAAGTTTAAGTCATCTGGATTTTCAAAGAAACGTTTTGAGCCTTTACTGGCAAAGCAAAACGACCCAAAAAAAGACCAAAACCTGCACATACATAAACTGGTGGAACTACACTACTGTTAAAAGTATTATTCTTTTAAAAGATTTATTCTGAAAAATCCTGAAAAATGCATCATGATTTCCACAAAAAGCAGGCCAACATTTATAATAATAATGAATGTTTCTTGAGCATCAAATCAGCATATCAAAATGATTTCTGAAGGGTCATGTGACACTGAAGACTGGAGTAATGGCTGCTGAAAATTCAGCTTTGCCATGACAGGAATAAATTACATTTTAAAATATAAAAACATTAAAATATAAAACAGTGATTTAGTATTGTAATCATATTTCACAATACTGTTTTCCCTGTATTTTTGATCAAATAAATGGAGCCTTGGAGTATATAAGAGACTTTGTTAAAAAAAAAAAATAATACGATCCCAAATTTTTAAACAGAACTGCATATCCCTGCTGAAAAAAACTGTGTATACCAGTCTAAGCTGGTTTGCTGGTCGTAGCGGATTAAAATGTTTTTTTTTTTGCTGGTTTATGCTTCTCACCCTGCCGTGCTAAGCTGCTGGCATCCAGGCTAGCTAAGCTGTACTTCAGCTTCAGATGTTGTTGCATCAGTGTATGATTTAAAATCCGTAAATAATATCTCTGAAAGAAAATCTTAAACAGCCTGATCCAGCTGGTCTCTTGGTTGGATTTAGAAGGGTTTTGGGCACTTTTTAGCTGGTGAGGCTAGCTGGCTGAACACTAGCTTGTCCAGGCTGGGAGATCAGCAAAAAAACATCAGTTTAGGATTTGGCTGGTGTATATATATATATATATATATATGTATGTATGTATGTATGTATGTATGTATGTATATATATATTTTTTTTAAGAATATTGTTTAAGAATAATTCACCAATGCAACAACAACAAGATATGCAAACGAAACCTTTTAAAAGTGGTTCCCATGTAAGATGCTTCCAAAATCAATTTTACACTTATTTACACAGCTTATTTACACTAAATGTTTTGCAGTATTAGCTCAGAATACACTCTGAACATCTGTTTTAGAACTGTAATGTAGAAGTGTAGGGGAGTGGGTTTACTGGAAGAGGATGTGAACCTTTTCAGTAAATGGTGGAAAACCCTGCTGCCAAACCCTGCTGTGGGTGTGACAGTGATGAGTCTCAAACCAAAGACAGGTAGAGTCTTTCCACTGTGCTAAATGCATGAAGGTGCACTGCATCACTTGTGGGGTGAGGTTAAAGACACCTGAGGTGTTTTGAAAAAAAAACAAAAAAAAAACATTGCTTTTATGTCGAGACAGTGTTAATAAAAATAAAACTAAAGTTCTGATTCTCTGTGTACAAACCACGTGACTCCTCCCCTCAGCCACATTCAGACATAAACCACAGCCCAAGTTAACACACTCACAAACAACTGTTTTACTTACGGTTCTGAATAAGTCTCTTGTCTTTATGTCTCTGGAAATAAATGGTGTAGTTTTTGATAAATCCCCTTTGTTTTTCTTGAGCGAGCTCGTCCCATTGGATCAAAATCTGCTTTTTCCCTACAGTCGTAATTGATACATCTGGACCGGATAGAGGCTCTAAAATAAAGAACAAAAGAGGTGCATTAAGTGCATCTTCAATCACTGAGTAGCAAAATGTTAAACAATTGATAAACTCTTTAACTATTTGTACAACCTACCCATAAACTGACTAACTTTTGACAAATTCTCTGTTACTGCCCTCTTGTGGCAATTTCGAGGGAAGGAGGGGATTATTTCTATACTTTTTGGTTGTTGTTTTGTAAGAAATGTTTGGCCTAATGTTTTGAGAACATATTAGTAAACAGTACTTATATTACTAAATTAAGTAATTGTAATATTGTTAATCAAATTTATAACTTAATAGAGTCAGATATAATTACTAGTTTGGGCTAGGCTATATTATAAATATGAAAAAACAACATTTTAAAATAGACACCTCATCCACACTTATATGAGGTGTAACACGAACAGTTATGTACAACGTTTATGGGCTCTACCGTTCAAAAGTTAGTCCGTTTTTTTTGTTTTTTTTTTAAAGGGAGGGGGGGGGGGGGGGGGGTTGGGGGGGGATTTGAGGGTGATTCTCCTTTGCCATCACAGGAATAAATTACATTTTAAAATATATTAAAATAGAAAACAGTTATTTAAATGTTTTTTTTAAACTGCAAATATACAAGTACACATGAACTTACTCTTTTCCCTGGCATAAACCTGAACAAATGCAGGATCTGAAACTCCACTGGCTTCTTCAGCATATAATGAAATGTTATACAGGACACCGGCTTGCATACCTGCAAATTCAGAATTGTTTAAGGACTTTATAATGAAACTTCATTTAGCAAGCAGACGCTTTTATCCAAAGCGACTTACAAATGAGAACAATAGAAGCAGTTCCAATAGAATAAAGCAGTTCCAATAACCTCTGGAACTAACAGTAGGATAGTAAACTAACAGTTTTAAATAGTGTTAGTATTACTGGATCAAGTGCTAGATAATGGACATCATTATATTAACTACATCAATCAACATAACATAGTCTATTGTGTTTTTCAAACCCTTTTAAAATTATTTTAACCATTAGATTTTAAGATGAATAGAACTAGATTTTGAAGAAAAAAATTCTTACCTTGTAGCAATGTAAAATTACAGTCTTTTCCTAATCTCTTCCATTCTAAGTCCATTGGGCTTTGTTGCCACTGTACAACAAAACCCAGAATGCCCTCCACTTCCTCAATGTAATGAGACATGTCCCATGCTAGAAGCACACTGCCCCCTGCTGCTGGAACTGAATATGTTTTCATTGGAGCTGGTTTATCTGTGACACGAACACAAAGAGAAAAATGTAGGACTGTCTTTCAGACGAAGAATGCGTAGATGTCTCATACAGGTGAGGTTAAGGGTGCTACACTTTCTGTGTCCTACAAAACTCAATAAATAAATCAACTGTTTCTCACCTGTCCATATCAAGCTCACACGTGTGGGTGGGGAGGACCCAGCTGATGTCACAGCATTCACGCTAACCTCTGCTACGCTCAGCTGAAGTGTCTGATGGGTGACATGAGCTGAGCAGTTCAGTTCATGGATCTTGCCTTCTTCTATATAAGATAACTTGTAATATAACAAATCTCCACTGTAGTTTTCTGGTTTATAGTGCTGGAAGATGCAGGAGAAATACATAGTCAGCAAGTGAGTTCATGTTGAGGGCAAAGGGCCGTGATAATGTTTTTTTTTTCTTCCTATATGACATTACAAATCATTCTTTTTAGTCAGTTCTTTCAATGACCTGCCTGATGTGGCTCACAAATGGGACTGAATGATTCATTTACAAACTGGACTGATCTGGTACACAAACTCACTGACTGCAGCAGTTCTCGAGTGGGATAGAAAAATTTTGTTTCAGTCTGTTCCTCACATAAAAGCTATTATAATATAAAGTGAGTGTACAGACTAATAATACCCAGCTAACAGGGAACATTCTCAGAAGATTCTGTCAAGGTTCTCTTAAAGTTATGAACAAATGTTCTTCCAGTAACGTTACTAGAAGTTCGTTCAAAGTTATCTGGTCTTTATTTCCCCACTCTGCTTTAGATGTGCGGAAGAAGGAACATTTTTTTTCTTTTAACTCTACCTGGTTGTATCCTAAAGTGAAGGTGTTTGGGGTGCAAGTATTGGAATTATGTCACAAATTCATGGAATTTATTTTACAGAGGTGTTTTATTATAGGTAATTTTTACCTATTTTAACCTCCATCATCTATATTGCGCTGAAATGTTGTTAATAATAGCTAAATTTCCTTGCTTTGAAATAAAAGGCAGACACTGATGTGCCGATTGGATTGTCGGGGGTTTTTAGCTGTGTACTTAGAGAAGATCACTGAGGGGCAGGAGTGAATTATTTGATTAAATCTGGAAACCCTTTTTGAATTATATAAAAATTGTGCCACATAATTTGATAGAGTTTATTTCCTAATTATTTTATATTGTATCTATCTACACTTTTCCTTTTTGTTTGTGTATGTGTTTTTTGTCCTTTGTGTTTTGTCTGATGTTCACTGTTATTTTTGTTATATTTGAAAAAAAAATCTAAATAACATTTTCAAAAAAAAAAGTTACCTGGTCTAAAAACGTTAGCACAAAAACATAATTTATATATCGGTCATGGATTTTTTTTTTCTTTTCTGAAACGTATTAGTTGGATGTTCATCTAACATTTTTTAAATGTTACTACTTGTTTCAGAATGTTCAGAGAACATTCAAAATTAACATTCCATTAACATTTGAGGAATGATCAAATAGAATGTTCACTTAACGTTTACAATCAAGACAAGAAAAAACTTTTTTAAAACGTTTAAAAAACTGGACATTGTGAACGTTAAGAGAACATTCAGAAATAACATTTTTATAACTTAATGGGAATATTAGCAAAACATGTTACACATTATTTGAAAGTGTCATTGTTACAGTGTAATTATATATTTAAATACTGAGTAATATTAATTAACAACATGAACGTACTATAGGGTTAGGGTAGAATTAGGGTTTGGTTGAGGGTTAGTTACATGTAATTATGCATAATTTACTGTTATTATTATGGTAAGTACATGTAACATATGTAGCAAGGACACTGTAAAATAAAGTTTTCCCGCAAAACGTTCTTAGAACATATTTGTGTTAAATGGGTCAATTGTTCAATAGACTCAATAGTTTAATCAAGAATATAGAGAAGGTTATTAAATTATTTGAAGCTTGGCAACTAATCACTAGCAAGGCTATAGCACCAATTAGTAAAAAACTCAAAATGAGGTCAAAAGAAACAATAAAATATTTTAACAATCATTGTTATTAGTCAACAATCTATTCAGCTCTTCAAAGAATTAAAATGTTACATATTTAACAGATTCTTTAGTGCTACTTCTTTAAAGCTACTTCTGAGAATGGCTCTGAATAATCTGTAAATAATTTTTCGTTAAAAATATACAGTGAGGTCCAAACATCATTGCAAATCTGGGATTCACAATCTACTTTAAACTGGAAATAAACCAAATTTCAGGACTTTGAAAAAATAAAACAACAACAATTTCAGAAAATTAAAATTAATAAGAATTAAGATTTCAAGGTGGTCACTAATCACTAAGAAAATATGTGACAAGAACCATGAAAAATACTTTGGTGCATAAGGTAAATTTTTAGGGTAATATTTAAGGTGCTGTATAAGTGCGGTATACACTTCCGTTCAAAAGTTTGGGGCCAGTAGGATATTTTCTTTAAAGAAATGAAGCATGTATTCAATAAATGTTGTTCTTTTGAATTTTCTATTCTTCAAAGAATCATGAAAAAAAGTATCAAGGTATACATATTAAGCCTCACAACCATTTCTAACTATTTTTTATATGAAAATAATGTTTCTTGAGCAGCAAATCAGCATATTAGAATAATTTCTGAAGGCTCATTCTAAAGACTAGACTAGAGTAATGATGCTGAAAATCCAGCTTTGCCATCACAGGAATACATTACATTTTTAAATATATTAAAATAGAAAACTGTTATTTTAAATTGTAAAAAATACTTCACAATATTATTTTGATCAAATAAATTCAGCCTTGGTGAGCATAAAAGAAAACATTTATTTAATAAAAATGTATCAACCCCAAACTGTTGAACGGTTGTGTATATTGTGCAGTTTTTCCTTTGAAATCAACCACCTTAATACTTTCATTTTATGCTTTTTCTGTCCAGTAGGTGGTGCTGTTACCTTCCACAACACTGTGACATTCTGAAGTCCATGTGTACTTGTCCTGTTGATGACTCTCCACACATCAAGGTTGTGTGAGGGTGCTAGAGCATTTTAAAACATTTTTTTTTATCAAAACATTTGCAGGTAAAACACATTTAAGCTAACTTCATCTGACTATTGAAAATGTACAAATAAATGTTAAGCAATTACCTATTCCAGGGTTGGTTATATTGAAGGGATGACTCCACATGCTGCAGTTTGTTGAAGTAACACACACTCTCAGCTCAAACTGATAGAGCATCAGCGGCTTTAAAGTTTCCTGCATCAAAATGCATCCAGCTTGGAGCTCTGTTACTCTTCCCAGGTCCTGATCAAATACAAGAGCAAAAATTAACTTGCTAATGGACAACTTGCTTTAAACCAGTACACATTTTTCACAAATCCTCTCACCCAGTCCTGGTCATTATGCACTCTTCTGAACCTTATACTTGGTTTCAGTACATCTTCTGAGCCATTCCAGTATATTGTAGGAGAAAGAGCACCATTTTCAAACACAACTTGTGTTATCTCTGGAGTGCTTGGAATCACTGAATAAAAACAATGTCATAAAAATCAACATATGATTGAGGCTAGAAAAATCTAGACAGACAGTTGGTAGGTCAAAACATTATACCACTTTTACTGAGCAGAAGAAAAAGAGATCATGATATGATCAAAATGAAAAAAGTGCTTCAGAAATGAGTAAGTGTGTGTAGTTTAGTCTCTTACCAATGTCCCAAATCGAGAAGGGGAAATTATAGTGCGACTCTCCTAATGCATTTTGACCTCTTACATGGACTGTGTAATTCATGTTCTCATCAAACAGCGATCGTTTAATAGAGAAATGACGGTCCTTGTCCATCTTATACAGGAGAAACTGAGATGTACTGTTACTTTGCAAAGAGAGAAAGACATTGAAGAAAGATAAAGTAGAAGAAAGGCTGTTTCGATCTTTAATGTGTTTGAGAAAAGACAAAGTCTCATTCTATGTAAAATGTACAAGACCTACTTGATGTTATCAAACTGTCCAAATAGGACATACTTACTGAAATGTCACGCTGAAGTTTGTAGATAAATGTGTTTCGGTTGTGACCGTCAGAGAGCAGTTAACAAACTCCGAATGTTGGTATGTGACGCAGCTGATATTCGGTTTACCTGGAGGGTCTAAAGCAGAAAATGAATTAATAGCTGATATTATTAACCAAAAACTGTTAATTGTCACGTTCACAACTATCTATAATTTTGAACAAAAGAAAAACAAATAAGGGAATTATTAGCATCATAACAGCATTATTACATAATACTTTCACATAATTAGAAATGGCACAGGACTTCGATTCGTGTATTTTCTTATATATTTATATTTCATGTACGTGGTCTACAAATATGGTCTATATGGTGCAGAGCGTGTAAATGTAGATAAACATGCGAACTTACAGCCAGCTTGGAGATCTCTGCCGCAAACACTGTGCCATGTGTCTCCCTCCTTCACCTTGCAGAGTAGTGAAAATTTGGTCTGATTGATGACTATTTGTGTTTTTATTACAGAGCAATTCATTGCTTCGAAAATGGTCTGTCCGTTGTAATCAATGGCAAAGAGTCTGCCACAGTGCCCAGTGTCTGACTGGCAGACTACAGTCAAGTTGGAGCCCATGGGGATGACATCTGAGTCTACTATCAACTTTCCAACACATCTGATTCCGTAGCAGTCTAAGCAGAGAGAGAGAGAAAGCACTATTAATATAAGCTTGATCATGGAACTTATTTAAACCAGCATCAATATACTAATCACAATAACTTAACTTACCACAGAATTTGCTGCTGAAGAGGAGTAAAAAGACCAACTGCCAGACTCTGATGACAAAATCCATGTCATGCCTTTCTGGGTCTCTGTGATTATCAGTGAATATTGAATCAAATATTCTTTCCTACACTTCATGCCTAGTCCTTCAGTTTCTTCTCCTGCCTTCTCTGAAACAAACCAGCATGTTGTCAGAAAGAAATGAGGTTACCTTGCATGAGGATGTCACATAAAGGGGTCATATCTGCGCCCATGTAAATATCAAAAGTGTAAAAAAACCACCAAAGTAGAGCGTTACCAATGATACGCTTGCGATATGTTTATACAGTCAGCATTCTCATGAGCGATAGGCTACTTAATGTTACAAGCGTAATCTTTTTTATGTCAACCTAGTTTTCTCAGACTTGCCTTGCTCTTTTAAGGGCCAATGACCTAGATCTGTGGTATTTTTGCCTGTACTGAAACTCCGAGAGTCTGTTTAAACAGTTAGGCATCCTACTTACTAAACCACCTTTTTAGTCAGCACCGTTTATTTATCATCTGCTATCAAACAGTCAGATTCTACTGTACAGCAAACATTAACTAAAATATGCAGATATTACATTAACTTTACCTTTAAAGGCACAAATTACAGAATAATGTTAAAAAAATTATGTAATTGAAAGAAAGATATGATACGTCATATCTAGGCAGAAGAAGGGCATATGTCAGCTATATTGTAGAAAAAGACTTTTACGAACCTTTCCTAATGCACTCAGAACAGTGATTTCTCCATTTGGGCTCCTCTGCTGTTGCCATCAAAAATGTATAACATCAGGTCACATTAGGAAAATGAGAACAAAACATATTAATTTAGCAAATCCTTCTCACGAAGACCTATGATGTCTATCTTTAAACTTGTATTTTTAAATTCAAAATAGCTCTGTTGATATCAAAAATATACTTGGACGTACTAAAGACTGAAATATGAGGCTCTGGAACATCCAAAAAATGCAGAATAAGCCATGTCCTCAATGCGTTCCCTCTCGCATGTGCTTAGCGTGTGAAAACAACACCACAGAACAACCTTCCTGCCTGCCCTAGATTTTTGATCTCTTTATACTTTAGTTTCCATCTTCAACTTCAAAGTGTTTCTGGGGAAAACCCACTGACATAGATAAGGAGAATCTGAGATACAGAGTAATTTAAAGAATGCGCGAAATAACAGTATAATAAGCAGAGGTGTTTATAATAATAAACAATAAAAATAATAAACTCCACATAAACGGTGGGAATGACTGTTGTTTACTGTAAAGGTGTGGAAAATTAAAAATGGACAAAGCAAAAGAAAACAATGTGGTTAGTGCCAGACTCACAATAACAGTTTGTACATAAACCACAGGAAATATCACAAGTCTTAAAGTAAGGAGGAATAAAATAAAGAAATATTAAGATAACTAATTATTTGTATGTTAAACTTTATACATTTACTCAGAGATTTGCCGACAAAACCTCTTGCAGTAGTTACTCATATCCTTTGTCATCTCAAAGCATTTGATTGCACAATTGCTGACCTATGTAATGATTTTATCTCAGGAGTCATCCATCTTTAAAAGTCATCTATCTCTGTTAGACTACTTTAAAATCTTTTGAAGCGGGGAGAAAGATTCATAACCTATAATAATGGATGATTTGTCAAATATCACATAAAAAAAATAATGAAGAAAAGAAGTCAAGAAAGAGTTTAAAAAGCAACTTAATGATATATATGTGCTCATTTTGTAACATAAAAACATCAAGCGTGCACAAAATGTGTTTTTTTGACCTCAATTCGTTTTTCAGAAAATCAGTCAGCACCTGATCCTTTAAACTGTTAATACCTAGGAAAGGCAGTCCTGTTTATCTAAGGGACGATCTCAAATGTGGCCTATAAATGATTGACTTTAATGAAATTGTGCCTTTAATTTTTTAGATAGAGGATAGAGGAAAAATTAATAGGTAAGTTAGTTTTTATTTATTTTGTTTAGACACACCTGGTTTAGGGGCATGTGCCATTCGTTGTAATTTTTGTTTTGATAGGTAGAGTAGGGAAGTATCTCAGACGTTGAAGACTTTTCTTTCTACATTTTTCTTTTGTATTAGATAGGTTAGTTGAAATGGGTTAGAAAGATTATTTTTGTTTTATTCTTTTCTTTGTGTTGGCAGAACTTGGCACTGTCCAATTATTCCTTTTTCCTCCCCAGGTCTGGTATAGCCTAATAGAATTTGCTGGTTCTCTTACGAGAGGTTCTCTCGTATTGTGTAAGCTAGCTTACGCTACTGGATGCGGCGCAGCGCGACACGATGATTCACTGATAGTAAACGGATGCCCGTTCTTCTTCTGAAGTAGCGGCTACTACATGCAACTACGGAGGACACATCATTTGCACATTTGCTTTGTCCAAAGTGTTTCAAAATCCACAAATTCGTGCGGGGATTTACAAATGCACAGAAAGCAGTTCACAAATAAATGCCAGGCAGAGTTGTGTTTGTGGCATTAAACACATTTGTAAATATATATTTTTATTTGCAAATCTCATTTTATTTATTTGTGAGTTTTAGAATTTGTGAAACTCTTTACATTTATTTGTGGATCTTTAATCTATTCATTTGGAGTAATGGAACAATTATCACCCCATATCATAATACATATTAGAAAAAGACAATAAAAACAGAGTTTATATTTGTATTTGCCTCATCACTACAAAGTGCATAATGGACATTAAAATTATTGCACATCTAATGATTTTTGTTATGGGCCTGATCTAAAACCACTTGTGAGGTCTCATCTACTGAATTCTGGGACATGGCAGAGGGTGGTGATGTTACCTGATGGTAGAGAGGATAACTTCAGTTATAGGCATAGACATTAAAGAGAACACATTTATATGATTGCAGTATATTATAAATCCCTGTGTATAATTTCAAACCTGCAAGACAGTGGCTCGTGGCACGATGTAAAGTCTGCTTTTGCCAACAACTGCTTTTAGTTCCTTCACAGAACTAACTTGTAATTTCAGGATCTTGCGTCCTTTGCCTGTCCTTGCCAATTCAAAGCCAACCAAATTTAAACTGATGAGAGGGTAGCTTTGGCAAACAAAGTTGTTCAATTCAGATAAACTCCAGTTTAATTCAATCTTTGAGTTTGTGCGTCCGGCCTCCGTTGACTCATGCACAGGTTTTCCTAAAAATGGAAATGTAAACATCAGTATAATCGGTTCCTAGGGGCAAAGTAACGCATTCATTAGTTAAAAGGTAGGTAGGTCTATATTTTTTTTCAAGATTCAATGTGTAAAAAAAAAACACACAAAAAAAAAACACACACCAGTACAATTTATATTAATAAACATATTAACTTGTACAAAAATGGCATTATATGACCCCTTTAAAAGACCTGTGTGACCCGTTTAATATAACAAGTGCAGTGTCCATTCTCGGAGCATAAGCCCTGCTCGCGTGATGCGCGCCGCTTTCTTTATTTAAATCTACCCTACTTTGTCAGTAATTTGTTAGTGAGAAAAATGATAGACTACCTTATTAAAAATATTGATCAAGTTAACAGATCTGTGTGTGTGTGTGTGTGTGTTTTATATCACTAGTGCAGTGTCTGTTCTTGTGCATATAATCTCTGCTCCCGTGAGGTGCGCCGCTTCCCGCTCGCGCTGTTCTGTAGTTTATTAATTCTGAACGTGTCGCATCTCGCCCGTCTATCTATATTGCACCTAATACGACACTGCACTCCCTTGTGAAGTCGTTTGGATGAACGGTTCTCGAAATAATCAAAATGCAAACGACAGACAGACACACATACGCAAGGTCTCTCTCTCCCTCTCTGTCGTGCGCGCGCTACACCGCTTGGAGCTCCCGAACTCTAGATTCCGGGAGATTTGAACTAATTTGACTGTATTCGAAAATGTATTCGACCAAGCCCTCCTCATATCGACTAATATTTAGTAGACTATTTGGGGGCAGCCCTAAACCATAAACACCATTGACAAACTTCAGATAGCTGATGCAAAAGGATTCATTGGGAGGTATTCCTGGACACTTTCAAAGTGATGGAAAAGTTTTGCTTGCCAAATAGGGTTTTCCCTTCGGCCACCAGATCCTCCTGTAAACACAAATGCATAACTGTGTCAGCAGTAATTCTTGGCTAAAATGTTCCCATGTTTCCAGCATGACACAAATATAGCGACCCTAGCGAACCCATTAAAAAAGCCATTTGACCCTAAGAGTACATTCACAAAATGACCCTAATGCATTTTGACTAATGCATTCTGGCAACCGTTTTGCTTTAAGTTTGAATACATTTAAACAGCTAATGTTACTCCCAGGGTTCCAGCACACTTTTTAAAGTCAAATTTAAGGCTTTAAGACCTTTAAAGACCCGAAGAAATAAAAATGAATACCTTACATTAGGGGTGCGCAATATTGACAATATATGTCTTGATATTTTCAACGTTTTGTTGATAAAAATTATGATATTTCACTGATTGTGTGTGTGTACTGGTAGGTGGCTGGTTGAGGCCTGTTGTTTTAGATATTCATATTTTTCATATTCTATGCAGTGGTCAGTTCACAGCAGTGACAGAAATAAACTTTTAATTAACAGGCAATATTTGCAACCTTAAATTGATTCGCAGGGTCATTTTCACCTATATAATATATGAAGATTTTTTTTGGTATGCATCACATTTTATGTCAAATTCTAACATTCAAATTAAATTATATTAGAATAATAACAATAATACCATTGTTACTTTAAATGTGAAACTAAAACCGCCAGTAGGTGGCGGCAAGTCACTGTCTTAGCCGTATGAACAAATCGGTTAAATGAATGACTTCCTGATTCATTCCGGAAAACAAGTTATTGTTCATTGAATCGTTAATGATTCGATCAAAACAGATTTCAGGCACACACAAAAAAAAATCACTGTCTGTTGCATTGAGACTCTGCTACGGTTTCATTTTAAAATTCTCGTCGGCGAAATACAGGGAAAACAAACAATATTGACAATATAGTTTATAAAATGTAACTCACGCTGTTTATTGTTCGTTTAACTTAACTGGTATATAAAATAAATCACATTTTGCTATTGTGCACGGGAAAACGGCCATCTAGCTGATGTGATATTGTATGATAACAACATAATATGGTATAAATATAAGACAAAAACTAATTTAGGGACCAAACATATAACTGCACTGACACATCACGCAGTGAAAGCAAGCACGAGAGACAAATGCGATGTCAGCTCGCAGTGCCTCGTACATAGTTAAAAGTAAATCAATGATTACAATATCATAATAGACAATGCACATCGCACACCACTACGCACATAAAGAATGAACTTACAATTGAACTGACATTTACCAACTTTCTTCTTCTCTCCTGCTGTTCCGCGTGGTGCAGGAGACAGACGTAACCTAATGCGGCCGCGAATGTGTGCGAATTGTCACATGAACAACCAAATCCACAAAGAAAGAACAAATTAAAAAGTATGCTAATTAGATCGTTTTAATTCGGAAAACATTCAGATATGTCTCAAGGTGACGATATACACAAGGCAACTTTTTGAACAATCTTGCCGAGCGATTGTTGCTTGGGCACTTCATTTCTATCTGGTCGGTCGTGGGCCCTGTGCCTCAGCTGGTTGACCGTTGACGGCAACATTGCCATCGAAAATGTAAGACCGTTCATAAGTAAAAACAAGACTTTTCATGACCTTAAATTTTAAAAATCTAATTTAAGACTTTTTAAGGATCCGCGGAAACCCTGTAACGTTACTACGAACAAAAAGAACATTTCAGATCCACAACTACATTATTCCTATCCATAATCGTCATTTCAGATATCCACAAAGACATTCTTCCTAGGACAAATGACATCACTTTTGCCATTCATTTGTATGGGGTTTGTTATTACAGATATCTACGATTCAGTTGCAGATATCCACTATGTGAATTACGGATATCTGCAACTGAATTGTAGATATCTGTATTTCCAGTTTGAGATATCTACAATTTGATTCTGACTAGTCATAACTCCAGTTCAAGATATCTTTAATTAACCTCAATTCAAGATATCTACATGTTTCTTTTCAGATATCTTAAATTAAGTTTTGACTAGGCGAAATTACGTTGTAGATATCTGTAACTGGAATTATGACTAGTCAAAATAACGTTGTAGATATCTCAAACTGGAGTTAGGGATAGTCATAATTTAATTGTAGATATCTATTATCAATTTATAGATATCTTGAAATGAATTTTGATTAGAGATATCTAAAATTTGAGATATCTCTAACTTTCATTCTGCCTAGTCAAAATTACATCTCTAGGGTCTTCGAATGGGCACCTTCCGTCCTCAGTGTTTCGTCGACTAGCCCACGACACCTCAAGAGGGCTCGACAGTGTCTGGCGTCCCAGAGTCACCCCCCTCCGTCCCCCACTCAACTCAGCCCAGCTTACTGACCTCTACATCCCTCCTGCTGCTGAGACCTAACCACAATCTCTCCGCAACCCAGAGCACCTTTAAGATGATCTTTAGAGCGTAATTTTGCAACCTAAATTATATCCGAACTTTTGCACGCTAACTGCATAAGTGTGCTCACCCCAGAACAAGTAGTTTAAACACACTTTACACCCTTTTTTTTTATTATAGCACTCAGTCTATTTGGATAGAAGTCTATTAGCTTGGAACATTGTGACTTATAATATTTATAATAATACATATATTTCCCCACTCTTCTTTGCAAAAACGTTTTAGAGTTGTTAAATTGTGAGGTCATACTATGGAATGATATTCCAACCAATTTTCAAAAGCAATTTCAAATTGATAACACTATGATGTGATTAAAATCACATTTGGAATCTGACACCAGACATTTTACTGATATTTTTAACTGCATGAACGCTGTCAACACCATTTATCAAACATAGGTTAGGCGCTTAAAAAAATAGTAAGATTTAATAATGACCTTACAATATAGGCTATGCATTCCCTTATTGAAAATCTGACTTTTTCAGTGTTTAAGTGCTTTAATCGGGTCCACGGTGCATCTACCAACCCAGAAAACATGAAGTGACAACCCAGTAATTTTGTTTTGGTAAGCCTTTCTCTGCAAGCATGTCAAAAAATAAACCGAGATTTCGCTCCCCTTCTGACGTAAGGAAAGGGATTTTATTATAATATTCCCGCCCCGTAATGCACATTTCCAGCCACTCCACCGATGTGTTGTGCCGAATTTCGACCCCCGCCAAATTATTGTGGGGGAGGGGTTCGAATTAGGCAATCAGGTAGTGACTTCAACGAGGGGGGTAATAATTTGGCCAGGGGTCGAAATTCGGCACAACACCTGGTTTTAACACAATGGCAAAAGTTCGAGCAAACCATGCAAACTGTTCTGTCGTTGGCTGCACAGTCAAGCACAGAACACTATTTGACAAAAAAAATTCACAGCTGTCTTATAAAGACCTCAGGGAACTGTCAACTTGTGTAAAAGTTAGACAGTACTATGCAAGTCGATAAATCAATGTCACTCCACAACAACTACATAGATCCACTAACCATTTAAAAACGTCCAGGTGCGTCTAAAAGTTTCAACCTCTTCATGAATCTCTCCGCAAAGCTGCACTCCTATATTTCTGAGATTTTGGATGAGTCTGATTATTCGCGTGTTTTGTTATTGCCGGATATCCGAAGCTCGTGTAAAGGGTCGTCTTCTGAACAGAGCAGCAGGGCCATTTTTTACAGTCTATGAGCAGGGCAGGGCAGGGCAGGGCAGGGGAGCAGTAGCTCATTCGCATTTAAAGGGACACACACAAAAAATGGCGCGTTTTTGTATGGTTTTTGTTCACACCCAAAAAGAGGGAAATTTGACAAGCTATATATTATAATAAATGATCTGGGGGGTATTTTGAGCTGAAATTTCACAGACAAATTCTGGGGACACCAGATTTATATTAGCCAAGATCTTGTGAAAAGGGGCATATATGTCACCTTTAAATGAGGAAGTTCTGAGAAACTCTCATGGCTAAAATGGAGGCTGAGGGGACCATGAAGAGGTGTCTCTATCATATAATAATTCTATAATTCAAATCCCTTAAAGCTGTGGTTCTCAACTTCAGCCCTCGGGACCCACTGCTCTGCATATTGTGTATGTCTCCCTTATTTGGGCTGCTCCTGTCTGATCGCTGATCGATTGCTCCTGTCTGCTGTGTGTTTGTTTGCTTCGAGGCTGTAAGCTTCGCCTGAGCCTCGTATTTCTTTATGTTTTGAGCCATCATTTACTATCTAGTTGTTTATACTACTAAATACAGCTTACCCAACATCTCAGATTAACCTTACATCTCTAGCTTCCGTTATTGTTAACACAGCACGCTAGTAACTCGCTAACGTTAGCCTGCTAACGCGCCACCCGTGCGCTCATTTATTTATTTATTTTCTCTCGTGCGCCCGCGCCTTTGAGTTCATAAAGTCCAGGTAAGTAAGAAATCAGTCAACAAACACGGTGAGTAATGTCTTCTTGTCCTGTTATTGTCACCTGTGTCACATGTCATATGTTTAGTATAGCCTTCTCCGATGGCAATATAGGATTTATATGTGATAAATGCAAGGAGACAGTCAGGCTGACGGAGAAGATTTCAGAACTAGAGACACGCATCCAAACTTTAATTGAGGATGGTAAGAATGTTAGATCTTTAGATAGTGTTTTGGATGCGCCTAGCATAGTGAACTCTTTACATGATTCAGTTCCGGCTGAAGTAGAGCCCGTGCAGCAGGGCAGATGGGTGACCGTGAGAGATCGTTCTAGTCGTGGATCAAAGAACCACTCTTCCGTTCCGATTCCCATAACAAACCGATTTGCCCCACTCAGTGAAACACCCACTGAGAATTCTGTTGATTGTGCCCTGGTAATTGGTGATTCGATCACACGGAACGTGAAAATAGAGACACCAGCCACCATAGTCACATGTTTGCCGGGAGCCAGAGCGCCTGACATCAAAGCAAATTTAAAAGTGCTGGCTAATGCTAATCGTAAATTCTCTAAGATCATTATTCATGTCGGCACTAATGATGTTCGACTCCGCCAGTCGGAGATCACCAAAATTAATATTAAAGAGGTGTGTGAACTCGCAAGTACGATGTCAGGCACTGTAATTTACTCTGGCCCCCTTCCTGTACGCAGGAGTGATGAGATAGTTAGCCGATTGGCCTCACTGAACGGTTGGCTGTCGAAGTGGTGTCCGCAGAATAATATAAAATTCATAGACAATTGGAAAAGTTTTTGGGGCAAGCCTGATCTGTTGAAAAGAGATGGTATCCATCCCTCCTGGGCTGGTGCTGCTCTTCTCTCTAGTAATTTGGCTCATAGTCTTAGAGATAAAACATGACAATCTGGGGCTCAGGTCAGGAAGCAGACAGACTGGCTAAACCGACCGTCTGCTAGCGGCCTCACGTCACCAAGGTCAGATAAATCCCATCACATAGAGTCTCTTTCACCTAGATGTCATCATATAGAGACTGTGTCTGTTCCCCGAATTTGGAAATCCAAAAAACGTCAGGTTAAAAATTTAATTGATGTTCAACAAATAAAAAACAGATATAATACAGATGAGCAAATGATAAAGCTTGGGTTGCTGAATATTCGATCCCTTACTTCAAAATCTCTCATAGTTAATGATATGATTTCAGATTATAATCTTGATATGCTGTGTTTGACAGAAACCTGGCTAAAACCAAACGATTACATTATTTTAAATGAGTCAACCCCACAAGATTACAGTTATAAACATGAACCTCGTCTGAAAGGCAAAGGGGGAGGTGTTGCTGTAATTTATAGTAATATTTTCAAAACCACTAAGAAATCTAGCTTTAAATATACTTCTTTTGAAGTATTGGTGCTTAATGTAAAAATATATAGTGTAAACGATAAATCACATTTGAGAATTATGCTGGCTACTGTATACAGGCCACCAGGGCACCATAAAGATTTTATCAAAGAATTTGCGGACTTTCTATCAGAATTAGTATTGGGTGCAGATAAAGTACTAATTGTTGGTGATTTTAATATACATGTAGATAATGAAAAAGATGCAATTGACATTGTAAACTCAATTGGAGTTAGACAACACGTGTCAGGACCTACTCATCGTCGTAATCATACTCTAGATCTAATATTATCACATGGAATAGATGTTGATGCCGTTGAAATTCTGCAGCAGAGCGATGATATCTCAGATCATTATCTAGTCTCATGTAAATTACATTTAGCCAAGGCTGCAAAGCCGACTCCGTGTTATAAATACGTTAGACCTATAACTTCTGCCACTAAAGATTGCTTTATCAATAATCTTCCTAATCAGTTTCATCACCTCAGCATCCCGGATAGCTTAGAAGAACTTGATATTGCAACAGAAACGTTTAACTCTCTCTTTTCCAGCACTTTAGACGCAGTTGCTCCGTTGCGCTTAAAGAAGATTAAAGAAAATAGCCCAACGCCGTGGTACAGCGAGCACACCCGGGCCCTTAAGAGAGCAGCCAGAAAAATGGAGCGCAACTGGAAGAAAACTAAACTAGAGGTATTTCGGATTTCGTGGAAAGAGAGCTCGATTGCTTACAGAGAGGCTTTAAAAGCTGCTAGATCTGCTTATTTTTCAAACCTATTAGAAGAAAATAAACATAATCCAAGGTATTTATTTGAAACAGTGGCTAAACTAACGAAAAAGAAAGCTTCAAGCTCAGAAGTGTCCAAGCAACACAGCAGTGATGACTTTATGAACTTCTTCACTTATAAGATTGATAATATCAGGGACAAAATTATAACTATGCAACCGTCTACCACAGTATCGCATCAGGAAGTGCATTGTAGTCTCCCTGAGGAAAAATTTGATTCATTTGTTGCTATAGGAGAGGAAGAATTCTGCAAACTCGTTAATTCATCTAAATCGACAACTTGTATGTTAGATCCTATACCGACTAAGCTACTGAAAGAGATGTTTCCAGAGGTCATATATCCTCTTCTTAATATCATTAATTCATCTTTGTCTCTAGGATACATACCAAAAACCTTTAAACTGGCTATGATAAAACCGCTTGTTAAAAAAACACAACTTGATCCTACAGAATTAGTCAATTACAGGCCGATCTCGAATCTGCCTTTTCTGTCAAAGATATTAGAAAAAGCAGTATCTTCACAACTGTGTTCCTTTCTAGAAAGAAATGATATCTGCGAGGATTTTCAGTCCGGATTTAGACCGTACCATAGTACTGAGACCGCTCTCATTAGAGTCACAAATGATTTGCTCTTATCATCCGATCGTGGTTGTATCTCTCTATTAGTGTTACTCGATCTTAGTGCTGCATTTGACACAATTGACCACAACATTCTTTTAAATAGACTAGGAAACTATGTGGGCATTAGTGGAATTGCACTAGCATGGTTTAAATCATACTTATCTGACCGTTATCAGTTTGTAGCAGTAAATGAAGAGATGTCTTATCGATCACAAGTTCAGTATGGCGTACCACAAGGCTCAGTACTAGGACCGCTGCTGTTCACTCTGTACATGCTACCATTAGGAGATATCATTAGGAAACATGGAGTTAGCTTTCACTGTTATGCCGATGATACTCAGCTGTATATTTCTTCAAAACCCAACGAAACTTACCAATTCACAAAATTAACGGAATGCATAGCTGATATAAAAAATTGGATGACTAGTAATTTCCTACTACTAAATTCTGAAAAGACAGAGATTCTAATTATTGGACAAAAAACTTCCACACGTAATAACCCAGAATACTGTCTAACACTTGATGGCTGGTCTGTTAAATCTTCGTCGTCGGTTAGGAACCTGGGTGTGCTCTTTGATACCAACCTTTCTTTTGAAAGCCACGTGTCTAGTATCTGTAAAACTGCATTTTTCCGTCTTAAAAATATATCTAAAATACGCCATATGCTCTCATTGGGAAATGCGGAACAATTAGTCCATGCGTTCATGACCTCAAGGCTAGATTATTGTAATGCTCTACTGGGTGGTTGCCCTGCACGCTTAATAAATAAACTACAGCTAGTTCAAAACGCCGCAGCTCGAGTTCTTACCAGAACCAGGAAATATGACCATATTAGCCCGGTTCTGTCAACACTGCATTGGCTCCCTATTAAACATCGTATAAATTTTAAAATATTGTTGATTACCTACAAAGCACTAAATGGTTTAGCTCCGCAGTACTTGAGCGAGCTCTTAACGTATTATAGTCCTTCACGTCTATTGCGATCTCAAAACTCCGGCCAGTTGATAATACCTAGAATATCTAAATCGACTGCAGGCGGTAGATCCTTTTCCTATTTAGCACCAAAACTTTGGAACAGTCTTCCTACCATTGTCCGGGAATCACACACACTCTGTCAGTTCAAAGCAAGACTAAAAACACATCTCTTTGACCTAGCATACACATAACGCACTATAGACTTCTATAAATTCAATGTTAGGCTGCATAGATTAGGTCAGCCGGAACTGGGAACACTTCCCTTAAATCTTGATGTACTCGCTACATCATAAGAAGAATGGCATCTACGCTAATATTAGTGTCTTTGTTTATCCCGAGGTTTTCCCGCAGCCTGCCGGATCCAGGCCGTGTCCAGATCTGACGAAGGAGATTCGCCTGGACCCGATGACAATGCAGTGCTGAAGTGTCCACCATCCTCTCCCTATGGAGGATCCCTTTCCCACTCTACAGATAAAGCGTTGTGAATTCCGGCTCGCGTACCCCGAAGTGATAAAATAAAACAAAATTCTGTATCAAAATTTATAGGCAAGAAAAGTAGTTTGTTTAGGCTGGGTTGTATGAATTATAAACCTGCGCACATATTTTAAAAAGCACATAACTATAGAATCAATTCTGAATGAGCATGTGAACGCCGTCAGCGTTAATCACAGGTTCGCGTTTAAAAGTCTGATCATTTCGACGGAGGTGAATCAATCAAAGTTAACTTTAGCTGGAAATAACATTATTCAAGAACCGCTATAATGCCAAAACAATCTGTTACCTTAAATTATATGTTTATCTCTGTAAAGCTGCTTTGAAACAATCCATTGTTAAAAGCGCTATATAAATGAAGATGACTTGACTTGACTATTTAACACACCTGATTCAGATCCTCAGCTCGTTAGTATAGATAGACTCTATGAACTGAACTGAGTGTGTCAGATAAGGGAGACATACAAAATGTGCAGAGCAGTGGGTCCCGAGGACTGGAGTTGAGAACCACTGATGTAGGCTATCCAGATCTTTAAGCAGAAGGAGCTGAATTAAATACTCTGAATGATATCAATCCACAATTCTGACTTGTGATGCAGCCAGGAACCATAATCACACCATGTTGGTTCATTTGACCAGAGGAGTACTGGGCCCACGACTGAGACTGGTTCTCACAAGGTTTATTTTTTTCTGCTGAAATTTAATTAGTCAAACCGTTTAGAATATATAAGCCAATTCATTTTATAGCCATGGCTCAGAATACTTATCAAACGATATCTTCTAAACCATTTAATGAATCCAAATTCTTTTGATTTTTTTTTTTTGTCTTCAGGGTCTCTAATAGGTTTCATGTTACAATAGGCTACAAATGGTCTAGGAGTTTAAAAAAGGTTTATCAAAAAGCTCAAAATGCCTTGACTCAGAAAATCACAGGGAAAAAAATATTTTGATTCTAATGGTTGTGGAGATAGTCAAAACATGAAACACTGAATCTGTTTGTATACAATATTGTATTTGGCTATATGTTTTATATTTCAATACATAATTTAAACTGTGGTGAGAATCAAATCTTTTCAATTCAGAACACATTTAAAAAGTAGAACTTAAAAGCGATATGTCTTCAAAATTTCTCTAAGAAACTCTAAAATCTGCTCTATGTTACATGATCATGTCTGCTTGTATAACGTTGTAGTTTCACTACACATTTTCGTTCAGTTGTCTATTGTTTTCTTTATGACAGATTTCAGTCCAAGACAACAAACTTGTGAAAATCTTGGGATCTTTTGTTTATTGGGGTGCCTATCACACGACCCTTTCTTATCAGTAGGCCTTTTGTTTGCAAAAACTACTTTCAGACAGTTATTTCTGCATTTAAAAACAGCATTTTCTGTTTTACTGGATTTGCCAGGTCATTTAAAATACAATGTTCCTAAAAGTTTATACTAGTTTTACATTAGTGTGGTTATAGGTTAATTTTAGACAGTTATTTTATAAAGTTGTCTGGAAACATTTTGTGCTTAAATGCATAAATGTTTTTATGCAAAAAAAAAAAAAAAGTTTTGTTTTGTTAACTGTGTTGAGCTACTGAATAAAAAATATGAATAAGAATTTAAGAAAAACTTATCCCACATAGATAGCAAATCTCTCCAAAATTCCAGTTCATCATGATCATCTTGCTAGTTCTGTTCTGTCGCTCTGTGGGTAAATAGCTTTCAGTCAGTTGCCGCAGGATGGCGACAGAGAACACCGTACTTTCGAATGTAAATTAGATATGTCGTCACAGCATACGTATCACTGTAAACATGGCGGAAATTCAGATTCGTCAACGTGGGGAGGAAGAAAGGCGCTGCGTTCAGAATGAAGCAATGTGAGTTAGGGAATGAAGCGGCAGGGATGGCGGACCAAAAGTTAACGGTACTCTTCAAACTTTCAGCCGCGGTTTTTTATGGAGTCAGCTCTTTCCTTATAGTTGTAGTGAACAAGAGCGTCTTGACTAATTACAGGTAAGAGGACTTTAACTAGAGTTACATACTCTGTATTTTACAAAGTGCTTGACTATCTGTCTATGCAGAATATTTGAGATAGTTGGCAACTTCGTTTTTGCAGCAGTATCATTCTGTTACGGAATAACGTTGTTTTCCGTTTGCCTATTTAAAAATTCATTGTAAAACTGAGTATTAGTCTCGTAACAAAATGTTATTACAATGCCTTAAGGGACAAGTCGAGGTAACACCGTTAGACATCAAATGCAATTCCATAGTGTTCTTTAGCGGTATTTTTGTAATATTAATAGTATTTTTCGCTGTGACTTTGCCAAGTAAGACATGTCCCTGGATCAATATATTTTGTTCATCCTAGAACAACATTCCTGATCGAAAACACTACCCCTATCCCTGAACTTAACCATAACGTATCCCTAAAATCAGAGGGAAAATATAAGACTGATGTAACAATTGAACCAGGACATAATCTTGACACAAACTGTAAACTTGTCTCTCAAATTTAATTTGTTGCTTGGTATGTTGGTTCAGGATCAACAAAGATGCTGATCCAAGAACATGTAGGCTGCTTGGTGAAAACACGTTTAACCATTTTTGTAAAAGTAGTGAGCCGACTACCTGGCTGGAACAATTTAAGAAGCTGATTATACAGTTTAATTTAAGTTGCAAGTGGGTATATAAATGTTGTACATTTTAGAATAAACATGCAACGTGTTTAGTATGGACTACTAGAGTGAGTCATTGATGGAGAATAACATTTCACAATCAATAGCACATTGCATGTGATGGTTCATTGTTATAATAGCAATCAAAAGTTAGTAATAATGCTACTTTTACATTTAAAAACAAACTAAACAAAACATTCAGCCTTTTCTAAAAGCAGTCTTTCCAAACAGGTTCCCCTCTTCAATATGTGTTGGCATTGGGCAGGTAAGTTTCCTTTTTTTTTCAGATACAAGTTTTTCTCACTTGTCAATGCCATACTTTGGACTTTACACATTAATAAAGCAGAACGGCATTTACATTGTGTGACTTTCCTCTGCAGATGCTGGCAACAGTTGTTGTGTTACGGGTGGGAAAGGCCCTCCGGGTAATCACCTTCCCTGAGTTTGATGGTAGCATACCAAAAAAGGTGAGGAGTGCTAGTTCATAAACTCCCATCCCCCCCCACCATCCCCCCCCACCCCCAAAAGTACACATGTGTATTCTAGGACAACTGTGCAAGCCTTATTTGTTGACATAGAAAAATATACCTACCTAGCTTGTTTGTAACGTGTTGTTCACATCTTGCTTGTTCAATATCTAGCTTCTTGTAATTGCAGACGTTTCCGCTACCTCTTCTATATGTAGGAAATCAAATAACAGGACTCTTTGGAACAAAAAGACTTAAGTATGATACAGTACCATTCTTTTAAAACATGTCTGCCTTTTTTTTTTGTATGTTATACATTGATATATATAATCATAATCATCACAAGTTTTTCCTTCCTTCAGTCTGCCAATGTTTACAGTATTGAGGAGGTTTTCTATTCTCTTTACAATGCTGGCGGAGGTTATCTTGTTAAAGTAAGTAAAAGTTCTCTATTTACTATGGAAATGTTTCTGATAGCTTACATCTAATTAATTAACATTGATTATGATGATAAAACTATCATTGATTATGTCCCTTGTTACAGGAAGAAATTCTCTCGGCCAGTTCAGCTGACAGTATTTACTATGATTCTAGGGGCCTTTGTAGCTGCAAGGTAAAAAAATAAAATAAATTCTTCCCACAGTGACGCATTGTTTTGACCAGTACAATTCAACCTTATCTTTGTTGCTTGAAGTATATGCCTATTCACTACTGTACAGAGTAAAGTCAATGTTTGCAAAAAGTGTCACAACACAGATGTTAATTTTAAATTGAGTATGAGGGGAAGACTGCAACCATTTCTGCACACATTTAATAACGTATCTTATGTTCAAGTCTTTGATAAGTGCCTTTATATTTCTTGTGCAGTGCTGACTTGGCATTTGACCTGCAAGGGTACATGTTCATTTTAATGAACGATGTCTTAACTGCTGCCAATGGAGCTTTTGTGAAACAGAAACTTGATTCTAAGGTAAGAAAGGCAACACATTCATGATCAAGATTACTCAAAGACCTCAAGTGCTCCTTTAAGCAGCAGCTGTTTTCTGTAGTCATTAATTGAGAAATATTGCTTTTCTGTGCTTGCACAAAATTAAGCAACTCCTCATACATTGCAATAACTGAAAGATCTTGATTTTAACCCTACATTTTCTGAATTGCTATTTATGTTCTGAATGTCATGAAGTAATTCACTGCAAAATGTTACTTTGCTTTGCATCGTTTTGTTCAAGGTTTTTGAGGATATGTCTCACAACCTCTCCATGCCTCTGTCTAATTTGGTGTTCTCCATGTGACAGGAATAAGGAAGCATTTTGCCCTCCTTTTAAGAGTTAATAAGCCTATTTCTTTTGCTATCCTAACTTCATTCCTACCGAAACAGACCTGCTGCAACCCATTTTGGATTTTAAATCTGTCAAGAACTACTGTTTTTATCGTTTTTGTGTTGAGTGCTTTCTCATCTGTAATTTTTGCTGCATCCAATCCGAGCAAAAGTAGTTCACATATGCATGTTCTAACCGTTTTAAGCGCAGACTTCAATTTATTTATTAGATATGCCTATGCTGAATTTCTTGAAACGGAGAGTGCTTGGCAACCTGAGTGGTGTTTATTGCATTACCCCACTGACTGACTTGGACTGAATGTGGACTGATATGTGTTCTATTTGAGGCCTCCAGATGAAGAGCTAGTAGATTTATGACTGTTGCAGTTTTCATTGAAGAATGTGGACTACATAGAAAGATTTATCAAGATCACTGAAAACTTCAACAATGAAGCCAAGATTATGCTCAGTTCCTGAAAAAAGACCTGTGGCCCTCTACAGCTGTTTACACATAATCTGGTTCTCTTTTAGCTAAAGGGCAGCTAGAGTAGAGGGTGCGAGAGAAGAGGGAATCATGACATGGCAATACTGTTCCTGATTTTTCTGTCTCTGTTTTTTTCTTGTTGTCTTTCTGTTCTATAGGAGCTGGGGAAGTATGGCTTGCTCTATTACAATGCTTTATTTATGATACTTCCAACTCTGCTTTTAGCACATGTCACTGGAGATATGGACAAGGTAAGTCTCATGAACACACACACACACACACACACACACACACACACACACACCCACACACACAGAGTAAATAAATAAATAAATACATTCAGCCCAAGCACAGGCTGGATATAGGCTTTATTAGTTTATTGTTATATACAGTGCCTCGCAGCCATTTGATATCACATACCCGTCACTTGATTGTAACTACTTAACTAAAACGCTCCCACTAAAACACTTTCTTTTCCTTCCTTTTGTTTTGTTTTTAAACACTTGCTGTTTAAAGGGTTAGTTCACCCAAAAATGAAAATTCTGTTAATTAATTGCTCGCCCTTATGTCTTTCTAACCTGTAAGACTTTTGTTCATCTTCGGAACACAAATGAAGATATTTTTAATGAAATCTGTGAACTTTCTGTCTCTCCATTGACAGCCTCCACAACTACCACTTTCAAGCCCCAGAAAGGTAGTAAAGGCATGATAAATTTAAAGTGTTAAATAAACGTTTTCGCAAACAAAGCATTCGCATAACTTCATAAAACTGAGGTTAAACCACTGGAGTCACATGGATTACTTTTATGATGTCTTAACTACCTTTCTGGGGCTTGAAAGTGGGAGTTGCAGGAACTGTCAAAGGAGGGACAGAAAGCTTTCAGATTTAATTAAAAAAAAATCTTAATTTGAATTCCGAAGATGAACGAATGGATTACGGGTGTGGAACGACATGAAGGTGAGTAATTAATGACAGAATTAAAATTTTTGGGTGAACTTTAACCCTTTAAACAAGTGGATCCCACAACTGTTTAGCTTAATGAGCGACTGCAAATTGTGCCTTACGAAAAATTAAGCTTTAAACACCTTAATATTTTCATTGTTATGTTGGAAATCACTTTAATCAGAATCATTTATTTTAAGCTTGTGTCCATTTTTAGTTAAAGCTGTTTAGTTATTAAGCATTATATTAGGTAGGTTTTTTCCTTTGTGTTTTATATAATGACCAGTTGTAGGTGCTCTAGGCATCTTTTGTCCTTGATTGGTTTCCCCTATGTTGTAGTTGAAAAGAAAGTAAAAGTGACGCACGTTTGTTGCATTTTACCGTGAAATGAGTGTTCTGTGCCTTTTTAAAAAATCAACACATCAATGATTTATATCATCCTCCCGTGACCAACCCACAAATAATTGGTATGTTATTTTTTTAATTACTTGGCCCGCCCCGACTTGTGGATATTCCGCATCACTAGTCTACACTTAGCTAAAGAGATGCGCTATAATTTAAGACAATATTTACATTTGAATTGCTTAAATTTTCATTTATTTATCTTTTATAATTTGTCTGCTGTTTGTTTAATGTTTGTCTTTATCGGCTATTCTGTTTCAAAAATTGTATATATATATATATATATATATATGAGTTCTTTTCCAAAACGCTATAAATCCATTTCAATAGTTTTCAGGAAAATTACATTTTTTACCTAGACCCACACATTTTGTGAATATTCAATTTATCCTGTTAAAATGTTTTATTGGCTCAGTCTGAATATGTTGAACAATGATTATTAAATCAAACAACAATATTGTTTATGATAAATTAAAAGTTAATTTTTTTTTTCCAAAACGCTATAAATCCATCAATTTTTTCCAAAACTGTATGGTTTGTCTTTAAAAAAAAAAAAAACGAGAGCATGTAACATATAATCAGGGGCTCATACTATAAATTAAATTTAGTAACACATTTAGGCTAAAAGTCATTTGGTGCAGAACCTGAAAATAGTAATGATATCAATAGCTATTCAATAAGTTATTTAGTAATACATTCAGAGTCATTTTTAGTAAAGTGTCAAACCTGTAACAAGTAGGACCAATTTGTCCACTACATATGAGTAAAAAAAACAAATTATTAAAAATATTTAATAATGATAACGATATTCAAAAGTAGTGATGGGCACCCCTCCACCACACACACATACACACACACACATGCTTGTATAGGCTACACAGCATGTGAACAAAGCGGAGCGGCGTGACGCTTACATATAGGCTAAGTTTAAAAAAAACTTAAACATACGTTTCATATTTATGTTTTATAATATAGGCTAATGTTATTTTTTTTATTTCATCTATGTTGATTATATGAAAAGGGAACCGCATGAGATGAGTATGATAGGATCATAAGATGACCAATATATCGGAAAACATTTGGAATGGGTCAGACATGATTTTGACCACTTAAGTTTTGTTTAGTAGAAAGCCTTGCTTTAAAGTGAATTTCGTTTTGTATAAATTGTATCTTCATTTTAATCAATGTTTAATCAACAAATTGACTGGATTAATAATAAATAAATAAGAAGCAAATATAGCAGACATATAATCAGGACACGGAAGCGTGATCTGGAGAGCATCACATAAATGAACCGAAACACAGCGATACTTGCCTCACAATCCTGAGAAGTATATCTATAAAAAGCTTGAAATGTCTACATTTAAACAAAACAATAAAAAACGAAAAGAAATTGGCTACTCTCTGGGTATGTAGGCTAATTCAAAGTGTGCATTTCTCTCTATAGGCGCGTTCACTACTGCGAAGATGGCGAGTCAGCATAGTCAACTTTATCTTTTCAGCTATATCTGACAGAAAACACTAATTAAAAAATAAACAATTCAAAAGTTTCATGCATAGGCCTAATCATTACTTTTGTCGGTTCTTTGTGGCAAGCTTTATGCGTGAGATGCGGAATAGGCAATTAAAAAAATGCTCATTATGGTTTCTCTCCCATATTTAAATAATTAAATCAATATAAATATGTGATTAAACTTAAATGAACTACTACTAGTCGACTAGAAAACTCACTCATTTTGAGGAATAAATGAACATAAACAAACCTCTGTTCAGAGCGCCACCCTGTTGGATTGCGTAGAACGTTCACCGAATTCTGATTAGTCGAGAGGATTTATCGCGTTTAGGCTAAAAATAGGTTTGGCGCTTATCGCGTTTTGGAAAGAAACTGCATCTTGTAGTACATTTTAAACAAGGAAATATAGCGATTTGGCATGAAATGTTGATGGAGCAGTGAATAGTTTCAGTGCACAGCAAAATTACATGACAAACTCATTTTTTTTTTAAATGGCGTTTATCGCGTTTTGGAAAAGACCTCTTCATATATATATATATACATATTCTCTAGTGATGGCCTTCATGGATATTAGCCCATTAAAAAAATGTTTCTTGTTCTTGAACTAGTTGCACACAGGTAGTTTGGTCATGGTCAGTTATATATAAGATATTGTTTCTACATGCCAGTTTTTTCTAACAGTCCCATCTGTCAACAAGACCTCATACATACCCGTAGATGATCTGGCAACCACGAACACACCATCTGCTCAGCTGCAGTGAGCTGAGCTCACATTGCCAGGGAACACACACCATTAGTCGTTTGGAACGACTGTGCACGCTTGTCATAAATTCTTTTGAAATCATAGCAAGCTGACTGAGATAAATTTCAGCATGTCTGTTCCTGCCTGAACGCTTTTGCCATGAAGAAATAACTGCAATTTCTTAGTCAAAAAGTGTGCTAGTTGAATAAGCAGTGTGAGCACAAGGCTCAGTTGTTTGGGAGGTTAGGATGACAGGGCCCTGCTCCATGAATACCTCATTTTATTTAGCTCAGTTTGTTCACAGGGAGGCCCCAGTTTATTTGGCAGGCACTGCTTCAGGAAGGAGAGAGCACAGGAGGCAGTGTGTCTATGCACAAAGCCGCCATTATACCAGTCCGTGTAACTATCAGATTGAATGTAGTAGCTTATGAAGTTTTATTCTTTAGGTATATTCTTTTTAGGCGAGTTCTTCACCTGTTTTTAGATTTCTGTTGTTTTTAACCCTCCATTTGAATAGATTTTTTGCATTTTTAATGAAAAATTGTGGTTAATATGGAAAGTCTGTATGTGTGACATTTTACCATGCAAGATCTTGACCTACATGTTTATCTTACAAACTTTTGTGTGAAATTGAATGATTAACTAAGGCAATTACTCTGTTTATGGTTTTATAGTGTGTCATGTTTTTTTCATGCATCCCTAAATGTAGTTTTTCCCTCCTTAGGCTTTTGATTATGAAGGCTGGTCAGATGTACTTTTTATGAGTCAATTTATTCTCTCTTGTATAATGGGGTAAGTTGAAATAAAAACTTTGTATTTGGTAAATACTGGGACTGTCAAAGTTGATGCATGCTGTTTAAATATGTTTAATGCTGTTTATGCAGTTTGACATAACTGTTTAATTAAATTTGGTGTGATTACTAAAAAACTGACGGTCATTTTAATTTTCCCGATTTGGATGGTGTAATTGCCATCAAAATTCAACAAATGAAATATCACCAAAAAATGAAACCCCATTATAGAAATGCAAACACCAGTGGGCAACAGCAGGTTGCTGTCTTTACAGATATAAGTTTAAGTTGATAAAGTGCTGAGGAAGATTATTTTATTAATTCAATGCATTTTCTCATGGACTGCAGAAGTACTTAAAGCCCCTGATTATATATTGTAATGGATTGACTAACTTTTCGCATTGAGTATTAAGGTGCGGTCACATTTACCTCTGTTCTGCAAATTTTTGCTGGACAAATCCAGTCATTTCATTGGGAATCTGCATGTTTGGGGGTTTCCTGTGAAGGCAAAAAATTTCCCACAGACATTAAGCTCATGTTCAAGTTAGTCATGCAAATTCATTGCACTGACCAACAGAAAAGCTGCTTGGTTTGAAAGTGTTAGCTATGCTTTATATTGACAATTGACCTTTTTTGCCAGCCAAATTTCGCCAAGGTAACCGCACCTTTAGATTCATGATTTTAAGAATTCATCATTCAGCAACATTCATTCTATCTTCTGTTTCTTCATTTGCAGGTTCATTTTAATGTACTCCACTGTACTTTGCACTCAGTATAACTCTGCGCTAACTACTACCATTGTCGGCTGCCTAAAGGTAAGAATGTTTCTTAAACATACCAAGACACAAGACACTGCTTTTGCTATATTAATGACTTTTCTGTCCCTGCAGAATATATTAGTGACATATATTGGAATGGTGTTTGGTGGGGATTACATTTTCTCATGGACTAACTTCATTGGTCTGAACATCAGGTATGAAGTGAGCTTTTCCCAGAAGGAAACAGATGGGGGATGCCAGTGTTTCCCCTAGGATTTTTTGAAGGGGGGGTGGTAGATCCCTGAAACTTCTAGTGCCCGCTCTGGGCGTGTTACGGATATGTGGTGGGTTAGGGTCACAATATTTATAGGTATTTAGCAGTGATATTGTTGGGATTTTCTAGCTAATTGCCTAAACAAAATACGATAGCATTATAATATAACAATATGTAATGACAAAGTTTAAAGTAGCTTAACTTAATTAAAAACATAAAAAAGCAAAACACACCTGATGCACATTTAGAGCACTATGAAATCGTTTTAAATTTTTTTTCCCAAAAATCCGTTTTTTTCCGTTTTAATTAAAAAATGTTGGACTTGTTGTGAAAATGTCTGATTAATTGAAATCATTAAACTTACAAATATTAGACTTGTACAACATATGAAATGTTTTTTTTCTTCACACAAATTAGGTGTTTTTTTTCAGGTAATCAAAAACATGAATTTATTTTAATTATATGAAATTAAACAACTTTTGTCAAACAACGTGTTGCACAATGAGCTTTGCTGTTAAAATTAAAAAATGGAAGAAAATTGTGATTATTCCTTAAGTTTTGATGATGATTTATTTGTATTAGTGTTAGTATTATTACATTGAGACGTATCTATTGTACAACAGTAATATGTTTCTGGCAAGTTAAACCGGACTTTTAATTTGACGGGTTGCCGTGAAGACCTTTGAGTTTCTGTGTTTAACATGACGATAGTTTTTCTCAAATGAAGCGGTTAAATGCTCACGAAGTGGCTTTCAGAGCGGATCTAGAGACTGGAGATGAAGTTCATGCATTCGTGTCCTCATATAGGCAAAAAACAGCGCGAGCGTCACACGTGCTTGAGTGTGTTTGTGTGGTAAAGTTAAAGCTACACTGTGTAACTTTTTTAGTTTATTCTTAGCTAAAAACACTTAGTTCTTTCAAAAATATATGTGCTCATTAATGTATATTTACTTCAAGTAATAAAGTATTCTCGTGAGTGTATAATATGCCATTGAAAATACATACGGGTGAGGGGTTCTAATGTCGGTCGCCATGTTGCCCCTCCATCTTGAAAGTACTTTAGCCAAAGAGGGACATCAAGCTTCGCATTTCGCGTTTCAACACTCGATGGCACCGTGTCGAGGAGGTCGTACTGGAAGCCATGTTAATCTTGGACTTCATTGGCCACCGTAGGAGTTAAAACGAAATCGAAATTGAGAGGAACAGAAACTAATATTCACTGGATGGTCATATACCTTTTCACCGCTAGATGGGGGTAAAAATCACACACTGTAGCTTTAAATGAAACTGCGCGTCGTCTGCACCATTCATTCACACTGAACATGCAGGATTCGTATTTAAATAGTCTTTTTGCGGTTTAATATTCACACACGTCTTTATAGCGTTTTAATTTCAAGTGTACTGAACTGGTTTTTATTTAGTCATAAAAAAAGACAAATACCGGGAAATTCCCTTTTTTGACTGGATTCCGCGATTACGTCTGCGCTTTCTTATCATATAGGGCCCTACACATTCTTTGTTCTTCGTTTTATATAAGTAGAGTTTAAGAAACTTGCTTTTGTGTAATTAAAAGGTACACCGCCATTTTACTCCGACGAAAATGACTTGAACGCACTGCCCTTGTAAATACGAACTTCCCACGAACTTCCCACGAACTTCCCAGGAGGACTTGAACGCAGGAGCTTAAGGGGGTGACATAACCACCCCCCCCCCAAAACAAAACAACAGCATGGTAGGGGAAACACTGGATGCATGAATTCATTGTGATGCTAATGATAAATGTACTTGTCTTTTCAGTATTGCTGGCAGTCTGGTGTATTCCTACATTACCTTCACAGAAGAGCAGACCACCAAACAGAGTGAGAATGCAAACAAGCTAGAGGTCAAGGGGAAAGTGGCTGTATGACCAATGGTTGGATGCTGCAAAGCTGTGTCTGTAAGTTTTTTGTATTTCTTGCAAGAGCAAGTAGGCAGAAGTCACTCCTAGGATTTTCTTGTTTGTTTTTGTGATATGAAGAAGATACTGACTGTTAAAGCTACAGCAGGTGCAGGCAGGACATCGTCTCAAATGAAAGAGCTTCAAACATACTGGAATATATGTTGTTCCAGAGTAAATATTTGCCTGTTAATTTTCACTTCTGTGAAGAAGTTGTCCATTACAAATTAATGGAATAAACTGTTTTCCTTGGCATGTTGGACACTTGATAAAATGGGAATGATGACATTATTGTTGAAACACCTGTTGTATTGCCTATTGTAGAGTACTTTAAAATGTGTGTTTTAGTCCGTAAGACTATTTATTCCTTATGAGAGATTGTTTTATTGTTAGGATTGGAAATTGGTTTTATTGTTGGGTAAAATGTTTTCCTAGCTATGAAAAGGGAGTTATTTGATACTTTTTTTAAATAGTTATTTGACAGTTCTGGTACCCTGTTGAGTTTTACATGAATGTTCCTTCAAAACCTGAATGGTACATTGAATGTGAGTGTTTAAAATAAGGTACATGTGTGCATCTTAAGAGTATCTTGATAAGCTTTAAAGAAGAAATATATTTTAAGCATCGTCAGTGTTAGTGTTCAACTGGACCATTTCTTACAACTGCTTTTGTATTTGGGAATGGGATGCAGTATCTCCATTTGCTTTGTACTGATGGAATCATGGTTGTTTAAAGGCAAATGGTGTAGTAATTGCACTTTAACAGTTTACAGCTTTTCTCAGTTGTCAGTGATTTAAAATGAGTATTAGCTTTTGCAATAACATTGAAATACAAGCTACAAGAACATTTCAGTATTTTGATCTGTCTTTGTTAAACATTATTATGGTTGGGATGAATCAAAGATAATTTTTTTTCCCCTCATACTTGTGTTGGCATTTTTGACCATTTGATAACATCACAGGTTTCTCAGTAATGTTTTGTGCTATACTTGTTTTACATCTGGATATCCTGATGTATTCTGCAGTTACTGAATGACTGTCCATTCTAATTCATGTATCCACTTTTTGAATAATTTGTTTGTCCATTGCTTTGAGATTCTGTTTTACAAATAAAGTGCATTTTTGCGCTTTATTTTTATCCTATGATGTCTTCAAAGGCATTTTTGTTGCAGATATATGTTGTTCAACTTGTTCTTTTTATTGCTGATTTTTTTTCATGTTTTTATACAGTTTAGTTCAAGAAACTGTCAAATTCATGTCTGCAAATGCTCAGTGATTGTATCAGTGAGAAACGGAAATGTTTAACATTTAAAATAAAACCTCAATTCAAAGAATCTGTCCTTTTATTTCATTTTCTGATAAATTAAATAAATGCTTTTCTTTTAAAAAAAAAATTTCTCATCGTCTATTCCTTCTGTGGCAATAAATTGTGTACTACTTTCCCTACAGTTCAAGTCAAGTCAAGTCATCTTCATTTATATAGCGCTTTTAACAATGGATTGTTTCAAAGCAGCTTTACAGAGATAAACATATAATTTAAGGTAACAGATTGTTTTGGCATTATAGCGGTTCTTGAATAATGTTATTTCCAGCTAAAGTTAACTTTGATTGATTCACCTCCGTCGAAATGATCAGACTTTTAAACGCGAACCTGTGATTAACGCTGACGGCGTTCACATGCTCATTCAGAATTGATTCTATAGTTATGTGCTTTTTAAAATATGTGCGCAGGTTTATAATTCATACAACCCAGCCTAAACAAACTACTTTTCTTGCCTATAAATTTTGATACAGAATTTTGTTTTATTTTATCACTTCGGGGTACGCGAGCCGGAATTCACAACGCTTTATCTGTAGAGTGGGGAAGGGATCCTCCATAGGGAGAGGATAGTGGATACTTCAACACTGCATTGTCATCGGGTCCAGGCGGATCTCCTTCGTCAGATCTGGACACGGCCTGGATCCGGCAGGCTGCGGGAAAACCTCGGGATAAACAAAGACACTAATATTAGCGTAGATGCCATTCTTCTTATGATGTAGCGAGTACATCAAGATTTAAGGGAAGTGTTCCCAGTTCCGGCTGACCTAATCTATGCAGCCTAACATTGAATTTATAGAAGTCTATAGTGCGTTATGTGTATGCTAGGTCAAAGAGATGTGTTTTTAGTCTAGCTTTGAACTGACAGAGTGTGTCTGCTTCCCGGACAATGGTAGGAAGACTGTTCCAAAGTTTTGGTGCTAAATAGGAAAAGGATCTACCGCCTGCAGTCGATTTAGATATTCTAGGTATTATCAACTGGCCGGAATTTTGAGATCGCAATAGACGTGAAGGACTATAATACGTTAAGAGCTCGCTCAAGTACTGCGGAGCTAAACCATTTAGTGCTTTGTAGGTAATCAACAATATTTTAAAATTTATACGATGTTTAATAGGGAGCCAATGCAGTGTTGACAGAACCGGGCTAATATGGTCATATTTCCTGGTTCTGGTAAGAACTCGAGCTGCGGCATTTTGAACTAGCTGTAGTTTATTTATTAAGCGTGCAGGGCAACCACCCAGTAGAGCATTACAATAATCTAGCCTTGAGGTCATGAACGCATGGACTAATTGTTCCGCATTTCCCAATGAGAGCATATGGCGTATTTTAGATATATTTTTAAGATGGAAAAATGCAGTTTTACAGATACTAGACACGTGGCTTTCAAAAGAAAGGTTGGTATCAAAGAGCACACCCAGGTTCCTAACCGACGACGAAGACTTGACAGAGCAGCCATCAAGTGTTAGACAGTATTCTGGGTTATTACGTGTGGAAGTTTTTTGTCCAATAATTAGAATCTCTGTCTTTTCAGAATTTAGTAGTAGGAAATTACTAGTCATCCAATTTTTTATATCAGCTATGCATTCCGTTAATTTTGTGAATTGGTAAGTTTCGTTGGGTTTTGAAGAAATATACAGCTGAGTATCATCGGCATAACAGTGAAAGCTAACTCCATGTTTCCTAATGATATCTCCTAATGGTAGCATGTACAGAGTGAACCGCAGCGGTCCTAGTACTGAGCCTTGTGGTACGCCATACTGAACTTGTGATCGATAAGACATCTCTTCATTTACTGCTACAAACTGATAACGGTCAGATAAGTATGATTTAAACCATGCTAGTGCAATTCCACTAATGCCCACATAGTTTTCTAGTCTATTTAAAAGAATGTTGTGATCAATTGTGTCAAATGCAGCACTAAGATCAAGTAACACTAATAGAGAGATACAACCACGATCGGATGATAAGAGCAAATCATTTGTGACTCTAATGAGAGCAGTCTCAGTACTATGGTACGGTCTAAATCCGGACTGAAAATCCTCGCAGATATCATTTCTTTCTAGAAAGGAACACAGTTGTGAAGATACTGCTTTTTCTAATATCTTTGACAGAAAAGGCAGATTCGAGATCGGCCTGTAATTGACTAATTCTGTAGGATCAAGTTGTGTTTTTTTAACAAGCGGTTTTATCATAGCCAGTTTAAAGGTTTTTGGTACGTATCCTAGAGACAAAGATGAATTAATGATATTAAGAAGAGGATATATGACCTCTGGAAACATCTCTTTCAGTAGCTTATTCGGTATAGGATCTAACATACAAGTTGTCGATTTAGATGAATTAACGAGTTTGCAGAATTCTTCCTCTCCTATAGCAACAAATGAATCAAATTTTTCTCAGGGAGACTACAATGCACTTCCTGATGCGATACTGTGGTAGACGGTTGCATAGTTATAATTTTGTCCCTGATATTATCAATCTTATAAGTGAAGAAGTTCATAAAGTCATCACTGCTGTGTTGCTTGGACACTTCTGAGCTTGAAGCTTTCTTTTTCGTTAGTTTAGCCACTGTTTCAAATAAATACCTTGGATTATGTTTATTTTCTTCTAATAGGTTTGAAAAATAAGCAGATCTAGCAGCTTTTAAAGCCTCTCTGTAAGCAATCGAGCTCTCTTTCCACGAAATCCGAAATACCTCTAGTTTAGTTTTCTTCCAGTTGCGCTCCATTTTTCTGGCTGCTCTCTTAAGGGCCCGGGTGTGCTCGCTGTACCACGGCGTTGGGCTATTTTCTTTAATCTTCTTTAAGCGCAACGGAGCAACTGCGTCTAAAGTGCTGGAAAAGAGAGAGTTAAACGTTTCTGTTGCAATATCAAGTTCTTCTAAGCTATCCGGGATGCTGAGATGATGAAACTGATTAGGAAGATTATTGATAAAGCAATCTTTAGTGGCAGAAGTTATAGGTCTAACGTATTTATAACACGGAGTCGGCTTTGCAGCCTTGGCTAAATGTAATTTACATGAGACTAGATAATGATCTGAGATATCATCGCTCTGCTGCAGAATTTCAACGGCATCAACATCTATTCCATGTGATAATATTAGATCTAGAGTATGATTACGACGATGAGTAGGTCCTGACACGTGTTGTCTAACTCCAATTGAGTTTACAATGTCTTTAAATGCCAATCCCAATGCATCTTTTTCATTATCTACATGTATATTAAAATCACCAACAATTAGTACTTTATCTGCAGCCAATACTAATTCTGATAGAAAGTCCGCAAATTCTTTGATAAAATCTTTATGGTGCCCTGGTGGCCTGTATACAGTAGCCAGCATAATTCTCAAATGTGATTTATCGTTTACACTATATATTTTTACATTAAGCACCAATACTTCAAAAGAAGTATATTTAAAGCTAGATTTCTTAGTGGTTTTGAAAATATTACTATAAATTACAGCAACACCTCCCCCTTTGCCTTTCAGACGAGGTTCATGTTTATAACTGTAATCTTGTGGGGTTGACTCATTTAAAATAATGTAATCGTTTGGTTTTAGCCAGGTTTCTGTCGAACACAGCATATCAAGATTATAATCTGAAATCATATCATTAACTATGAGAGATTTTGAAGTAAGGGATCGAATATTCAGCAACCCAAGCTTTATCATTTGCTCATCTGTATTATATCTGTTTTTTATTTGTTGAACATCAATTAAATTTTTAACCTGACGTTTTTTGGATTTCCAAATTCGGGGAGCAGACACAGTCTCTATATGATGACATCTAGGTGAAAGAGACTCTATGTGATGGGATTTATCTGACCTTGGTGACGTGAGGCCGCTAGCAGACGGTCGGTTTAGCCAGTCTGTCTGCTTCCTGACCTGAGCCCCAGATTGTCATGTTTTATCTCTAAGACTATGAGCCAAATTACTAGAGAGAAGAGCAGCCCAGGAGGGATGGATACCATCTCTTTTCAACAGATCAGGCTTGCCCCAAAATTGAATTCTATATGATTTGTGTTACATAAAATCACATGAATTGTCTAACAAATACAAATTTATGGGATGATTATAGTATCAAAATGATTAACACGTGCAAGCACACTTATCAATGAACTTGATACATGTTGCAGACATGTTTTATCCATGCCTTTCAACTTGCGTGTGCAAAATTCAAAATTGAATGTGAAGCAATTTGTTCAAATAGAGACATTTTTGTGGATACAAATGTTTTCCTTTGTATTAGTGTATCATAATTTGCACATACAACACAGAAGATGTGCATGTGTGGATCAGGTGACACGCGTGCATTCATTGACGTCTTTTCTGAGTCGATCTCATTTGATTCATTTGGATTTTGAGACTTTCTTTTCGGGGTTTTTAAGCATTTCACAACCCACACACAAACAACTACAAATGAATAGGCCTGGTGCTAATTATTAATGTGTGCACAACTACCCATCTATTTGACAAATTCACAAATGTGCGTCACTACATTTAAACTAATACAATACAACTTGTGTGTGCAAAATCCAAAATCACATGAATGTGCAGCATTTTGTACAAATAGAGACATAGTTGTTAATACAAAACCTCGATTTTGTATTAATGTAGGCCAGAATTTGTGCATGCAACAAGTAAGATGTGCATTTGTGGATCAGGTGACACGCGTGCATTCATTGACTCGTTTCTGAGTCGATCCTATTTGATTCATTTGGATTTTGAGACTTTCATTTCGCGGGTTTCGCCTGGCAAGATCCACACACACTGTCTGAGAAAAGCTGCTACCACTAGATGGCAGTGTTCTGCTAAAACAGACAACGGCAGCATAATCAAGCGTTCTTCCGCATTTAAGACGCTTAATGAGAGTGATATTGATGCACCAAATTTAGTACACAATAATATAGGCCTACCTTATTAATAAAGCATACTTTATTGAGGCAAACAGATAACATCAGATTATGAACAACACCCATAGAAAACCATTAGTTGCATGTTCAATACGGTATATTGGCTATTGACTATTGAGTTTAAATATCACCGTCTTACGGCATGACGTTAAGCTTTTTCTTTATAATATGCTCTATGGGAGGGATATATATCCTACAGACAAGAGACTACATGAACGCAACGAACGGCGTTTCAAATTAATGGCATTTTCCTTCCCGTTAAAAAAAGGTGAAATTTCGCAGTTGCGTTCATATTATATGCTTATTTTTATCTGACTACACAATGTATACATAGTATACAAGCTTTGGAATTTGAAAATGTCTGTTTTTAAATATTAAAGACGATTTTCGCAGTACATTTGTTTTCCCTTGACCCTTAGGCTAAGCCACTGTTATAGGCTATAGTCTTACTATAGCACGATGAGTTTTAACAATATGCAACCATTGTATATCGACATGAAATATTAATTGAAAATCAACTGGCGTAGGGGGCCTGTAGCTGCATTTCTACATGAGAATGCTTTGACGCGCTAACCACAGCTCATGATGCACAAGGGAACGTCTGCCAATTTCACTAACTGTGTTAAAACCACTGAGCTATATAATGTCATTCTATATAGATCAGTGGTTAAAACGTATAATTTGTTTTTATTCAAATTACTTTTAAAATTTAATAACAGACATTTTCAAATTCCAAAGCTCGTAGAATGTTTCTGTAAGACTGACTTACAAGTAAAATTTGGACAATACTTCCCCTCATGTAGCCTGTATTCTGCAGAAAAATACTGTAATTCACCAAAAGGGTTTTTTCATGCAAAATGGTTGTAGTATGTTCCTATAGTGACCAGACTGGCTTACTACAGGTGCAATTGTCCCAATACCTCCCTTCATGTAGCCTATTTAAACAATTATTATTTTATATAAAAATTACTGTAATTAACCAAACGGGTTTTTGGTGACTTAGCCTACTACAGGTGAATAATGTAAAATTTCACCTGACTTAGGAACGTAGGCTACTACAACCTTTGGAACATGAATAGAAAAACAATTTACAGTAATTTAAAAAATTGTACCGTTTAATCGAGATATTGGCTGGACATACAGTAACAGTAGGCTAAGTCAGTCTGCCCACTAGACTTCCAAGGTTATAATATAACCTTGGAAGTATGTTCATTTGAATGAATGACTGGACGTTTATATATTTTTTTTTACTGAGTGGAATTTGCAGATGGTCCCTTTATAAAATGTGGCGAATATTAAAACTAAAACTTACTTCACTGCGCTCTCGGACCGGTTGCTCTCCCATTCACATGCAAAGTTAAACGCAACTGCAGGATTTCATGTTAAGCTTTTTCTTTTTAACAGGCTCGGGAAGGAAAATTGTATTAACTTGAAACGCCGTGCGTTGCGTTCATGTAGTCTCTTGTCTGTAGGCTATATAGTTTTCATCCCATAGAGCATATTATAAAGAAACAGCTTAGGCCTAAAGTCAATGCAGGGTGATATTTAAACTCAGTAGCCAATCCACCTTACTGACCATGCAACGCGCGATTGCACGTTAAGCGTTTTATAATGGTTTTCTACGGGTGTTGTTCATAATCTGATCTAATGTTTGCCTCTATAAAGTATGCTTTATTAATAAGGTAGGCCTATATTATTGTGTACTAAATTTGGTGCATCAATATCACTCTCATTAAGCGTCTTAAATGCGGAAGAACGCTTGATTATGCTGCCGTTGTCTGTTTTAGCAGAACACTGCCATCTAGTGGTAGCAGCTTTTCTCAGACAGTGTGTGTGGATCTTGCCAGGCGAAACCCGCGAAATGAAAGTCTCAAAATCCAAATGAATCAAATAGGATCGACTCAGAAACGAGTCAATGAATGCACGCGTGTCACCTGATCCACAAATGCACATCTTACTTGTTGCATGCACAAATTCTGGCCTACATTAATACAAAATCGAGGTTTTGTATTAACAACTATGTCTCTATTTGTACAAAATGCTGCACATTCATGTGATTTTGGATTTTGCACACACAAGTTGTATTGTATTAGTTTAAATGTAGTGACGCACATTTGTGAATTTGTCAAATAGATGGGTAGTTGTGCACACATTAATAATTAGCACCAGGCCTATTCATTTGTAGTTGTTTGTGTGTGGGTTGTGAAATGCTTAAAAACCGCGAAAAGAAAGTCTCAAAATCCAAATGAATCAAATGAGATCGACCCAGAAAAGACGTCAATGAATGCACGCGTGTCACCTGATCCACACATGCACATCTTCTGTGTTGTGTGTGCAAATTATGATACACTAATACAAAGGAAAACATTTATTCACAAAAATGTCTCTATTTGAACAAATTGCTTCACATTCATTCAATTTTGAATTTTGCACACGCAAGTTGAAAGGCATGGATAAAACATTTCTGCAACATGTATCAAGTTCATTGATAATTGTGCTTGCACGTGTTAGTCATTTTGATACTATAATCATCCCATACAAATTAAACCGCTTAAGATTAATATCAGGGGGAACAATCATGGCAGAGGTAAGAGTAATTTGTTGAAGAAAACACAAAAGTCTCAAGTAATGTTAAATACAGATCATGTCCATTCAAAACCTGTTCTAAAAACATGAATTTATAAGAGAGCCCATGGTTTGAATTCTCATGCAGTTTTTAGTTCTACAAACTGGCTGCTTATGGGATTTCAAGAAGCAGACACCCATGTTGTGACCTGATCCATGTAAAATAAAATGCTGCAAGTGGTAAAAAATAAACCAGTGATTCTTATGTAAGTGTATGTTACTTTGAAAAAAAAAAAACATTTTTTTTATTTGAAACATACTGCAGAAGCTGAAACGGGCAGATTCTCAAAAGCTAGTACTTGATTTTTTTATTACATATGTAATTACTTTATTTTGGGACTATGTTTGGATAACAAAACGAGTTCATTTAGCAAACCGACACGTCTGATTTCAGGTTTTATATTATATATTTTAAAATGAGCCTAAAGAAAATGAATTTTGAAATATTCTTACATTGATAATTACGATTTCCAAATACTATACTTGTCAACTTTTTGCAGGACTTTTATTTTGTAGTACTCACAATAGTCCAGCTCTGCTCATTTTCAGAGTTGAGAATTAAACACATTTACTATCGCTGGCTTCACAGAACAGAACCCACAACAACAACTATGGCGGAGGTGAGAGAAATGTGACAAATTACAGCAAATAACCCACTTGTGCGGTCAACATAGCCGTTTAATAGATGTAACTTACTTTTAAATGTTAAACGGTTTAAGGATGACGTGCTTCTTAACATTCAGCCCTGCATAGTTAGCAAACAAGTTAAGGCGCCCAATTTGAATGTGTTAGCAGTTAGCTGCTAACTTGTTGCCTCTTTGCGCTAAACTCGCCTCTAGTTTATTCCTCTGTGTTTTTATTAAGGAAAACGAACACTTGTTAATCAGTTATAACCCAGTCTATTCTGTTATTTGGACTCCCGTTCTTTTACACGAGGTTATATGTGGTTTAGCTTATTTGCTTCTGACTGTAACTGATAATAATTCATAATCAGGTCATACTATCATCTGTTCTCTTATGTTTTTTGTTCTTAAAGGTTGACGTATTATTTTATAATAGGCCCGAACATTTAATTTTAATTCTCGTTTCAGCCCTCCCTAAGTGGTTCTGGCACTGAAGGTAAAGAATTAAGTTTTTTTGTATTGATTCATTTGTTTTGACTAGCAATAACAAATTCAAGTAGGCTGTAAAGCCCACTTTCATAATGTGTACTTTTAATATATCAATAATATATTGTACATGTACACACACACACACACACACACACACACACACACACATATATATATATTGTATTAATATATAATTATATTAATTAATAAAAGAAATGTCTGGGATAAACAGGAGCAGATCCAGTGGTGCAGGATGAGGACAGGGACTTTGATCCTTCAGCAGACATGCTCGTACACGACTTTGATGATGAGCGGACTCTGGAAGAGGAGGAAAAGCTGGAGGGAGAGAAGAACTCCAGCGCCGAAATTGATGACCTAACTCGAGTATGGGCCGCCTGTTCTTTTCTAGAATTTATGATGATGCTCATTAAATAACTTTCATAGGTCTCAATTCACTATGGGTTTGTAGGAGGGCGATATGCCCATCGAGGAGCTTCTGAAATTATATGGCTACAGCACTGGTGGGTCTCCGGAGGAAGAGGATGGAGATGTTCAAGAAGAGGATACTTCAGATAATACTTGCAGCAGCTATAGTAAACTCAAAGTAAAGATCTATATGAAAAACATCTAATGTATATATTGTATACTCCTAGTATGATTTTGTGTTAATAAATGTAAATCCATTTACTGCCGTGGATGTCAGGAGGAGGAGAGGCGAGAGCTTTCTGATCAGGAGAATGAGGATGTGCAGTCGTCCAGTGATGAGCCTCCGTCCAGCAGTGTGTCTCACAGCACAGCTCAACTTATCTGGCATCGGCCATCCAATTACTTTGAAGGTATGATTATCAATATTACATTATCAATATTACATATCATATCAAGCTCATTTTATACAAGAAGTGAAACAGCATGCTGTAGAGCTTAAGTATGAACTGCCATGTTATACATTTTTCTTTAGGGAGGTTTTAGATATACAGTAGTCAACATTTGAAGTAGATCATGGAAAAAAGAAAACCGAGTATGGATCAATATGGTGTTTCTAGACTTTTGCCCCTAGTTTCCAAAAATATTAAATTAAATGATAGCATTAATAAATAAGAATTAAGAATATGTTATCACTTTGAGAAAACCAATAGAGAAAAAAAAATATTTACAGGTGACTGCACTACATACCAAATATAATGCTGAAAATAATGCTGTATGAACCCTTTATGTCAAATATGGTCAGAACAATCTACAGATAACATGTTTGGAAATTTGAGGAAATTTGAAAAGTATGGAATTCCAAAATAGAAAATGTTTAGGAACTCTGTACATAAATAAAATATCATTAGACATAGACACACTCTACCATTCAGTTTATCGCCATGGATTTAAGTGACAGTATAAAGACGTTTGTAGGCATTGTTTCACAGACGGCTTAGATTAAGGCAGGATTAGGACTTAGTTCACTAAGGAAATTTAAATAGTTTTAATAAATGTGCCATAGAAAAAAACATGTGATATTTTAACGGGTGATAATTTTCTGTTTATCTAAGAGTCATGAAAAATGTATCAAGGTTTCCACAAAAATATTAAGCAGCTGTTTTCAACATTAATACTGTTTTAATAATCAGAAATGCTTACTGAACAATAAATCATATTATAATGATTGTTGAAGAATCACACAGAAGATTGGAGTAATGGATGCAGAAAAAATCAGCTTTGCCATCACAGGAATAAATTACATTTATTTAATTATTTCAATTACAAAGGCAGCCTTGTTGAGCATAAAGTGACTGTTCATGTTTCTGAAAGAAATCTACTGACCGTAAACATATTATTTGTAATATCAATTATTTCAAATGTAAGAAATGTACACTTGCACAGATGTTTTTCACTTATACCATCTAGTAGATGATTAGTAGAACCAGCAGATGGCGTTACAGATTCAGAGTCTTAACTAGAACCATTTGATTCACTTTGTATTTTATAGGGGACGAAGAAGAATCCGAAGATGATGATTATATATTAACTGAAGATTGGAAAAAGGTAGACTCTAGATGATTTTCTCTCAAATTATAATTGTTTAAACGGATTTCAGACATTTGGATTTTTTCTTCTGTCATTCATAGGAGATCATGGTTGGTTCAATGTATCAAGCTGAGACTCCTGTTGGCCTGTGTAAATATAAGGACAATGAAAAAGGTGTCAGAACTGAAGGATATGCTGATTTAGATGTTTCTTGTATACTACACTTAATATGTATACAAGGCCTTTAGAAGTATATATATTAGGCTATGTATAGTTTTTCTTCATCTTTTTGTCTCTTTAATTCTAATTTAGTTTATGAGAATGATGATCAGCTTTTGTGGAATCCAGAGTTAGTTCCAGAGGAAAAGGTTGTAGAGTTTTTATCCGAGGCCTCTAAACACAGTGGAGAAGAGGCTGGTGTCCATGCCATTCCTGAAGGATCTCACGTCAAAGACAATGAACAGGCAGGTCACCATCCAATGACGTATTCCCTTAATTCATGTCGCTGATGCCTTTTGAGATCATATTGTAACCTGACTGCAATTTATTTGATCATATTTCAGGCTCTTTATGAATTGTTTAAATGCAACTTTGATGCAGAAGAAGCTTTAAGAAAATTGAAATTTAATGTGAAACCTGCCCAAGGTAAGTGTTTGTCTATGTAACAGTTATTTTTTATAATATAATGTGATTGACATAATCATGTTAATTAGGGATGCTCATGATTCCTGTTTAACTGTTAACCGAGAGTAAGAATTTTGACTGATTAATACTTAATATATTAATAGTATCAGTTAAACAGTTTAAAAAGTAATTTAAGTAAATGTGTAATTTAATAATTTTTCAAGATATTATAAAACGTTTGCTGCATGGTTAAAAAATATACTACACATAAAAAATTGCGTTTTTGAGAGAGAAAAAAACATGGCATTTTATTCTTCAGAAATTTTAGTTCCCCTCACTCCAACAACAAATCCTTTAAATTGAATGGTATTCAGAACAGCTGTTGAGCAGTCAGTCAGTGTTACTCTTCATATGTTTGGTTGACTATTTTATTTTGATAATGAACAGGCTGCGATGTCAAGTTAGCAATACAATACTATAACTATTTTGCGCCTGCTCAGATTGTTTCCTTATAACAGCGAAAACAACTTAAAATACTCAATTTATGGTCATACAGGATAAGGGTAAGACATAATTCGTAACTGTTTTGTTTGTGTACACTCACAATAAAAACAAATCAATGTGCTTTTGTAAAGAGAACAATCAGGGGGTATTCCAGAAAGCACACATGTGACACACCTGGGTAAATCTACTCCGATTAAAAAAAACGGATGACCTCAGCTTTCGGTTCCAAAAACTGAGGCAACTTTTTGGTTAAGCGAGTAACCATAGCAACTCATTCTCTGAATATTACCTAGCAAGTTAGGGATTATTACAAAAAATATTTTTTTGTCTACTGTAAATTGTTATGATAAGCTTATGTTCAAAGAGATGGAAATAAAACAAACATTTTGACTTCTAACATCAATTTTTATAATGTCTGTTTAAAGCTTCACTGGTCATAATGTTCTGAAATTCTATTTACATGGGGGCCTTTTGCAGCAAATATTGATTTGTGATTTGTTTGACTAATTACTAAACAATAAATCAGATAAAAAGTTTGAATCTATTAACAGCTTTAGTAAAAACTATTTGGCTTCTGCATGATTTTGATTTGTAGCAGCAGCATGTTCTTTTCAAAACTCTTGACTTCTGTCTTGTAATGTTTATTTTTTTCAGAATGTTATTTTGGGAAATCTAAAAAGGTACCAGCTTAAGCGCAAGAAGCATCCAAGCCTGTGATAATGGAGCTCTCATTATGTCAGTCAACATTCTCTCAATGTGCCACCTTAACTCAAATCTCTCTCTCCCTCAGAGGAAATGTCAGTTTGGACGGAAGAGGAGTGTCGAGGTTTTGAACAAGGACTTAAAGCTTACGGGAAAAATTTCAGCTCAGTACAAGTAAACAAGGTATAGTCCCATTCCTCAGCTCCTCGTTTCAAAACCTATTAGGATTGAATAACAGTCTTTACTGTTCGATTAGTGAATCATTTAGAGGGATCAGTTGGTGAACTTGGCTGTTTTTATTGTTCACATAGGTAATTTTTACTTAATTAAAATTTTCCAGGTGAGAACTAGATCTGTAGGGGAAAGTGTGGCCTTTTATTACATGTGGAAGAAATCTGAGCGTTATGATTTCTTTGCACAGCAAACCAGGCTTGGAAAAAGAAAATACAGCCTTCGTCCCGGTGTCTTGTAAGTCAAGTCATCAGTACCATGTGGCACATTAAAGGTCACAAGTGCTCTAATTAAACTCTGTGTGCATAGAATCAGATGCTGTGTAAGGTCATATCATTCCGTGTGTTTGTTTGGCATTACAGGGATTATATGGAGCGTATTTTGGACGAGAGGGAGAGCTCTGAGTCCAGTGGATCTTCTTCTGTTCCTCCTCCCACCTCTTCAAACTGCTGCAAACACCCATCAGAGCCAGAGAGTGACTCAAACGCTCACAACGGTCAGGCTCACCATTACTCCAGTCTTCAGTCACATGATTATTCAGAAAACATTCCAATATGCTGATTTCTTGTATAACATTTACTATATCCACTTACTATATGGTTAGGTTTGGGTTTGGTTGCTTGCAATTACTGTTATTACTATAGTAAGTACATGTAACGTGTTACAGGGACACTAAAATTGTGTTACCCATTTTTCTTCAGAATTCGGTAAAACTTTACAATATGGTCTCTGTCAACATTAGTTACTACATTAGCTAACATGAACTAAGAATGAACTTCTACAGTATTTATTAATCTTAGTTACATTTATTCATTTTACATTTATTCATTTAGCTGACGCTTTTATCCAAAGCGACTTACAATTGCTATATATGTCAGAGGTCGCACGCCTCTGGAGCAACTTATGGGTTAAGTGTCTTGCTCAGGGACACATTGGTGTCTCACAGTGGATTCGAACCCGGGTCTCTCACACCAAAGGCATGTGTCGTATCCACTGCGCCTTTATTGCACTGCGAACGAACATTAACAGAGGTTAATAAATGTAGTAAAAATATATTGCTCATTGTTAGTTAACTAGTATTAACAAATGCCATAATATAAAGTTACCCAGAATTCTTTACTATTACTTTTGATCAATTCAAATTACTATCAATTGACCAATTTAATATTTGTGGAATAAAAGTATTAACAATCACAATTTGTTTTACCCTAAGCAGGATTATGATCGTATCACAATCCACAGTTCTTTTTTCATGTTGGTTTTGTGCAACTGAGCAATACAGCCAAAATAATTAGCCTATTTAAAAAATGCGGCCCATCAAGGTAAAAAAAAGAGAAATAAAATAAAATGACCAAAATGTTTTTTTATTGTTTTTTACAGGTGTAGGGAACCATTCCTCCAAGGATCTTCTCTGCGTCACAGATGAGATATCTCAGAAAGATGTCTCTGCCACGTGTCCAGATATTTCCATAGCAAACACACCACCCCACTCTAACCCTGACACCAGCAGCCCGAGCGCACAAGTCATGGAGATCACAGTCAAACAGGAGGAAGATGAGCACTCTGGACGACCTCTGAAAAGGCTTAGGACTGAAACAGACCCTGACAGTGAAGGCTCTGTCCCCCACAATGAAACAGAAACCATCTGACTTATCAGCAAAAGCCCAGAAGAAGAAAAAAAGGCTGAACTGCAGGCACACAACTCCTGACCTCAGATGAGGGTGTTTGATGCTGGGAGATAGAATCTGTTTGTAGCATGAAGGTAGCCCCAGAAGTGTGTGTGAATTTCAGGGATGCAAATGAAGCACATTTATGTCCTCTTATTACTGCCGCTGAGCTCAGTTTATACGTTAAACAGTCACGGTAGACTTTCATTTCAGACCGTAACTCTGCCACTGTAGCACTATTTATTAATATAGATTATCAATGTTATCATGCTTGCTCCAGGTGGTGTGAAAGAAATATCTGACAGCTGACTGTATTTTATTGTGAAACTTCGGTCATTTGGTGTGCATAACATTGTTCTAGCTTTAAATGCACACTGTGGAAAAGCCCTCTTGGTTTTATATGAAGAATAACGCTGTAAATATTCTAAATCTAAAATTATGATAACATACACATTTTGTATTTGGGACATTTTGAATAATTCAACACTGTAACATTCCATTCTTTTCATTTCTGAATTTCCTGACCAAAGTGAATGGTTGATATTGGTCTTTTAACAAGGCATTTTCAGAAGATATTTCCTCTTTATATGAAATAATGTCTTATTTTTGTATTTGATAGCTATTTATTTTTTTTAAATCAGATATTGGTGATGCATGAGGCCAGTAGACAGAGTATATTTGTATAGGCTGGAGTGAGTAGTTTTGAATCAAAAGGCAGAGCAGAAATGAATGGTGCTATTTATTCATTTAGTCACTGAGAATGTCAACCCATCCTTAAGATAACATCCTATTACGTTTTTCTAGGACCTTGGTTAGTCCTGTCAGAAATGGTAAAGGAAAGGGGAATCAACAGTTTGCATAAATTGGTTGTAATCCGTGTCTGCATAGCTCAGGAAACTAAGTACAGAAACATTATAGGGTGTGTCAAATAGCTGTCAGTTTCAATTAGTGAACCACTCATTCATTAAACTCAAGACTATTTACCCAAATCCATAGTGTCTTTTGTGATTACTGAAGTGAATCTGATTTTGTCAACTAGGTTTCACTTGAGTGGATTGTATGCTGAATAAAAGCTATGAATGTGTTTAGGTAGAAGTATCTGTATTTTCTCGTGGGTTTTTTGTTTGTTGGTCATCTGTCATCGTGTCTCTCATAAGGTCTGACTACGGTCACACCAAGCAAATATACTCTCTTTGAAACAATTGAATTGATCATGTGGTCCCAGAGCTTTTTGTTTGATTGTGTTGTATTCATATGGCTGTACAGCAGGTGTCGGTGTTGCTCCTATAACTGGAAACAAAAGTAAACAATCATTTCTTGACTAAGCGAAATGCCCATGAGGACATGAACACCAGACCATGCAATCTTAGCATCATCCTAAGACATGCACAATAAATAGTTACAATTTTACTCACCTCATGTGGTTCCCAAAATATTTGAAGGCTGAATAACAAACGATTAACACTTACAATTAATAATCTGCTCGCCTTCCTGCAAAACTTCTTTTTTTAAACCTCGAGCGAGCCACATGAGATAGCCTTATTATGATATCAAGTTGTGCAGTACGAAGGCCTCGGTCGGTCTCCGTATATCGAGCTGAACAGAATCTGAACGTGCGTGTGTATGAAGACCGCTACTGCAATGTTCCTGTAATACTAAACGTAGTTTACGGGTTGGCTTCACAAAAGCATTGCAGCTTTGCTCTACAGACGTGTCTGATTGCGGCTCTCTGGGGAACACTTGTTGGAGATCCCTCAGCCGCGGCTCCACTCACACTGCAAGAGTAATTCACTACGAAACAGAATAAAAAAAGAGCCGACACACGTCTAAAAGATGTGAGACTTGAAGCACATATGAACATAAACAAGGAAGAAGTGACAGAGGAAGCATTTCGAGACAATACCAGACAATGAGACATTTTATTTTAGGTAGGAAAAAAAAAACATGAATAGTACAGCTAATAGCTACACTGACATATATATCAGGCTACTGCATAATAATGAGATACGGAAAAATAGTAGATAAAATTATATCATTTACTCTTATGTTGAACTAAACAAATTATGAATAATTGACTGGTCACACTTCTACAGGCACAGACAGGATCTTTAAAATGTCATTAAAAAAATTAATAATACAACCATGAAAATATTATAAATCTTTTGAAGCTATACAATACCTTTGTCTGAGAAACTGACCAAATTTGAAGTAATTATTTGATAACCTTTTTTCTCCAGTAAGCTATTCATTTGGTGAGAGCAGATCACTGAGTCGGTGCTATTCGGATCCAAATCGGTCAGAAATGTGAACAAATTCAAACCAGATCAACAAACCAGATTTTGCAAACCAGATCAACACTGAAAAGATTAAACTCAAAACAATGATTCATTCACAATTTTGGCATCACCATTTGTCTCATGAACACACCAATTAGATAGGTTGGATGATATTCATAAATAGGCTTAAAGTCATGATGAAACAAAAGTAGCAACATCTTTTCTTCTGTTTTTTATAAAGATCTGAGTGTGACGGATTATTAAAAAGTAGAGCAGGTCCTGGTTCTTTGCATTGGTTGTTGATTAGATGTCCAGAAATGAAGAAAGATGAGCGTGAGCTTACAGGGGCGGAGTTTCAGTAGACTAAATGATCGGAGAAGTGTTGTTTTCACTGGAAAGTCCTGTTATATTTTGATTACACATTACACGGATTAAATCCAATTGAAAGCCCCTGTCTCCATTCATAGTAGCATTTCTCCAATTTGTGTTCCACAGAAGTAAATCACACAGGTTTGGAATGACAAAAGGGTAGCCTAATTACATTTTTGGGTGCACTGTCCCTTTAACAAAAAAACAGGAAGGAGGGAAGCAGGAACAGCAGCATATTGGGTTTTAATCCCAAACTCAACTTCTCATTTCCCCATCCTAATCAGTATTACCTCCATGCTTTCCATGCCCTTTCTCCAGATCCTTGTTTATTTGTGAACAATGCACTCCTAGGTACAAGAATGCATTTTTAGCAGTAATGAAGTCTTAATAGCTTTTAGCGAATGCTCTGTCCCCTCTTTCACCCAGACAGATGACACAGACAGACCCAGCTCCCTTTGCCCCAGTTGGACTGGCTGCATAATAATTGGATGTTCACACAGTAGGAGGGAGTGCTAAATGTCATCTGCCATGCTAAAATAAATTTGGAAGAAGAGGAAAACACTGTTCTCGTTTTCATTTCTTGAGGGACAGTAGTGATTAGGGATTGGGAAGAAATTCATATTTTATAGATAAGAATAACACGATTAAATTATCTTTGAGGACTGTCTTTGGAGTAACCGAACCAACAAAGGGAATGATAAATAGGTATGGCTAAGTAGAGATGAACCAGGGTGCTCACACAACTTTTGAACTCCTACTGTAGGACAAATCCACTTGGGTAGAAGAGCTTCAGTCCATTGCGCAAACCATTGTAAGCTGGCGCTAATAACTGAACTGCTTCAAACAGCTGCATTCCTCAATATCATCAGGTCTTACACCACAGAGTGCAACAGTGTCCACCCTCTTTTTCAGCAGCCTTGGTTCCGTAAGTATTTTTCCCATAGGGATTTAAAAATGTAAAGCCATGAGCCGAGCCAAACCAACCAGCTACTAGGGGAATCACACCACAAGCAAAACATGGCTAAATATTTTGTGGTCTTTTAATGATCTTAACCATTTTAATCACCCTGGTCAGGGAATTAGCAAGAATTGCACAAATACTGTAAAGTAATGAAGCATGGAATAGACCTTTGTTTTCTTCAAATGTTTAAACTGTGGGTAACCATGCAGAGTTTTTTTTACAGGAAGAAGTCTCAATGTCGTTCCACTCAATGTTAATGGCTTCAAACAGTTCATTAGTAGTTGAAAATGTGTCCCAGTTAGTTGGAGTTTAATGTGACACCAAATATTTACCATAGGGTTAAAATCTGGACTCTGACCAGGCCAAAACATGAGCCTGATGGCTAAATTTAGCTCATTTCCTGACCAATAATTTGTGGTTAAGACAATGAAAAGCTTTGTGTTTAGCAATTTTGAGCTTGGCCCATTTGTTTTGCCCAGGATTGCGTGTGTGTGTGTGTGTGTGTGTGTATGTGTGTACTGTACATATACATATATAGTATTATACATATCCTATGAGAGGGCGGTCTCAGAGAGCTTTTTCGACCTTGATTCTCTGGTTGGTGGAAATTTCTCTGCACTGTCATGAGTAATGTAGTTTTTCATCAGGAATTCTACTGTTAAAAATTACTTATAAAAGTAAGTGCAAATAATTGATAGCTCTGAGCATCAGAGATCACAGTAGGTCTGTCTTTTAAGATGAATAAATTACTGTTAAAAATACATTCCCCTATGGAGAAAATGAATGGGATATTATTTATTTCCAGAACCCAACTATTGCACTCTACAAGGACATGTTCTGCTCTGAAAGAGATAGTTGACCAAAAAATTACTTTATTTTGTGTAACATTCTTTAAAATATCAATTTTTGTGTGTGTTGGAACCGCATGAGGGTGAGTAAACGATTACAGAATTTAAATTTTTGGAGCGTACTATCCCTTTAACATCATGGCAACTGCAAAAATCACATCTATCAAATCTGCCCGCCATCAGGGGCAGCCACTGGGAGTTTAGGCAGTTTCCCCATTTTATTTAAGTCTCCCTGGAGGCTAATACTCACCGCAGACATTAGCAAAATCACAGTGTGACACCTGACGGGGGGAGTTCCTCTTTCCATTACCAGGCACAGAGCCACTATCTCCTCTGGGGAGCCGGGCATAACTGCAGTGTCGACATACTGAGGAAACGGTGAATTTATGCAGGGAACAAAAGATAACAGAAAACTCTACATCATTTGATCAATACCACAAACAACTGAGAGCTGTTGTAAAAATGGAGACAAAGAGCAAAAAAAGATTTTTAACAATTTAATATATCAATATATAGATATTTATCAACAACTTGAATTTCATAGAAACGTGAGTGAGACCATTTTGGCATACAGTACAGATATTCCATGTAAGTATAATTTAGCTACCGTTAAAACCCCCTCTCTATTCCCACCACCTTCAACCCACTGACACACACGAGAAAAGCAAACAAAACAAGACATTATTGGAAAATATACATGAACACAAACAAGGCACCAATAAATTAAACTAACCCTCTTTTTCACCACTGAGTGTAACCTATTAAATAGAATTACAATTTAATTTATCTATTAAATAAATGTACAAACACAAATTAAACACTATTTCTGCAATGTTTACGGTTAAAAAGCAAAAATAAAATTCAGACCAGAAGTAAGAGAAAAAAAAATGAAAACACTTTGGCAGATTATTAAGTTTTAGTTACAATCAAGTAGTAAATAAATCCAGTGCTCTTGAGTACAAATAAATCCATGTATGGTCTACACTCTTTTTCGTCCAGGAGACTAATATACACATCTTCTTTTTACAAGAAATGTTTAAAACCTTATCAAAAGTTTCGCTGTATGAAAACATATTTACAAATCATGATTCAGACTCATTTTGACTGTAACGGTCATCCTTCCCCCATCCTATGTAATCATTTACACAGTGCAGAAGGCTTCTTGAAAAAGTTTGTGCAACAAACAGCGTACAAAATGTCTCCAAACAACCATGGAATGACCGGGACACACGTTTCCTCAAATGACAGTAATGACATGCCCTCCTTCCCCCTCCCCTGAAATGTAACACCTACAAACCATACAAAAAATGAACAGTTCTTCAAGTAATATACATCATGTCAACATGATCTCATAGGCGGTCACAAAGAAAACAGACGGGAATGTTACCATGGGTGTGGAGGACGCGATTCATCCATAGAGTCAGCGGTTCAGCTCTACAAGTCCACCAAACTAAGGAGCACTGTTCCAGGAGAGGTTCCAGCGTATCGCCCATTGGAAAAGAATGGTAGCCCTTTCGAAAGCAATGTCTTACTTGGGCTGATGGGGATGACAGGTAGAGAGTGATGAAGAGGAGTTACAGACATCACGAATGTTAGTCACAGTGGAAGTGGGGTGAAGGAGCAGCGTGGCGAGTCCCTGCAGTGCTATAGGAAGGCAGGACTCGCCGTTACATATGCATAGAGTAAGAATGATGGACGGCGGGCACAAAGTACTGCTTGTTATCTGCAAAGAGGCAGAAAATCCAAAGGGTCTAAAAGCCTGTTCTAGAACCTTCTGTGATCACACCATGCATGTATTTTTCAAAAATGTGTCCCACACACTCTAAATTATAATACGCTAAGAGATCAGTTGGTAGAAACCTTGAAAGCTAGAGAGCTCAAATGTAACAAAGTTTTCCATAAAAAGTTTTTTTTTTTTAGCTAACTCTAGAGCAGCACCTGATAACAACAATGGCGTTGGGGTCAGGAAAAAGAAACGTGCATGATTCCCCTTCAGAAAATAAACAACGATTAAAACAGCCTGAGCTTATTTGCTAGTCTTAACCGTTCTTCCAGTCTGGCTATGGTGGTTTTCAGTTTGTTTAGCTGGCCAACAAGCTAGTCTCCCAGCCTGACCAGCTGACATGTACTCAAAACCCTTCTTAAACCAGTTTAGGCTGTTTTTCCTGGTCTATGTTGGTCTCCCATCGTGGTGTCCAGTTAGTTCACCTGGCCGAAAAGCTTGTCTTCCAGTCTAAACCAGATGGTAAGTGCATCTAAAAAAATGCCTCTAAAACCAGAAAACCAGAGCTAATAAGACAAGCAAACTTGATTAAGCCGGTTTAAAGTTTTTGTTTTTCAGCAGAGTGCATCTGAAGAGACCAAATTGATTATGATCAAACAATAATTTATGACATGACATTTATGAAAAAGCACATGAAGCAGTTTGTTTACCCTGTATTGCTAGTCTGAGATTTTCGAATCAAAAACTAAAGTTCCACATTTTCATAACTGATATATGTATAAGTAATCAAAAATGTTATCACTTCAATTAAAAAAAAAAATCTATAAAATCTATTTACTAGTTTTACTGTACTTTTCCATACTGTAAACAGAGTTTGATATGAGGAATGATTAAGGATGAATGAAGATTCATCAAATAAACTATAATATTGATATCAGGCCTGTTATCTCCAAATCATGTCTTCTCAAGCCCATCTGGCAGTCCACCGTATTCAGAGAACGAACAAGAAACTGCAGTTTTTTATTCCTTCAGGACACAAAAGCCTGAGCAACAAAACTCCCACACTATCTCTATTCCTAATGGAAAACAGTGACTTAATGGAGGATTCTTTGAAATGTGGAGGGGTGTTTTACAAGCGCCGCACATAAGATGCCTCATCACAGCAGAGGAACAAAGAACCACTCCAGATGCGAGACCACCCACATGCGAGCCAGGACCAAACATAAGCGTCTTAGGGACCCAGCAGTGCCTTTCGGAAGTCTCCAATTAAGGGCAACTCACATGACTAGTTCTTTAAAACTATCTGACGTCACACAGACACATACTGTCATATGCCAAGCTTTAATCCCTGCAGAAAAATCCAGCCTAAGGTTTTTAGCTGGTTTAAATTGGTGTAGATGACGCTCAGATGGCCTTGATGCTTTCTCTAAAACAGTGGTTCTCAACCAGGGGACAGGAGGCCCACAATGGGGCAAACTTCCAGTGAGTCTTAAAATTACTCAAATTTAGGTATATTAGAGTTCTTAATTAAAATAAAAATCACTAAAAATAAAGATGCACAACATTAAACTGACATTTTTTTCAGTCTACATAAGAGCGTCTTCGGACGAAGAGGGCCTTGCTGTGAAAAAGGTTAATAACCACTGTTTTAATCCTTCAATCCCCTTTAAACAATTAAAATGGACTAGCCTAACTAGAACCAGCAAAAAAAACTGTGGCTGGTTTGATATTTTTTAAATCAACAGGCATATCCAGGTGGATCAAAACCTGTTCTTTTTAAACATCTGTCCAATCAGTCAGTGTCCTTCTGACAGTGATACAGAAATAACCATGTGCTCATTCATCACATGGAGAGAGTTTGCACAGGATTCAGGCACTCCTCATTTCCTGTGCCATGCGCTGAACAGATGACTGTTTGGAGGAGCAAAGCTTTGATCTACGACTCTAATCTATCACACCATTAAGCCACCCAATATGGCAGGCTGTGTCTTGTTGTCAGCATACTAAATGCTAAAGAGTTTTACCCCAGGCATGACGAATGTAGGGGCGGAAAAGACACGTTAGTGTTTGGGAGAGAGAGAGAGAGAGAGAGAGAGAGAGAGAGAGTGTGCGCGCACGTGTTTTTGCATGTCTGAGAGGGAGCGATCTAGACTGTAGATATGAACAAACAGCATTTCAGCCATTATCAAACCCTGGCTACCGTATCTATTAGTGTGTTTGTGATAACAAACCACACAGATTGTAGTGATAACTGGTAATATTTTAGAAAAACTGATGACCTGAGCTGAGGTTTTGGAGATATAAACATGCCTGGGCAGGAAGATTTTAGTTGGTCTTAGAAACTTGAGAAAAATGGAAGACCCAGTGCTGGTGAAATAAATAAATATGGAAATATATTGCCTCAAAAGTTGGGAGGTGAAACCCTTCATCTCCAGATAGTGGCTGCAGATCTTTCAGAAGGGTCCAGTCTGAATTTGAGTGACCATGGAAGACACGAAGAAACACTAGTCATGGCATTGGAAGTATTAGGAGGACAGGAAATTACAGACTAATTTACTTGTGGTATATTATTTGTTTGCGAGATTAGGTGAATGCATAACAGCTGCATAGCGCAATTTGTGTTTAATGTCTGCAAATATAACATTTCCTCATCCCATCTCCATTTTATTTCATATTTTACTTCTATGTATCTCCCATGCTGACTTGGTGGATTGCCCACAATTCTCTCCAACAGGTTTTGCCCTGTGACAGCCACAGGTCAGCTCAAACCAGCTTAACCTGTAATAAAACTATTTCTAATTGTAAAAAATCTACAGCACGAGCGCAGCGGGAGAGCCAAAGAGTGTTAGAGACTACTGACATGATGAGCTATGAGGTTAGTCATCATTAAACAGCACTGCCTACTACTACTGACAAAGAGCAGGAATGATGCTAGTAGTTTAATTGTAGAACTAGTGATTATTGCCCGACTGAGTGTTTATGGGCTGAAAAAGACACTAAGAGGAGACAAACCCAGTTTGTAGCTCTCGGCTGTGGAGAGCAAGTGCTTGTGTGTCCTTTTGGCTCTCTGCGCCTTGCTGCGTTGTCTCGTGCGATCTCCTTGATGGAAGGAGAGATGGAGGACTAAAGGATGCATGGATTCAGGGATGGAGAAGGAGAGAACAAGAGCGAGAATCGCCCTCAGGGGAATCCGTCATCGTCAGGACCGAGCGCCACGCGCTGCGGAGAGCAGATAAAAAACAGTTACACGTGTTGAGAGAAAGAGCGAGAGAAATAAATACATAGAAAACAACGAGAAAGCCCATGGAGAAGGAGAAACATCCGATATGCAGATCCCCCTACACACACTGTGACGAGTGCGGCGTGTGGGGCGCTGGAGAGAATCCTGTTATGCCACTGGGGCGGCCTGCACTGTTGCTGCCACACGACTGATGTCTTTATCTCTGCTTGTGCTTGACATGTCGACTGTAGCACAGGAAGCTCAACACACACTGTTATAATCCCTCCATCTGACTAACTGTTTACTATTAAAGCCCAGGCTCTGTGAATATATGAATAAATCATTTCATTACCCAAATAAATATAACACCTAAACAGCAAAACACCTAGATAAATATATAAATGATAAAATATTAAAAGATTGTCCAGTCATTTAAGGTGCTCATTGCTCATCCCTAAAACAATTATACTAAAAAAACAAACAAAACAAAAAACCCCACACCAACTATGGGATAATGGGAGAGCACAATTTCAAAGCTTTCAAACATGGAAAGCATTTAAAGCTTTACACACACAACACACACAAAAAACAAAGACTATGGCTGCATCCAAAATCACATACTTCCCTAACAGCAGGCGAAAAACAGTATGTGAAGAGTAGTATGCCTGAAATTGCAGTATTCATAAAACAGCGAAAAGTTCCCAGATGACCACCTACTTCCAGCAGGATTCTGAAGTGTGCATCAAAAGGCCATGAGAGAGGATTTATGAATGGCAGTAAAGTAAAGCAACTGACGCTGGTAGGTCATATAATAATAATAAAGAGCGAATGTAGTATGTCCAGATTAAATTCATACTACACACATTCATACTATATAGAATGTATTTTTAACGGTCATGATGTCACTATTTATTTTATTAAAAAAGTACCTACTTGGAGAGTATGTGCTTTAGAATGCAGCCTATGGGAAACAAACAGACAACTAATTAAACTTCACATTGTAATCCGTACACACATTAATTAAACATACATTTGAATAAAAAATGTGTGGTGAATTGTGAGTATAAATATGAGTGAGAAAAGAGGCAGCATAATGCCCTCTCTTAGGGATTTTTGTCTTAGCCCCACCCGCGTTTTTATCACTATTGCCTTCCTCCCTTTGTTCACTTTGCACTGGACAGCATAGGTGCCCCTGAGTACCAATGAGCTGCCGGGTCTGGGATACTGCCCCCCAGTGGCAGTGCTAGGTATGGCTGTCTGGCACTGCCACTCACTGGTGGGTAGACGTGGCCGATCTGCTCGCTGCGGCCGATGTGGATTTCATCATCGTCGTCCTCCGTGGTCTTGCGGTAAACAGGGTTATCGAAGTTCATGCTCTTGGTATTCCGTCTCCTCCAGTTGCGCCACACCAGGTAACCTCCGGTACACATCAGGCCGATGACCACTGTGGCAAGGATAGGAACTGCATGCGTTTAACACACAGCCAACACATATGGCAGGGGTGTTAACACAGCCAGGGGACACAGAGCAGCGCATAATGACACACACACATATACAAGCTCACACACTCAAACCTTAAGGTGCATCATGGCAGACCAGGGTCAAATGATTTTATTAAAATCATTTCTAAAACAACAAATATGGGGAAAATAAGAAAAATATGCATCAAAGCATTCCACAGATTCCTCAGATGATAGCACTAGTGCACAAAATACACTATGCTCAAAAGAGCATATTTCTATCCTGCTCATAATATATCAGCAATATGCATATTGTGTGCTTTATGTGCATTTTCTGTATGCACGGAAGACGGTATAACATTTAATTAAAAAATGCTAAATAAATGTATGTATTATTAGGGTTTGGGTAAAATCGGGCATGAAACTTTTTTTAAATTATTTCTTTTAATTATTATTATTTTTTTTTTTTTTTTTAAATGCTCAGTGAAGAAATGTTGGTGTGCTTCATCTCAGAAAGAATTTGAGTCTGAATTTGTTTCTTTTCTATTGGGTTTGCAGTTTTTGTAATCCTGTTACAAAACAAAATCTAGGAAAAATCTAAGATATTCAAATTTAGTATTAAATTAATATAAACTAAGTTCAATTAAATTGAGTTTGGGAGAATCTAGATTTTATTTTTGATAATAACTGAATTAAACATGCAATACAGTGAGGATATGTGGCAAAAAATTAAGTATGCATACTGTTTCACATACAATAAAAAAAAGATAGTAAGCAATATGTGGTAGCAATAAGGTGACAAAATACATTTATAATGTTACAAAAGCTTTCTATTTCAAGTAAATGTTGTTATTTCGAACTTTCTATTCATCACATAATCTTTAAAAAAAAAACAAATCACTGTTTCCATAAAAAAAATTAATCAGCACAGATGTTTTTAAAATAGATAATAATAAGAAATGTTATTTTGCAAATCTGCATATTAGACTGATTTCTGTGACACTGAAGAGAGTAAAGGCTGCTAAAAATTCAGCTATGCTATCACAGAAATAAATTACAATTTAAAATATACTATAACAGACTTGTTTTGTGTCATTATTTTAAATATTACTGTTTCTTTTTTTTTTACCAAACAAATTTATTGTTCAGCATAAGAGACTTCTCTCAAAAACATTGAAAAATCGTATAGACCCCAAAATTTTGAATGTTACTATGCATAATTTAAGAAGTCTGATCATATCACTACCAAAAGAACTACTTTAAAAATAGCTGATATGTATATTTGAACTAGGGCTGCCAAAGACATACCTTTCCCACTCACTTTCTCTCTCTCTCACACACACACGCGCACACACACACACACACACACACACACAGGCTTAGTGGAATATGTGAAGGGGGTGCTCACATGCTGCTCATTGAGAAAGCAGGGGTCTAAGGGGACCAGGAGAAATTGAATTGGACTGTGTGTATGCACACACACGCCTACATGGGAATGGTTGGGGGGAGAGCATTGCTATTCAGGGTGAATTGATAACCATGTGTGGCTGGCTAACCCCTTCCCTAATTTAAAGGATCAGCCGTGGCTGCTCTGGTCCCCTGGAAGTTCACCCTAATTGCTCTTTTGTCTGAGGGGGCTGCAGAGACCTCATGATGTGTTTTCCTCCATCACTCAGGTTCTATTGTCTGGCTATAAACACTTGGATTGCAATCTGTCTATGAGCTACATTTTTTTTTTTCAAACTACAATATAAGAAAGAACTTAGAAAAAAGTTACAATTTTAAGATAACAGGGGTGGACATAGAGTGACCGTAATTACACAGAGCTTTTAAAATGTTTTTTTTAGAGGAAAGGTATTTCACTTAGTGTCTTTCAGTTGAATATGAGCACAGACAAGGTCATTTCAATCCCACTAAGCCACTCAACAGACACAGCTCAGACAATCAATGAAGCCCATCAGGTCCTTTTGACAGAGACTTTGAGATATATACATTTACATATACTGTACTTTATATATACATATACTGTTTAATTCAATCAAACAGTCAAAAGGATGATGTATATAAACTAACTGAGAATGATCACAAAAATCAAAATGCATGAGTGACACTTCTCTTTGAAGGAGCAAAAATAACCATTTATAAAGCACTAATTTCATAAAGAGCACAATGTTGTTGTTTTTTTTTAAATGCTGTCATTTATGAAATAAACCCTTTAATTTTAAATACAATTTAAGCTAAATCGACAGAATTTGTGGATGGAGTAATGTACAGTAAGGCTCTTACATAAAGTCTATGGGGTGAATAGGTATGGCACCGTGATGAGAGTTTGAGATGTGGAACTGTCACAGTATTGCAGAAATATAACCACATTCAGACTAGTGAAACATTTATCAGCCTCACATGTGCCAAATTTTATACGCATGTGACTATCTATACAGCAAAAATTTGTCACCAACTCAAAAGGACACTATAGCTCAAAATTCTAATAATATATTAACACTATGAAAGCAATGTTTAAAAAGTTTAATTGAATTTTCTTGCATAAAATGGACCTCATTACTAAAAAAAATATTTTGGGAAAATAATATAATAATATAATAATATTTGGGAGGATCCTTTATATGCAAGTTGAAAGAGAGGTTTATTTATATAATATTTATAATGACACTGAGTGACTATAAATTTTTTATTGCTTCAAAAAATAACAAATGTTAAAAAAAACAGACAAAAGCTATTAAACCATTTTAAACCAATGCCACAGACTTCACAATAACTGTCATCAACCGTCGCACAATGTTGTTTCGAGGCAACAAGCAACTTCATTTAATTCTTTCAATAAAAATCTATTCCAAATTCATACAAATAGTTCACATCTAAATGTCTAAACTTACTAAGATGCATGTCTTTAACATGGTTTACCATGCCAGAATAAGAATTGACAGATTAGAATGACCACGTGTTGTAAATAATGTGACCATGAAAAAGCTTTTACTAGTTTATTCTAAGTAATCTCTTAGAATAGATATTTATTATTAAGATAAGAGTTTTGTTTTAAGAATGATGTGCTTGTAAAGTGAAGAAAATTGTGTTGCTACACTGATGTAACATCATGTAACTGTTTTAAGAGCTATACTGTACACATTTTTCTTTGTTTTAACACACTCAAATGAGTTGAAATTATTTTCCAGAGTAATTAGCATGCTGTCGATAGCACTGAAGTTGTATTTAACCTGGAATTTTAAGATAAATGGAGCAGCAGCAAGTTTATAAATGGCTAGTTCAGACCACCATTAGTGTCTCCAAAGCAAGTAGTGCACATTAAAGGGTTAGTTCACCCAAAAATGAAAATTAAGTCATTAATTACTCACCCCCATGCTGTACCAACCCCGTAAGGCCTTCGTTCGTCTTCAGAACACAAATGAAGATATTTATGATTAAATCTGAGAGGTGCATGACTGCTACATAGGCTCCCTAAGGGAATGAAACTTGACGGCCCAGAAAGTCATTAAAGAAAATGTTTAAATATTCCATGTCGCAACAGTGGCTCAACTATAAGTTTATCTTGCGACGAGAATACTTTTTGTGCGAAAAAAAACAAACAAAATAACTTGTTTGAAGAAAAGGAATAGTCGAACAACAGTCAAACAAAGTCATTATTTTTGTTTGTTTTTTTTCGCACAAAAAGTATTCTCGTCGCTTGATAAACTTATAGTTGAGCCACTGTTGCGACATGGAATATTTAAACATTTTCTTTAATGACTTTCTGGGCCGTCAAGTTTCATTCCCTTAGGGAGCCTATGTAGCAGTCATAAACCTCTCAGATTTAATCACAAATATCTTCATTTGTGTTCCGAAGACGAACGAAGGCCTTACAGGGTTGGTACAGCATGGGGGTGAGTAATTAATGACTTATTTTTTTATTTTTGGGTGAACTAACCCTTTAAGCTGAAGAGCAAAAGCTGTGTATCTACTAGGTGAACAAGGCTGAATTAAAAATGCAGGATAAAATGGTTAACTGTAAAACTCACCTATTGGAATGACAATACCCAGAACCGCAACAGTTATATTGCTACCAAGGAGGAAGTGATCATTTCCACTGCCAGCTGTAATAGAAAGAGAAAGATGGGCGACAATAGAGAAACACTTTATTAACTTTCCATTTAATCACAAAATCATAACAGATCGTGTCATCTGCAATGTCTGCATTGTGTTGTCCACAATCATTGAGACTTGAGTAAATGATGACTGAATGTTCTATTCCTTTACAGCATCAAAATAAATACTGACTCGGGTACAGTATTTTGTCACCACCATTTTCATCTAGATGAATCTTCTGCAGTTTGTATAGTAAAGTGACCATTTACCTTGATATCTTGCCCAAGGCCTTATATTGCTATTGCTTTACGCTGTTGCTTGCCCTCTTAAGGTTTCCACCAAATACATCCCACCTCAATCTCACTATTAGCACAAGCCCCTCCATTAGCTACAGCATAATTAGTGTCTGATAATGGAGTCTGAGCCGAGAGATTAAGAGGACTAGATGGTACATCATTGGCATACAGATACAGACAAGATAGCCTGAGGGATAAAAAAAAAGGGGGCTTGGAAAATCGGTACGAAACAAAAGAAATGCAGTATAGACAGTAATGTTCGCAAATAAAGGGAAAGGCAATGAAGAAAACATATTGTCAGAAATGGACTCCTCTTAAAGCTACAGTGAGCATGTAATTTATGGGATACCACTGACATGTGGGTTTCTATGGCAACACTTCATTTGAATAATCTGCTTCTGTTTCTATATAGTGTATAGTTCTTGTTTAAGTGGATTGTTTTTTTGTTTCCATTAAAAGAGTATTGAATTTCCCTTCATGATAAACAATTTATCGAATCCACAAAAGCATTATTCAGAGCCATATTTCTGAAAGGATGAGGCAGTGTCTCCAAACCCACAGACAAGCTCATTAATGTGGAAATGATTTTAGTATAAGCAATTCACCTGTAACAGGTGATACTGACAAAATCCATTATGAGCAGTGAATACTGCTAACACACTTCGTACATTTACAACCCATGATTTGATGATCATTTTGCGCAATATGTGATATATTTCACAAAATACTACAGGTACATTCAGCTGGTGTGTTTGCCACTTAAATTGCTGTTTGCAGCTACATTCACAACTGTTCAAAATAATGGGGTCAGTAAGATTTTTAAAATCTCTTAAACTCCCCAAAGCTGCATTGATTTAATCTAAAATACAATAAAAACTAACATTCTGAAATAATTTTACAATAAAAAAAAGTTTTCTACAATGTTTTCTATTTTAATATATCTGAAAATGTAATATATATATATTTATATGATGGCAATGCAAAATTTTTTATCAATGTTGAAGATGGTTGTTCTGCTTAATATTTTTGTGGAAACTTATTTACTGTCACTTTTGATCATTTTAATGCATCCTTGCTGAATTAAAGTATTTCTTTAATAAAAAAATAAATAAAAAAACCTCAATCCCTAAACTACGGAAGCCCTGAACCGCAACGTAAAAAAAAAAAAAATCTAGCATTGCGAGATTAAAGTCGAAACATTTCGAGATTAAAGTCGAAATATTTCGAGAGTACGAGAATAGTTTTCCGTAGAAGTTGCGTGTGTGCTTGCCATTGTTTCACATTGCCGCACACACAGGCATTCATAATGGTGCATAGCGAGTGTTTCACACTGTGTGTGTGTGTGTGTGTTTGTGTGTGTGTTTTGTTTCAACAAAAGGAAATTCAACAGGTGCCAATCTACCAGCAGGCTACCATTATAGGACGTTATAAAATATACTGCACCGGAATTAGACTTTAGCCTATAGGAAAACCAACCCGGAAAACACCTTTCAGACTGGATGGAGATATCCAGCTTTATGGATGAATGAATGAGCCATTTATATAGCCCTTTCATATGTATACTAGGCCTACACTCAAAACGCTTTACAATCATATCAGAGAATCTCTCCTCAACCACCATTAGTGGTTATTAATTAAATCTGAGGAAATCACGGGATCCGGCCAAATGATTGGATACAGAATGATGCACTTAAAATGTATCCAGAACGTATTTATGGTGAAGAGGGAGACAGAACGGTTACTGTTGTGTTCTCAGATAGTGTTGCCTAGACGAGCACGAAAACACCTCAAAAACACATAAAGCCACATAAAGTTTCGACCAGATTGTGATACCTACTCCGGCGGAGTCTGTGCGCTCGTCTATAACGCCATAGTAATTCTTGTTAGTAGATTAGCACCTGTGTAGAATTTAGTTGAAAGCCCAGATAAAAGTAAAAAGATACTATTTTGTGTTGATCCATGGCAGTTCGACTTCACAAGTGGATTTCTTTACACACACACGCGCTCTGAGCCAGTGGACGCGCACTGTTGCACACACTTATGGAAGACTGTAGTATAATGTTTTGACTTTAACCTCGAAATATTTCGACTTTAATCTCGAAATATTTCGACTTTAATCTCGAAATATTTCGACTTTAATCTCGAAAATATTTCGACTTTAATCTCGAAATATTCCAACTTTAATCTCGAAATGCTAGATTTTTTTTATTTATTTTTTTTACAGATTTTTTTTTTTTTACGTTGCGGTTCAGGGCTGCCGTACTAAACTTTTTTTTTTTTAGTCCTATTTGGAGAATTCTCTCTGAATCTACAGACCAGTCTTTGTCTTTATTAGCAAGCAGCCATAAAAGGCAGAAAAGGTGCTGGCATTATTCATCACTACCTCAGTGCAGCAATTTACAGGTTTTATCTAATGGAGAGTTTCACCACTTCTGCCGTGTAATATGCTGGTGGTCATACAATATGCAAGAACCAAATTTATGGTTAGCATCAAGAATGGCCACTTCTGCGCTTTGATTGGGAGCTGGGGGTAAAAGGCGACTAAAATGGTTGTTTTCCTATCTTTCTTGACAAAGGCTTGACAGACAACAAACTTGTGAAGGATTTCATGGATGTAGATCCTATTACTGAAGTCACTAATGCCCTTTTCCTGCTGTGCCCAGGTGGCTGTGTACCTGAGCGTCCCCACACATCGCCCAGTGACTGAGAGAGAAACACTGACTGTGGAGAGGAACAAGGCTGAGGGCAATGTTCATCAGTCAGGGCTGGCTGCTCTAATTCAGCTCAGAAACACACTGGGACCCTGGGCGACTACTGCTGTCTCATCTATCACTCTCAAGTGGCCCGGCGATGCTCGGCAAGCAAATTCCACCACACATTAACTTTCACAGACTCTGAGGATTACTGTATAAGTACTGTACGTGAGCATTTATATGAGCTTCATGCCTTCAGCTGAATATCAGCAGTGCTGAAGTTCAGTACAACAACACGTTCATGTGATATTGGTTTTATACAACAGTCCTATGAATATTTACATAAGGGTCAATTACGTACATGCTACCGTTTCAAAAGTTTGGGGTTGGTAAGAGTTTTTAAAAGTCTCTTATGCTCAACAAGGTGGCATTTATTTGTTCAAAATACAGTAAAAACTGTAATATTCTAAAAAAGTATTACAATTTAAAATAACTATTTTCTATTTAAATATATTTTTTAAACTGTAATTTATTACTGTGATGACAAAGGTGAATTTTCCACAGTTTTCAGTGTCACATGATCCTTCAGAAATCATTCCAATATAGTGAATTGATGATCCAATATTCTGATTTGATATCCTTATTACTCAATGTACAAAACAAGTCTGCTCAATATTTTTTGAAAACTGTGATATTATTTTCAGGACGCTTTGATGAATAGAAGGTTCAACACAACATTTGAAAGCATTTGAAATATTTCACTCTCATTTTTGATCAGTTTATTTCTTGATAAATAAAAGCATTCAATAAAAAAAGCCCTGACCCCAAACTTTTGATGCTTTCATATGATTTTGAAAAACATATAAACTTTTCTTAAAAAATGGTATAAATGACATTATAAAAATGTCACATGGTGTAACCATCAAGTATAAGTAAAATCTTTCTTATACCTTAAATTCAAAAATGTTTTTAAAAGGTTGTAAAATATATATTTTTAACATATAATGTATTTTTTTATTATTCATTAAATGTTTGCAGAGCTCAAATCACATGACATTTTACAACCCGGAATACCCTTTCCTTGTCTAAAAAAATATCAAATGATCTGATATTTTGATACATATTGATCTATAGACACAATCATTAGGCTTTGCCTAATGTCTCTATGATATAATTTCCCATTTTATGCATAAAAATGAAAAGCATGGTCATCAAAGTAGAGGTGTACTCAAGTCTTTGTATGATTTATACACACAAAAAGAGCATCATGTCACTAACTCATAACGCAAAACAGAAGCTCAAACTCACCTCGATGAGAGAGATTGGCATTGGCCCCTTGTATGCTGTTGCCATGGGCAATGGTTGTAGATGTCTGCCTGTGATCTGCTGCCGTCTGAGTGGAGGTTGGCTGTTTCCATGGCGCTGTAGTGCTGGGCTGAGTGGTCACAGTTGTTGAAGTGGCCGTGGAGTGTGTGGTGGTGGAACGATGTGTTCTGGAATGAGTGGATGTGCTGGGGCTGCTGTTGGTTGTACTTGATACTGTCGTTGTAGGTGTAGTTGTAGTGATTGTACTGGTGGTTGTAAGTGCACTGGTGCTTGTAGTTGGAGCGGTGGTTGTAGGGGTCACAGTAGTAGAAGGTTCTGGTGGTGGTGTTGTACCTGCAGCAGTTGTTGTTTTGGGTTTGACTGCAACAAACAAAATAGATATGATGGAAGAGTCAGATTTGTGCTTCCTAGAAACAACGGAAGTTGAAACTTCCTGTAATCTCCTCAGTCTGTCTAAATCACAACATTCAACTCTCAAAATCTACTAATAATCATGAATCAGTAGACGTTTGTTTCTTCAAAGTGTGTACTAGTATGTGAAACCTTGACCAAGGGCTCTTTATTTTGTTACCTGTCACACAGCGGCGCATGTCCGGGCCCAGTTCCATGCTGTCGGGGCAGGCACATGTGTATTTGGGCGAGTGGTCTGTGATCTGAGGAGCTCTGAGGCACAGGTACTCACAGCCTCCATTGGGCAAACTTCCCATGTTGCATGTGTCTGGAGCTACAGAGGAAAAACTTCGTTAATTCTGATGTATTAGCCTCTGGGATGGTTGCATAGTAGTACTGTATATGAGCACAGACATTAAAATATTAGCATGAGACTATTAGGATGCATTCACATCCACAAAACACTGCAAGTGAAAGTTGTACCACATGAGGTTTGGAAATAAATAGTTGAGGGTTCAGTGTATTTATTCAGCTTAATTTACCACAAAATTGTTTTCTATGCAGTTGTTCATGGGTATAAATTGGATATGGATATTAATCACTTCATTCATGGGTTTTGAGTATGACAAATTACATACATTTAAATATAAACTACAGTTTGGAGTCAGTAAGATTTTATTACTTAATTATTATATTTATCAAGGTTGCATTAAATTGATCAAACGTGACAGTAAAGACATTTGTAATGTTAAAATTTTTTTTAAAATTTTTTAAATAAATGAGGTTCTGGTGAACTTTTATAATCATCGAAGGATCCTGAAAAACATTTATCAGTCGCCACAAAAATATTTTGACAGCACAAAAGTTAACAATAATAATAAGAAATGCCACCAAATCAAATCAGCATGTTAGAATTGCTGATTGTTCACGTCATGTCGTGATTACCGTAATTATGAGAGGACAACATATGCCAATATGACTCTGCCGCGGTCACGTGTTACAAGTCGAAGCTCTTGGAAAAATCCCAGTTTACAAGTTGTAATTACGAGTTTTATGAGAATGTATGTGGTTTTTACAAGTCGTAATCTCATAATTACAGCAATTATGACATGGCGTGTAGACACCTAATGATTTCTGAAAGATCATGTGACACTGAAGACTGGAGTAATGGCTGCTGAAAATTCAGCTTTGCCATCACAGGAATAAATTACATTTTAGACTATATTACAATAGAAAACGTCTCGGTTACGTATGTAACCCTCGTTCCCTGAGTACAGGGAACGGAGACGTGTCGTCGGGGGAGTTCCCTGACGAATTGGGATCACGCTAGGGAGCCTATTGCCTTTGAGAGAATTAAAACGAGCCAATGGAATTGGCATGCAAAATTTGCATTCCGCAGCCCGCCTACCAGCGCGGGTATAAAAAGCGGAAGTAAATATTGCGTAATGCTTTTCGCTGAGGAGCCGAACAGTGTCCAGTCCTCCGCGAAGGTACAGCAACATGGCGAAGGGACGACACGTCTCCGTTCCCTGTACTCAGGGAACGAGGGTTACATACGTAACCGAGACGTTCCCTTTCGTCCTGGGAACTCCGACGTGTCGTCGGGGGAGTTCCCTGACGAATTGGGATCCCTAACAAAACGCCATGGTGCTGGCCCCTTCCAGCGCCCAGCTAAGCTACCCAAGCAGTTTTACAAATTACGGGAGCTAGCAAGGGAATCGCACTGCTGTTCCGCAAGACCCGCACAGTGGATAGGATAACACTGGGAAAGCGTGCCCAACCCGTAAACAGGGGAAGGGAACGCTGCGGAAGCCAGATGCCTGAAGAAGGCCTGGAATACACATATGTACTAGCCCAGGGGGATAGTGAAACATATGGCAGTCCCTGAGGTAGTCCCCTCCAAGGGGAGTGGGAGCGTACTCAACAGGGACGACAGAACGAGTCTGTCAAGGGGAAGACACGGCTAGACTGCACGTGGCATAATGGGTCACCGAAGAGACCACTGGACATAACACCCAGTCTACACAACAACTCCCATAGAGGTAGTAGACCTGGCGCCGGCGGTCCGCCACGCCTGGCACCGAAGGGGTGATGGAGGAACTCACGAGGCTAACCAACGTATGGCGCCAACGGAGCGAAAGACGCACGTATCCGGCTGAGGCACGGAGTGGCGTAGCAAGCCGACACAACCTATTCCCTCGCACCACTGGCCGTAGCGAGTACTCGGGAGGAAATAGGTTCCACACGTAGGCTATAGAATCTAGCGAACGTGTTCGGTGTCGCCCAGCCCGCAGCTCTACAAATGTCTGTCAGCGAGGCGCCTTGAGCCAACGCCCAGGAGGCGGCAACACCTCTTGTAGAGTGAGCACGCAACCTGGGAGGACAAGGCTCACCCGAAGCTATATACGCTTGGGTGATAGCATCCACTAACCAGTGAGCTAACCTCTGCTTGGAGACGGCCTTCCCCTTCTGCCGGCCTCCGTAACAGACAAAGAGCTGGTCTGAGGTCCTGAAGCTTTGCGTTCTGTCAGTGTAAACCCGCAGGGCGCGGACTGGACAGAGAAAAGCTAGGGCTGGGTCTGCCTCCTCCTGGGGCAGCGCTTGCAGGTTCACTACCTGATCCACGAAGGGAGTGGTAGGAACCTTGGGCACATATCCGGGCCGGGGTCTCAATATAACACGAGAAAGGCCCGGCCCGAACTCTAGGCACAATTCGTCGACCGAAAAAGCTTGCAGATCCCCGACCCTCTTAAAAGAGGCCAATGCCAACAGGAGCGCTGTCTTAATGGACAGGATATTCAGCTCGACTGACAGCAAAGGCTCAAAGGGAGGACTTTGAAGAGCTCTCAGTACCAGAGCTAGGTCCCAAGAGGGTACAGAGTGTAAAACACGAGGTGGATTTAACCTCCTAGCACCCTTGAGGAATCTGATGATCAGGTCGTGCTTCCCCACGGACTTACCTTCTACTACATAGTGATGTGCGGCTATTGCGGCAACATACACTTTGAGGGTGGAGGGAGACAGCCTTCGCTCCAACCCATCTTGTAGGAAGGAAAGCACGACTCTGACCGGGCAAGTTCGGGGGTCCTCCCGGTGGGAGGAACACCATTCGACGAATAGGTTCCATTTCAATGCATAGAGGCGCCTCGTAGAGGGGGCTCTAGCAGAAGTGATGGTGTTTACCACTGCCTGTGGTAGACCACCTAGAACCTCCGCGTCCCGTCCAGGGACCAGACATGGAGTTTCCAGAGGTCTGGACGCGGGTGCCATAGAGTGCCCCGTCTCTGAGAAAGGAGGTCCTTCCTCAGAGGAATCGGCCAAGGAGGGGCTGTCGTGAGGAGCATGAGTTCCGTGAACCAAGTCCTGGTGGGCCAATAAGGCGCCACTAACAAGACCTGCTCCTCGTCCTCCCTGACCTTGCACAGAGTCTGTGCAAGAAGGCTCACTGGGGGAAACGCATACTTGCGCAGGTCCCGGGGCCAGCTGTGAGCCAGGGCGTCCGTGCCGAGGGTCCCCTCGGACAGGGAGTAAAACCACTGGCAATGGGTCGTGTCCGGAGAGGGAAACAGGTCTACCTGTGCGAGTCCGAAAACACTCCAGATCAGCTGAACCGCCTGGGGATGGAGTCGCCATTCTCCTGGCAGGGGAGGCAACCGTGAAAGCTCGTCTGCCACACGGTTGAGCTCCCCTGGAACATGAGTGGCGCGAAGCGACCTCAGATGCTTCTGACTCCACAGGAGGAGGTGGGAGGCGAGTCGCGACATGCGGCGGGAGCGTTGACCACCTTGTCGGTTGATGTACGCAACGGTCGCAGTGCTGTCCGTACGGACCAGTACGTGCTTGTCTTTGAGGAGCCCCTTGAGGCGGCACAAAGCCAAGCGTACTGCTTGCAACTCTAGGCAGTTGATATGCCAATGCAGCTGGGGCCCCGTCCACAGACCCGAGACTGCATGCCCTTTGTACGTGGCCCCCCACCCCATGGCAGAGGCATCTGTGAAAACCACAGCATGCCTGGAAACCTGGACTAGGGGCACTCCGGCCCGTAGAAACGCAGGATTCGACCACGGGGAGAAGGTTTGGCGACAGTGCGAGGTCACTTTGACCCGGAACGTGCCGCTCTGCCACGCCCACCTCGGGACTCGATTGTGAAGCCAGTGCTGGAGCGGTCTCATATGTAACAGGCCGAGCGGCGTTACTGCGGCTGCGGCTGCCATATGCCCCAGGAGCCTCTGAAATTGTTTCAGTGGGACCGCTGTCCTGCCTCGAAAAGACCTGAGGCAGGTGAGCACTGACTGGACGCGCTCCTCCGTGAGGCGCGCTGTCTGGGCGACCGAGTCCAACTCCATACCGAGATAAGAGATCCTCTGCACGGGGCAGAGTTTGCTCTTGTCCCAGTTGACCTGAAGCCCCAACCGGCTGAGATGCCGTAGCACCATGTCCCTGTGCTCGCACAACACATCTCGCGAGTGAGCCAGAATGAGCCAGTCGTCGAGATAGTTGAGAATGCGAACGCCTTGTTCTCTCATGGGAACAATGGCCGCCTCCGCGACTTTCGTGAAGACGCGGGGTGACAGGGCCAGCCCGAAGGGTAGGACTTTGTACTGATACGCTCGACCCTCGAAAGCAAACCGAAGAAACGGTCTGTGACGAGGAAGAATCGAGACGTGAAAGTACGCGTCCTTCAGGTCGATCGCTGCAAACCAATCCTGGGGACGGATGCACTTGAAAATGCGCTTCTGCGTGAGCATCTTGAACGGGAGTTTGTGCAGGGCCCGATTCAAAACTCGCAGGTCCAGGATTGGCCGTAACCCACCGCCTTTCTTGGGTACAATGAAGTAGGGGCTGTAGAACCCGGACCTCATCTCGGCAGGAGGGACCGGCTCGATCGCGTCCTTCGCCAGCAGGACATCGATCTCTTTCCGCAGGACAGGGGCATCCACTGACCGCACACGGGTGAAGTGGACGCCCCTGAACCTGGGAGGCCGGCGTGCAAACTGAATTGCATAGCCGAACCGGATGGTGCGGATGAGCCATCGAGACGGACCCGGAAGCTCTAGCCAGGCTTCCAGGTACCGAGCCAACAAGCCCACCCGAACCACCGGCGTACCCGCGGAGGGGCAGCGAGGTGGAAGGCAGGGACCCGGCTGCAGTGGCGATGTGGCCACTGGAAGCGGGGTCTGGGCGTGGAGTTTGCCAGAGACCTGCTTCCACCGAGGGGCAGACGGCAGAGAGAGCGCGTGGGCTTTCTGCTGCGGGCTGCCCCTTGGCGAGAGGAGGGGAAGAGACGAGGTACGAGGCCCTGCCTCCTCGTGAGCTGGTCTCTGCCCCTCTGGGCCCAGCCGCCGAGAGGAGCGACGCAACCGAGGAAGCGTCGCCGCTCTCTGCAGACTGGGAAGAGGGGAACGGGAGCGATGCTGCTCGGTGACAGCATCCACTGCCATTCTGACCCTCTTGGACGGAGGAGACTGTGTGCCCACCAGTCTCGACCGAGGATGACCTGAAGGAGGAAGGAGAAACTGCTCTTTTAATGAATTTTTGGGTACCGCTGACCGAGTGGCCAGCGGCGGAACAGAAAGTTTTTTCATACAAAACAAAAAATTATCCGCCCGGCCCTCCCCCGGGGGAAGGAGGCGTGCAGGGGCACCCTCCTGAAGAGCAGTCATCTGGTCCTCCTTCAGGTCGCCCGTCTCAGGAGCGCTTCCCTCCCTTCCTTTTACGGGAAGGGGCCGGGGGCGTCTGAGCGGGTTTGGCCGACCTCTTACGACCAGACTTCCTCACTCCAGGGTTGGAAGGCTGCGCTGGAGGGGGAGCTGGCGCAGGAGGACGGCCTCGGCGACGGGAAGCAGCTGGAGGTTCAACAGGAGCAGAAGACGGACCCGCAGCAGCCCGTCTCCTGTGCAGGACGTGCCGTATCGCCTCCGACTGCTTCTGGGCGGCGGAGAACTCTTGGGCTAAGGTCTCCACCGCGTCGCCGAAGAGGCCGCCCTGGGAAATGGGGAAGTTGAGAAGTCTGTTCTTCTCCGCTTCCCGCATCTCCGCCAGGGTCAGCCATAGGTGGCGTTCCTGGACCACTAGAGTGGACATCGCCCGACCCAGCGAACGTGCGGCGACTTTCGTCGCCCGGAGGGCGAAGTCCGTCGCCACACGCAGCTCCTGCAGCAGAGCCGGGTCAGAACCACCCGCCTGCAAGTCATGGAGCGCCTTTGCTTGATGTACTTGCAAAAGCGCCATGGCATGCAGGGTGGAAGCGGTGTCTCCACACGCCACGTAGGCATCCTTGGTCAGACCGGAGGAAAACCTACAGGCGCGGGAGGGGAGTGAAGGGGCACCCCGCCAAGCGGAAGCGGTCTTAGGACACAATAGCATCGCTACCGACCGCTCCACTGGGGGGATTCCCTCGTACCCGTGCGCCGCTCCACTGTCCAGGGTGGTGAGGAGGGAGGAGCGAGGATGTCCACGCCTGGACGCAAAAGGTGCCAGCCAAGACTTCCTCAACTCCTCATGCACTTCAGGGAAGAATGGGACTGGAGCAGGCCGTGGGGCAATAGTACGGCCCGCTCCAATACACCAATCATCCAGCCGCGAAGGTTCGGGACCCGGCGGAGGGTTCCACACAAGCCCGACATTCGCAGCCGCCCGTTCGAGCATAGCAGCCATTTCTGGATCCGGCTCAGGCTGAACCACCACACCCGAAGGGGGCAGTCCTGCCGAGTCATCACCAGAAGATGACCGCTCCTCCTCCGATGCCGCGATCGACATCTGATCCTCAGGTGGTGCTCCGAAGGAGACAACCGGAACCGCCCGAGGGGGCTCCGGCCGCTCCAACGGAAGCGCCGATGGCCGCGAGCTACTAGAGGTGTGAGGATGCCGATAGGATCTTTCACCAGTCGAAACATTGCTCACAGTAATCCTCATACGCTCACCAACAGGAATCACAGAAGTAGCCGCCTGCCGAACTGAATCGACAGGCGAACTAGATCTGGGATTTTCTGAAGGGACTCCCCCATGTTTCAGGGTTCTCAGTCTCGAACGCAGCGTCGCGAGAGTCATATTCCCAAAGTGAGAACATGACTCGTCCACAAACGCTGCCTCAGCGTGCGCTAAGCCCAAGCACGAGAGGCAGTATTTGTGGCCATCATCCCGAGGGAGAGATCGACCGCATCCAGAAACGCACGGGTGAAACGTCATCCTGAAAAGGACGCGAAACACCCGTGATGCTCTTTTAGAGAAAGGAAAAAAACTCTTTAAATGTGCCGAGGCACAGAGGGACCACCGCGGCAGACAAACGGGGAAACTGCAAGCCCGAATGCTGCACTCCAATACCAGCCGTTAAAACAGCTTTTTGTTTCTGTTTCAATCCAGCCGCGGGAAGCGATGGTCGCTCGAGTGCCGTGACGCCAGCAGCAGAGGATTCCTCTCTTCTCCAAAAGACGCTCGTTCTGTTCTTCTCTTCTTCAAAAGCTTTTTCAGAGGACACAGCAGCTCAGAGAGACACACTGGAGGCTCCGAAGCTAAAAGCATTACGCAATATTTACTTCCGCTTTTTATACCCGCGCTGGTAGGCGGGCTGTGGAATGCAAATTTTGCATGCCAATTCCATTGGCTCGTTTTAATTCTCTCAAAGGCAATAGGCTCCCTAGCGTGATCCCAATTCGTCAGGGAACTCCCCCGACGACACGTCGGAGTTCCCAGGACGAAAGGGAACAGTTATTTTTAATTGTAATCATATTTCAGAATATTACTTTTTTAAAAATCAAATAAATGCAGCCTTGATGGGCATAAGAGACTCAAAAAAACTAAAACGTACTGACAGCAAACTTTTGAATGGTATGTGTGCATACATTTAAGTATGGTAATCTATTTTCATTTTATATTTCATCTTAATACTAATATTTGAGCTACTTTTTTTTTCTATGTACATTGATATAATGAACAATGTGTAGGGGACCTGTGAAGTGAACAGCTTTAGATATTTGAGGCGATGTAGAGACAAAGACTGTTGACAAAGCAACAAAGTTTAGAAGAGTTTAATTTAACGCAAATAAACACCAGAATTAATATACCCTAGTAGAAATTTATATGTAAAATGCAACATTAACAACGGTCAATAATCATGCATTTCTACTGTAATGTGTATGGAAGCCTACAGTGTATGCAAACATGGACAAATCATGAATTAGTTGGCTTGAGAAACTGTCATATTTGCCATTAAACGTCAATAAAAAAAGAGAAATGCATGCATGCATGTGTGTGTCTGTGGGTTGATAAAAGTATAGATTTATTATAATATAATATTTAATATATTAAAATAACAGAAATGGATTTTCTTTTGATGTTGTCTTCATTTGAACAAATACAGCAGCGCATGGAAATCCATATGAAAGTGTGTTTAGCTCTATAAACACAACTCAGAAAGCTCTTTTATTCAATAACGTTTAATGTCTATCTCTTCCTTGAGAAACATTTTCATAAAATCAAGTTCTGCAGGGATGCAAAGCTGATTAATATTTCACTCAGAGGCACTTGAGTTAAAAAAGCGGTTGGATTCCATTCTCATCATTTCTCGTTCAGAATAAGTGTGTTTTCCTGCCTTCGTTTGCATTTTCAGAGCAACACGTTTAATTCCTTGATTTCGATTTAAATAGCACTTCTAATTTATTAATGTAAGGAGTCTGTAAATGGGTTCTTCTGTTGGCACGCTGCATGTGGTCTGTTTGTGATAAAAGGATGAAAACAAAAAATCAAAATCTGCACACACACACACGCACGCAAACAGCCTCTTTCATTTTCTCTGCTTGTCTCTAGAATAACAATTCCCCATAAATATGCTATTCAATGATAGGACCACTATTACTAGGGGAAAAAAAGAGTCAGCAAAGATTTGCCTCTCATCATTATAACAATGCTAAAATGGTGACACTGTGAAAAGAATACAGTTCAAGCATTGTTTCTATTAGCCCCTGAGAGGCATTAGCTGAATTAAGCAGGCGTTTTTGCCACTGTACCTGAAATGGCCTCTGTATATGTTAAATGAGCAGTGGCGTAACTTTGTTTTAAAAAGTGGGTGAGACGGCAGTGTGTGTGTGCTAGTACAATGCTATATCAGCTATGTACAATAACAATTGCTGAAAAAAAATAACATTACGATGTCCATAAATCCAGAAATGTTTTAATGTGATACTTTAGTTCTTACATCTATTGTATCTATAATATATTGTTGGTCCCGAGATTCTTAAAGTTAGTGAATAAATAGGCTACATACGGTAGATCCGTGATTAGCATTTGTATTCCCTAATGGTCTGGTGGTAAAACTTTTGTTAAAGGGGTGGTTTACTGCTTTTTTTCTTTGCATGATTGTGTTTATGGGGTGCAATATAACATGTCTTCGTGTTTTTTTTTTTTTTTTAAAGCCTTATTTTCATAAATTTCACCTTTATTGTAAGCCGCTTTCTCCTCTGTCATTTGAGCGACCGGTTGACTTCCTGATTCTATGAAACCATTCCCTCAGAAACAGGCAATGGGCTCAGATTGGTTAGTTGGGCCGGTGTGTTGTAATTGGCTAAACTGCGTAGTGCACGTTGTCCCAAAACTTCACGCCCATTACCTTTATGGGCGAAAGTTGCATGTGCTCCGGTCCAATGTAAATAATAGTGTCAATACTGCCGTATCAGTTTGAGCCAGAATCAGACCCAGAAAGCGGCGATGAAGAGAGTCAAGCAGAACCTCCCCAAACACGGCTCTAACAAAACGTTTCTGAATCGTACATTTTTTTATTATTATTATTCTATTCTATTCTATTCTACTATTATTATATAAGAATTTCGATACGCTGTTACTTGAAAACGCTACTGCTGCTTGTTAGCTTTTGAGATACGTTTTTCTTCTGATTAAACATTTAATATAACTGAATAAATATCTGAGTAATACCGTTTTTTAAGTTATTGTTTCATCGATATAATGAACAACCGTTTATCTATTCACAAAACTTAGTTTACTCAGTGTATCCTTTTCTTTAGGTGTACATGTGGCAACTGTGTTAAAACCATACTGTACACTGATAACAGCAGCTGAAGTTTGCTGTTGCGATTATCTATTTTTTTTTATTACTTTATACACGTTTGTCTTATACACACAAAATAGCATCGAACTAACTGGCTACTATAAACAAATAGCGTTGTTATTACGTTCTAGATCAAATCGAAAAATTACGTCATAAAGTATACATGGAAAATACATTTACAAAATTAGTACATAATTACAAATTCAGGTCCAAAATGTTTGTATGCGAATGTCATAGACACACGAAATAGCATAACTAAGTGGCTACTAAAGCCAGCGCTGGCATTTGTTTACGTCCTTGATAAAACTAAAACATTACGTCTGAAATTATACATGCAAATACATTTAAAATTATTAAGTCTTATTTACAGGTTGTGGCCCAACAACTGCTTCCTCTGGTTTTAAAGTTGGAACTGCTTCATGTTTTAATAACAGTTTCTTGTTGAATCCGGCATTGAATTCGTGGAGATTCTGGAAGCTGTCTTCCGTAAAATGCGCAGGACAGAGAGCTAAATTACGATTGTAATTTTTTCAGGAACATAATCAAACATACATTTTAGCCATTGTTGACGAACTACAGCGTTTGTGGGAAGCCCAAACACAGAAGACCTGACAGCTGGGTGAAAATAACACACTTTCGACGGCATGGATACAGCTCTCCACTATAACTCTTCCTCTTAGACAAAGCCGCAGAAATATGGCCATGCCGGAGGGAGGGTTGATGTAAATTTATGGGTTAGTTACGTATAAAACCCGGGAAGTATCTCGTTGTGGTTCCATTCGAGTCATTTTTGTAGGCATTAAACTTCCTGATTTTTAAAAGACGATATCTCTGCTTACGTTGAACTTTCAGCGCAGCAACTTTGCATATACTGTTCATGCACGAACAGCAACATTACACAGTATTTAAAATGAAAAAAGTGAAATCGCAATCAACCACCCTTTTAAGCGTGTCAGAGGTTCGAGTTCTAATCCAATCTGCCCTCATATATTTTTTCTCTCCTCATTTAAATCAAAGATGTTCATCAATGATTGTATATCAAAATCATGGACATGTTTATGTGCATTTTGTTTTGTGATTTCACCGGAAAGAATAGAGATTCACAGCATTAAGCGATAGATTGACACGCTCGTCTGTTTAAAAGACTGTGCACGAGCCAAAAGAGAATGTTCATGACTTCAAAAACAACACATTCCAGCGCCAGATCACCTCTTATTTAACACAAATTAACGTCAACTGGATATGTTTCATTAGCACTACATTCATTCAGTGACATTTCAAAAAAGAAACATCTCCAGTCTTTTACCAGTCCAGAAACATCTCCAGTCCTCTCCAGTCCTTCCTCTCTTTTCAGACTGGAGAGGAAGTTTTGAGTTCTCACTGTTTCAAGTCTTTTAATTTGATTCCTTATGATATGAGTTCTTTAATGCATTAAAACATCTATCACTGGCTACTGAGCTCAATGCATAAAACAGACTGAAAGATACTATACTGTTCAAAAGTTTGGGGTCAAATTTAAAGAAAATAATACTTTTATTCAGGAAGGAAGCATTTAAGTGACAGTAAAGACTTTTACATTGTTTCAAAAGATTTCTATTTTAAATAAATGCTGTTCTTTTGAACTTTCTATTAATTAGAGAACAAAATGTATAATGGTTTTCCCAAAAATATTTAGCAGCTAAATATTTAACGGTTTTCAACAAATACAGCTTTTCCATCACAGGAATACATTTAAATATATTTAAAATCAAAACAGTTATTTTAAATTGTAATAATATTTCACAATATCACTGGGTTTTTTTTGTGTGTGTGAAGATTTTTCACTATAGTAAAAAATGCTGATTTATAAATAATGAAAAATGTGTCTGTATCAAACTACTCAATAATTGAAAGTAGTTCAACTATATTCAAGCTATGCTTTAGAAATAGTAGAGCACATTTAATCAGGCACAAAAACAATGAGGTAAATAAGTAAATAGTTTTTCAGTTCACTGAAATAAGCTGGTCAATTGAATCAAATCACATGAAAAAAATGCTGAAATTAATTGACAGAACATCCAAGGAGAGTTTTACATCACAATAAACCACTAACTGTTAGATATAAACAGAATAAGCTTTTTATTAGAAAAAACTACACTATTTTTAAATTTTTACTGTCACACAATTAAAAAAAGTTGCATTTAACTAGTTACTCCCCCCCACCAGTGTTCAGCTTATGATGTAAAGTCGGTTGGCATCTACCTGCATTACACTTATTTCTCACCTTTAGGCTGCCGGAGCTCGTGGAACACCACCACATCCAGCGGGTTGTTGAGATGCTGAGCCAGCATTGCCACATCATGCCCTGTCAGTCGATTCACACTGTAGATGGCCTCATCCTCCAAGTCTGTCCAGTAAACCCGGTCCTGTAGAAACATACAGAATGTGAATTCTGCACAAGCAGGAGCAATTAAAGTCCTCTAGTTTAAACATTACAGCATGGGACTAGCAATGACAAGGTCATGGGTTCGATTCCAAGGGAATGCAAGAACTGATAAATCTACATGTTGAATACAAGTGGCTTTGGATAAAAGTGTGGATAAAAGAATAAATACAAATTGTTATTTAGGAAAGAATTAAATAATGAATTTGTTGACTCCGTTCTTGTTTGTTACGCGGCAAATCGAGGGACTGCGTGACCCGGGCTGTATTTTTTGACCACCCGCAAGTAAAGGTAAAACCACCCGCTATTGTGAGATTAGCAGTGGGTTCCGATTCAGCCCTCTAATACCAATACAGAGAACACAAAATACACTTGGATAGAATGAATCAAAAGCAGGTTTGTTTGGTTAGTCATGTATTTATGTATGCAATACACCAAAAAGGAGAGAAAGGGAGGAAGATGACAATGAAGATAAAGGCTCCTGTGCCTTTTCATCAGACTAATTAAAGCTCGCAGTTCTATCTCTCCTTTGTATCTACACCTACATGAGCCGGAAAGCACGCGCTCGACTATCTGACAATACCACTTTCAACATTCTCCAATTCTCCGTCTGCCTCCCTCCTCTAAACAGTCCTTATCAGCCACTACAGAAATATTGCAAATGCGCATGGTGAGATGGGGCTGTTACTATGACAACCTGACATTCATCTCCTTTTCAAACGGACGGATGAGGATGAGGAAGTTTGGAATGGGGTGTTCTTGGGGTAACAAAAGAAAATGAGGGGAGGGCGCAAAAAAAGAAGATGGAGAGGACTGAGCAGGCCCAAGAGATCGGCTGGCTCCAAGTATTAGAGGATGTTTACAGAGCTGTGCTTTTTTGGAAAGGTCAGGCTGCTGAATCCCAGTGGAGCTCCATCAGGTGCTTCTGCTGGTGGCAGCTGATCAGTAGGACTCCTTAACCTGGACAAGACAGCATTTAAATTCTGCCGCATTGCAGCCCTCATCTAATGCATGGGCAACGAGGCCACCATATCTGATCTAGATAACTGCTTTAATCTATGACACATAAGGCTGGCTTCTAACGTCTACGTCTGAAATTTGTACTCCTTGAGTGTGGGGAGCATCTTTATTAAAACCTTTCATCATAGTATTCGCTTCATTTGGGAAGAAGCAACTATCCCTGTGGGATTGGATTTGTCTTGACATTTTCAATGCTGCCCACTAACCAATGAAATCATTTGAACGCTGGTGTAGAGATATTGGTCTGTTTTATGAGACAGGGCAATGTAAAGGTCACATAAAGGTAAAGGAAATTTTTTGTAAATTTCTTATATGCAATTTAAGGTCTGCCGTGTCGGAAGCCAATATGTGGGGTCCAGTATTGTCTTGTCACTAAAATAAACAAACTTAGTTTGCTAAAACCCTCTGTCATAGTTCTCATATCACATTCTCACTTATGCTTATCTGAAAATAAATAAATACATGCAAAATAAATACACTACCGTTTAAAAGTTTGACAACTGCAATATTTCTTAAATATTTTTGAAAGAAGTCTCTACTCCTCACCAGGGCTGCATTTATTTGATCAAAAATACAGTAAAAATAGTAATACTGTTAAACATTATTACAATTAAAAATAACTGTTTTCTATTTTAATACAGTGTATTTGAAATGTGATGGCAAAGCTGAGTTTTCAACAGTCATTACTCCACATGATCGTTTAGAACGTTAAGAAATAATACACTGATTTGATACACTGTCTAATACACTGATTTGGTGCTCAAGAAACATTTCTTATTATTATCTACATTATTAAGCTACAGCTGTTAAGCAGCAAAGCTGTTTTAACATTGGTAATAAGAAATATTTCTTGAGCACCAAATCAGTGTATATATTTTTAGTTTTTTCCAGAATTCTTTGTTGAATAGAAAGTTCAGAAGAAAGACAGTGACTTTCACATTGTAACAAAAAAATAAAATAAAAAATAGTGTCCTTGCAGAATAAAAGTATACATTTCTTTCAAAAAGCTTACTGACCGCAAACTTTTGAATGGTTGTGTATGTTCATTTCAATAAAATCAAAAATATTATTACAATTAAATTATTATATTAATATTATTATTTCATTAATGTTCTGTTCCTCACACAAAACTATCATATGTACCCTGAAGACGTGGAATATAGGGCACGATTTGTAGTTAACACTTTTATGGGTGTTTCTCTGAATAATATTTTGAAGATGGAAGTCAATGGGGTCCATCAACTGTTTGGTACCGACAATCTTCAAAATATTTTGTGCTCAGTTGAAAAAAGAAATTTAAACAGCTTTGAAACAACTTGAGGGTGAGTAAATGATGACAGAAATTAAATTTTTGGGTCAACTATCCCTTTTCTGTCATGACAACTGTCAGGAGATTGGTATGGTAATAGAGATCGGCATGGTAATGGATATGGCCATGTTAATGTATTTGGTCTTGGTGGAATAGATCTGCTACGCTGCTGCTGCTGCAGAACAAGTACCGAGACTTACTACTGCCAATACATTCACAGACATTGCTGTGAGCATGTAAGACAAGCTGCTCCTGCTGCACATGTAACATAGATGATTAAACCCCAGTAGCAGATCTATACAGGTGGAGTTGGGGAAGGTGGAGGGTTTCTGAAAGCACGCTGCAGACTGCTAACAGCAACACCCTGGAATTTGTTTGAATGTTGAGCCGCAGCTCACTGGAGGCTGATGCAACAGCAACCAATCAACTGTGCTATGTAGATATTGATGTGATCGCTACCAAATGAGTCAAAGACTTATCAGCATGCGCCATCTAGAGTTTCAGGCCAGAATTAGGCATTAATGCTTTTTGTTCGCTTTTTGCAGCATACTTTCAGAAACCCTCCACCTTCCCCAGCTCCACCTGTATAGATCTTCTAATGGGGTTTAATCAATTAAGCTATCAACTACCAAAAGGAAATGTGTAGAAAATAAATGTCATTTGAGCTGGGAGGAATGAGAAATTATGCAATTAAAAATAATGAACCAAAATAATGAGCTTATTGGAAATGGCTCCTGCACCAAAGACTACATGACTGTTTCATACAGAAATATCCCTATGCTCCTTTAGTACATCTACAAGAAACCCAAAAAGTTAGGGGAAGCTGATGGCTACAGTTGTCAATTACAGTTTTGCAACTTCACCAGCCAAGTGGAGAACTTTAGAACCAGTCTCAAGGGTACTGCAGTAACGTAGCATTCATTTCTCATGTGCCCTGCACTCTAAAAAACGATTCGTTGGCTGAACAACCATTACTTATAAAAGTAATTAGATTAAACACAAAAAATTAAGTATTCATAACTTTTCAACCTCTACTTAACATATTTAGTGTGTGTAACACAAAAATATAAGTAACTAGGTGAACTTAAATGTATGCATAAATAAAATGAAAAAACATAAGTCATGTCAACTACTATCATAATTGCTTCAAAATTAAGTAAATCGAGCATAACATTTTAAGTAACTATATGAGCCACGTGATATGCAATTTCCCGTGATGCATTTCCAGCCAAAAATTGGAGCCATTTTGTGAAGCACATATGTGAAGACGCTGAAAAGAGGTAAGCTTAACTTTTTTTAACTTAAGGTACACTCAATCGTTTATTGCATTTTTGGTCAAGAAACTAACTTTTAAACTGAATTTCAGAATTGCTACGAATTTTGCATCAACAATTAGAAACGTGTTACGAACACCTATGTAGTCTACAAGTTAATGTATGAAATGAGTGACTTTGCACGAGAGTATATTTGAATTATTAAGCGAGTGTGCTTCCATTGAATAGGCTATCAAGTGTCAAGTGTCTAGTCAGAGTAGGCTATTTATTGTGTTTTTCGAAATATATGACCATGAGGTTGGCACCTATGCATTAATGGTGTGTTCACACCGAACGCAAATTTAATCATTTGCGCAAGTAGATTACAAAGTCAATGCAAAGACACGAATAGACGCATCGGCGCGAATGACGCGAATTGGGTGACGCGTTTGCCGCGAACGTCTTCCACGCAAGTTGAAAAATTTGAACTCGAGCAGATTCAAGCGTCTAACTAAGACGCGATAGACGCGTATTTGACGCTCTATTCGCGTTCGGTTTGAACACACCATAAGAGGACAATTCGAACGGCGCTTTCCCCCACGGATAAATTCGTAGGCCTACTTTATTAACGAAATGTAGTTGTCATTTATTATATGCAGGCTATGAGTTTTCGGATTAAAAAAAAATTACTTTGCATATTTACAAATTTCCATATAGGCCTATTCTATTCTCTAATATCTATAAATGGATCGCGGGAAAGGGGGCGGCCAGGCCTTGGGCGCGGGCTAGCCTACTGGTAACGTTCGTTAACATACAAATATTAAATTCGAAAACACATTGGCTACAGCTCCGTGTGCACGATTTATCATTAAATAATGGCGATCTTGATTCAAACACAATATTATTCCTAAATGACAGCTACAACCCTGTCTATTAAACCTTCAAAATTATTATCAAAATAAGTAAATAGCTTTTAAGCAAAAGTTTGGCTTCAAACAAAGATTGTAGATCTTTATTTACTGTTTGGCTATTCCAGTAGTGACTGACTGTTAATGTTTTGAAGAGATTTGTTCAAAACCTCTGGACAAAAGTCTTCATTAATTAACTTGTTTTGTTTAAATTAATAGATATTATTTAATAGACTCATTTTTATATTTATAGGCATTTAATAATGGACTAATTTGTAACATTTAATTATTGTTTTTTTTCTTTTTAGATATATTTTTGATAACCAGAAAAAAATGTGTATATATATATATATATATATATATACACACAACCAGTAAGATTGTTTAATGTTTTTAAAAGAAGTCTCTTCTGCCCACCAAGCCTTCATTTATTTGATCCAAAATACAGCAAAAACTGTAATATTGTGATTATTATTATTATTATTTTTACAATTTAAAACAACTGTTTTCTATTTGAATATATTTTACGATGCAATTTAAAAGTTTTGGGTCAATTAGAACTTTTTTTTTAAAGAAATAAAATAAATTAATACTTTTATCCAGCAAGTATGCATTAAATTGATAAAAACGTGACAGTATAGACATTTATAATGTTGCAAATGTAAGAGGCTGTAAGAGATTTATTTTATTTTAAAATATAAAGGTACATTTCTTTCTCATTCTGTGTTTCAATGCAATTGATTTTTTGCAACAGTCTGAACAATAACAAGTGATGTTGCAAGTAAATGCAGATTTCCTGTTTTTTTTTTTAATGTTTTTTTTATACTCATAGGAACGAAGAGGAACTGGAACATCTCACATTGAGGATCATCACGGAAGGTGGCTCAGCAGATGATCCTTTACAGACTGGGGTAACGCTGGAAGGCATAGAGGTGATGAGTCACGAACGCTGTGCTAAGTGAGCTGGTCGATAGGAATTACGTTTGTGAAACTAATTACATGGAAATGCATGAATTATATCTGTTTATTAAAATAGTTTCTTCCGGAAACAACGGACCATATTATGAGATTCCAAGTCACAGTTCATCTCACTTAGCACGGCGTTCGTGGCTCGACTGGTCGAGACTGTTTTCCAAGATGGCTCCTGCCTGTATAAGTGTAATGTACTGTCTTTATAAAGTATCTTCTTATTAAACTGTCTGTACACTTACAAAGTTCTCAATGCTTCGGTTTGCATGTAGGGACCCTCATTATGCTACCGTGTTAGTGTGGGGCTATTTTGAGCCTTGTTAGTGGTATTAACTAACGATTTACTTTTGCTTATTCTATGCCCCATATACTAACATATAAACAGTTTTTAGAGATAAAACTCTACGTACATTCGATTATCATGAAAACGCATCCCAGAGAACGATCAACTCGGTAACCATGTGTTAATTACCCCTAGGTTCATTTTTCACCGGAATTGTCCTTTAAGAGGTTTTTTGTATGTTCCAAAAGTAAATATTGGAAAAATGTAAATCTTTTGAGAAGTGTTGCAAAGGTGAAAAAGTGACCTGTTAAAAGTGATTTTCCATTTGTCGATTTGCCACATTTTGTTACATTTCATGTGTGGTTTCAGGCTTTCAAGCCTTTGGCAAAAAATAAAAAATAATAAAGTTAAATGCTTTATTGTGTGTGATTTGCATGTTTAATTTATTTTAAGACATTGAATGTACTGGAGCAGTGCAGTTAGCAGACCAATAGCTGAAGATCTAAAATAAGTTAAAATGGTTGGTTCAACTCATTTAATTGTCTTATTTTTATATACAAATGGGCTTAAATGTTAAGTTAACAGAACTAAGATTTGTTTTGATCTCACATGGCCTGGACTGTGTTGGATTTACTTAAAATGTATATGCACCATTTTTGCATCATACTTTTTAAGTAATCCCAACTTGGAATTATTTTACATAAAATAAACAAGAAAACCTTTGTTATATGTACTTAAATATTTGAGTTCACATAACATTCTTTACTTAAAAATATATGCAACGTAATGCATATATTTTTAAGTAAAGAATGTTGCGTGAACTCAAATATTTAAGTACATATAACAACGGTTTTCTTGTTAATTTTAAGTAAAATTATTCCAAGTTGGGATTACTTAAAAAGTATGATGCAAAAATGGTGCATATATATTTTAAGTAAATCCAACACATCATTTTTTAGAGTGTGGACAAAAGTAAAAGAATGAAGAAAACACATTGTTTCCTTTTTCTAGGGCTCGGCCCCAGGTTTCCATCTTACTGAGCTGGCTCATCGACTGGCCTGATGAAGGGCATTAGGCTGTCTATTGCTTGGGCTGGGTCCTGCCTTCAGGCACCAAAGAAGTTGCCAAAATAAAAATTTGGTTTGTGTCTTTGGCTGGTGCCAAGCACCCACAGCCATACATCTCTTGCCAGTGCTACTGTCTCACAGCGAGTACCTTGTTCTCCAATTACACCCTGTGAGCAAAAAACATTTGTTTATGTGAAGCCAAACTAAGCTTAGAAACATCTCAAGGCTTGTTTTTGTCAATGCCACTACATCTGTGCCTACATGAATGAGAATGTCAGTACTATTTGAAAAATTTGCTTGCCTCAAAAAGAGTCAGGGCGAAGGGATGTCCCAGATGATCCATGGAGGACAGCAAAACTCTACGGTTGTCTCCATTCAGGTCCACACTGGATATCAGATGAAGCTTGGAATCGACCCAGTAGAGTCGTCTACTAGATAGATCTGGAAGATGAAAGAGCTTTTATATGTAGTGCTTTAATAATACAACAAATGCTTTTAATTTAATATGAGTGGTCAAACGAAGCATTGAATAGTGGGTAGTATGTGAAGGGATAATTCATATTTCAGTTCATATTCTATTATTTTTCATATATCAAGTAAAAATAAAGGCAGTTTGAAATTAAATGAAAGGCCCAACTGAAAGCACAATGAATGACAAAAAAATCTTCAAAATCTTACAGCTTTGCACGGTTACTTGCTCTTTTTTCCCATTAAAAAAATATATTTTGTTTCAATACAGACAAAGCAATTTTCTCAATTCAACCTTTTTTGTCAATAATTTTTTTCTATCCATAACTGCTTTTTCAAATGGGTTTTATGTTAAGCAAGCTAGGGAAATGATGGCGATATTGACAGCGTTGCTTGAGCAATTCCATTTAGTTTTTCCCAAACAGACGGGTGATTTATGAGGAACAATGAAGGTGAATGATTCAAAGCCCTGTTGGCCACAGGAGGCTGCTCTTCATTATTAACACTCTTTCTTCTCCTTCTGCCTCTGTGTTTGTTTGGTCTTTCTCAATCCTAATGTTTTTCTCTTTCTCCTCTGGTATTTTGGTTGGTGTCTTGTAATGATGGCAAACGCAGCTCTCTCATGTCTTGCTTTTTGGTATGGTATGCTTTGTTTTGCTTTCTGCTGTTTCTCTTTTATGTTTTGTTGTCTTTTCTGCTATTCTCTAGAGTGTGTTTCTCTTTGATTATATTTGAAGATGTGAATATATTTGTTGTGAATGGAGGAACTGAATTGCAAAACTTTCAAAAGGTTTTACCGAGCGCAATCCCATTGGGCCACTCGATCCTCTCTGAAACCAGAACCTGTCGATCCACCCCGTTCATTCCAGCTTTCTCAATCTTTGCCTGCGTTCCCCAATCCGACCAGTACATGAACCTGGGGGGTCAAAACAAACAAACAAACAAAACGTTCATGATCAGAATTACGGCTATATCTAGACTAGTGGTTCTCAACCTTTGCAACTCCAAGGTCGCCTAGTTATCGACAACAATATTATTTCAAAGGTCCCATGACTTCCATTTGTTTGTGATTTACTGGATAAGGATTAAGGATAATGGTTTTAAAAACGTTTTTTTTTTCTACCCAATAAAATGTTGTAGAGGTATAACCAGAAAAATTTATTATAAAATGCCCATGAATTTATAGAATTTTATTCATTTACATACATTTTCCAGGTCTAGAAATCACACTTTTAAAATAAGGCTACCTCACATATCTAGGTTTTCCCAGACTCGTTCTTCAGAGAATTTTTTTTTAAATTAAATAAGAAATATCTTGATTTTTAGTTGTCTTGTCTGATTTGAATGCTATTTTTGTCAAATGTATATCATTTTAAGGCTTCATCTTGAGGCTCCCTTAGAAGTATGCAAAATCTATTTCCCCCGTATTTTCAGAGCTAGTTGGAAAATCTGTGGAATACTGCGAAATGAATTTAAACGGGGTAAAATGTGTAAAACGGTGGTTCACCACTCTTATTGGAAACTGAAAATATTAAAATTAGCCAAAAGACTAGGGGATATGTGAATGACAGCTTTACAACTCCGTCCTTCGGATGAGACGTTAAACCGAGGCCTCTGTGGTCACAAAAAAACCCAGGATGTCTTTCGAAAGAGCAGGGGTGTAACCCCAGCATCCTGGCCAAATTTGCCCAGTGGCCTCTGTCCATCATGGCCTCCTAATCATACCAATTGGCTTCATTACTCTGTCTCCTCTCCACCAGTAAGCTGGTGTGTGGTGGGCGTTCTGGCGCAATATGGCTGCCGTCGCATCATCCAGGTGGATGCTGCACATTGGTGGTGGTTGAGGAGATTCCCCCCTCTATGTGAAGCGCTTTGAGTGTCCAGAAAGGCGCTACATAAATGTAATGAATTATTATTATTATTAACTCTACAAAAAACAGTAGAGCTTTCTAAGGAGCTTCCTGGGTTGGAGCCACAAAAGCTTCATGCTATCAAACAAATGAGACACAGTTGAGGGGAAAATTAGGGAGCTCCGATGGCTCATCACCTGCCAAAAATAGGATGAAGAGGTAAGTGTATGCTCATTAAAAAGAGTCAGTATATAGCTCTGGCCCTATAAGAGTGAAGTGGGCACTTTACCCACAGCAACAATTAGTTGGTATGCTGACCAACATGAGACTCATTTGCATGTTTTTCATGCTCTTCTACTTCTGTAATATGGTGAAAAGAGTCCTGAGGGGAAAGATTCATCATGATGAACGTCAGTAAAAGAAGAAATTATACATACGAAGTGAAGGAACTTTTGGCAAAAATCTTGGTGTGTTGACATAGATCATGCACATACATCCTATCTACATTATTCATTATAATTTAATGATTATTTAATGCAAAATTCCCACTTTCGAGTCTGCTCGATTTTTATATTATAAACATTATATTGTTACCCTTGTCTTGGATCAACAGCGATGGCACGTGGTTCGCCAAGATCTGTGTCGATCAACACCTTCCTCTTCTTGCCATCGCCAGTTGCGACAGAGATAGTTTTGTGTCCAGAGTCGGTCCAGTAGATGTTCTTATGGACCCAATCCATCGCTAAGCCCTCTGGGGAATGTAGCGCAGTGTCTATGAGTGTGATCTGTTGGGAAGTGTCGCTGGCTTTGTTGATGTATGCACTGAAGAGGAACAAGCACACTGTTAATCTACATTCACAGCATTTTAAGCAGATGTTATGTATCTATCTATTCATAAACATTCACAAGGTATTCGACGCATCCATCAGATTCATGGGTAATAAGCACACCATGAATAGATGGCACTCACAGCTGTTGTTTACATACACATAGGCAGCACAGTGAAGCAACATCTGCATATTTCTCAAAGAACAATTGTAGGACAAAATGGCTGACTTGTGATCTTTTCCAGTATACGAAAGCTACAGTGATTTACAGTGAAGCAGATATGATTGCCTTTTGAAGCATGGTGAAATCTGATGTGACTGCGACTGATCTTATGATTCAGCTCTCATGAGAAAGCGCCTCATGAGAAATCTTTTTGGTGTCACCTGGGTCATTTGCTAAAAGGCATGCCATTTGAAAGCTCATATACTGTACATGTGTAAACAATAACTAGCGAGTAGCTGGTGCCAATAGTGATATATATATATATATAAATAATAGCCTAGTATTTTGTGTGTTTTTGGTTTGTCCCTGGACCTGTGTTTTCTCCTCCTTGCTATACTAACAAGCATATTTTCACAAAAACACTATGGAAATAAAATATAGCATTTTGTCTGTAATCTTTCTATATGCTATATACTATAGTTCAAAAGTTTGGGGTCAGTAAGATTGCAGATGCATTAAATTGATCAAAAATGACAATAAAGACATTTGTAAACAATTCAAAAGATTTCTATTTCAAATAAATACTGTTTCCACAAACATTTTAAGCAGCACAACTGTTTTTTAGATAATAATAAGAAATGTTTCTTGAGCACCAAATAAGATTATTCAAATTATTTCTGAAAGATCATGTCATGTGACACTGAAGACTGGATTAATGAATGACTGCTAAAAATTCAGCTTTGCCATCACAATAATACATTTTACATTTTAAAATAAGTAAAAAATAAAATATAGTTATTTCAAACTTTTAATAATAATAAATAAATAAATAAATAAAACTTACAAATTTACTGTATTTTTTTTGTCAAATAAATCCAGCCGTGGGGTGCATTAGAGACTTCTTTCAAAAACATTACCCTATTATGGTTTTTGAATATTCCCTTTCATGCAGTGTGTAATATAGCTGTTTGTGAAACATTCTGCAAAGTTCTCAAGTCGAAAGTGCACCCAAGAAGAATCGACTCTGAACCAGTTGTTTGTATTTTCTATTTCCTACGGTTCTACGTCACTAGAAAACACATTTGCATAACGCACACCTATGTAGTATTTTGTCCGCCTGCGAACAACTTGTCTAGCCCTCAAAGTTCATTTTACTTACGACTGCTTCTCAAATCAGTCTCAAATCTTCAAGACTTCAATGGGGATTCACAACATGCTTGCTCTTAAAAGATGGGCCAGTACCGAGTTTATTCTGAGCTTGCTTCTCAGAATCTCAACTTCTAAGAATGAATAATTATTGATGTATATATTTTCTTCCGGGTGTTCAAAATATGTAGTTTTGTGTTTTATATTGTTTAGGTCTCCGGCTAACTCACGTTATTACTGTTTTACTGAAATACTTCTGCTAATCATCTGTGGGCCACTATTACCTAAAACCTAAAACTGTGTCTATTAATGCAGATTGTCTGTCGTTCTTACTACTTTGAGTAAAGATAAAGGATGGAGCAAGATTTGTTTTACAAACGTTTCTTACATCAGTCATTAACATTAACACTCGGCTAATGTATGCACCGTTATTGATATAGTTCCCACATGTGCACCGCAATAAATTAGAAATATACATTACACATCGGTTTGTTGATGGACATACTCATGTTAATGCTTATGGTGAGGAATTACAGTTGCATCATCTCATAATGTACCTCAAACTGAGTAGCTTATCACTGAGAAACGTCCTGCTCAAGTCGTCCTTGCGATGGAGGTTCGCGTTGAATAACTAGTTCTTCCAATATTTCATCATTGGACTCACACTCGAATTGATATGGTAAAATCAACGTCATCGTTACTGTCTTAACAGTGTCTACAATTGCTGAGCAGTAGCCTCCGGATGGAGCTGAAGTTTATGGTAATGGACGTTTAGCTTAGTCATTTTATGTTTGAATTTCAGTAAATACTAAGCTTACAAATCCTGTCAACTCTTTTACCATGTTGGTAGAAAATTGAAAACTGGTTACTGGTAGAAATACCAGCATTAAAACTTTGTAGATTTGTCCAATAGAATGTTTACATGTCACTACAATAGAATTTAGAATGTCAACAAAATATTTACTTTTAATATCAAAATGAAAAAGGAACCCATTTTATAGAATGACCCATCTTTCATTGGCAGTGAGGGGGTGGTTTGTGTTATAACCTGGTAATTTTCCATTTGCAGTCTCCTAGCTCTTAACAGATGCTGCCTCAACAGCCATCAAAATGGCCCACCTCCCCTTATAAGACACATGACTTTCAGTCACTCTTTTCAGAGTGGATCTTAAGTGAATCACTAGGACAGACTAAATAGAAGCCAGGGGACATTTCTATTGTGCTTTCGTTGGATTGACTAGGAGCTCTATTAATAGGAACAGATTCCCTGGCCTCTTTCAAACACTGATGATTCACAAATGAGACAAAAAGAATAAAAAACAAAGAGATAAAATGTTCAGCACTTTAAAATTGTGACTAAACAAGATGAGATGTTCAATATAATGTGATGTCAACCACTTAATTGCAGGTTCATATTTTTATATTCATTATAATGATAGTAAAAGGAGATAACTGAAAAAAAAAAATACTAGTACGGTCAATTATGGACCAAATTCAACAGCAACATTATTAAAAGTACTATAAAACCATGTCCTTACCAAGCACAACACAATACATTACAGAGGAAATTTCAGTAAGAATAATGCCATCACAATGACAGCCATTCACATTTTGATTTGTAATATTTTACTGATTAAATATAACTGTAGGTGTGGCTACTCAGTACAACACAACAGAAATAACCGAAATGTCCTGTCGCTCACCACAACACTTAAACAAGTTAAAAAGAGACAAACTATCTATCAAAGCGCAACCCATAGGGTGTTTTGTGTTCACGCAAGGATAAAACAATGATTTTCTTGATCTTTTCTGTTTAAATAGCGGGGTTTGGGTTCCCTCTGACATCTTAATTACAGTAGGAGCCTTGCATCACATTAACCCAAAATTATGTTCATTGGGATGAATCTAAGCAATTGACACAACATTAATCTATCAACCTTTATGTTGAATCATAAAGAGTCATTTTGAGCTCTCATGCAGGTGAACCAAGACTCATTATTTAACACAACAGCTCAATAACCACATAACCCTCAAAATAGACAGATGCCGGATTCAAGTAATATTTACTGTGGATTCAAACAATGGCCCTTAAAATGTATTTGCCTCATTTGAGGTTTTAGCGGTCAACTGACATCTAGACTGTTGCATCTTCACAGTAACTACTAATTCATGCCACTCTCCACCAGGGACATAAATTAAACTCTCTGCAGACAAGCAGAAGTATTTCCATTCTTCTGAGTGCTCTTCTGAGGGGTTTATAAAGTGATAATGAACTGTCTTACACCGTCCTAACACAAGCCCTCCTGAGGGGAGAGGGGATGAGTAATGGGACGCCTTATTGTGGGAGGTAAATTATGGGAAGCATATGGTGTGGTTGAAATGATTTAGAGATGATCCTAGAGGCTGATGTGACTCCGAGTGTTTCAGGAAGTGAGGCGGAGACTTGAGCATGACAGCCCAGCATGCACACTGGGACAGTAAAGGACAAACGTTGGTCCAGTTTTTCAGCTGCTGTTGTAGCACAGGCAGTCTGTGACAGGCTGCTGTCCGACTGATAAGATGACTTATGTTAAATGGTTGCTAGAGCTTATTCAAGACCTCCCATAAGGAATTAGAATGTCCTTTCATCAGGACAAAAATGCCTAAGATAAGTGTTTTGTTATGAAGTAAGAGAAGTGGGAAATGACAGGAATGCAGCAATACAGTATTATCGCAAATTTAGAACATGATACAATACACATTACCGTTCAAAAGTTTGAGGTCTGTAATATTTTTTAATGTTTTGTCTCTTATACACACTAAGGCTGGATTTATTGGATCAGTAAAAACAACATATTGAGAAATATTATATAATTAACCATTTTGCTTCTCAAGTAAATTTATCTTGTATCGAGGATGCTTGTGTCAGTGCATCACTCCCCTTACATTTTCAGCACAAGACAGAGGAAACCCAAGAAGAAGTCTGCATGAAAATGAGCATGCAAGCAATTTCCTGCACATCTTTCAATCCATGATGCTGGTTGCTGTGAGAAAATCTCCAGTAAGTCTATGGCAGCTGCTCTCATGAATTTAAATATCAGCCAGCTGAGAGGAGGCGGGTAGAGGTTCTCAAAAGAGGGCTTCTTCATCACGGCACCTTCTCCTCCTACCTGAGCACTGAACACTAATCGCAAATTATCCTTTTTAAATAAAGATTAAACAGCTGTCAAGTTAGGAGGCAATATGATGTGCACTGCACTACTTATTTAGTTGTGTAATGTTGGATATACCTGAAGATCTTGCGATGGTAGAGGTCACACCAGTACATCTTGTTGGTGGTAACGTCCACATCTAGGGCCACAGCGTTCTTCAGGGTCGGCACTACCTGTGTATAGTCCTTCTTCACCAGGTCTATGCGCCGGATCTCATGCCGGTTAGTAAACATAAGACATGGGCTCTTACCTATAAGGGGAACAAAAAATGTTCCATCAGTCAGCTCATTTGTTATCTTGGGATCATCCAAACAGATGATTGAGCTGATAAACCATTTTGAGATAAAAAAAAGAAAAAGGAAACAGAAGTCACAAATGAGATCCCGTCTGTTTCAATTGACCTACAAAAACAGACTTTTGCTTTTGAGTTTGAGAAGAGATCATAAGTCACAAACTTAATCACATTTATGATACATTTAAGATACCAAATTCTGCAAGGTCAAGAGATTTCAATAGAACTCAAACATTTTTGCATAGGATTTTTTCCATAAACATAGCAAAACCGCAAAGTACACATAAACCTACACATACACGTGTATGTGTAGGTTTATGTGTACTTTGTGGTTTCGCTATGTGTATACACAATCACCCACAGAATAATTTCCACAACATTTAACAATAACTCAACGAGTGAAAATAAAATAAAAAAGTATTCCTGACTTGTTTAAAACGTAAACTTTCAGTGTCTCTTCCTTATCTCTATGTGTTATTTGCACTCATACTATTTATTAATTAGAAATACACACTTATGGACAGCAAACATTTAACCACACAACTCGCACCAATGTGTAAAAGTATTGATTTGAATTTGTATTGCTCATTTCATTTGCAGAGTAGACTTGGACTACAGCATGTGTTCACCCATGAATGACGTGTGTTAGTCTGCAGTGCACCTGCAGACCATGTGATTCAGGTTTCTGGGTGGCCAGAGTGGGTGTGAGTGTTTCCAGGTAATTACCTGCACTGTGGTGTGTATGCATATATGAGCATGTGTGTGTGCTGCTGGGCAGCTTAGTCACTGTGGTTTGGTGCTCAGTCATGCCAAAACAGAATATCACTGACCCTCTTAGTTTATCCTCTATGTAACAGCAAGGGCACTCTCCCTTTTACTGAGTCACGTGGTCCCCTACACTGATGAAAAAATATACACTTACTATACAATGAATGATTTCAACCATTTTCCAAAATTAGATTTACATATAACTTGACGTTTTTCTATCTCTGTTTACAGCCTGAAAAGATTTTTTTAGGTTTAGGATAGTCATGGACTTTTTTTCCCTTTCAGCAAAAGCTTCCTTCCTGTATGATCCACGGATGCCTTTTGGTCAAGTGTTACAGACAAATGAAAGTGAAAAAGAGTGTGAAAACAGAGAATAATGCAGGGCATGAGAGAGGTAGAGAGATAGAGAGGGAGAGAGAGAGAATAATGAGCAGCAGGTGCTGTGTGGTCAGATGTCACTGTGAGAGTGCAGGAAAAGCGCTCAGGTTTGGCAGTGATGTAGGGTGGATGATGGAACTGATGGATGAGATCTCATGTCTCTGTTATTCTCCTCCACCCTCATTCCCTCCCCACCCATCTCACTCTTTCATACTTGATCTAGTCTGAGCCAAATACTGTTTTTGCTGAGGTGCTGAGCGGTGCTTGTGAGTTGGACAGATGGATGGAAAGCCTGTCCACATTGTGTCGGAATAGAGAACATTTCCTGCTGCTCTTCAGAAAGCCATCATAGACCACTGTATCATCAGCAAATATTTTCATTTTCAGCAACAGACAGGATTCAATCATTCTTACCCATATGCTGGAATGATCAATCTTTGAAAGGGAGGGTGGGAAAGAGAAAAATAAACAGAGAGAAAAAATAAGGAGAGAGAGATATGTCCCTTCCAGCTTTAGCTGAGCTGCATCACATTTACATAAAGCAGCATGCTGACCGTCTTTGGCGTCATGACAACTTCTTTTGAGAAATACACAAATCAGCACTTTCTCACATGGCCATACTGTATGTGCTATAAGCCTCTTCACTATAAAGGTGATTCACTGCTGACTAAAGGGTTTTTTCAAGGAAAAGGGCATGAACTCTTAAACTACCTTGATCCTGTATTACAAAGGACTTATAATGACTCATTCTAATATTTGAAACATAGTGAAGTGTTAAGAAAAAATACATGCTGTGAACTAACTACATGAATTACAACATTACCATTTTTATCCAATTCATTTAAGTTATGTGCTACTAACAATATTTTTGCAGTGTATAGTTTTTTTTTTTGTCAAAACATAGAAAAAGAAAATAATAATCCATTCTTAATATCAGTTAGTAGCTACTGGCTGAACAAGTAGTTTCCTGTCATGCTAGTATAATTTGGGATGGTAAAAAACATCAAAATAATTACAACTTAACGCTAAAAAACAGCTGCCTTACAATATTTTATGGTAAAATGCTTTTCTCAACTTATTGGGGATCCACCATCATCCTCTTATGATGTGCCATCATTTCATTTATGCTTTTGATGCACAGCTTTTCCCATCCCTACACACACACACACACACACACACACACACACACACACTGTGTTCTGTTTCCCAGACATCATTAACTCTGGACCAGTCGCCGGGATCTTTGAATCTCCCTCTCAATGCCCACTGCAATTCTACATTGTGCTTTACTTTTGCTACCATTTCTTAAAATATACCTCAGCTGCTTTCAACGGCAGCTCACAGAATAATAGCAAGGCATCAGTCCTGAAGACAACACAACACATCCAAACACGTATTTGATTTCCTCCATAAGCTGTTCCACACCGCAGACAGGCATCACCCTATTGGCTGACACCCAGTGTGCAGAGCAGAGACAGTGTGACATTAGCCTGACGTTGTCATACTCAGATTCTAGTCAGAATGTGAGTCTGATACTGCTCCATTGGGCTGTGATTATGGTGCGTGTTTTAACCGAACCAGGAAAGAAAATGCCTCTGCAGTCTGCACTCAATTTGGATAGACCGAATCCCATAGGAAGGATGGCAAAAACATCTTTCCGATCGACAAATGCCTTGATCGTGGTTCTCTGTTCCTCTTTTAAAATGAATGCGCTGTCGACATCTTCTATAACAGACGCGACGGCGGAATCTACACATCTCAATTCTCCAGCGGCAGCCATTCTTTGTTGTAAACGAATTCAACCCAAGCGCTCTTTGGTGACGTGGATGATTACGTTACTGTTGATCATCTGTCCATCATCGTATAAAGCCCGCCCTGACAATTTGATTGGTCCAAACAGCTTTGATTCGGGGATATTTGCTTCACAACGGATCAAGTCCAGACTGACCTTCCCTCCCTCAAATGTTGTGGGCAGGGCTAAGTTCAGCTGGCATCCAGGCTAGTGTGACACAGTTTCCTCAATTTCTGGAGTCATATATAGGAAGTGGGGTGATGGAAACCAGGAAGTGAAAGTGTGTGGGTGTAACACTCTGACTGAAAAGTGGCAGTGGCTCAGTGGTTCATGTAGGTTGTCTACAGAGGTTGGTGGTTCAATCCCCGGTTCCACCTGACCAAGTGTTGAGGTGTCCATGAGCAAGTCACCTAACCCCAGCTGCTCCCGACGAGCAGGATGGCGCCTTGTATGGCTGACACCGCCGTCGGTGTATGAATGAGTGTGTGAATGTGAGGAAAAAAGTAGAGTGCTTTGGTGGCCATTGGGTCTGTGAAAGCGCTATATAAATGCAGTCCATTTACCATAAGTAACAAAGGAAAAAGAAGGAGACAGACATGAAAAAGTGCCAGTCATTTCCCATAACCCCCTCGGTCATGTCACTCAGCTGAGTCTCACACTAAGGCCAAATTACATGGCTCAGATTTACTCTCAACAGGTGAGTGACCTCACGCTCATAATGACAGTATGTGACATGCCTGTCAGAGACCTGGATCCGATACGGATATTGCTCTATAGTATAATACAGGGTTCCCTTCCCACTATTTTTGAACAATGAATCTCCATGATTATTTTCAGGCTTCCTTCTATCCCTTTGTCTGAAATGATCCATTTTAAGGGGCGGGTCCTTTAAGGGTTGTAAGTAAACGGACACAATTATGATTGGCTAATGTCATCATTGCATTTGAAACTGTATCAACGGCCAATTCACTATTGCACAAGTAATTGTTTTGAAAACATTGTCCACAAACCATCTATTTGTTTCAGACGATGGGATGCTTCTGAAGTCTGTACAGAGACGCAAACGAACTGTTTAAAGTGGACGAGTCAAAGTGAATCTTCTTTCTCCCTTTTATTTGTCATGTTGTCGACACACACAAGTGCGTGGAGTATGTCTGAAACTGAACATGCATCTGTACACTATATCAGTGTAGACCGCGTCAGTGATTATAATGGGTTCTATTTGCTTTTGATGTGACACGATGCTCACATCCAGTGTAGGCAAATGGCAGTCGTTAAGCAACTGAACACTAGTGGGCGGGGCCTATGGTGTGATGATGTATAACTATTCTTCAATGGTTACTCTTTTGTAGAATATATATTTCTATATATGTAAGTAAATGATGTATAAATAACTGAATAAATTACAGAACGTTTTGGTGAATTATCATTTTATTGGAATTTGCACTCCATTTGGTGGTGTGGCTCATATGTACACAAATAATGAGCGACTACCGCAAATTTGCCATTCATTTCTAATATTTGTCTCCTCAAATCTAAACAAACTGATTATGTTCATTCAGATGTAACAGAATATTTAATTAAAATATGGCATGCAGTATCGAGCGATGATGATCATTTCTTTAGTATCACATATGAAAGGCACTGTCTGTTTTGTTCTGTTTGGCTGCAGTTGAAAGAATAAAAAACCTGAATCTGAAATTGGTCTGGTCATGTTTCGTTTTACTAACAGGGTCACTGACTGCACTCTGCAGTCTCTGTTCATATCACAAGTCATTATAGCCCATATTAGCACCCAAAGGCCATATTTGCAGTTACTATTGTGTCTAAAAAATGGCTGTCATGCCCAGAAAACTAAAGTCTGGGAACACGGCGCATAAAAGCACACCTCCCTCTTATCTTTAATGTGCCTTCACCTGATATGTTTATGAAAGGGAGCAGGCAGTTAGAAAAAAAGAAAGAGAAAAGTTATTTTACATTTTGAAAGATATACCTGTGGCAAAAACATCAAGCTATTAAAATGATTTAATAGCTTTTCTAGGCACACCAAAAAGGATGAAGAAAAAGCGTGAAGCGTGATTTAAAACACACAGATCACTGAAGCGTATTAAAAGAGAATTTAGTATGGCTGATAAATATAACATTTCTGATCTTACTTTAATTCTGCATTTGTAATCTTGAACACAATACTTTCACTTCATATCATGGAAAAAACAAACAAAGTCTAAATCAATCGTAACAAAGAACAAAAACTGTCACACACATTACAGCTAAAGAACATATTCTCTGTTTTTAGTGTCAAGAACCACATAAAGAAAAAAATGGCACATCGGCACAGAACTAAACTATCTTTTGACCTCAGATAAAAAACAACCACAATGCTATATATATATATATATATATATATATATATATACACACACACACACACATATATATATACTGTATATATACATATATTAGGGATGCACGATATTGGATTTTGGCCGATATTCGATATGCCGATATTTTCAAACTAATTTTGCCCGATGCCGATATCGATATATTTGTATTTTTTTTTAAGTGCAAAAAAAGCTTATTAAAGCTTCTATTAAAGTTCTCAGTCAAGAGGAGTGAGTGATTTCCTCTTTGTTTTGTTGTTTTATTAACATTAAAGGGATAGTTCTCCCAAAAATTTAAATTGTCATCATTTACTCTCTCAAGTTTCTTTCTTTTGTTGAAAATAAAAGTTATTTGGAAGAATGTGGCTAACCAAACAGTTGCTGTACTCCAGTGACTTCCATAGTATATTTAAGCACAAGAAAGAAATGAATACAGGTTTGGAACAACATTAGAGTGAGTAAATAATGACAGAATTTTTATTTCTGGGTGCAGTATCTCTTTAAGGACAAGCGGCAGCATATTATTACTGTCCCTTTAAGAACTGCGCGCGACGCGTCTAATATACACGCATTTGACAAGCAGATTTTCTCTGTTTGCTTTCACTTTAGTTTAGACATAACCAACTTTGTTTATGTAAACCTTGTGTGTATTTGACAGTATCAGGGCAATAAGACTCGAAAGATTAGTCCAGTATGCAGGCGCTCGCTGTGACAGGCTTTTAGTTCCTGTGAGCGTCGGGTGTAACGCGCTCAGAAAAGCGATGTTAGAACAGCGCATCAGCACGTGAATGACATGTTTAACTAGCAAGACTTTGACGCACATGCAAATAATGAACTTTTGTGAATTGCAGTGTCCCGTGAGTGTAACTCTACCTCTGCGTTTACATGTGATGTGATGTGAATGTTGAGATGAAGGCGCCAGAATTGAACTGATAGAATGCACGATACTATGATTTTTCTTCAAAAGCAAAGCAGATCATGGAGACATTTTAATCATCCACGATCAAAAACCGAGTGAGACGCACACCTCTAGTTTAAGTTGCTGGCGCTCATGCTTCGTTCACGGTCGTCACGTGCGCATAGGAAACACGCCACCCTATCGGCAAGGCTCATCGGCAGAAATATTCATATCGGCCGATGCCGATGATGGTCATTTTAAGCTTTTATCGGCCGATACCGATGTTGTCCCGATATCATCGTGCATCCCTAATATATATATATATATATATATATATATATATATATATATATATATATATATATATATATATATGAATTATACTAAATAATATCTTGCTTTGCACTAAGATTCAGTAAGTTCTGTAACTTACAAGACAAACCTGAAAAATGAATATAACTGACCTGAACACAATAACAACAGAATGCAATTTCTGAAAAGTGAAATCACTTCACTAAGTTTTCCGTGTGCTGTTTAGCTCGAGGGAATGTTTTTTTTTATGCCAGCTTTACACATTGCATTTAATGACAGTGTTCCTCCAGCTGTCATCCAGCCTACTGGGAGTGCTGGAAATGCACTGAAGTTTTACACAGGCTGGTCAGGCAAATGAAGGACAATAAAGACAAGCTTCATTAGATTCAACAAACCCTCACAATTACAAAGCATGCCATGTAGCACCAATAGGGCTGTATGATATTGAAGAAAATTGTGATATGCAATAACTCGTTAAATAATGAAATATTCTATATGATAGTGCTTTATGTGTGTAAAATAAATTTTAATTATATTTAAAAACTGAAAATGATATAACCAACATAAATGCTTCACATCCTTTTTGTGAGAAGAAAGCATCCCTATAATTTCTAAAAGTGAACAGCAGGGTTTTATTGTTGCATTATATAAAAAGTGTCATTTTAACGTTAGTGTAAAACAAACTACATTACGTTTATTTAACAACAGAAATGTAATAATAAAATGTAAAAAATAAAACACTGCTTAGACTTCACTGTATGAATTCTATTTAAACTGATTCTTATTAAAGCTACAAAAGTTATTCAGTCAAGAGCAGTGAGTGTTTTTGTCTGTCTTTTGATTAACATTAAGCACACAGACAGATGCAGGGTTATTAGGCTGCTGTCACTTTAAGAGCTAATGGACGGATCCAATATACCGTTACAGTCTCAACTGTTTACTCCATTTAAGACATAACTGACAGCGTTTACGTGAATACTAACCAAGATGGGCATTTTGACATAACTTTGTGTGTGTTTGCCCATATAACCTGCGGAAAAGAACTGAAATCGGGATTACGAGCTGTCCGAGAGGCGGATTCTTGTGCGTGTGAGTACTTTGCTTATTGCGCCCAATAACCATACCTGCAAACTAGTCACTTTTCGGCGAAATTCGCCGTTTTGAATAAAAATATGTCATTTATGGGAATCGTGTAGATCCGATGAGTTTTTTTTTTTCCGGGTGGTGGAGGGGGTTAAACTTCGGTAAACTTCACAATAATAATTGGGAATGTGCTAATTAGACTGGAGTGAGAGCATAGACGTCTTTCGATCTGTTGTGATCTTTTTGGCGCTCTGATGATGCAGTCACTCAGATCGCTGTGAATCGATCACCTGTTCCACTTTACAGCAGGACAAAAATCATGAATGAACTCAGGGCTTGACATTAACGCTTGTCCGGGACAAGTGAAAGATAATTTTAATTGCCCGACCGGACAAGTTACTTAATTTTAGTGACAAAAAATAACCAGGGAAGCATCGAAACGCAAGAATGAATGTGATTTTATTACATTTAATGTAAACAGCGATTGATAATGGGTTGTGTATTTCTGGTAACAACGTCGCGTTGAGGCTCTTTGTTAGAGATACATTCGTGGAGAAATCAAAACAACTGAGTGAAACAGCACAGAGAAAACTCACAGAAGAAATGTACTGAGGTAAAAATTTGAATAGTTGTGTAATGTTAAACTAAATCATATGTTATAAATAAAACAAAAGGGAGCTGTTTTGCTGAATATTATCACGATTGAAAATGTTACATTTGAATTTATAGTTCAATAAACAAGTAGCGTAGTTAATATTTATTATTAAGCTACTTAAATTTTTAGACACAAACAATATCAACTGTTTTTGTTCTATTTCACAGACGAAATTAATAGTTCCACAGGAAAGCAACAGCAGCGCGGTGTTTTGTTACTGAATGATTCAGCGTTTTGAACGAATCTTTTGTATGAATGACTCAATGACTCACTAATTAAGACGGTCCCTTGCCGCCACCTATTGGCGGTTTCGTTTCATGTTTAAGTATTGCATTTTTTTTATTTGTATATTCAAACATTTATTTAAAACATCAATCTAATAACATTATTTATTGCAGTTGTAATTTTGCAGTGCGAATTATTTAATTTGATGGGTAACAAAATTACCAAATGCCACCTTTTTCGGCACTGTTGAGTTTGCAGGTATGAATAACATTAAGCATGTCACACGTATGTAACAGTAATGTGTACAGTCTATTTTCTGCTGTCTGCATAAACCTAAAACTTCGATCTAAACATAACTTTGAAAACTAACGTTACTAACGTAACCTCGGTTCTCTCTAGAGAGGGAACGAGTACTGCGTAATATCTTACGCTATGGGGAAAACCTCTTTTCCACGAGATATTGAAGCCAAAAAATTATCCCTAATTTTGTATTAATGTAAAACGCTGTGCAGCAGCATGCAGACATAGGCAAGGCGGCTTGCGCGCCTATTGGCTGCCCTGCGGCAACAGCAGCAGCCTATCGAGAGAGGCGCTGCGTGACACCACATCCAATGGGGGCAATTCGCGCCCATTTTGTCACGTCCCGCCAGAAAGGGCGTAGTCTCGCCCTATAAATATAGCTCGATTAGGCTGGTACAACTGGTTTTCATCGCCGAAGCGAACCAGAGCTGTGTTTGCACGGAAAGATACGCAGTACTCGTTCCCTCTCTAGAGAGAACCGAGGTTACGTTAGTAACAGAGTACGTTCTCTTACGAGAGTATCTCTCGTACTGCGTAATATCTTACACTATGGGGAACACTATGCAAAACGCTGTGCGTACTGGGATCCAAGGGCAGTAGCCTGGGGCTCATGTAGTGCATAATCACCATGGACTCACAGAGAGTCGGAGAAGAGAGGCTGCAAGCATTATTCCCCATGAAATACCATCCCACTGGAGCTAGTTATGTAACAGTGTTTCACGCAGACAGGGTGAACGTGTTCAGCCTGAACTGGGCAATAGAAAGGGTTATTCAACACCCATGGGGCTGTTCTATCACTCAGTGAGCGATGCACAGGCAAAACTCAGCATCTGGGCCGGCACCGCGGGGCAGATAGCACTGAATTCTATACCGACAGAAGCTTGGCTTGTAAGGCGGGAACCTCTAGGTTATAAAACCTTATAAATGTAGACGGCGAGGCCGTACAGATATCTTGCAAGGCAACCCCACTATATCACGCCCACGATGAGGCCACGCCTCTCGTGGAGTGCGCTCTGACACCCAAAGGACACTGCAGGCCCTTAGAAGTGTAAGCCAGTGCTATGGCGTCGACTATCCATCTGGATAAGCTCTGTTTTGATGCGGCCAGTCCCTTGGAGCGTCCGCCAAACAAAACGAAGAGCTGCTCGGTCTGTCTGAAGACGAGGATTCCAAAACTGGGAACACTTCCCTTAAATCTTGATGTACTCGCTACATCATAAGAAGAATGGCATCTACGCTAATATTAGTGTCTTTGTTTATCCCGAGGTTTTCCCGCAGCCTGCCGGATCTAGGCCGTGTCCAGATCTGACGAAGGAGATCCGCCTGGACCCGATGACAATGCAGTGCTGAAGTGTCCACTATCCTCTCCCTATGGAGGATCCCTTTCCCACTCTACAGATGAAGCGTTGTGAATTCTGGCTCGAGTACCCCGAAGTGATAAAATAAAACAAAATTCTGTATCAAAATTTATAGGCAAGAAAAGTAGTTTGTTTAGGCTGGGTTGTATGAGTTATAAACCTGCGCACATATTTTAAAAAGCACATAACTATAGAATCAATTCTGAATGAGCATGTGAACGCCGTCAGCGTTAATCACAGGTTCGCATTTAAAAGTCTGATCAGGTGAATCAATCAAAGTTAACTTTAGCTGGAAATAACATTATTCAAGAACCGCTATAATGCCAAAACAATCTGTTACCTTAAATTATATGTTTATCTCTGTAAAGCTGCTTTGAAACAATCCATTGTTAAAAGCGCTATATAAATGAAGATGACTTGACTTGACTTGACACATAAGCTCTCAGTGCCCTGACAGGGCAAAGGAGACTCGCATCCTCCTCCTCAGCATGAACCGGGAGGGCACACAGGGAAATAACCTGGGCCCTGAACGGTGTGTTGAGGGATTTGGGCACGTACCCGTGCCTTGGTTTGAGTATGACTTTTGAGTCATTAGGCCCAAACTCCATACATGACGCGCTTACTGAAAGCGCTTGTAAGTCCCCTATGTGCTTCACTGAAGCGAGAGCCAAAAGAAACACCGTTTTGAAAGACAGATGCTTCATGTCTGACAAATGGATTGGCTCGAACGGGGCACCTTTCATGGCTTCCAAAACCGTAGAAAGGTCCCACACCGGGACTGAAGGAGGTCTGGGAGGGTTCAGCCTCCGAGCTTACTTGAGGAATCGTACGACCAGGTCGTTTTTCGCCAGTGACTGGCCAGACACAGGTTTTACAAACGCTGCTATGGCCGCCACGTACACTTTGAGCTTGACACCAGGTAGAGAACACAGACCATTTCGAGGAATAAAGCCGTCTAGTAGACAGGGCCCTCGCCTGCGTGATCGTGTTTAACACTCCCTCCGGGAGGTTAGCGGGTACCCGTTGATGGCCCATGCATGTAGGGACCATAGTTGCGGGCGAGGATGCCAAATCGAGCCCTTGGCCTGAGAGAGGAGGTCTTTCCTCAATGGTACTGGCCACGGGGCAGTGCTGGTCAGCCGCATCAGGACTGGGAACCAAGTCTGGTTTGGCCAGAGCGGAGCCACAAGCAGCACTGGGCATCTGTTTTCCCTGATTCGTTCCAGTACTTGAGGCAGGAGCGAGACGGGGGGGAAAAGCATAGAGGGGACAGCGGGGCCAGACATGGGAAATATTTCGGACAGTGAGCGTTCAGAGGGACGCGAACAGGTCCACCTGCGCTTTGCCGAATGTCTCCCACAGCAGTTGGATCGTCTGCGGGTGCCGCGACCATTCCCCTGCTGGGATATTGTTTCTGGACAGTCTGTCTGGTCCCAGATTCAGGTGACCAGGCACATGCGCTGCTCTCAGTGAAAACAGGTTGTGCTGATCCCAGACCAGGAGGCGCTCCGTTAGCCTGTAAAGGTTTCGGGACTTGATGCCGCCCTGGGGATTTATGTATGCCACCACTGACATGTTGTCCGAACGGACCAAGACATGGTGGCTTTTTATCTGGTGACAGAAGCGCCGTAGCGCGTTGTCGACTGCCATCATTTCCAGACAGTTTATATGTAGGAGCTTTTCCCGTTTTGACCACTGGCCAAAGAAAGGTCTGCCCTCGAGCAGCGCTCCCCATCCCGAGGTGGAGGCGTCCGTGGACACCACCTTCACACTCGAGGGAGTCCCCAGACTCACACCTGACTGATACTAGTCGGTTACTTTCCAAGGTTCCAGAGCTGAAACGCATTCTAGATCGACCCGGAGGCGAAACCGGCCAGCGGTCCATGCCCGGGGCAGAACTCGCGCTTTCAGCCACAGCTGCAGTGGGCGCATGCGAAGCAGACCCAGCTGGAGTACTGAAGCTGCTGAGGCTATGAGGCCCATCATTTTCTGAAACCTTTTGAGCTGGACTATCAAGTCGCGGCGGAAGGATTTCACGGCGCGCTGAATGTCCAGCTCACGCTCTGGCGACAGACGCGCTGTCATGGATAGCGAGTCCAGCACTGTTCCCAGGAAAGAAATTTTCTGGCTGGGAGACAGCAAACTTTTCGCCCAATTGACTGTGAGACCCAGATTCTCGAGATGCTCGAGTAATGTGGTCCTGTGTTCTATGAGCTCTGATCGTGATCGAGCTAGAATCATCCAATCGTCCAAGTAGTTCAAAATTCGCATGCCCTGGAGTCTCAGGGGTGCGAGAGCCGCGTCCATGCACTTCGTAAATGTACGGGGTGCCAGGGACAGGCCGAACTGCAGGATTTTGTATTGGTATGCCTGGCCCTCGAAGGCGAATCTCAAGAATCACCTGTGACGCGACGCTATTTGTATTTGAAAATAGGCATCTTTCAGGTCTATTGACATAAACCAGTCCCCCTGGCGAACTTGCGCGAGGATTTTCCTGGTTGTAATCATTCTGAACTGGCGCTTCGTGAGCGCTCTGTTCAGCTGTCGCAGATCTAGAATGGGTCTGAGACCCCCGTCTTTTTTCGGTACCAGAAAATACCTGCTGCAAAGACCCCCTTTGCTCTGAGCCTGAGATAAAGGTTCTATAGCCCCTTTGCTCAGTAGTTTCGCTATCTCGGCTCGAAGTAGATGAGATACTTCATTTTTTACCGTCATTTCGACTCGCGCCGCGCAACGGCGGGGGCGTCGAGCGAACTGCAGCGAATAGCCTCTTTTTATAGTCTTCAGCACCCATTTTGATACCCCGGGAAGCTTCACCCACGCATCTGCGTGAATAGCTAGAGGTAGAATGAAATCTGGGCTCTGGCCGCGGCATAACGGCGGCCGGAGAGCTCCGGTGTGCTGGGAAATAAACACTGTGTTTGCAGTGTGTGAGGCAGGGGTGGGCTGATCACAGCGGGCAGCCCGGCCGCGCTCAGCTTCTCTCTGACGGGTTGTGGAGAGAATGCGAGCGGGACGAGCCCCGTAGGGTTCGGCATGTCTGTGAGGAAAAGTGGGCGCGGGATAGCGGGCACACTCACTGGACTGGGAACACTGTCGGCTCGCGCCGACTGAGAATGTGTTGGTTTAGTTTTTACAGAAACCGTGGGACATGCTTCGTGTACTGTGTTGTGGGCCACGTACACTACATTCATTGCACAATCGACATGAGTCGATTTTATTTGTGCTAGCCCTGTATTGTGGCGGGCTGTGTCTGTGTGTGGGAATGGGAACGGGCACTGAGACGTGGGCATTCTTACAACACTCATAACACCATCGGCTGTGGCCGGAAGACCAGAAAATACACTCTTTATTGGATTTATCTGGGTAGCCGTAAAAACGGCTTTTGTGTGCAGGTAAGCGGGCAAGTGAACCGGCTTGTCTGCTAAATACACTGGAACAGTCACATCGCATGGAACTGGACGACCGAAACGTTTCGGTGAAAATCCGGCCGCGGCGGGATTTGAACACCGTCGCTTTCCTAGGAAGGCTAGGAAGGCTTTGGGACCTCAGGCTTAATCTCGATCCTTGGCCAGGGCCCGCGCTGAGGGGGGCGGCGTCCGGCAGAGCGAGAGCGCGGTCTCTGTTCTCGGGCCTGGCGGCGCTGAAAAGTGGCGGCGGGTGGTGCAGGCTGTGGCTGGTAGGTCCGGGCAGACGGCTGTTTCGAGCGACCTGCTGCGGAGCTAGAGCGCTTCGGGAGGAAGTGCTTTATCGCCTGTGATGTCTTTTGAACCTCTTGGAATCTGTCCGCGAAGTCTTTGACGGCAGATCCGAACAGGCCAGCTGACGAAATGGGCGCCTCGAGAAACACCGCGCGCTCTGAATCCGTCATCTCAGACAACGTTAGCCACAAGTGTCTCTCAGCCACGGTGAGAGAGGCCATATTCCGCCCAATAGCCTGTGCAGCAGATTTTGAAGCGTGTAGAGCCAGGTCCGTAGCGCTCCTTAAATCCGCGATGCTGATCGATTCCGCGCCTTCCTTGTCCCATCTACGAAGAAGGTCGGCCTGGAAGATCTGCAGGATGGCAATTGTGTGCAGTGCTGACACAGCTTGCCAGGCGGCGGTGTAAGCGCGACCGTGCATGGCTGACGTCACTCGGCAGGCTTTTGATGGCAACGCCGTCTGAGTCCGCCGTCCATCAGAGGGCGGGCAAAGATGGGACGCTACCGCTGCTTCCACCGGAGGAAGAGAAAGGTACCCTCTATCTTTCGCTCCGTCCACAGTGGAGAATGCAGCCGAGACAGAGGTACGCATCCTGGCCGAGAAGGGGGCGTTCCAAGACCTCCCGACTTCTTCGTGAAGCTCAGGAAGAAAAGGCGCGGGTCTGGATGTTGACGGCGCGTGGTCCTTCTGGAGGAAGCATCCGTCCAGCCGGTTGCGCGCGGGCTGCGCAGGCGCCTCCCAGTCGAGGCCGAGGTTGTCGACGGCTTGAGAGAGCAAACGCATCAACTCAGACTCAATGCCAGCCTGTTTCCCAGAAGACCCGCGGATAGTGGGGGGGGGAGGTCCATGGAGCTCGCCCAATCCTCACTATCTGACGCCAGGATGGAACAAACCTCAGCTGTTTCGTCGACCTCAATGGCGGAAGTGGCGGACGCTGTCCGTCGGTGAGTGACTCGAGCGATGCCGGCGAAGCTGACGGGCGAACCGGCGAGCTTTGGCGGGCAGGGGAAGGCTCGGGGCCGCGCTGAGCACGACGCTTTTTACGGCGCGGCGCTACAGCGGGCTGAAGTGCAGGCTCTAAAAAGGATGCCAGGCGAGTCCTCAGAGTCACCATAGGTTTTAGCTCACAGTGAGGGCATCCGCCGTCGACGAGAGCGAGAGCTGCGTGATCCTCACCCAGGCAGGAAATGCAGATGACATGACGGCCCCTGTCGCTGAGTGTGGCTCGGCACGAGCCGCAGGATCTTTGCAACTTGAAACCGACGCAGCTCTTTTAGGAGAGTAAACAGAGAGAGTGTGAGTCGCAGCGGCGACCACACACTCTTAGCAGTGAAAAAGGATATAACGCCGGAAAGCGTAGCAGGTATGGCGGCTGAAGTCGGCGAGGTGAAGGCCAGCGACTTCAGGCTTGAAGGCTCGTCCCGCAGAAGGCTTTCAGTCAGACGGCGCGGCTTCTCACTCCGGATCCAGCGATGCGTGAGCTTCGCCGAAGAGATGAAAATCAGTTGTACCAGCCTAATCGAGCTATGTTTATAGGGCGAGACCCTTTCTGGAGGGACGTGACGAAATGGGCGCGAATTGCCCCCATTGGATGTGGTGTCACGCTGCGCCTCTCTCGATAGGCTGCTGCTGTTGCCGCAGGGCAGCCAATAGGCGTGCAAGCCGCCTTGCCTATGTCTGCATGCTGGTGCACAGCGTTTTACATTAATAGAAAATTAAGAAGAATTTTTTGGCTTCAATATCTCGTGGAAAAGAGGTTTTCCCCATAGCATAAGATATTACGCAGTACGAGAGATACTCTCGTAAGAGAACATCTGTAACTAATTTTTATAATGTTTGTTAAGTACTTAAAGAAATCCAGATATTTTCAAAGTTATATCCCCTTTTTGAAAGGATAAGACATAATTGAATATACTGCTGTCCATTTAAAATGAAGAGACTATTTTATTTGTCTTCTTTAAGATAATATACACTATATTCTTAAATTTCTATAAAGACAATTATTTACTGTTGTGGTGTAATATAGTTAAATGCAAAAATTCAGATATTTTCAAAGTTATTTCCCCTTTTTTGAAAAGCTAAATAATTCCATAATCATATGGACAAAAACAAATCACATTTTTAAACAAATAATGCAAAATATTGTTTCATATCTGATAAACAAAAATGTTACGGTTAAAACATGGTTAAAATTTCTCCCACCATTAGTATGTGAAAAAAAAAAGTTTGGATCCATTTTGGATCCTGGTCCAGAATAGTGATGGATGGAGATGCGTTTGTAAGCTAAGTGTCTTACCCACTGCTTTACACGTCTTTGTAACTGGGTCCATCTCGTAGCCCTCGTAGCATTCACATTTGTAGTCGCCTTTGAGGTTGATACATATTTGACTGCAGGCATCAGGGTTCTCGCATTCGTCTATGTCTGGAGAGGACCATCAGAAACGCATTAGTAACAGAGCAGAGATACACCGGGAACAGAGGCTTTTGTAGTGCAGTGTCCACAGACAAGATAAATGATGCTTTCAAACACCATCTGGGGATTTCTCTACTATCAATTTCAAAGTGATGACGCTGAGAGTAAACAAATCATAGATGTTCACAATGTAGGAACAACAGAGGGCTCTTGGGAAAATGGGTAAAATGTAGTCTTGCACAGCATCAAAATGTTGGTATCTAAGATCAAATTCATGTTACCTCCGCAAGTCTTCTTGTCCAGGAGCTTGTAGCCCGGGGGGCATTCACACTCATAGCCGATCTGACGGTCCTTACATATGTGAGAGCAGCCGCCATTGCTAATGGCACATTCATTCAGACCTATGACAGAAAAAAAGGTTGTGTCAAAGGTCAGCATCCCTAGCAGGAATTGGACTGAAAGACCCCATGGCAACATTGACAGCAGCTAATGGTGGACTGCTTCTTTCAAGTTTTCTTGGTTGAGCTTCATGTTTGTGTGAAGACTTTATGAGAAAGTGATGAGGTAAGTGCAATCTAACTAAAAGACTGACAGAGTAATATGGCAAAGGTCTTGCCATTATTACACTCAATAACTCTTCTCTGAGCAACACATTTGGGCTTTAGGTGATGGCTTCCTCCATTACAGATGACAGGGAGAATACACATATATCACTTTTCATCTCAACAGTATGTCTGCTCTTACTGACCCAATAAAAAGCAACAAAATATTACCACAATTACCACAAGAAGGTGTAACTTCTGTTTTATTAACCCATTTAAGACTCAACCACGGATTTACTGCAAATTAACTTCAAATTTTCAGCCTGAAACTTAAAAAACCTTGACATGTAAACAGCATTTTTTTTTACAGTTGACATCTCATAGAAGAATGATAATTATAAATCTGATTAAACAAATATTTACTGTAGCAAGCAAATAATATATATATATATATATATATATATATATATATATATATATATAATTTGCTTGCTACAGTAAATATTTGTTTTATAATGTAAATACACAGTATATATAATGTAAATACACATCATCGGTCGGAAACCTTGTACCTCTATATATATATATATTTTTTTTTTTATAAATCATTACAATCTTTTACATCTGTCTGTGGGTTTCGCAAACATTTAATCAATGAAAAGTATAAAAAAGAGGTTGTGACTAAACCTGAAAAACCTCATCATAACTCCACCTCTGCCTCTATCGTGAATGAAGTGATGCATGCAATTTGGACTGTCTTTACTTGTTTGCAATGCAAGGTAATAAAGAACTGTGTTCTTAGAATAAATACAGAGTTTTGAAACACTATAAAGGCTAATATTTTATGTATTTGAGGAGCGGAGAAGAAGAGTGTCTTAAAGGGTTAGTTCACCCAAAAATGAAAATTAAGTCATTAATTACTCACCCCCATGCTGTACCAACCCCGTAAGGCCTTCGTTCGTCTTCGGAAAACAAATGAAGATATTTATGATTAAATCTGAGAGGTTGATCACTCCTCCATAGGCTGCCTAAGGGAATGAAACTTGACGGCCCAGAAAGTCATTAAAGAAAATGTTTAAATATTCCATGTCGCAACAGTGGCTCAACTATAAGTTTATCAAGCGACAAGAATACTTTTTGTGCGAAAAAAACAAACAAAAATAACGACTTTATTCGACTATTCCTTTTCTTCCTTGTAGGCCTGAAACGAGACTTCAAGAGATTTCCACGACGCGCACGCGCGAGAACTTAACTGAAGTAGTTGAAGGAGATCGCAATTCTCGCGCATGCATCGTGGAAAACCTTCAAGGAAGAAAAGGAATAGTCGAATAAAGTCGTTATTTTTGTTTGTTTTTTTCGCACAAAAAGTATTCTCGACGCTTGATAAACTTATAGTTGAGCCACTGTTGCGACATGGAATATTTAAACATTTTCTTTAATGACTTTCTGGGCCGTCAAGTTTCATTCCCTTAAGCAGCCTATGGAGGAGTGATCAACCTCTCAGATTTAATCATAAATATCTTCATTTGTGTTCCGAAGACGAACGAAGGCCTTACGGGGTTGGTACAGCATGGGGGTGAGTAATTAATGACTTAATTTTCATTTTTGGGTGAACTAACCCTTTAATCTAGCATTTGTCGTCGAGTCAATACTGTCTAAAGTAGCCTGTGTGTAGCACTTCATTTTTAATAACTAACATGAGATTTTGGCCAAATGACAGAAAAAAATGAGCGTCCACATAGCTACAGTAAACTTTATAACCTGTAGGTTGATGAAAACGTAATATTTTGTATAAACGTAATATTCACTTACTGCCCCAGATGCGATTGTTCTAATGGCCGACAAATGGCTTATGTCCAAAATTCGCTGGTCAAAAACCTCATAACTCCATTTGAGTTTGATTTTGGTAAAATGATAATACTATATTGAAACATGCAAATGTCTCACCATATATAAATCCACAATATCAATTTTAACAACACAGTGTTTAACTATTTAAAAAATAAAGTGTTTTTTCCATTTCCTGAAAAGTAGTATTTTTGGAGGTGCAAAGTTTCCACCCAACAGCGATGATATGAACTATTGTTTATTAAAAGTGGGTCGCAGGATGACTTAAAGTATTTAAATTAACTAACTGTAAAAAATACCGCAATCACATTTTTTCTCTCCCTCACTTACTATTGTTTTTATTGAAGAACATACAGGTATTGAAAGTTCTGGAATTACAAAATTAACTATGATTAATTCATATACCAAAACTCCCAGTTTCTGTTCATAAAAACATTTTAAAACAAGCAGCTTTGCCATAAAAAAGCTTTGGCAGAAATAACTTAATATCTTAGCCTAAATGGGGGGCTTTGAATAGTGTGTTGGACAAATGGTTGAGAATCACTAATTTAAACTATTATTAATGTCTTCATTAAATACTTACTATAATTTACAAAGCCAATAAAAAAATAATGAATAATTTGAAACTAAATAAATAAATTCATTCATTCAATTTTTTTGTGGATATCAATGTGACTGGTTGTGCATGTATAACAAAAGAGACACATAAACCAGCCTGACAGAACAAAAAAAAAAGATGAAGGAAGAAAAGGAAGAAAGACAACACGAGAAAGGGAGAAAGAGAAGAATAGCTGATGCTAATGCTGAGGAACAGCTGACAGAGGGAGATAGACGGAGGACAGGAACATCACAGGGAGTTCAAGTGAAATAGGGAAAAGGAAAGAAAGTAGAATGAAAGGAGACAGGTTGAGAGAGGAGGTAGGACAAAGACCTGGATAGCGAGCAAGAGAAAAGCACACTCAAAAATCGAGTGAGAGACGCTCTCCGATAAGCCAGGAACATTTTCTCCAGGGCATTTATGAATCATGTATAACAAGTAAAGGATGCACTATTGAATGTGGTATAAGAGTAATCCCTGGCACCAGACCTAGTGATTTAGCATGCATAGCTGCAGTGGCCCACTTGGAGCCGATCCAGAGTGCACAGGGCTCAAAGCGGGTATCTGTCGTGCGTTAGGTGCCTGCTCTAATCTCATCTGTTGAGTGGAGGAACCCACAAGGAAATTAAGACTACCGAAGAGCCACTGTGGGAAGATGTATTTTACATTAAAGATTGTTACAAGAGTGAACATAACCAGGGAAAGAAAGAGAGAGAGAGAGTCAAGCAAAGAGCTAGCATTTCCTAAATACCATATCAAACACATTAACATACAGATGAAAGGTGTTAGACAACTATTTTAAACATTTAGCTATTAAGATATTTTTCTTGTAAAGGTGAAGTGTGCAATATACGTCATACCAATACTAAACCGAACTGCCAAAATAACTAGATTTTTAAATGTTATGAAGAAAACGTGGGTGGTTTTACCACTGTACACCTCACCGCCACTCTTTTACAGTGTTGTGGGTGGTTGTTAGGGCATTGCTGAGCAGATAAATATTTTGAGTAGTTGTGGTTGCTAGCGTGTTCTGGGTCGTTGCAAGGTGACTACACACAAGAAAAATATTCTTGTCACTATATGCTTTTTGTCTGAGCCTGTTGCACAGCAGAATACTGTTTGTGAGCATCACCATGTCTTGGTTTTATGTAACAGCAGCAGTTCTGGGCATGTGACAAACAGCACAAATCCTATTGGTTGATCAGTTTTCTTTGCAGTGTGATGGAAAAGATATTAGAACACCTCTCCGTAAAAAAAATCGTTGCTTTGACACATTGCTGGCTGTTCATTCAAATAAAACTGCTTATCGCACCGAATTTTCACACCAGGTATTCATCTTGGAGTGAACAGACCTTTAGTCTTTGGGACTTTTTCACTCATTTGATTGTGTTCCAGTCAAAATTATGAATATGATTGCTTAGGAAAGTATGTAAACTTTTACAACAGGGTTATTATAGTTAACTAAAAGTAAAAGTATTGAAACCATTTTTAATTTAAATAAAGACAAAATAAAATAAAAAATATTAGATGAAAACTGAATGAAACTTAGAAATATTGCTTTGACTGAAATTTGAAGTTGAAGCGCTACAATTACTATCTGTAAATAAATAAAAACTAAACCTGAAATAAATATAACTTGAATCAAAATAGTAATTAAAATCACCCATAGCAAAATGACTAAAAATGTAACTAAAAAAAAAAAAAAAAAAAAGTAAAATACTAATTACAACTATAATTGAATACAAAATAAAATACTAAAATAACACTGCTTTACAATAAGGCCAAATATAAAAAATCGTTGCATTCGGTATGATGAACAAACAACAATTCCATCTGCCATTACTTGCACAAATATGTAGTTGAGCCAGAATTTGAGACCTTAAACAGCTCAAACAAAATGAGCCCCACTTAAGCATTTACACTCTCCAGAAGAATGCATTTTAACATTAAAAAAATACACACTCCACTTAAAATATGGCATTTTCAGCTACAACTTATCACTGAAGAAAAAGTCCACTTCCACAGTGTGATAAAAAAATAAGAAAATAGAAAAAGAAAAAATAGATCTATGGGAACCTGCTTTCTTCTCTGGAGAGGAGGAGAGCATGCTGGGCACGTTTTACCATGTATGATTGTGCCTGAGGGAAGACTCACACTTTGATCAATGATCCCTCTGTGGATTGTTGGCCCTTGATCAAGTGAAGCCCCTAATAAGCCAACACTGCTATAAGCTTAAATGCTGGTCTAGGATCAGTTTTCCCTCTCCAAATTCAACGTTACTAGAGAGAAAGATAAAGCTAACCCTATAACTGGCTGCTGGCAACTTAATTTGCCATACACATATGGAATGCAATGTTTTCATCTCTGAAATATTTCAAATTGTAAAATTGTATCGTTGGCTTTCCACACTAAAACAATAAAGTAATCACACAACTTACATAAAAGTCCTATACAACAAAACAAACAACAAAATAAAATAAACTCACATAAAAGTTCCAAAGTCTGAAACTAAGTAAAATATAACTACTACAATAAACTATTGTTTTTACGCATTTGTGCAAAAGTGGCTCAACTCACCACACTCCTTCACGGGCTCATCAGACCAGTCCTTGCAGTCCTTGATACTGTCGCACACTTTGCTGCTATCAACACACTCCCCGCTCTTACACATGAACTTCAGTGGACCTTCACATTTGGTGGCTGTGAAGGATATAATGATGTATGGAGAGCACAAAATATAAAATGGCGTTAAACAAAACACATTTTCAAATGACACTCATTGCATGAATGTTCATATTGCACTTTGCCATTCAATGATAATAGACCGTGACAAGAGGCTGTCAAGCTCTTGTCTCTTATGCTCACCAAGACTGCATTTATTTGATCAAAAAAACAATAAAGCTGTAATATTGTGAACAAGGATAACACTATAAATAAATTAGGGATATTGGATTTTGGCCGATATTCGATATGCCGATATTTTCAAACTAATTTTGCCCGATACCGATATATTTGTATTTTTTTTTTTTGTGCAAAAAAAGCTTATTAAAGCTTCTATTAAAGTTCTCAGTCAAGAGCAGTGAGTGATTTCCTCTGTGTTTTGTTGTTTTATTAACATTAACGGGATAGTTCTCCCAAAAATTTAAATAGTCATCATTTACTCTCTCAAGTTTCTTTCTTCTGTTGAAAATAAAAGTTATTTGGAAGAATGTGGCTAACCAAACAGTTCCTGTTCTCCAGTGACTTCCATAGTATATTTAAGCACAAGAAAGAAATGAATACAGGTTTGGAACAACATTAGAGTGAGTAAATAATGACTTTGAATTTGTATTTCTGGGTGCAGTATCTCTTTAAGGACAAGCGGCAGCATATTATTACTGTCTCTTTAAGAGCTGCACGTGACGCGTCTAATATACACGCATTTGACAAGCAGATTTTCTCTGTTTGCTTTCACTTTAGACATAACCAACTTTGTTTATGTAAACCTTGTGTGTATTTGACAGTATCAGCGCAAAGAAAGATTAGTCCAGTATGCAGGCGCTCGCTGTAACGGGCTTTTAGTTCCTGTGAGCGTCGGGTGTAACGCGCTCAGAAAAGCGGATGTTAGAACAGCGCATCAGCACGTGAATGATATGTTTACCTAGCAAGACTTTGACGCACATGCAAATAATGAACTTTTGTGGATTGCGGTGTCCCGTGAGTGCAACTCTACCTCTGCGTTTACATGTGATGTGATGTGAATGTACGTCGCGTTGTACAGTATGTTGAGATGAAGGCGCCAGCATTGAACTAATAGAATGGACGATACTATGATTTTTCTTCAAAAGCAGATCGTGGAGACATTTTAATCGTCCATGATCAAAAACCGTGAGACGCACACCCCTAGTTGGAAGTTTAAGTTGCTGGCGCTCATGCTTTGTTCGCGGTCGTCACGTGCGCTTAGGAAACACGCCACCCTATCGGCAAGGCTCATCGGCAGAATTATTCATATTGGCCGATGCCGATGATTGTCATTTTAAGCTTTTATCGACCGATTCCGATGTTGTCCCGATATCATCGTGCATCCCTAAAATAAATGTTTTCTATTTTAACAAATTTCTAAATATAATTCATTCCTGTGATAGCAAAGCTGAATTTTCAGCAGCCATTACTGCAGCCAATGTCACATGACCTTTCAGAAATAATTAGGGTGACCAGAAGTCCCGAAAAATTCGGGACAGTCCCGAAATCTAAGCTGTTGTCCTGAATCCCGAAACCGGCCTTAATTGTAAAGCAAAATCTTGATATAAAACCTTGAAAACTGTCCGTGGAGGTTGAGTCGTCCGGCAGCCAGCCCCCTCAAGTTGCAGCAGCCGCAGCCGCGAGGACAGTGCAGGCAGCCAGTCATAGGAGTGATTGATTGGTCGCGGCACCGTGTGCAAAAAAATACTTCGGCCGGGCCTAATGTCTGATGTCGGGTTACACAAAGCAAATCATCTACACAATTATTTAGTTTTCCTATTTAATGACCGACAATTTAGTTGTAATAATATTTTTGGCATAAGGCTTATTACCGTTAGCCTATAGCCTAAAAAGGTCTGATTTAGCACTGTTACAACAGTAAAAAAAGAAATTTCACAATGACATTTGAGTTTTTTTTTGTGGCAGACTAAAGACTAATGACAGACTGTTGATCTTTGAATAAAAAAATATGTTTGGTTCAGGTTTGAAATTCATTATCTTTTAAGGCTATGTAATCTTATATCATAAGAAGACTACAACCTTTCCTATCAACCAACCATAGGCCTAATCCTATCTCTAAACCTAATCACAGATCATTGATTGGTTGACAGGAATGTTGTTCCAAGACCAGCAAAGGATGTTGATCCTATGTCCTACTTAAATCATGTTATGCATCACTAACCAGATACTCTGTAACCATTGGATAATTCATCTTTTGAGGTAAATTTGATTGAAGCTGCCATATGGGAAGTGTGCCATGAAACTCTGGAATCATGTAGGAGTACATCTGTTTGGTCTTGTAGTGCTTTATGTGAATGCAAACTTGATTGGGGCTACATGATTGGCCGGGTGCACTCTACTCTTTCATCTTCACTCAAAATGCTGGTAAAAGAGGCTAATCAAAAGAGAGAGCGTGAAGAGAGAGGGAGACTGTTGAAGTTACTCACTTTTATTGATGCAGCCAGCCTCGTCGCTGAAATCTGGACAGTCGTGCACTTTGTTACACTGTTTAGTGCCGTGAATGCAGGAGCCGTCGCCACACTGGAACTCATCAGGACGGCAGGTCAGCACAGCTGTAAGACAGAAGCACGTTTATGTAGGACTATTCATTCTGTGGTCATTACACCTAGTGTCAGTTATCTACTGAATGAATCTACTGACAATCAGGTCAAAAAACAGTGCAGGTCAATTTTGGTTAAATCATTTACTGAAAGAAATTGCATCATGGTTTTCAAAGAAAAATTAGGCAGCACAACTGTTGACAACAAGTTGCAAGTTGCTGTTTACTTTCAGAAACAAAACAAAAATCTTTAAACGATTATAATATATAATAAAACAATTTTTTTTCATATCTTATTTGCTACTGCTATAAGCAGTATTGGGGCTAACACATTACAAGTAACAAGTTACGTAACCAGATTACTTTTATCAAATAATTAGTAAAGTAAAGCATTACTTTTAAATTTACAACAAAACATCTGAGTTTATCTTTTTCAAATAAGTAACAGAAGTTACTTTTTTTTCTTATTTATTGACTGACACCTCTCCTGTCCACATGTTGAGAGAAATGAAGAGTAAGTGCAGAGGCGTTGTGTGGCTGTGTAAAGATGATTTACTCCTCTCACTTGCACAAAAACAGATTCAGTATTCCTCAAAATGAATAAAAACTGTGAAATGCAAACTCAATATTATGCAAACCTGCAATAATTTCATTTGAAATAATACTAATATAGTTCTATAATACTTATATAGATCTAATATTATCACATGGAATAGATGTTGATACCGTTGAAATTCTGCAGCAGAGCGATGACATCTCAGATCATTATCTAGTCTCATGTAAATTACATTTAGCCAAGGCTGCAAAGCCGACTCCGTGTTATAAATACGTAAGACCTATAACTTCTGCCACTAAAGATTGCTTTATCAATAATCTTCCTAATCAGTTTCATCATCTCAGCATCCCGGATAGCTTAGAAGAACTTGATATTGCAACAGAAACTTTTAACTCTCTCTTTTCCAGCACTTTAGACGCAGTTGCTACGTTGCGCTTAAAGAAGATTAAAGAAAATAGTCCAACGCCGTGGTACAGCGAGCACACCCGGGCCCTTAAGAGAGCAGCCAGAAAAATGGAGCGCAACTGAAAGAAAACTAACCTAGAGGTATTTCGGATTTCATGGAAAGAGAGCTCGATTGCTTACAGAGAGGCTTTAAAAGCTGCTAGATCTGCTTATTTTTCAACCCTATTAGAAGAAAATAAACATAATCCAAGGTATTTATTTGAAACAGTGGCTAAACTAACAAAAAAGAAAGCTTCAAGCTCAGAAGTGTCCAAGCAACACAGCAGTGATGACTTTATGAACTTCTTCACTTATAAGATTGATAATATCAGGGACAAAATTATAACTATGCAACCGTCTACTACAGTATCGCATCAGGGAGTGCATTGTAGTCTCCCTGAGGAAAAATTTGATTCATTTGTTGCTATAGGAGAGGAAGAATTCTGCAAACTCATTAATTCATCTAAATCGACAACTTGTATGTTAGATCCTATACCGACTAAGCTACTGAAAGAGATGTTTCCAGAGGTCATATATCCTCTTCTTAATATCATTAATTCATCTTTGTCTCTAGGATACGTACCAAAAACCTTTAAACTGGCTATGATAAAACCGCTTGTTAAAAAACCACAACTTGATCCTACAGAATTAGTCAATTACAGGCCGATCTCAAATCTGCCTTTCTGTCAAAGATATTAGAAAAAGCAGTATCTTCACAACTATGTTCCTTTCTAGAAAGAAATGATATCTGCGAGGATTTTCAGTCCGGATTTAGACCGTACCATAGCACTGAGACCGCTCTCATTAGAGTCACAAATGATTTGCTCTTATCATCGGATCGTGGTTGTTTCTCTCTATTAGTGTTACTTGATCTTAGTGCTGCATTTGACACAATTGACCACAACATTCTTTTAAATAGACTAGAAAACTATGTTGGCAGTAGTGGAATTGCACTAGCATGGTTTAAATCATACTTATCTGACCGTTATCAGTTTGTAGCAGTAAATTAAGAGATGTCTTATCGATCACAAGTTCAGTATGGCGTACCACAAGGCTCAGTACTAGGACCGTTGCTGTTCACTCTGTACATGCTACCATTAGGAGATATCATTAGGAAACATGGAGTTAGCTTTCACTGTTATGCCGATGATACTCAGCTGTATATTTCTACAAAACCTAACGAAACTTACCAATTCACAAAATTAACGGAATGCATAGCTGATATAAAAAAATGGATGACTAGTAATTTCCTACTACTAAATTCAGAAAAAAACTGAGATTCTAATTATTGGACAAAAAACTTCCACACGTAATAACCTAGAATACTGTCTAACACTTGATGGCTGCTCTGTTAAGTTTTCGTCGTCGGTTAGGAACCTGGGTGTGCTCTTTGATACCAACCTTTCTTTTGAAAGCCACGTGTCTAGTATCTGTAAAACTGCATTTTTCCATCTTAAAAATATATCTAAAATACGCCATATGCTCTCATTGGGGAATGCGGAACAATTAGTTCATGCGTTCATGACCTCAAGGCTAGATTATTGTAATGTTCTACTGGGTGGTTGCCCTGCACGCTTAATAAAAAAACTACAGCTAGTTCAAAACGCAGCAGCTCGAGTTCTTACCAGAACCAGGAAGTATGACCATATTAGCCCGGTTCTGTCAACACTGCATTGGCTGCCTATTAAACATCGTATACATTTTAAAATATTGTTGATTACTTACAAAGCACTAAATGGTTTAGCTCCGCAGTACTTGAGCGAGCTCTTAACGTATTATAGTCCTTCACGTCTATTGCGATCTTAAAATTCCGGCCAGTTGATAATACCTAGAATATCTAAATCACAAGTTTAAGTTGAACTACTAAAAGTACTAAGTAAAATAAAAAATAAAACTGAACACTTTTTAAAACAAATCAAAAACTCATGATACAAAAAAACACATAATGAAAACTGAAAATATAAAAATAAAAGGTAATTCAAAATGTTACAACCCCCCCCCCCCCCCAAAAAAAAACAAAGGTTACACTTAATTTGAATGTGATGTAGTTACATCGTACTTACTCCAAATTAGTACTGAGTGACAACATTGCTCAGAGTAGATTGCAGTGTAGAACAATCTCCGTGGGTGGTCCTATCAGTTTTCTATTGTATGTAGCCCTTTTGTCTTCAGGTATAAAGTTCTGTCACACAGACAGAACTTTGGGTTAAGATTCTTTGAAGGGTCGCTTGACATGCTAATGTCGCTGCTGATGAACTGTGCTACACTACTACCTTCAATAAATTCTTCTCCCCACAAGAACTCTGGTCAAGCTTACTTATTTTTTGTATTAGAGAAATCAAATAGATTGGCGAGCCACCCTAATGACCGCTCGGCCAAATACAGAAAAATCTAACAGTCGTAATGTTTAACTATGTCAACTCAAATAAAGTGTTACCAAAACAAATATTTTGATACTTGTATACAAATAATATACAAGTAAGACTAAAATTACACTGGCAATAACATAAAAACAACCTTTACCCACAAAGAATAATATCTAATTTAAAGCCAATAAATTATAATGCAAAATGACTAAAATATGACTTTGCTCTGTATTCTGAACAAAAAGTATTTTGGGGAGAGCACACAATTCTCTACACGAATCCTACAGTGAGACAACTCTGAGAGCACTCTGCCATTCCTCAAAACACACTTGTTGCCTAGCAACCAACAAGATTCGGGCACTTTACCATGCTGCTGCCACAGTAGTTTACATGGCACCCATGGACAAAGAACATCATTATCTCTAACACACACACATGCTAGAACAATCTGTACACATCTGTGGGCACATACCCTGCATTAGCATGCACATGAAAACAAACAATTTTCAGCTGCTTGTTTTGTGTGTTCAGGATTACATTTGGTCAAACAAACATGATTTTTTCCTAGTACCTCATCGAGAAACAAATCTTTCAAATATAAAGTTATTAAACATTCACACTGACTGACTCTGATTCGATTGTATTATAAATCAATTAAAATCATGATAAATTACGATATGGAAATTAATTAATCGGCTTATTTGCATGTATCAATTAACATTTTCCAAAGACATTTAATTATTGTGGCAAAGGATTGAATAGGCATTACAAAAAGAGGCTTTGGAAGTCAACAGTGCAGCATGTTCAAAACAGTGTGTCAATCTTTTAAGTTGTTGTAAAATTACATTTCTAATTACACTTTAACAGATAGAAATAAAATTATTTTTTTACTAGCATTTTTTGTATTGTATAACATTTTTTGAGAACATTATTTTAAGCAGTCAACACACTGACCTTGTGACCTATGAACCAAAAAAAAAAACGTATTCATTTTGCTGCTATGCATGTTTGTTAACAGATTAGAATGAACATACAATAGGGGACTGATTCTAAATGAACAACATTTTTCATGAGTACAACGTATGCTTTACTGCTTTTCTAGCACGTGATAGTAATTTAGAATGAAAATAATGACATGAACAGCATGCATGCAGCATTAAGGAGGCATGTAATGCAGCCAAGTGGTAAAACTGATTATTAATTAAATTAATTAACTCATTCACCATGCAGCAAGCCTCTCCAATGTAAATACCTTAGGAAACATGTGCTTGAGAATGATAACATTGATCCGTATATTAAAGACATTTAGTGTTTTTGTACACTTACGACAGTTGGCCTCATCAGATTTGTCCTTGCAGTCTACATCCCCGTCACATTTCCAGTTAAGGTGAATACACTCTCCGCTCCTGCACCGAAACTCCCCTGCAGAGCAATGGGGCTTTTGAGGCTCCGTCCTACGACTGCACCGCTCCAGAGATTCGTCTGACTTGTCTTTGCAGTCGGGGTCTCCGTCGCAGCTCCACGGCGCTGGGATACACTCAGAGTCGTTACAGCGGAACTCGTGCGGCCCGCAGGTACTGGCGGTGGCCGCCGTACACTTCTCCTCATCGCTGCCGTCGCCGCAGTCATCATCTCCGTCACATACGAATGTGGTAGCCACGCACAGACGGTTACGGCAATGGAACTCTTTAGAAGGGCAAGCCTTGGCGTCTGGAAAAAAGAAGAGTGTACTTTATTAGCACAAAGTCTTAAACAGAAGTCTCAAAAAAAAAGTCCCCTTTTCTCATAATGAACCATTCCTTATAAAACTTTATCATAAAGACATTATCATTCTTCATGAAGTAAAATGGTCAAGGACAAGCTAAAGTCTCCATTTCAATGTTTTTTTCCCCCTTACATTTGTGTTTGATAATTGATCATTGAAAAGAGGATTTTTGTAGAAATATCAGCATCTAATTCGGTCACACTTTAGATTAGGGTCCTCACTATTAACTAACTATTAACTACGACTTTTGCCTCAAACTCCTAATTACTGCTTATCAATAGTTAGTAAGGCAGTTGTTATATTTAAGTACTGGTAGGAATTGGGTAGGATTAGGAATGTAGAATAAGTTCATGCAGAATAAGACATTAATATGTGCTTTATAACTAATAATCAACAGCCAATATCCTAGTAATAGGGCTGCATGATTTGGGCCAAAATGATAATCACGATTATTTTGATCAATATTGAGATCACGATTAATTATCACGATTATTTGTTGATTTTAACCAAAACAAATGTTATTGTCACATAGGCTGTGCATCAAAATAAAACCGGTCCTCTTATTCACCAAAGTTCAGTGCATCTCCTTAAAGAATAAATAAAAATAAATAAAACAATAAAGAAAATGTAGCAAAACTTCAACAGGGCACTATTTTACATTTTACATTGTGTAAATACATTTTAAACTTGCATTGTAACGTTATAATGGATGTGAATAAAACACGCAAATATAAAATTTTCTATCTATTCATAACAGAATGTAACCAAATGAGAACATTTCAAGGCAGAACTATGCACTATGGATCGATTAATGGATGAAATTCAGAGTTATTGTTATTTGACGCTTAAGAAATGTAAAATGTTGTGGTACAGTGTCAGTGATTAGTTGTGAAGTCTAACTGCATAAATTTAATCTATTTAATCCTCCATATGAAAGTTTATGTGCTTGCCTCAAATTATTTCTATTTATTAAACAATATAGTTCAAAACAAGACGTTTGTAGTACTGATTATTGGAGTCCATTAATCGAACTTTTATGCCTCTTATATAGTAATTAGTATGTATGTACCAATTTACTAATGCTCACACTCGGTCTCTCACTCTCTCTCTCGCGCAGACACAATCGATATCTCTCGCACGCTGTCGCTCGCACGCAGACACACTCGGTATTTCTCGGGCACTTTCGAGCGCGCTTTTGGACACTCTGTCTCTCTCGTGCACTGTCGCTCTTGCGCAGACACAGTCTCTGTCGCGCACTGGGGCTCATGGAGGCACATGATCAGACAGTGGTTTACGGAGCGCTAGATTGGCTTTGCAAAAAAAGCAACTTTGATACGGAGCATTCTGTGAACGGAATGACGCATTTAAAAAAAATCGCTTGATCACGCGAATTTGATCGTGGGAAGCCAAAATCGTGATCGTGATTAAAATTCGATTAAGCGTGCAGCCCTACCTAGTAATATGCTAATATGCAAGTAAGTTAAAAGTGAGAATTAGACCCTAAACTAAAGTTACCTCTAATTCTCTTTAAAATAAAAATCTTGTAGTTTTATGGCCTTATAATGGCAATTTAAACTGTCTATCCATGTTACACCAACTTCAATTTATTCACAACATAATTTGATCAAACTGAAAAAAGGAACCTGTTTCATGGAATGCCTATTAAATCAGTGGATAAAAAGATGGGATAAAAACTATGGATTTCTATTTAACGCTGCAATATGACCAAATCAATAAAGTACCACTACAGTAAAATGACTGAATCGCACAGTAATGCTCACTGGAAATTTATGGCAAATGTAGCATGAGCTCTGAGCTATTCTGTGCTGATGTGAGCTCCATGACCTCACTGATTCAACTGTGCAGCGGATGACCTGAGGTTCACACTTCAGCCCCACATTGGCGACAGACACTAAATGGGCTTAACTGTGCTGTAGTAAACGCCTGTCCGTTCTTTAATGGGGTCAACCACCCCGTTGGAATAACCGTCCTGAAGAGCTGTAAGGTGACTGGGTATTACATTCACGGGGGCTAGTTTTGTAAAAGGATTTGAAATGGCTTACGAGCATGTGATCGGATGCTAGTGTGTTTGAGCGGTTAGGATGGGATAGCAATCGATACTGACTGTTTGTGACTTTGCGTAGATAAACCTGTAAATATGCAAACTATCTGCAAAGAGCAGCTGGGGCTCATAAAACACTTTCACCGTCAAAATGGTGACATTATCAAAATTGTATTGCTGGACTCGAAATCAATGTTATTTGTGCTGCTCACGGAAAGGTCATTCTTGTTGTTCATTGCACTTCAGTTGATTCGTATTTCACCACCTACGCTAGTTGTTTTTGAAGCCAATTACAATAATGCTCAATGAGATATGTTACTAATTGTGGTTTTGCAAAGCTGATTAGCCAACAAGAATCTAATTGGCTAAAAAAAAACCTAATCAACAATGTCCATTAGGAAAGCAACCTCTACATCTGCTGTCAGCCACTCAAAGGTCTCTTCAATGACTATCGAATAGCTGAGGTGAAAGAGTGGAATAACATCTTCTGGAATGACAATCTTCTGACAAATTTGACACAGGAGTGAAATATGTAGATATCTATACTACTATCAGCTACTATAATTCTCTACCGTCGAGGTTAAGGCAGACAACAAACGTAGCATGTTGTTAAAAGAAAGGAGAGTAATTTAGTCTTGTGTGTACAGAGCATGTGATGGAAGGTTGTGTTTGCTCTAAGCAGTGGGAGATTGGATTGGCTGACCCTGCTCTTCTCTTGAGGGAGAAGAAGGGCAGCAGTGAAAATGAAAAGGGGCTTGGCCTATGATGTAGACACCAGCCTAAAACAACATCTTCTCAAAGAGCAGCAGAAGAAACATGGATAGCTTTTTCATACACCAGTGATCTTAGACAGTACTGTCACATGCTAGCTGGAATGAAAATCAAGTCATTCGGCTCTATACACCTGCAGAAGATGCCAACTGAATGTATAAATTCACATAATAACTAAACCTATGCTAAAAATTAATTAGTGGTGCTTGCTAAGTATTACATTGATGACGGGATCTGAGTTGTTGGGGGGGGGGGGGGGGCGCATGAAAACCACAACCAACTAAATAGTTATTACTAATTAATGACTTTTGGGCCAAATAAATGCTTGAAATTTCAGTAGGCCTATAGAAATACACAGACAAACAAATCGATCTGTTTCTTTAAGAACAATTTTATATTAAATGGATTTCCACCTTTTCAAAAGCTATAGAAAACCGTATATTGTAGGTAGTAAACACACACTGCTCTGAGCCAGACTGACTTCATCATTCAAATGCTACTGATATATGTCTGCTGTGTGGATTTTGATGCTATCTCCTTTAGAGGTCATGCACAACAGTGAATAGATTTTAAAAGAGGGAAAACGAAAAGCTCAAAGCAGGTCAATTGAATTTCACTGACCAACGTCAAATACACATTCCCCGGGCCAACAACAGACAGGTAGTAGATAGGGCTTTCCATTAGCCACATCTCTGTGACCTTGAACCACACACAGGCAAACAACAGAGAGCTGAAATAAATATAGGAGAAGTAAATGTGAAATACATACAGATTTTCTGCCCCTGTGTTAATTGAGAGACATGGAATATTTGATCGGAACTAACTATTGTATAATAACAATTATATACAATTAGAAAATAATTAGAAAAATACCTTTTACAGTAAATAGCTTTTGATGCACACCACACTGCAGGACATTCCAACTTCCGAAAGTAGCCCATTTCATGATTTTTAAGTGACTCTTTCTATAGGTTATGTAAATACCCCAGGAGATGACTATCTTTGAGTTATTCATTGGAGTCATCCACTCAAACAATTTGTTCAAAACACTTTATAAATCAGGGGACAAAAAAATAACTCTTTATGAGTGAGTCACTGAATCACCAATTCAATCAATAAAAGTTTGATTTATTATGATTCACTACTGTGTGTTGCTCAGAGGTGCCAACCAAAATACAAGAGCAACCTGGATGGTTGATTCTGTTGTAGCTTTATTTGGAATTATTTTCATTGGCAGAATAAAAATAGACAACTGGCAATATTTCTAACTTACTAAATATTAACTTATTTATTGAACTGTTGTATAAAAGCAATATCATACTTGCCATTGTTCTATATCTCAGAATCTCACTGAAAATTAGTGAATGCGCCTCAAGAACGTTCCTAACTTACTGTATATTTGTCTCTGCACATTAAATTATGATAGGAGAAATAATTTATATAGACACACTTTACCTTTTAAAGCAATGCTGAAGAAGACTAGAACACTTTTAACACAACAGTTACACCAAAGATATTTCTATTTAAATGGCCACCCCATATCTATGAGAACAAGCCTCCGGGGGCATCTTTAGCGTTGAGGCTCATGCTACGCTCAGCAAATGGCTCGAGGCACTAAGTCAGCACAGAGTTAATGGTGCGTTCACCACTGTCCTCCATCAGCCCATGATTTTACAGTATCCCATATCAGAGAAAGACTACCCTCCACCGGGAGAGAGAGATTGTAACCATGATGCACTGAGCTGAAGGGACGAGATGCCACAGACACACTGAGACAGCTAAATACTGTGATGCTTTGGATCCTTTTCCCAGTGCTGACAACAGCGCCTGTGGGCACAGTGTAAAGAAAAGAGGATATACTCGCAAAAAGGAGAAATTGAAGAGGACAGGGAATTAGCCAGTCATTCTGTGAGCTGTCAGTTTGGTTCATTAGTCAGCAACGGGTTTAAAAGGAATACAAAGTATTGTTTGGCAACTCTGGCATATGACTCTTCTTGTGTGAGGAAAATAAACCAGTATTAGAACTCTGGCAGTGAGCTACTGTTTCATTGAAATTCTCAGTGAAATCAAGGTTAAAATCCGTTCCCATTATTCTTTCATTTCCCATAACATTTCAACTTGGAGAGGTGCTTATTTCAGGGTTCCCATCTTGGTTAACTTCAAATTCAAGGACCTTTCAAAGACTTTCCAGGTCCAATACCCTCAAATTCAAGGACTTAATGTGGGGACACATTTCAAGTGAGAGTAAGGTTACATCGTGTTACCTTGTAGGATACATTGTTACAGTTTATTTTTATTTATTTTTTTTCATTTATTTTTGGCCATATGACAGAGATCTGATTTTCTATTTGTCATATTTCTGTTTTGCATAAAACTGAAAATATTAAGTACATCCCACTGTATTTTAAAATGATCTGATGGGACCGCAAAGCGGTGGCATAAGTGCATTTCACCATGACACGACTTAATAAACCACTGAAACGATTTTGAAAGGTAAAAAATCTTACTTAGTGTTGCTTTAAAGGTGCACTGTGTATTTTTTAGCGGCATCTAGTGGTGAGGTTGTGAATTGAACCCAACAGAAGTTAAAGGGCAACTCCGGCGCAAAATGAACCTTTGGTCTAATAACACAGTACCTAGTCAACTGTTCTCTGAGATTTGATTTCATGATAATCGAATATAAAGAGTTTTATCTCTAAAAACTGTTTAGCTTATAACGCTAGTATATAGGGCATAGAGTAATGAAAAATACAAATCGATAGTTACTACCATTAACAAGGCTCAAAATATACCCACACTAACACAGTAGCATAATGAGGGTCCCTACATGCAAACCGAGGCATTGAGAACTTTGTAAGTGTACAGACAGTTTAATAAGAAGATATTTTATAAAGACAGTCCACTTCGCGTATACAGGCAGAAGCCATCTTTGGAAAACAGTCTCGACCAGTCAAAACACGAACGCCGTGACAAGTGAAAAAAAAAATATGAAAAGAAAAAAAAAACAAGTGAAAAAAAAACCCCTCGGCAATCGGGGAGAGGTGGGGGCACTGGTCTTCTCATTTCTAACACTTGGAAATTTTCAACTCTCTCTTCTCTATGCAATAACAACTCATTTGAATATCATGCTATTACACTTACAACTCCCGTGAAGATCCATATTGTAGTTATTTATCGCCCCCCAGGTCAACTGGGAAGCTTTGTAGAGGAGCTGGATGTGTTGCTGTCCTCTTTCCCTGAGGATGGCATCCCACTTGTAGTCTTTGGCGATTTCAACATCCACCTAGCGAAACCGTATGCAACAGACTTCATCTCTCTCCTAGCCTCTTTTGATCTCAAACGCCTCATCACCACCGGTACTCACAAGTCAGGCAACCAACTGGACCTGGTTTACACACGCAACTGTATCACAAATAACATTTTGGTGAAACCTCTCCAAGTTTCAGATCATTTCCTCATTACTTTCAATCTACAACTCACCACCCATGCTCCACCAACCTCCCCACCATTTACTTTCAGACGAAACCTGCGCACACTTTCTCCGTCCCATCTTTCCTCTGCTGTGTCATCTTCTCTTCCCTCACCCTCACATTTTTTATCTCTGGATGTGAATACTGCAACGGATACTTTATGCTCCATCCTAACCTCCTCTCTAGACAACATCTGCCCTCTCTCCTCCAGGCCAGCACGCACTACTCCCTCTAACCCCTGGTTATCTGAGGTTCTTCGTGAACACCGGACCAAGCTCAGGGCAGCGGAGAGGAAATGGCGCAAATCAAAAGACACATCTGACCTCAGTAGGTATCAATCTCTGCTCTCTGCCTTCTCTGTTGATGTTCACACCGCAAAATCTTCATATTTCCACAACAAGATCAACAGCACCACTAACACACGTTCACTGTTCAAGACATTCAACTCTCTCCTCTGTCCACCTCCACCACCTCCCACCTCCTCGCTAACTGCTGATGATTTTGCTAACTTCTTCACTAACAAAACTACAACTATCAGCAGGCAGTTCTCAGCTTCACACACACAGGAACCCAAACTAACCTCTCCCACAGCCAACAACCTTCTCTCCTCCTTCACTCCACTAACCGAGGAAGAAGTATCTAAACTTCTCCTCTCCAGTCATCCTACCACCTGCCCTCTAGACCCCATACCCTCACACCTTCTACAAGCCATCTCTCCCACACTTCTTCCAGCTCTCACACACATCATCAACTCATCCCTCCACACTGGCATTTTCCCTACAGCATTTAAGCAGGCTCGGGTAACTCCTCTGCTTAAAAAACCAACATTAAACACATCACTTCTAGAGAACTACAGACCTGTCTCTCTCCTACCATTCATTGCGAAAACACTTGAACGTGTTGCTTTTAACCAAGTATCATCTTTCCTGTCTCTGAACAACCAGCTGGATGTCAACCAATCTGGCTTCAAGAAAGGACATTCAACTGAGACTGCATTGCTGTCAGTCACGGAAGCCCTGCGGATCGCAAAAGCTGCTTTCAAATCATCAGTTCTCATTCTACTGGACCTGTCTGCTGCTTTCGACACAGTGAATCATCAGATCCTCTTGTCCGCCCTCTCATCACTGGGCATCACTGGAACCTCCCTCAACTGGTTTGAGTCCTATCTCACAGGTAGGTCCTTCAAGGTCGCATGGAGAGGTGAGGTATCCAAAGGACATCAGCTGACCACAGGGGTTCCCCAGGGTTCAGTTCTTGGACCGCTCCTCTTCTCCATCTACACCACATCACTGGGACCCATCATACAGGCACATGGTTTCTCTTACCATTGCTATGCTGATGACACCCAACTCTACCTCTCATTTCAACCAGATGATCCCACAGTAGCTGTACGGATCTCAAGCTGTCTGGCGGACATCTCGGCGTGGATGAAGGAACATCACCTGCAGCTCAACCTGGCAAAGACTGAGCTTCTCGTCCTCCCTGCCAATCAGTCTCTACAGCACAACCTCACTATCCAGCTAGATTCATCCTCAATCACCCCATCAAGGTCGTCAGAAATCTTGGAGTAATCTTTGATGATCAGCTGACCTTCACTGACCACATTACAAAGACAACTCGATCATGCAGGTTTGCTATGCACAACATCAGGAAGATCAGACCTTTCCTAACTGAGCATGCAACACAACTTCTCGTCCAGGCCCTGGTCATTTCTAGACTTGATTACTGCAATGCTCTTCTGGCTGGACTTCCATCATGTGCAACTAAACCTCTACAAATGATCCAGAATGCTGCAGCTCGTCTCGTCTTCAACGAGCCCAAAAGGGCCCACGTCACTCCTCTGTTCATCTCTCTGCACTGGCTACCACTCTCTGCTCGCATCAAGTTCAAGGCTTTGACGCTTGCTTACAGATTGACCACAGGTTCAGCCCCCTCCTACTTCCACTCACTACTACAAGTGTACATCCCTACCAGAAGCCTACGATCGGTCAATGAGCGACGGCTCGTGGTACCATCACAGCGGGGCACAAAATCACTCTCCAGGACATTCTCATTCACGGTTCCATGCTGGTGGAATGATCTCCCCACCGTCATCCGGAATGCAGAATCCCTGACAACATTCAAAAGGCAACTGAAAACTCATCTCTTCCGGGAGCACTTAACATAAAAAAAAAATAAATAAAAAAAAAAATAAAAAAAAATCCTTTCCTTTATATCCTGGCTTGCTTGGCTTATGCTACTCCGAGCAATGTCTGAACTTTGTATTTTGACCACTTCTTGCGTTGTTTTTGCCTCTTCACGATGACTCGCTTGGTTTAGTCCTCAATTGTAAGTCGCTTTGGATAAAAGCGTCTGCTAAATGACTAAATGTAAATGTAAATGTAAAAAAAAATCCCAGTGGTCGGGGATTTTTACGCGGGTGGTGGGAGAAAAACACTGACATTCTGGATTCGGAAGGCAATAAAATCACAGACTGTAAATGATGAAAATACCTTACGACCCGATGAGAAACAATTAAGTTACCGTCCGAATGGGGCTATTGACCTAACATATTTTGGTTCGGTGTAAGCACTGAAAACATCACAACATAGTCGTAGTAGTTTCGTGCGCACGTGAACGTCATGGCAACGTAGGCTACAACACAAAGTAGGCTACCTCACGCGGGAAACACTTAACGTAATGCGTAAATGTGCGTAACTAAGGTAAATCAAGCAATCTTGTATGCATAGGCCACAAAGTGTTGGCAAAATAACACATTAAGGGAGGAGGGAATAATATGGAATTCTTTCCAGTAAGCGTATTGCACAAAATAAATTCAAGCACTTTCAAGGACCTGTATCTATGTATGTTTATTTTCAAAAACTTTCCAGAGCCTTGCATTTTTTTTTCAGATTCACAAACTTTCAAGGATTTCAAGGACCAGTGGGAACCCTGTTATTTATATAAAAAAAGAAAAAATATGAAAAGTGGAAATGTCTAATGGGTATTTAATAGTGGGAATTAATACATAGTTTAATGTCCCGTGTTGATCGGGTGGGTTTTCACATCCTCCGCGACGTGTGGAGCTCATTGTGTTTCCACACTCAAAACCATTCCAAGAACCTCAAGGACACCTTTACTAATCAGCAGGTTCAATATTTAGGGTTCGGGGTAGGTGTGGGGGATAGGTACAAGTGAGGTCCCAATAAGGCAGAATCTATGATATTTTAATAAATATACACTGATTTTGTTATTATTGCATATAACGGTTTTAAAATGTACAAAAATGCACAGGTGCAAATGGCATCTGCCACTATTTGCACTAAGTATAAATAGCATCTAACACTATTTACATTTAGTGGAAATAGCATTTAACTACTACTTACACTATAGAAAATACTCTTTGTCTTGCTATTTATACTTAGTCTAGCAAAGAGAATCTACTAAATTTTAAATGCCCATGACCTGCTAAAAGTAAATTTAGTCAACATTTAGGAGTAGCCTACATTAGCATATAAATAACACGCATGATCTAAAAGCCAAAACTACTATTTAAATTCCATAGGACTTTTAACTGACTTTAAAGGTCAACTTTAAACGTATCAGCATCTAAATCAACTAGTTTTATTTAACTCAAAGAAATTAATTAATAATCAAACTTGGTTGACACCAATGAAGGTCATTTTATGTGTTAGATAACCCAATGTGACGCATAAGAGAAATATCTCCTCAAGGTAACAAGTGCGAGTTCCTTTTTACAGTGCAGAAATGACTGAGAGAGCAGCTGAAATGTTCTAAACTGCTATTATACAGTTTGGAAATGATTGATCCCCCTGTGCTACAAATTCATTTAGAGCAGAGCGCTCTGGACAAACCTCTTTGCACCAAGCCTTCAGCTGTTTACAGTAAAAGGAAAGACGTTTTCACACCTGCCGAAGTGCGGCTATATGTTGACCAGGCGTAGGGGGGCATTACCTCTGGGTGGCTTACCAAATGGCAGTGCAGACGAAAGAGAAATATCAGGCTATTGTCAGGGGATGGAAGGGGTTCAGCATAATGTCTGGAATTACACAGGTGCAAACACCCTTGGCCTATGCAACTGTGTGCTGAGTACAACCAATATTCCCACCCACAAAGTCTTAAAGGGCAAAAGCTTTCCTGTATAGACAACTGTGCACACAAAATATTCTATAAAGGAATAAAATAAAAACCATTGGATTGTGATGATAATGATTAACATGAACCAAACATTCATTCTGGCATTATCAAAAAGTAAATGATTCATTCATTTCACTGGGAATCATGGGCAATTCCTGTATGCGTCCATCAGGTGACTAACAGTATCAGACAGCAAATTTCAGAATTCATTATCTTCGATGTCACCCAGGAAATAACACCCAAAACAAAATTACAAATAGATATCTAAAACATGGTGCGGCTTAGACTTTCCGCCAGTGCTTTAATTATAATTGTACATGGATGCATGAAAACAGATTTATTATTTGCTGTAATTACATTAGCTGTTGGTAAAAATCATGAAGATACTGATATAATCAGATTAATATATTTTCTGGTTGCGTCGCATCTAGCCCCTCTGAATCTCCCTTGAGGAAATGCTTCAGCAGATACTGTTATACTTCATTATTACGGTCAAGTCCTCCGGTACAGCAGTTGTACGTTGTATTTTTCAGTGATGAAAATTTTCACAGCACCCAAACAAGTGCTAAAGCCTTCTCTGGGTGAAAAGTGAAAAAAAAAAAAAAAAAAAGTCGAGAAAGACAGAAGTTCTGTTGCAAATCCTAGTGAGCTGCCTACATAGACATCCTTAATGGACAAGGCAACACCAAAATGCACTGCAACAAGCTACTGAGAAAAATCATCCAAGATGCCAGACTTTAAAATGATTTAAAATTATATATTAAAAGTACAAAATAATGATAATATAACAATAACATAATACATTATAAATGCAATGTAAGTTTTAAATAAAATAAATTCTTAGTGAAATAGATTATTTCATCAATATTTACACTACAGGTGAAAAGTTTAAGGTCAGTTTTTGAGCAAGGATGCATTAAATTGATCAAAAGTTACAGTGAAGTCTTTTGCATTGTTATAGAAAGTTTACATTTCAAATAAATGATGTTCTTTGAACGATCTATTAGGGAAGCCCTGAACCACAATGTAAAAAAAAATGTTTTTATTTTTTATTTTTTATTATAGAATTATTCTAAAATTACGAGAATAAAGTCAAAATATTTTTACTTTTATCTCGAAATGATACGACTATTCTTGTAATTGTAGATTTTTTTTTTATGTTGCGGTTCAGGGCTTCCGTAATCTATTTATCAAAAATGCCTGAAAAAAAAAAAAAAAAAAAAAAAAATTTATATATATATATATATATATATATATATATATATATATATATATATATATATATATATATATATAATATATATAAGGCATTACTGTTTTCAACATTGATAAGAAATGTTTCATGAGCAGCAAATCATCCTATTAGAATGATTTCTGAAGGATCATGTGACACTGAAGACTGGAGTAATGATACTGAAAATTTTGCTTTCAAATCACATGAATAAATTGCATTTTAAAATATATTAAAATAGGAAACAATCAAATAAATGCAGCGTTAGTGAGCATAAGAGACTTCTTTCATCAAACATTTGAATGGTAGTGCATGTTCTATAACACACACACACAGAGAGAGAGAGAGAGAGAGAGAGAGAGAGAGAGAGAGAGAGAGAGAAGATTCAGCTGAATTTTCAGCATCCATAACTCGAGAGAGAGAGAGAGAGAGAGAGAGAGAGAGAGAGAGAGAGAGAGAGAGAGAGAGAGAAGATTCAGCTGAATTTTCAGCATCCATAACTCGAGAGAGAGAGAGAGAGAGAGAGAGAGAGAGAGAGAGAGAGAGAGAGAGAGAGAGAGAGAGAGAGAGAGAGAGAGAGAGAGAGAGAGAGAGAGAGAGAGAGAGAGAGAGAGAGAGAGAGAGAGAGAGAGAGACACATATATATATACACATAGAAGACCCCAAATGAGTCCCTTGTTCCTTTTAGGATGCTGCCTACATAGGCTTGGAGAGCAAGGCAGCTCAATAGGTTTTGGAACAGAGATAATCAATTTATTACACCCACACTGTTTTATATATTAAAGAGGACACAGATAAGACTGTTTGCTTGTAGCCTTACCAAGAACAGCAAAGATAACACATTCACATAAACTCAAACAACTATGCATGCAATATACTCCCACACATAACCTCTTTCTTCACAAACTATGAGACTGGTTCACATGTTTGTCTTTTCTATCTTTTCTTTCTTCCATCTCAGTATTTCTATCTGTATCTGTGCACTTCAAAACCACCCACATTAAGATCTACTGGGTGTCACTAGCTCCCCTTGGTTCTCTTATCTGTTCTCATAGTCATCTCAGGGCAATGATCGACATTACACGCCTCAGTGCTTGACTGCAATTTCCAAGCGATCTTAATTCATTGAATAGGCTCTGGTGTGTGACCAAGGTAGCTACAAGAGAATGAGTTCACAGTTGAGTACCAGTTATAGTAAACATGCTTACGTTTCAGTGCTAACGGCTATGCACACAGCAAACATGACCTTGCTCTGACCCTAAGTGAGTTGCAAATGCAACTTCACAATCATTCAAGATTCAGTTATATGTTAAATGTAGGTCAAATAGTGAGTTGTTGTTCCAGTGTTCACTGCAGTTCAAAGGTTTGGTGTTTGTCCAGTAAAACAGTCACTTTTTGAAATTACATACATTTTTAAAATATCCGTTTTCTATATTAATTGAAAATATTTTAAGAAGTAATTTGTTTCTGTGATGGCAAAGCTGAATTTTCAGCATCCATTGATCTAGTCTGCTATGTCACATGATCCCTAATAAGTTACTTTAACGCTCAATATTTTTTTTTTATTATCAATGTTAAGCATATATTAAGCAAAACGTAAATAAGTTGTGTTGCTACACATGTGTTGCTACACATGGTCGCAAGTTTTTCTCAATTGATTTTACATGTGTTTTTTTTATACATGACCTAAATAGAATGTCGATTTTTTTCTTGATGGTATTCAAATTTCATTCATATTTTTCCCCCAAATACAACTCACAAAGTTTCTCCAAATACACTGATTTAAAGTTCTTGCTCCAAATTCACTGATTTAAAGTGTATACAACAGATCCTAAAGCTTTCTAACCAATCATAGTGCCATAAACTCAAAAAGACAGAGCGTCACATTGAATAAAATGTAGCCTATATCTAATAGGTTATGCCAGTAATGCAATTTATCAAATTTCCCACACAACTATCGTGACTTCACTATGCATAAAAGGGGTCATGTGTAAATATTCAGAGCAAACAAATAATGTGGACCCTGGTGAAAAGAGGAAGAAGTAGAAGACAAAGAAGAGGTGTGGACCGGGTAGAGGAAGAAGAGAGGGAATAGAAATCCATTTCTGCATTCAATTCTGGATTTGTTCCTGTAGATGGGAAGTGTTCGACCACACGCTTTGACAAAGTAACTCTTCTCCAAGCAATAAATTGCCTGCAGAGATAATGAGTCAAGTGTGTTCCAGGTGTGGATTCAACATTTACAGTACATCCGTTCTTTCGCTAAATCCAAAGCTTGAGAAAACATTGAGAGAATGAAATTCTCTTGCCAGACAGAAATGAGAGGTAATAAACATGCTTTTTCAATAGTTTAGCTTCCAGTGTTCATTAAATGTGTTATGTGAAGAAAATGCAAAACTTTATTATTATTATTTTTTCTAAACTAAGATTCTGTTTGGGTGGCTGTGTTAATTGCTTGGAGACCATTGAACTTAGTTTGAAGAAACGTGTAAAATCGATTTAGAAAAAAGGCATTAATTCTAGTAAGTAACAGTTAAGTTTCCAATTCAGAAGTCTACATACTCTAGAGTTTCACAAATGCCATTTTGTAATCTCTTTTTTATTGCTTTAGCATGTTTTAGTATCTCTCCTAATTAGTTTCTGATGGGTCTGCACTCTGCAGGAATCAAGTGGGTGTCTGTGCGGTACATTAATCTCAATGGATGTACAATGAGAGGCAGAGGTGGGGAACACAGAATGATAAAGAGAGAGAGAGTCACGAGTTTTCAAGGGTAATATCATCCACAGCATGACACAAATCTAACGGTGATAATTACAATCTAATTATATTACATCATTAAACACAAACAGGAGCTGAGAGGCACCAATAAAAAAATCTTTATTCTTACAAAAGAGAAAAAAAGATAACCCTTAAAGACGTGTTCGTGCATTTACAGTGACAGGGAGTCATAGTTTTGTAATTGCCAAGTACACACTGCAGATTGTCACTCTTCTGTTTGAGAGCTTAATCTTGTTCTGTCCACACAGAGTTCAGCTATTAACAAGAGTGACAATCACATCCTGTGACCCTTCACGTGGTGTACTACAAGACCGAACGAAACATTTAGTGGAACTTTTGGAAATTGAAACCTCATTTGAGATATCTGCCTCTCTTGTCCAGGTGCAGTGCTAACACATTAAACAGAGGGATGTGACTTGCATTAATTGATGCATGTTTTCACACCAGATTGTCCCTCTCCACCATAGTTGTTCCCATCAGCCCTGTGCTTTAGTGATAACCTAAAACATAGCAGTTCAGTGAGAGCATTAAGGCCCATTCACACCAAGGACGATAACTATAACAATAACTATAACGTTTTCATAATCGTTCTAATTCTATGAATAGCAAATTGCAAAACACAGCTACAATGTTAACGGCACAGAGGAACTGTTAGAATCACTTTCAAACTTTTTTTTTTTTTTTTTTACAGCTTATGATTATGAACAACATTGACAGACATCTGTTGGTGTCGATGCTAATATAGTTATGGTTATAGTTATCATTCTTGGTAAGAACAAGATATTAAAGACATAGTACACCAAAACATAAATTACAGGAAGATACTTACCCTAATTTTGTTCCAAAACTCTATGACTTTTTTTTGTAGAACATAAAAGATATTTTGGGAAGTGTCTCAGTGTTTTTTTTATTTTTTTTATTTTGGCCATAACAATGGAAGTCATTTATCCAAACTGTTTGGTTACTATCTTCAAAATATCTTCTTTTGTGTTCCACAGAAGAAAGCCTTACGGGTTTGGAACGAAATGAGGAAGAGTAAATGAAGTATTTTCATTTTTGGGTGAACAATCCCTTTAAGATGAACTGGTTTGTGACATTAAATTGTTAAAAGATACTCAGAATTTTTCTTGAGCTGGTTAGTAGCACATTAATTCATACTAGCATACAGTAGAACTGTATATTTTACTCGGTTTTAGCTTAGTTATTTCAGTCAAATAATCAGTACATTTTTACTAATGGATTGACGGAAATCCATACACACGTAAATGTCCGTTCTACAATCATGTTAGTTTGGCAAAGCAAAACAAGAAGTCTGTAGATTTTTTAAATCAAGCAAAACTCTGGGAATAACATAAAATAAGAATTAAGTAAAAAAAAAAATAAAAAAAAACATGTTTATGTTTATATGGTGCTGTACCTTATGAACACAAACATGGACATTTATTATTAAGAATACCAGCAACTAGCAATTTAACTTCACACGTTTGAGGCTTTGAGGGATTTGTTCCCCTTGCGTCATGGAACTCCACCCACATAATGAGCTAAACGCCACAGCTCTGCCTCAGCAGGGGTCATTCTCTGCCTTAACAGTTTCAGAAATTAAAACCTTTCAAACTTTCTTCATAGGGCTTCCACAAGAGCAAAGGGTACTTTGATTGTTCATTTTTAATGCAGGTTACTGATAATAATTTATACTTAAAAGCTTCACTTCCAGTGTATCTGGAGATTAAGGTAATAGAGGGGAAACAGAGAGTAGAGAGCAAGAGGACAGCTGAGTTTGAGGGCAAATACCACCTTTCTTCTACAGAAATGGAAATATGATGTTAGGAGGTATATTATTCATGTCTGTGACTCCATAAGATATGTTTTATGTAAATCTTCCAACCTTTTGTACACTGCAAAGGGCTTTGTGGATGCAGCAGGCTTTACATATATGTGTGGAGTCTGGTTAAGCTTCTAAAAGGGCACTTCTGACCCTTTCAGCAAATTAAAGCACTAAAACGGTATTATGTTTTTTAGCATTATGTATTATAGTATAATGCCCTGCGAATTGTGAAGAACTTTGAATCTACAAAACACCACCAATGCTATTCCCCCAAATGTTGTTACAACTAACCTAAGAATTTTTTCTGAACAAACTCTTGAGCAATGCTGCTGATTTTTGACCTCCCAGCATGCAACTGCAGCATGAATAAATAATGCTGTTAGTTTTTTGCTACTTGCCGACTATTTTTGCAGTTATGTTGTTGTTTTTGTTGTTAAGTGATGTTAAGAACACATCTTATTACATAGTTATAATTCATCATTGCACCATAGGCCCCGCCCACTGGCATTCAGCCTAACTTTACAAATAGAACCCATTATAATCACTGACAGTTTACACAGGGCTGGCTTCACGAGGGTGCATTGCCCCCTCAGTTTCTAATTTGTCCCCCCTCCACCCCCGAAACGCAATTAATTTTAACCCTTTGATGCGTGTGATTACAACGTTCAGTGTGTCAGTGCTAAATTCAAACGTGCGTTTGCACTTTGACTGGCGTGGAGCCAAAAACGGAGCGCTTTCCACAACTATTCAGTATACTATGGCACTCTATACTGTAAATCAACTAACATGATCATTATAAAGGTCTTTAAACAACAAAACACTTTCACATATTTGATAATCGGACTATATCATACAGTTCATGATATAATTGATAAATGTGAATATTTTGAAGAAAAAAGAAAAAAAAGAAATAAAAGCGATACATCCGTCATACAGTGTGGCTGCATGATGCATAAGCATGGAATTAAAACGTTCTAAAATAAATTAAAAACTCACACTGGGGGTTCAGCTAAAAATTATTTTGCTAAAAGTAGTGCCTACCTAAATATTAAATATAAAACGCATGTGGACTGATATTTTTCCAATATCTGGACTCCTTTATTAATGGAGTATATAAACAGACGTTTCAATATATTGGTATTAAATGCATTTTCTGAGAATTTGTTTTTCAAGTTTTAACTGCAAATGTCGAAATGCGTGCTCTTTGTTCCATCAGTGCTCGAGTCACCATATATCGGAAAACATTTGGAATGGGTCAGACATAATTCTTTCTGACCACTTATTGTTTTGTTTTAAGTGAATTTCGTTTTGTATAAATTGTATCTTCATTTTAATCAATGTTTTCATCAACAAATTGACTAGATTAATAAATAAGAAGCAAATATAGTAGACAAGAGAATTAGGACACAGAGGCGCCGGCGCGTGAACTGGAGCGTGTCTCATAAATAAACCGAAAACTGACAGAAAACACTATTAATAAACAATTTAAATGTTTAATGCATAATTCTTACTTTGGCCGGTTCTTTGTGGCAAGCTTTATGCGTGCGTTGAGATGCGGAATAGGCAATATAAAAATGCTGTAATTATAAAAGGTTTCTAGTGTCAATGTAGGCTATTGCTTGTTTTTCTGTTTACATTTCATGTTGTGAGACTTCTCTTCTCTCGAACATAATGCTGCTACGCCAGAGCGGCCAAAGCGTCAACAAGCTTCCCCGTACTCTTAGACAAGCGTCCTCGACAGGGCCAGAGCTTCTTTGCAGCTCAAGCCGGCGGCGGTGTGAACGTAGTTATGCTTCTTACGCGGACTTTTGGGACTCAGTTTTGAACCGGTGTCAAGGCACAATGAATGAAATGCACAAATGGTAATTAAATAGAACCCCTGAAATGAACGAGGGAGAGCTGGGTTTTATTTTCACAACATTTCATTTGGAAGATGAAAATTCGTAAAATGAACGAATATAATGGCCCTATTGATATAGCATTGACAGTCAAAACATTTAAAGCTATGAACATGCTAGACACATACGCTAGCGCTACTCAAAAAGAAAAAAAAATATTCATGCATTTCCAAAGGTGGATCTTCTTTCAGTTGTTCGACTTATACATTTTTTTATCAGAGTCGAGACATCGATTTCATCCACGAGATCACTGTGGGCATTCATGATGGCCAAGTACGTTAGTCTCTCCTGTGACATGGTGTTACGCAGCCAGGTTTTCAACCTGCGCAAAGCCGAGAAGGAGCGCTCTGATGCAGCGACAGATATGGGCAGCCACAGGCATAGTTTGATGAGCTTTTCCACCTCTGACAGCATGGAACGGGTTTGTGGTTGCATGGTTTGGAGAATGGACACAACATCCCGAATTGTGTTAACTTCACGCCCTGTACAGATATCCCGCAGTATGTCCAACTCATGACTTAGTCGCTCTCTTGTAAAACCGGTGAGTTTCAGGGAAGTCACATTAACTTTTTTTCCTTGAGCTGCCTCAATGATCGCCTACTCTCGCCCTGCAGCAACTTGGATTCCGACCTGGTCAAAACGCCTCTCCACTTCTGAGCGCAACAGGTCCAGCGCCTCAAACATCTCCCTTTTCCACACGTTCGGATACACTGAATACAGAAATATATAACATAAATAACCTTAGCCTACTACAACTGAAAAGACCAATTGTGTATTTTTTATTACAAACATTTACCCTCCACTTCGCTGCACTCTTGGTCATTGGCCTCCTCCACTTGTGTATAGCGAAAGCGTGCAGGTGTCTTGCTGCTGCGCACTGGATGTGGCGGCTTCAGGCCGTAACGCTCTGCATATTGCTTGGTCTTGGCCACAAGGTCAGTGATGGTTTCATCCTGTCGCAGTGTGCCCAGTTGTTTGCAAAGGAGTTTGCCAGCTTCCATGGATCCTAGAGCTGTGACTTTGGTTCCTTGAAGTGATCATGCCACTGCTTCACATGGGGTAAATAGGGTTACGCAGGCAAACAAGCCAAACACTGTGCGCATATTTGTGGCCTTTGTTAGCAATCCTGCAATTATGGCACGGGTGTCCCCTTTCACCGCCTTGTCACTCTCCAAGGTTCTGAAAGTCTGTATCATCTCTCTGTAGCAGGCCAGCAAACGTGAGAGTGACGCAACTCTGACGCACCACCGAGTTGGGCAGAGGCCAAGCAAGTTCACAACGTCTCCGGCTCCAAATAGGGACTGATACAACGCTTTTCTCTTTGCTGAATCGTTGATTATAACAGTGACTTCGCGCACAAAGTTTAGCGTATCAGCAACAAGACGCACTTCACGAGCCACTTCTTGCAGCACCAGATCCAGTGAGTGATTTGCGCAGTGGACAAAAACAGAGTCGGGACATACTTCCTTCAGTTTAGCTTGCACCCCATTGAACCTCCCTGACATGTTACTGGCTCCATCAAAGCAGTAGCCCTTTTGTAAGGCCTGCTAAATCGATCCAATGGCGGTACTCGATTAGAGGTGAAGGTTTCATGCGTGTTCCGTCTTTCCCAAGGCAAAGTGATTTTCAATTAAATGCAACACATTTAATCTTATGTATTAACTCGTTTCATCTGAATCGATAAAATTAAAAAGGTTTAACAATGATATCTGTGCATGATTAAATACACGTTAATGTTTGACTATTTCTTTTAACTCTAATGAAAATAAAGACAAAGTTTGTTAGAATAATCAAATATAACAATTTATTATGTCAGGTAAATGTATCATTACAATTCCATATTCAAATTAAAGATAATCAATGCAAACCATCAAATGTTCTAGAACAAAGAACTTTACCCAACATATTAACTACATGAATGCTGAGCCTTGAAGACACAGCATTATGGGCTGATCTGATACAGAAAAAGCAGCCCTGAGCTCTCGTTGCATTTTCCTTATATAGCCAGACCTTATTTGATATGTAAAACATGAGTTTAGTGGAAATTTACTGTTTTTCCCCACCATAGTTACTGGGGGTAAAAGTTGACCATCTGCTAAGAACAGTGGAAATTAGCATTCATGAATTTACACCTTTGGGAGTGCCTAGAGACCACATTCCTTTGTGTGCCAGTTATTCCTAAACTCTTAAAAACCTTATTACCTTTTGTTTTACTTCTTTGGGAATGAGACATTATTACCAGTCACCCTGAGACCTTTAAAATGATACTAAACAATAATCATTCATGGATGTTGTTTGACATCCAGTTGTCTCTCCTTTTCAGCCACTTATCGAGGTCAGGATCATCGCGCACTCGCTCCTGCATTAGCTGCCATAAGACTCCATCCCGATTGGCATCCCCTCTCGGTGGAAGCCCCTGGCGCCCCAAGAACGTTACGCAGCTGAAAATAAGTTTGAGGATTTTCCGCGCTGTTCTCTGCTCCTTTGCCTTGGCTTCAGAGAGTAGGGCATTTATTGGAGTGTTTTTCAACGCTGCCAATCTTTGGGTTGCATCTAAATGAGTTTTAGGGGGCTTTCACACTAGCACTTTTGGTGCGCACCCGGGTTCGAATGACGTCAGAGTTTGGTTCGTTTGGATGATGTGAACGCTGTCTTCCGAACTCGGGTGCGTACCCGTGAACCGTACTCGGGTCCGCTTAAAAAGGTGGTCTGGGGTACGGTTCATGTGAACTCCAGTACGATTTGCTGCTGATATGAATGCAATCGAACCAAACCGCGGAAGTGAACCGCTATTGATGACGTATAATGTATAATGTGGTCGACAGGACAGTCGTCAGTGCGTGTGTGTGTGTGTGTGTGTGTGTGTACACTTACCTTGACGAAAAGCGGGATTGACGCACTGCAAGCAGAGAGATTATTTGTGCTTGCCTCCGCAAAAATTGTCTTCGGCTGACAGCCAGCTGTCTTTGGAACGATTTTAGTACTTTTGCAGCAGACATACCTAAGTGTGTTTCTGTATCTTTTCTTTGAAAACAAAACCAAAGGTTAAAAAAAAGAAGAACAAATGTGAAGCGAGCAATTCTATCCATTTTGACGCCTTTTCATTCATAGCGGCGCCGGTTACCAAGCAACATGATTACGCGCCAGCTGCAGCTTGATGACGCAAGCGTACCGCGGTTCGGATACAAATAATATAATGTGAACACAGTCCATCGGGGGCAGGGGGAGGGGGGAGCAATCGAACTCGGGTTTGGGAACAGGCAATCGAACCAAGTGTGAAAGTGCCCTTAGATTTCTCGTGGTCTCCGATTTTCTCTGTTGCTTTTTTTCCAATTTGAAAATCCCTTATCATTTAAAAACAAACTGTCGGTGGTTGGGCACAGCAGTTTACTTTTAACAGCCGATCTGCACACCCCACACACGATGCCATCACTGTCCGAAATATATTCCAGCCACTTCTACTCTGGGAACCAGGAGTCCCTACAGCTGCGTGCGAAGCTCTCCCCACTTTTTTTTTTGACTGGAAAATTATAATCAGGCGGAGGCCTGAAGGACTGTGCACCTGCATCTGCTTTTTGACTATCCGCGTGTGGCGACGGGGGATGAGGGTGGCTCGTAGTGAGGGTGGCGGTGGTGGGTTCATTAATTTGGGTCAGCTGCCGCTGCTCATCCCGGCAGCTTTCTGCTGGTGGTGCTACACATAACGATGAATCGGATGTCAAATCCAGTGATGTTGCCCCTCCCTTCTCTTATTCGCTTTGCTGTGGGAGCTTTTGAAAATAAATTTGAAATCCGTTTTTGTGTCATTACCGGAATGTTGCTTTCTTCACTAAGAGGATAAAATCATATTCTTCCGGGACTCTGTCCTTAACCCTCTGGGGACCAAGGGGTTTTTGGGGCCCTTGGGATTTTTTGACATGCACTGACATTTGTGCTTTTCTCAGTTATTTATAAACATGTTAATGGCAAAGGTGTAAATTCACTCTATATAGCACACACGGGCTACCATAATATGTTAGCAACATGTATGTACATGTTTGTATTTTTGAGAGAATATTATTTATGAACCCCTGACCACAGGGGTTCCCAGGGTTCAGTTCTTGGACCGCTCCTCTTCTCCATTTACACCACATCACTGGGACCCATCATACAGGCACATGGTTTCTCTTACCATTGCTATGCTGATGACACCCAACTCTACCTCTCATTTCAACCAGATGATCCCACAGTAGCTGTACGGATCTCAAGCTGTCTGGCGGACATCTCGGCATGGATGAAGGAACATCACCTGCAGCTCAACCTGGCAAAGACTGAGCTTCTCGTCCTCCCTGCCAATCCGTCTCTACAGCACGACTTCACTATCCAGCTAGATTCATCCTCAATCACCCCATCAAGGTCGGTCAGAAATCTTGGAGTAATCTTTGATGATCAGCTGACCTTCACTGACCACATTACAAAGACAACTCGATCATGCAGGTTTGCTATGCACAACATCAGGAAGATCAGGCCTTTCCTAACTGATCATGCAACACAACTTCTCGTCCAGGCCCTGGTCATTTCTAGGCTTGATTACTGCAATGCTCTTCTGGCTGGACTTCCATCACGTGCAACTAAACCTCTACAAATGATCCAGAATGCTGCAGCTCGTCTCGTCTTCAACGAGCCCAAAAGGGCCCACGTCACTCCTCTGTTCATCTCTCTGCACTGGCTACCATTCGCTGCTCACATCAAGTTCAAGGCTTTGACGCTTGCTTACAGATTGACCACAGGTTCAGCTCCCTCCTACTTCCACTCACTACTACAAGTGTACATCCCTACCAGAAGCCTACGATCGGTCAATGAGCGACGGCTCGTGGTACCATCACAGCGGGGCACAAAATCACTCTCCAGAACATTCTCATTCACGGTTCCATGCTGGTGGAATGATCTCCCCACCGTCATCCGGAATGCAGAATCCCTGACAGCATTCAAAAGGCAACTGAAAACTCATCTCTTCTGGGAGCACTTAACATAAAAAAAAAAAAAATAAAAATAAAAAATAAAAAAAACCTTTCCTTTAAAACCTCGCTTGCCTGGCTTATGCTAGTCCGAGCAATGTCTGAACTTTGTATTTTGAGCACTTCTTGCGTTGTTTTTGCCTCTTCACAATGACTCGCTTGGTTTAGTCCTCAATTGTAAGTCGCTTTGGATAAAAGCGTCTGCTAAATGACTAAATGTAAATTTATGCGTGGTTATTGAAAAAAATAAAAATAAAAGTTTCTGAAATAAGGCCACAAAACACATATTGATTATTTCTTCACAAGACTTTTGAAAATTGTATCACATAGTCTAGACTATTTGCTCCAAAACTATGTGAGAAACATCCTGACTACTCATTCAGATAAGTCAATAAAGTCTTTTAGAATGTGTATGACGTGTTTTGTTTGAGAAAGCTTTATGCGAGGAGGCTTGATCTCTAATTAATATGTATGCATTTCACACCTGAGAAAGACAAAGACCCTCCCATAATGGCCCTATTAGGTGCTATCAGGCCATATCATTATAAGGAGCCTTGCACAAAGAATGAGGAGATTTAAAAAAGAATGGCTTTTAGATTGTTTGGATTTATTTACAACACACACACACACAGTGCTTAGAATAAGTAAACACACCCATGCTAAAGTTGACTAAAAAGAGGAATACAAAATCGTAATGCCTTAATAAAAAAAAAATGAGGAAAACTCCAACCTTTAGGGACATGAATAATGTCCTTGAATTCTTTGTGAATGAATAATGTATCGCAAATAATTAAATGTTCTTCTTTAAAATACAGGGTGCATACGTCTGGAGACTTCTATCACACACCCTTCACCATATAGACAAGGTTTTATTTCAGTTCAAAGTTAGAGTTGGAAAAATCTTGAAAAGAAAATTGTCTTTTTCCATAAATGTCTTAGTTTGATCATACATATTTCAAAGTTGAGGATTCATTATTTTGATATAGCTTGGATTGGAACAAACACTATAACATCTTAGTTGCTTAGTTTATTGACAAAACATACTATATATTTAACATATGAGCAGAAACTCCTAACAAAAGCTTATTTGATGTCTATTTTAGAGTAAAAACTTTATACTCTATCCAAAACTAGTCAACAAAATGTCTTTTATTTCGTCTATAGCAGTGCGTATCTGTGCGTTCATTCATTCATTCATTCATTCATTCATTCATTCATTCATTCATTCATTCATTCATTCATTCATTCATTCATTCATTCATTCATTCACACACACACACACACACACACACACACAGAAACATGACTCACATTTAAACAGTATGCTATTTTTCCGTTTACAGACACTAACGTTATTCTATATCGCGATTAGAACAAAGCACAAGCATAAAACACTTACACACTTCTCAGCTGAATCTGTTGCTCCTCCTCGTGGTGAAAATAAACCAGCACTTGTTCTGAGGTAGGTAAATGTCCCAGGATTATTCCTCATAGCCGTGCAAGATGACAGTAGATTAATCTGACTAAAAAATAGTGTGTGTTCAGAGTTTATGGGCGTTAACGCGTCTCAATGTGGTGCTTCACGTATTTGCGTTTGAATAGTGCGTGCTCTCCGTGGGCGTGTCACATTACCAGAGATAATGAGCTGAGAGAAAAATAATTAGAATGGCTGACACGTCTCTCTTTTTATATAGATGACATAAACGGAGAATATTTATTTTAGTTTTGAATCGGATCATTTAAAAGTACAAACTCAAATGATTTAAAAGATATATTGCTTATGGCTGGGTGAATAGTATTTGCTGAGTTTTGTTGAAGATTAGAGACGTGCTCCAGGAAAAAAGTTCACGGTGACCGAGAGGCAGAACGCACACCCTGTTTATATTCTTTATTTTACAAAAGCACAATATTTTATTTCGATTGTATGTGGGCACATAAAAAAGTAGACATTTAGCAGATTATTTTCTCATATTTCTTAACTCAATATGAACAGAAATGATGGTAGTACTTTAAGTCTATTTTTCTGCTATGTGAAAAAAACGAGCAAAACGCACCGGCGCGTTACTGGTCCCCAGAGGGTTAAATTATGTCTCCGCTGCGACTGCACATACAACATATAACTGACCCCCCAGCTTGAGTTTTTTTAGGCGACCGCTATTTAGAATCTGTCACTTTCTGGTTTCCATGGTGACGCGCATCATAGACCAACGCTACTTTTGCGTCATCGAAGGGTAACGCCCCCTTTTGGGGGAAAACAAACGGATTCCCCTGAGAACAGAACTCGCTCTAGATCTGCAAAGTTTCTTGATAGCAAAAATGGCACAAACTTAAAGAAGCTACTGGATACGGGGTTACAGAGATGTCCCTTTGAAATGGTCAAAAACTGGATTAATGACCCCACGCAGTGGCCAAATATGGACTATTTAGACATCTAACGTTACCACTATCTCGTGGAATCACCAAGTAAGTAACGTTAGCCTATTTTTTGTCATTAACACACTCACAGTATGACAAACTAGACGATGAGGCCATGTCACTTGGATCATATTTAACTTGATTTAAGCTATTGACATAGTTTTGTTGTCGACTAGCTATACTAGTTAGAAAGACGAAGCTGCTAGAAGCTAACGTTACGTGATTAGCTCTCACTAGGCACGCTACTTTGGCTGTTAACTGATTTTACTGTTGAAATAGTGGCAGGCTAGGACTAAAGTGGACTTGGCTGGTTTCTGCTTGTGTCTAGAAAGTGCTTTAGGCCTAACTGTTATATGACTTTTCGACGACCACTGCTCTGGGCTACATGTAACAACACGAACGGCAGTAGATCAAGCCTTCTAGGCTAGATAGGATAGCGTAATGTCACAACATCCAATTTGATAGCCCCATACATGCATACATTGGTCCTATACATATTTTGCCGTACACTGTAAACCTTTTTACAACTTTCAAAGTCCTTGCACTTTCTAGACACAAGCGGAAACCAGCCAAGTCCACTTTAGTCCTAGCCTAGTCGACAACAAAACTATGTCAATAGCTTAAATCAAGTTAAATATGATCCAAGTGACATGGCCTCATCGTCTAGTTTGACATATTGTGAGTGTTAATGACAACAGCAAAAAAAATAGGCTACTTACTTGGTGATTCCACGAGATAGTGGTAACGTTAGATGTCTGAATAGTCTATATTTGGCCACTGCGTGGGGTCATTAATCCAGTTTTCGACCATTTCAAAGGGACACCTCTGTAACCCTGTATCCAGCTCTTCTTTAAATACCGCTCACGGTCCTCGGCCGGCAAAGAGAGTGTGTATGTTTGTGCCATTTTTGCTATCAAGAAACTTAGTTAGCAGATCTAGAGCGAGTTCTGTTCTCAGGGGAATCCGTTTGTTTTCCCCCAAAAGGGGGCGTTACCCTTCGATGACGCAAAAGTAGCGTTGGTCTATTGCTTGTCACGTGACACACCGCAGCAGCAACAGCGCCGATGATCTGCTTTTATGTCATTTTTCCTTTTTTATTCATAATATTCACAAATGTGTTAGCTATGGCATGAAATATCTGATATTCCGATTGTCAAATACATGCAAGTGGAAGTGTATTGTTTTTTAAACACCTTTATAACGATCGCGTTAGTTCAGCAGTATGCGCGATGGGCGCCTCCATGTTAGTTTGTGCCGCAGACGCAGTTCAGAGAATCGGATCTGTTGGATTTACAACACGTGAATTAAAATACTTAATACTTAAGTATTTAAAAGTAATACTTAAAAAGTATAATAAATACTTAAAAGTAAAATACTTAAAAGTAAGTGGCTGGTAAACTGGGAGAAGAATAGAGTAAGCATTAAAGTTATTTACACAATGTGTATCTGATATGAATAAAACGTGTCGAATTATAATGGAAAGGATTATTATTACCTCTTCCATAGACATCAGTCTGTATTTTACAAACTCTAACGTTAAATGTATTGGGTTTTTTTTAGTACTTGGGTGAATTTGGCTGTTTACATAAAACCCTTTACAAACATTATATACCTTTCAGCCCATTACAAACAAATAAATCCAGAGTTAGAATAAAAGTTGAAAATAATTGTTTTTCCACATATATTTCCACAAAAATATTAAGCAGAACAACAGTTGTCAGCTGTGATAATAATAAAAAGAAATGGTAGTCTATGCATTTACAATGAATAAAATACATAATTTTAAAGACAGGTGATGCAAAATTGCCACAGTTTAGGATTAACATATTTCATAAACCCCAAAAGTGCTACAATCATCCCTGTTCTGCCACACCTGACTGATGAGCTTCTGGTTCATGTGGACTGATTTGAAAAGGATTTGAAATGTGATTTTTGTGGGAACATGATTCTTTAGAAGTTATGGGCTGTACAGCATTAAGAGTAATATGTATTCATAGACCGTGTCTTAATACCTTCAATTATAAATCAAAAGGAACAGTCCTGCAGGTTATTCTATAATAAAAAAATAGAAGTCTCAGGACCAGACATCAAGCAGGAAATCAATTATAATCAGCAACGCAGTGAAATATTACAGTGATGTTAATGCTCTTATTTTCCAGTTCAGCACAGGACCGTGCGACACGCAAATCACAGCTATAAATCCACAGAGATAAACAAACGCTGTCATGGTACTAATCATAGTGCTAATGGTTAGAAAATGAAAAACCATATAAGATCGAGCTAGAGTTGAAAGACGTGTCCTGTAATTCATTACATGATTAAGTATAAGAGAAAGCGTAAGCCTATAGTGACACAAAGACAAGAGACTTTGCACGGCTGTGTTTGGAGATTATGATAAGCACACAGGTTGGAGAAAAGGTGTGAAAATTACATATTATGAACACAACAAAGCGATTAAATTGTGAAATATGTATTTTTAGACAAGACATTAAAGGATAATGGTCAACACAGAAACACAATAATCTCTTTACATCCCTCTTTATGATCAACCAGTGTGATCTCATCAGTATATTTAGGTTTTAAATTGTGAGTTTTGCCGATTAATCGTTTTGCCAATTTGCCGGCTGAGAAGGGTGTGGTGTCATTATTAGGCATGTGCCGGTATCAAATTTTCGTGCTGCGATTAATTGAATGAGCTTTTATCACGGTATACGGTATTATCACGATATTTTAATTGCTCAAGAGAAACAGATGGATTGCGGGTATCTAAAAAAACAACTTGCATCACAATGTGTAATTGTGATTTTCAAAACATGGTAACTAAACAGAATTTTATTAAGTTTAGTGACAACGTGTTACAATGTTTACATGGTACAATGACTGGTAGGTTACTGTTTGTATTCAAATAAATTCTTGTATTTGATTTTAATCTTAATTCAATATTGACTCATTTGGATAAATATTAGGTAGGCTACAGTCTGCATGTTAATTTTTTTCAAGAAAAAAATATATCTCACATAATGCTGTAAACAGAGAGAAATTAAATAAAATGCGGTTTTCATTATAATAACAATTATGTAATGACAAGTAAACATATAATTAATATGTAATAAAGTGCACATATTTAGCAAAATGACCATTTTTTCTAGTCAACTAAAGTGCTGGTCATTAAATGGCTTTCCTGAGGTAAATGTAACGTTCTGTGACATAACTGTTCTCCTGCAGTTTTATTGACCTCTTTCCGTGAAAAACACTGATTGATCGACATTTTGTATGAGGCATAAACCTTAAGGTAAGTTGTACTGTCTCTTTAAATAAAAAGTAACAGATGATCGGTTTACTTGAACTGAGGCGCAGCGATCTGTCACAATGGACAGAACCTTTTTTTTCATATCAAAAGTAACCTGCTCTGTCTAGTCTGTCGGTGTCAGTGTCCTCTTTGCTCCGCGATTTTTCTCTGCGTGAGAAAAGTGTCAATTCCGTAAAGCGGCTTTCAGACAGAACGCGATTTGCTATTTTGCAAATAAAAAGTTGAACTATTTTTAACTTTGACCCCGGCGTGCTTTGGTCGACGCAGCAACAAAACGTCCCCGCGAGTATTCTGCGCCCTGTCTGAAAGGCGCTTGAGTCTCAAGTTGAATGCGTGAGAGTTGGCAGCCCTGCGGGGGGTAAATCGTCGGCAGCGTTCCTCCTTCCGCCATGCTTCTACTCCATGTGAGGATTGTTTACATTAGACTAGAGTGCGCTCTGCGCCGCGTGCACACAGTGCTTATACATGTGGGGATTGTTTACATCAGAGTGCGCACGTGTTTTGCGGAGCATATACGCAGTGTTTAAGCGGTTGATAGAAAATTAGCTAATGCGTGTTCTAAAAGTCTAAATTCAAATCTATTATTTTTCACGGTATTTTGAAGTGGCCGCGATAACAATATCGTGCATATTCATTACCGCGATTTATCGCATTACCGAATACCGGCACATGTCTAGTCATTATACAGTATGAGAGCGGCATCTAGAGGCAAAATAAAAGCTATCACTGACGCCTCGTGGAGTTTGTTTTGACACGCGAGACTGCGCACAGCACAGAGTGGGACACTTCAGATGTAGATTTAAAAAAGACAATGAAACGCTATGTATACAGTACACTACCGTACATTATTTTATATAATTATAAAGTAATTCATTTGTTAACTAGATGATGCATTAGTGTAGCCTGACGTCGTCATACTCAGATTCTAGTTAGAATGTGAGTCTGATACTGCTCCATTGGGCTGTGATTATGGGGGTGTTTCAACCGAACCAGGAAATAAAATGCCTCTGCACTCAATTGGATAGAACGAATCCCGTAGGAAGGACGGCAAAACATCTTTCTGATCGACAAATGCCTTGATCGCGGTTTTCTGTTCCTCTTTTAAAATGAATGCAATGGGCTGTATAGATCCTCTATAACAGACGCGATGGCTGAATCTACACATCTCAATTCTCTAGCGGCAGCCATTCTTTGTTGTAAACGAATTCAACCCAAGTGCTCTTTGGTGACGTGGATTACGTTACTGTTGATCATCTGTCCATCATCGTATAAAGCTCGCCCTGACAATTTGATTGGTCCGAACAGCTTTGATTCGGGCATACTCGCTTCACAACGGATCAAGTCCAGACCGAACTTCCCATCCTCAAATGTTGTGGGCGGGGCTATGTTCGGCTGGCATCCAGGCCAGCATTAGTGGAGAACAGCAGTATGTTTGCCGTCAAGGATGAGATTTCAGTTTTTTTTTTCATCGTCACTGTAATACATATTTTGTTATTTTGATTAGATGACCATCAAGTGTTCTAAAAAAGAGGCAAAAAAGTGGGAAAAGGTATACATATAAAATACATGTGTCTAATGCTATTACTTTGGTGTAGACATTTAAAGATGGCCATCTTTAAGCATGTGGACTGTTTGGATTTATATGAAATTGAAACACTTAACCTTAGTTAATGTTATAAATGGACTCTTACTGTAAATGAAAGTATTGTTCATTGTTAATTTCCACATTTACTAATACATTTTTACATTTTAAAGAAACATTCGTTAATGCACTATAAACTAACATGAATGATCAAGGTATATATAATATATTTATATTTTTTAATACAGTACATTTTTATGGTTCAGTACAGTTTTCTGATTTTTGCAATAAAGTTCAGCACTATTTTATTTGTTATGTTTGTTTTCATTCAACTATCCATTTAAAAAAAAAATAATTGATTGATTAATGTTGGTTGATTAATCGGTTATTATCGGCCAGTGTGGTCCAACCTAGCGATATCATTATCGGTAAAATCCACTATCGGTCGACCTCTAGTGAAGTGGCACACATGCAATTTTTACATTTGAACTGACAATAAACTGACAATAAAACAACATAGGGACAGGTTCTAATGACCAACTAATTTGGAAATGCAAAATCTTCAAGAATATTCTCTTTAGGATTATGGAACATTCAGTTGCAATTATAAACATTCATATAATTTAAAATGTTTAGCATTGTTAAATGAGTCCAACTAAAAGCTTAATTTCAAATCAAAACTGATCACTCTGTCCTATGTGACTTTGATGGATATTAAATTTATTCTTCCATATAAAAACAAAAAACAAAACAGGTGCATTAAAAACATTTATAAATACATTTGTCATAAAAAACGTCTCACTCTAACATTTCTCCACAATTTACTAAAAAACATCAGTGTGCAAGCAAACAAAAGTATGTCTGTGTGTACACTTCATGAAAGAATACCCGAATCCTCTACAGTTACTATATCTCTCTGCTCGCCACACACATATAAACAATCACATGAATCACATGGGTGTGGGGGTACAGGAAACATTTAACCATACTAAAAACAAGCCAGCAAATTCGCAGTGGATTTATCACAGTGGAAACAGAGTTAAAATGCTAAGTTAACTTTTATCTATGACCCTTTCAGATGTACATCAGTAGTTTGTTATAATAATAAAGATCATGAAGGACTTTAAAATGTATAATACATAACCTCTCCATAAAAGAGGCAGTTGGAGAATCAATGCTTGTATAGGTTGCATGGCAAAGAGCAAAGCAAAATCAATATTTGTTTATTATAATATAATATTAAATTGAAATACCTGTATTTGGCAGCCAGATTATATTGTGTGTGTGTGTGTGTGTGTGTGTGTGTGTGTGTGTGTGTGTGTGTGTGTGTGTGTGTGTGTGTGCGTGTGTGTGCGTGTGTGTGCGTGTGTGTGTGTGTGTGGAAGGAAGGAAGAGATTAAAAGTGCGTGTGTAAGCAGAATTGCAATTTTGCTATTTTATTTATAGCCATAACACATATAATACTCACTCCCACCCACTGTGATAATCTATCAATGCAAGAACCAACTGTTGGGGGTCTGAAACTCAAAATTGGGGCTCCTTTTTTAAGATCCTGAGCATTCTGTAATATCTATCCTAAACATCAGGAGGACATAATGAAAAGAGAAAGACCATCACCTACGATAACATCAAACATCTGTTAGCTTCTGTACTTCACTCACACATCACTACCACTCCATTAAGTTCACACACATACCACACTGAAGTCTGACTATGCATTATCCAGACAGGAGCTATTTTTAGCAATTTTCTCCTCCTTTCTCTCTCCCTCCCAGGACTTACCTGCAGCACACTGCTCCTCATCTGCTCCATTTTCACAGTCCCTTTCACCATCACAGCGCCATGACAAAGACACACACTTGCTTGTTGAGCCACCACAGTCAAACTTCTCTGGTGGACATGTCTGCCGACCTACGAGAGGAGGCAACAAAGAGAGATGTTTAAGGATGAAATATGAACTAATGTTAAAAAGCAATTTAGCTCCTGGATGCTGATTGGTTAATAGTAGGGGTTTAAAGGATCATAGTTGAACCATGATCCATATGGACCAGGCCCTACGGTTCGGTACGCATATGATTTGCGAGTTTAATTTCAACGTTTAACAATCATAGTGACAATTTATCATTTGCACATGTTTTGTCTTGCTAATTTACACATTTAAGTGATTTTAAGCCATTCAAGCGCAAGAAGAGGCAAAAGAGAACTCAATTCGGTACTTGTGTGCTTTTATCTGTGTGCACAGCCGCACGAACCCGAGCGCTGAGCTTCAATTACAGTAGCATGCGATCACCAAATTGATTCCTCTTTCACATCTCCTTATGCTTGAATAGATACATATACAAAAATATAGCTGCAAGCAGCCATTACCGGGGCCAAGCGCAAGAAGCGGCAACAGATGCCAACATGGGTGGGAGTGGCAGACCAACTGCAGCAAGGAGCAATTAAAGACATTTTAAGAGAATTTTGGGCAAATGGCTAAAAAATCATAAATACAGTAACTTTTAAGATGATTTAATGGATTATCACTTTCGACCAATAGGTGGCGCAATTACGAAATCGATGTGATGTGGTCAGAGTGAGGTGACAATGACACATACAAAGTTTGGTGTCAAAATGTCAAGGCATTGCAGAGATAAAGACTTAATAGTCATTTCGGCAGCATGCCTCAAATTTGCTGCTGCGCTACACGAAAACGGTTTTGTCTATCGTCACGAAATCCATAACTTTTAGTCAGCATGGTCTGGAGATGATATGATTCGATTTGGGTGAAAATCGGACGAACCGTCTAGGACAAGTTCGCAAAAGTAGGTTTTGAAAGTAAATAAAAATGGCGGACAGGAAGTTCATCCAAATACGTCAAACTTGGTATCTATGTTATCAGCATGACCCAAGGAATCTATTAAGACCAGTGTCATTACAATAGGCATATTTTTTCAAAAGTTATTAGCATTTTTGGAAATTTAATTGTAACTTTTGACCACTAGGTGGCGCTGTTTCGAAACTTCTCAGGCTCCTTCAGGGCATCGTACTGATGAACCATACCGAGTTTCGTAACAATTCGTTCATGCGTTCAGAAAATACAGCATTTTTGCACATAATTCAAAATGGCCGACAGCCAAAATGGCTGATCTGGGAATATTGGATATCAGTCGACTCGGCATGACTCCCTGAATCTAACGAGACCACATTTATGATTTTTGGACAAACCAATCAGAAGTTATAAGCAAAAATAGCCATTTTTCATATCTCCGGACCAGTAGGTGGCGCTGCGCCGAAACGCAGCATGTAGTCTCAGGTCATGCTTGTGATGACATGTACCAAGTTTGGTCTGAATTTGATAAAGCGTTGCGGAGATACAGCCTTACGTCTGTTTTCACAAGCGCTACGTAAAATTAGTTTGTGCGTTTATCGAAAACTGTTGAGCGAATCGACTTGAATTCCATAACTTTTTGTCCCCACTGCCTGAAGATGATCTGGTGCAATTTTGGTGAAAATCTGAGCATCGGCCTAGGAGGAGTTCGAAAAAGTAGGTTTTTCTGAAAATTCAAAATGGCGGGAAAATTTGCATGACGGAAAATGACGTCATAGGGTGCAATCGAATCGTCATGAGCTCAGGAATCAGAGGAAAAAAGAATTTTGTTGATAGGCCTTACGGTTCAAAAGTTATTAGCATAATGATTTTGAAACTTTGAACAGGTGGTGGCGCTAGAGGCAATGAGTTAGAGACACCAAAATTGGTGCAATTACTGTTGGGACTGTCCTCTATCAGAATGTCAAACCGGAACAACTTTCCCGGACACGGTTCTAGGGGCTGCCATAGACGCCCAGTCGGAAGAAGAAGAAGAAGAATAATAATAAATATAGCTGCAAGCAGCCATTACCGGGGCCAAGCGCAAGAAGCGGCAACAGATGCCAACATGGGTGGGAGTGGCAGACCAACTGCAGCAAGGAGCAATTAAAGACATTAAGAGAATTTTGGGCAAATGGCTAAAAAAATCATATATACAGTAACTTTTAAGATGATTTAATGGATTATGACTTTCGACCAATAGGTGGCGCAGTTACAAAATCGATGTGATGTGGTCAGAGTGAGGTGACAATGACACATACAAAGTTTGGTGTCAAAATGTCAAGGCATTGCAGAGATAAAGACTTAATAGTCATTTTGGCAGCATGCCTCAACTTTGCTGCTGTGGTACACGAAAACGGTTTTGTCTATCGTCACGAAATCCATAACTTTTAGTCGGCATCGTCTGGAGATGATACGATTCGATTTTGGTGAAAATCGGACCAATGGTCTAGGAGGAGTTCGAAAAAGAAGGTTTTGAAAGTAAATAAAGATGGCGGACAGGAAGTTCTTCCAAATATGTCAAACTTGGTATCTATGTTCTCGGCATGACCCAAGGAATCTAATAAGACCAGTGGCATTACAATATGCATATTTATTCAAAAGTTATTAGCATATTTGCAAATTTTATTATAACTTTTGACCACTAGGTGGCGCTGTTTCGAAACTTCTCAGGCTCCTTCAGGGTATCGTACTGATGAACCATACCGAGTTTCGTAACAATTCGTTCATGCGTTCAAAAAATACAGCATTTTAGCACATAATTCAAAATGGCCGACAGCCAAAATGGCCGATCTGGGAAAATTGGATATCAGTCGACTCGGCATGACTCCCTGAAACTAACGAGACCACTTTTATGATTTTTGGACAAACCGTTCAGAAGTTATAAGCGAAATAGCAATTTTTCATATCTCCGGACCAGTAGGTGGCGCTGCGCCGAAACGCAGCATGTAGCCTCAGGTCATGCTTGTGATGACAGGTACCAAGTTTGGTCTGAATATGATTAAGCGTTGCGGAGATACAGCCTTACGTCTGTTTTCACAAGCGCTACGTAAAATTAGTTTGTGCGTTTATCGAAAACTGTTAAGCGAATCGACTTGAATTCCATAACTTTTTGTCACCACTGCCTGAAGATGATCTGGTGCAATTTTGGTGAAAATCTGAGCATCGGCCTAGGAGGAGTTAAAAAAAAGTAGGTTTTTCTGAAAATTCAAAATGGCGGAAAAATTTGCATGACGGAAAATGACGTCATAGGGTGCAATCGAATCGTCGTGAGCTCAGGAATCAGAGGAAAAAAGAATTTTGATGATAGGCCTTACGGTTCAAAAGTTATTAGCATAATGATTTTGAAACTTTGGACAGGTGGTGGCGCTAGAGGCAATGAGTTAGAGACACCAAAATTGGTGCAATTACTGTTGGGACTGTCCTCTATCAGAATGTCAAACCGGAACAACTTTCCCGGACACGGTTCTATGGGCTGCCATAGACACCCAGTCGGAAGAAGAAGATTATAAGAACCGGAACAGATATAATTGGTAATATAGCTGCAAGCAGCCATTACCGGGGCCAAGCGCAAGAAGCGGCAACAGATGCCAACATGGGTGGGAGTGGCAGACCAACTGCAGCAAGGAGCAATTAAAGACATTAAGAGAATTTTGGACAAATGGCTAAAAAAATCATATATACAGTAACTTTTAAGATGATTTAATGGATTATGACTTTCGACCAATAGGTGGCGCAGTTACGAAATCGATGTGATGTGGTCAGAGTGAGGTGACAATGACACATACAAAGTTTGGTGTCAAAATGTCAAGGCATTGCAGAGATAAAGACTTAATAGTCATTTTGGCAGCATGCCTCAACTTTGCTGCTGTGGTACACGAAAACGGTTTTGTCTATCGTCACGAAATCCATAACTTTTAGTCGGCATGGTCTGGAGACGATACGATTCGATTTGGGTGAAAATCGGACGAACCGTCTAGGACAAGTTCGCAAAAGTAGGTTTTGAAAGTAAATAAAGATGGCGGACAGGAAGTTCATCCAAATACGTCAAACTTGGTATCTATGTTATCGGCATGACCCAAGGAATCTATTAAGACCAGTGTCATTACAATAGGCATATTTTTTCAAAAGTTATTAGCATTTTTGGAAATTTAATTGTAACTTTTGAGCACTAGGTGGCGCTGTTTCGAAACTTCTCAGGCTCCTTCAGGGCATCGTACTGATGAACCATACCGAGTTTCGTAACAATTCGTTCATGCGTTCAGAAAATACAGCATTTTAGCACATAATTCAAAATGGCCGACAGCCAAAATGGCTGATCTGGGAATATTGGATATCAGTCGACTCGGCATGACTCCCTGAATCTAATGAGACCACATTTATGATTTTTGGACAAACCAATCAGAAGTTATAAGCAAAAATAGCCATTTTTCATATCTCCGGACCAGTAGGTGGCGCTGCGCCGAAACGCAGCATGTAGTCTCAGGTCATGCTTGTGATGACATGTACCAAGTTTGGTCTGAATTCGATAAAGCGTTGCGGAGATACAGCCTTACGTTTGTTTTTTCAAGCGCTACGTCAAATTAGTTTGTGCGTTTATCGAAAACTGTTAAGCGAATCGACTTGAATTCCATAACTTTTTGTCCCCACTGCCTGAAGATGATCTGGTGCAATTTTGGTGAAAATCTGAGCATCGGCGTAGGAGGAGTTCGAAAAAGTAGGTTTTTCAGAAAATTCAAAATGGCGGGAAAATTTGCATGACAGAAAATGACGTCATATAGTGCAATCGAATCGTCATGAGCTCAGGAATCAGAGGAAAAAATAATTTTGTTGATAGGCCGTACGGTTCAAAAGTTATTAGCATAATGATTTTGAAACTTTGGACAGGTGGTGGCGCTAGAGGCAATGAGTTAGAGACACCAAAATTGGTGCAATTACTGTTGGGACTGTCCTCTATCAGAATGTCAAACCGGAACAACTTTCCCGGACACGGTTCTATGGGCTGCCATAGACACCCAGTCGGAAGAAGAAGAATATAAGAACCGGAACAGATACAATTGGTAATATAGCTGCAAGCAGCCATTACCGGGGCCAAGCGCAAGAAGCGGCAACAGATGCCAACATGGGTGGGAGTGGCAGACCAACTGCAGCAAGGAGCAATTAAAGACATTTTAAGAGAATTTTGGGCAAATGGCTAAAAAATCATAAATACAGTAACTTTTAAGATGATTTAATGGATTATCACTTTCGACCAATAGGTGGCGCAATTACGAAATCGATGTGATGTGGTCAGAGTGAGGTGACAATGACACATACAAAGTTTGGTGTCAAAATGTCAAGGCATTGCAGAGATAAAGACTTAATAGTCATTTCGGCAGCATGCCTCAAATTTGCTGCTGCGCTACACGAAAACGGTTTTGTCTATCGTCACGAAATCCATAACTTTTAGTCAGCATGGTCTGGAGATGATATGATTCGATTTGGGTGAAAATCGGACGAACCGTCTAGGACAAGTTCGCAAAAGTAGGTTTTGAAAGTAAATAAAAATGGCGGACAGGAAGTTCATCCAAATACGTCAAACTTGGTATCTATGTTATCAGCATGACCCAAGGAATCTATTAAGACCAGTGTCATTACAATAGGCATATTTTTTCAAAAGTTATTAGCATTTTTGGAAATTTAATTGTAACTTTTGACCACTAGGTGGCGCTGTTTCGAAACTTCTCAGGCTCCTTCAGGGCATCGTACTGATGAACCATACCGAGTTTCGTAACAATTCGTTCATGCGTTCAGAAAATACAGCATTTTTGCACATAATTCAAAATGGCCGACAGCCAAAATGGCTGATCTGGGAATATTGGATATCAGTCGACTCGGCATGACTCCCTGAATCTAACGAGACCACATTTATGATTTTTGGACAAACCAATCAGAAGTTATAAGCAAAAATAGCCATTTTTCATATCTCCGGACCAGTAGGTGGCGCTGCGCCGAAACGCAGCATGTAGTCTCAGGTCATGCTTGTGATGACATGTACCAAGTTTGGTCTGAATTTGATAAAGCGTTGCGGAGATACAGCCTTACGTCTGTTTTCACAAGCGCTACGTAAAATTAGTTTGTGCGTTTATCGAAAACTGTTGAGCGAATCGACTTGAATTCCATAACTTTTTGTCCCCACTGCCTGAAGATGATCTGGTGCAATTTTGGTGAAAATCTGAGCATCGGCCTAGGAGGAGTTCGAAAAAGTAGGTTTTTCTGAAAATTCAAAATGGCGGGAAAATTTGCATGACGGAAAATGACGTCATAGGGTGCAATCGAATCGTCATGAGCTCAGGAATCAGAGGAAAAAAGAATTTTGTTGATAGGCCTTACGGTTCAAAAGTTATTAGCATAATGATTTTGAAACTTTGAACAGGTGGTGGCGCTAGAGGCAATGAGTTAGAGACACCAAAATTGGTGCAATTACTGTTGGGACTGTCCTCTATCAGAATGTCAAACCGGAACAACTTTCCCGGACACGGTTCTAGGGGCTGCCATAGACGCCCAGTCGGAAGAAGAAGAAGAATAATAATAATAATAATAATAATAATAAGAACCGGAACAGATACAATAGGTGCCTCCGCACCTTCGGTGCTTGGCCCCTAAATATAGCTGCAAGCAGCCATGACCGGGGCCAAGCGCAAGAAGCGGCAACAGATGCCAACATGGGTGGGAGTGGCAGACCAACTGCAGCAAGGAGCAATTAAAGACATTTAGAGAATTTTGGGCAAATGGCTAAAAAATCATATATACAGTAACTTTTAAGATGATTTAATGGATTATGACTTTCGACCAATAGGGGGCGCAGTTACGAAATCGATGTGATGTGGCCAGAGTGAGGTGACAATGACACATACAAAGTTTGGTGTCAAAATGTCAAGGCATTGCAGAGATAAACACTTAATAGTCATTTTGGCAGCATGCCTCAACTTTGCTGCTGCGGTACACGAAAACGGTTTTGTCTATCGTCACGAAATCCATAACTTTTAGTCGGCATGGTCTGGAGATGATATGATTCGATTTGGGTGAAAATCGGACGAACCGTCTAGGACAAGTTCGCAAAAGTAGGTTTTGAAAGTAAATAAAAATGGCGGACAGGAAGTTCATCCAAATACGTCAAACTTGGTATCTATGTTATCAGCATGACCCAAGGAATCTATTAAGACCAGTGTCATTACAATAGGCATATTTTTTCAAAAGTTATTAGCATTTTTGGAAATTTAATTGTAACTTTTGACCACTAGGTGGCGCTGTTTCGAAACTTCTCAGGCTCCTTCAGGTCATCGTACTGATGAACCATACCGAGTTTCGTAACAATTCGTTCATGCGTTCAGAAAATACAGCATTTTTGCACATAATTCAAAATGGCTGACAGCCAAAATGGCTGATCTGGGAATATTGGATATCAGTCGACTCGGCATGACTCCCTGAATCTAACGAGACCACATTTATGATTTTTGGACAAACCAATCAGAAGTTATAAGCAAAAATAGCCATTTTTCATATCTCCGGACCAGTAGGTGGCGCTGCGCCGAAACGCAGCATGTAGTCTCAGGTCATGCTTGTGATGACATGTACCAAGTTTGGTCTGAATTCGATAAAGCGTTGCGGAGATACAGCCTTACGTCTGTTTTCACAAGCGCTACGTAAAATTAGTTTGTGCGTTTATCGAAAACTGTTGAGCGAATCGACTTGAATTCCATAACTTTTTGTCCCCACTGCCTGAAGATGATCTGGTGCAATTTTGGTGAAAATCTGAGCATCGGCCTAGGAGGAGTTCGAAAAAGTAGGTTTTTCTGAAAATTCAAAATGGCGGGAAAATTTGCATGACAGAAAATGACGTCATAGGGTGCAATCGAATCGTCATGAGCTCAGGAATCAGAGGAAAAAAGAATTTTGTTGATAGGCCTTACGGTTCAAAAGTTATTAGCATAATGATTTTGAAACTTTGAACAGGTGGTGGCGCTAGAGGCAATGAGTTAGAGACACCAAAATTGGTGCAATTACTGTTGGGACTGTCCTCTATCAGAATGTCAAACCGGAACAACTTTCCCGGACACGGTTCTAGGGGCTGCCATAGACGCCCAGTCGGAAGAAGAAGAAGAAGAATAATAAATATAGCTGCAAGCAGCCATTACCGGGGCCAAGCGCAAGAAGCAGCAACAGATGCCATCATGGGTGGGAGTGGCAGACCAACTGCAGCAATGAGCAAGTAAAGACATTTTAAGAGAACTTTGGAGAAATGGCTAAAAACTCATATATACAGTAACTTTTAAGATAATTTAATGGTTTATCACTTTTGACAAATAGGTGGCGCAATTACGAAATTGATGTGATGTGGTCAGAGTGAGGTGACAATGAAACATACAAAGTTTGGTGTCAAAATGTCAAGGCATTGCAGAGATAAAGACTTAATAGTCCTTTTGGCATCCTACCTCAAATTTGCTGCTGCGCTGCACGAAAACGGTTTTGTCTATCGACACAAAATCCATAACTTTTAGTCGGCAATGTCTGGAGATGGTATGATTTGATTTTGGTGAAAATCGGACTAACGGTCTAGGAGGAGTTTGAAAAAGTAGCTTTTGAATGAAAATCAAGATGGTGGACAGGAAGTTTGGCCAAATAAGAAAAACTTGGTATCTATGTTTTCGGCTTGACCCAAGGAATCTACTAAGACAAGTGGCATTTCAATAGGCATATTTATTCAATAGTTATGAGCCTTTTTTGAATTTTTTATATAACTTTTGACCACTTGGTGGCGTTGTTTCGAAACTTCTCATACTCCTTCAGGGCATCGTACTGATGACCCATACCGAGTTTCGTAACAATTCGTTCATGCGTTAAAAAAATACAGCATTTTAGCACATAATTCAAAATGGCCGACAGCCAAAATTGCCGATCTGGGAAAATTGGATATCAGTCGACTCATCATGACGCCCTGAATCTATCGAGACCACTTTTATGATTTTTGGACAAACCGTTCAGGAGTTATGAGCAAAAATAGCCATTTTTTATATCTCCGGACCAGTAGGTGGCGCTGCGCCGAAACGCAGCATGTAGCCTCAAGTCATGCTTGCGATGACATGTACCAAGTTTGGTCTGAATACGATTAAGTGTTGCGGAGATACAGCCTTAAGTTTTTTTTCGCAACCGCTACGTAAAATTATTTTGCACGGTATTAAAAAACTGTTAAGCGAACCTACTTGAATTCCATAACTTTTTATCCCAACTGCCTGAAGATGATCTGGTGCAATTTTGGTGAAATTCGGAGCATCCGCCTAGGAGGAGTTCGGAAAAGTAGGTTTTTCTGAAAATTCAAAATGGGGGAAAAATTTGCATGACGGAAAATGACGTCATAGGGTGCAATCGAATCGGCATGAGCTCAGGAACAAGGGGAAAAAAGAATTTTGATGATAGGCCTTACGGTTCAAAAGTTATTAGCATAATAAAAGTGAAACTTTGGACAGGTGGTGGCGCTAGAGGGAATGACTTAGAAACACCAAAATTGGTGTATTTAATGTTGGGACTGTCCTCTATTAGAATGTCAAACCAAAACAACTTTCCCGCAATCGGTTCTATGGGCTGCCATAGACACCCAGTCGGAAGAAGAAGAATATAAGAACCGGAACAGATACAATTGGTAATATAGCTGCAAGCAGCCATTACCGGGGCCAAGCGCAAGAAGCGGCAACAGATGCCATCATGGGTGGGAGTGGCAGACCAACTGCAGCAAGGAGCAATTAAAAAAATTAAGAGAATTTTGGGCAAATGGCTAAAAAATCATATATACAGTAACTTTTAAGATGATTTAATGGATTATGACTTTCGACCAATAGGTGGCGCAGTTAGGAAATCGATGTGATGTGGTCAGAGTGAGGTGACAATGACACATACAAAGTTTGGTGTCAAAATGTCAAGGCATTGCAGGGATAAAGACTTAATAGTCATTTTGGCAGCATGCCTCAACTTTGCTGCTGCGGTACACGAAAACGGTTTTGTCTATCGTCACGAAACCCATAACTTTTAGTCGGCATGGTCTGGAGATGATACGATTCGATTTTGGTGAAAATCGGACTAACGGCCTAGGAGGAGTTCGAAAAAGTAGCTTTTGAATGAAAATCAATATGGTGGACAGGAAGTTTGGCGAAATAAGAAAAACTTGGTATCTATGTTTTCGGCTTGACCCAAGAAATCTATTAAGACGAGTGGCATTTCAATAGGCAGAGATTTATTCAAAAGTTATGAGCCTTTTTGGATTTTTTTATATAACTTTTGACCACTTGGTGGCGCTGTTTCGAAACTTCTCAGACTCCTTCAGGGCATCGTACTGATGACCCATACCGAGTTTCGTAACAATTCGTTCATGCGTTCAAAAAATACAGCATTTTAGCACATAATTCAAAATGGCCGACAGTCAAAATTGCCGATCTTGGAAAATTGGATATCAGTCGACTCGGCATGACTCCCTGAATCTAACGAGACCACATTTATGATTTTTGGACAAACCGTTCAGAAGTTATAAGCCAAAATAGCCATTTTTCATATCTCCGGACCAGTAGGTGGCGCTGCGCCGAAACACTGCATGTAGCCTCAGGTCATGCTTGTGATGACAGGTACCAAGTTTGGTCTGAATACGATTAAGCGTTGCGAAGATACAGCCTTACGTCTGTTTTCGCAAGCGCTACGTAAAATTAGTTTGTGCGTTTATCGAAAACTGTTAAGCGAATCGACTTGAATTCCATAACTTTTTGTCCGCACTGCCTGAAGATGATCTGGTGCAATTTTGGTGAAAATCTGAGCATCGGCCTAGGAGGAGTTCGAAAAAGTAGGTTTTTCTGAAAATTCAAAATGGCGGAAAAATTTGCATGACGGAAAATGACGTCATAGGGTGCAATCGAATCGGCATGAGCTCAGGAACAAGGGGAAAAAAGAATTTTGATTATAGGCCTTACGGTTCAAAAGTTATTAGCAAAATAAAAGTGAAACTTTGGACAGGTGGTGGCGCTAGAGGGAATGACTTAGAAACACCAAAATTGGTGTATTTAATGTTGGGACTGTCCTCTATTAGAATGTCAAACCAAAACAACTTTCCCGCAATCGGTTCTATGGGCTGCCATAGACACCCAGTCGGAAGAAGAAGAATATAAGAACCGGAACAGATACAATTGGTAATATAGCTGCAAGCAGCCATTACCGGGGCCAAGCGCAAGAAGCGGCAACAGATGCCAACATGGGTGGGAGTGGCAGACCAACTGCAGCAAGGAGCAATTAAAGACATTAAGAGAATTTTGGGCAAATGGCTAAAAATCATATATACAGTAACTTTTAAGATGATTTAATGGATTATGACTTTCGACCAATAGGTGGCGCAGTTACGAAATCGATGTGATGTGGCCAGAGTGAGGTGACAATGACACATACAAAGTTTGGTGTCAAAATGTCAAGGCATTGCAGAGATAAAGACTTAATAGTCATTTTGGCCGCATGCCTCAAATTTGCTGCTGCGGTACACGAAAACGGTTTTGTCTATCGTCACGAAATCCATAACTTTTAGTCGGCATGGTCTGGAGATGATATGATTTGATTTTGGTGAAAATCGGACCAATGGTCTAGGAGGAGTTCGAAAAAGAAGGTTTTGAAAGTAAATAAAGATGGCGGACAGGAAGTTCTTCCAAATATGTCAAACTTGGTATCTATGTTCTCGGCATGACCCAAGGAAGCTAATAAGACCAGTGGCATTACAATAGGCATATTTATTCAAAAGTTATTAGCATATTTGAAAATTTAATTATAACTTTTGACCACTAGGTGGCGCTGTTTCGAAACTTCTCAAGCTCCTTCAGGGTATCGTACTGATGAACTATACCGAGTTTCGTAACAATTCGTTCATGTGTTCAGAAAATACAGCATTTTAGCACATAATTCAAAATGGCCGACAGCCAAAATGGCCGATCTAGGAAAATTGGATATCAGTCGACTCGGCATGACTCCCTGAATCTAACGAGACCACATTTATGATTTTTGGACAAGCTGTTCAGAAGTTATAAGCCAAAATAGCAATTTTTCATATCTCCGGACCAGTAGGTGGCGCTGCGCCAAAACGCAGCATGTAGCCTCAGGTCATGCTTGTGATGACATGTACCAAGTTTGGTCTAAATACGATTAAGCGTTGCGGAGATACAGCCTTACGTCTGTTTTCGCAAGCGCTACGTAAAATTAGTTTGTGCGTTTATCGAAAACGGTTTGACAAATCAACTTGAATTCCATAACTTTTTGTCGGCACTGCCTGGAGATGATCTGGTGCAATTTTGGTGAAAATCGGAGAAACCGTCTAGGACGAGTTCGCCAAAGTAGGTTTTTCTGAAAATTCAAAATGGCGGGAAAATTTGCATGACGGAAAATGACGTCATAGGGTGCAATCGAATCGTCATGAGCTCAGGAATCAGAGGAAAAAAGAATTTTTTTGATAGGCCTTACGGTTCAAAAGTTATTAGCATAATGATTTTGAAACTTTGAACAGGTGGTGGCGCTAGAGGCAATGAGTTAGAGACACCAAAATTGGTGCAATTACTGTTGGGACTGTCCTCTATCAGAATGTCAAACCGGAACAACTTTCCCGGACACGGTTCTAGGGGCTGCCATAGACGCCCAGTCGGAAGAAGAAGAAGAAGAAGAATAATAATAATAATAATAATAAGAACCGGAACAGATACAATAGGTGCCTCCGCACCTTCGGTGCTTGGCCCCTAATTATGTCAAGTATTCATTATATTCAATCCGTGCATTAGGTCTTAAAGTGACAGCAGCCTTTAAATACCTGCTTCTGTCTGTCATTGTTAATCAAACAACAAAACACAGCTTTAAGTAAGAGATAATGTACATCCAGCCGGATCACAGAATAAACCCCGACAGGGTATTCAAGTCTTGCATCACTCTGAAGGGGTTGATTCTGCAATAACAACCGGTTGGATGTACATTATCCCCTTATAACACGGCTACTTGCCACATAAGTAAATAATTAGACACGACAGATACACTGATTTGTTATCTTATAATCCATTACCGTGTACAAAACAATCGCTGCAAAATAGCAGCAACTGCATTTGTATAAAACAAGTCAGCAATACCCAGCTGACTTAAATAATTGTACACAAAATATTGATTTGAGTTTTAATATTTCATTAGGTCACCAAACGCAATACTTCCGCGAAGAAAGCAGTTGCTAGCAAGCGGCAAGTTCAAACTAGATGGACAGTATCCTAGCAAAACGTTCTTAAAGCGTAAAGCACTTCAGTTTTTACCAGTTGTTATAGGGGAAAACATCCCGCTGGATGGCGCAATTGACCAATCAGAATCAAGTATGCCACATAGTCGTGTAATAACAAACATTAATCTATATTTAATTCATCCAGTAAACACTATAGTGTTACTTTACATTTAATTATTACATTTCTGTACTAAATACTACTGTTAGACAGTACTTTATTTGTAACTTTGTTATATTGTATTTTTTTATTCCTGACTGTTCACTTGTTTTTAATGTTTTTTTTTTGGCTGATCTGAAAAATAACTTGATCCGTGACTCAAAAACCGTTATATGATCCGAACCGTGAGTTTTGCAATCCATTTCACCACTAGTTAATAGTGTTCCAACAGTTAAAACACAATACAGTGACACTTTTCATACAAAATTGATCAATTATCAATATCATCCCAGCATACAAAACCGTAAAAAAAAGTTTGGGGGTCTGTAAAGTATATTTGATACCAAGGCTATTTGATAAAGAAAAAAACAGTAATAGTGAAATATTTTTGCAATTTAAAATAACAGTTTTCCAATGTAATATCTTTAAAAATTTAATTTATTGCAGTGAAGGCAAAACTGATTTTTCAGCAGCCATTAATCCAGTCTTCAGAGTCACATGATCCTTCAGAAATCTTTCTAATATGCTAATTTGGTGCTCAAGAAACATTTCTTATTATTATCAATGTTGAAAACAGTTGTGCTGCTCAATATCTTAGAGAGTCAAACTATTTCAGGTTTGTTTATTAAAATCATGCCTTCTACATGGAGTTCCTTGTTTCTTAATCTCCATTAGTCATATTGTTAACCAAAACTGAAGCACACTGAAAATCAAGTTCACACAGCATTCTCAAGCAGTGCCATAAATTATACATCTCTACATGTCTGGGAACCCAACTACAAATCAATAGCAGCCAGACTGATTTCTCTCACTCCCATTCTTCACAGTCTTTTGAGTAATTTTCAGTGTTTAAAAGAAGATATATGAAGACCTTTTCACTCTCTCTGACACCTCAAATCTGTTTCTGCAGCCCATTGTTGCCTGAACCCTATCTATAATCATAAGAGTGAATGGCATGTCTCTTGCTGGACTCTGCTATTGTATAGCCTTCTCTGAAGAAATGGGAAAAATACAACTGTGAATCTCATTTTAGATATCTCTTCATCAGCACATGGCCATTGTGGCTCTGCAAATTGAGGCCCAGTACTCATCTATGGGAGCCATATTGGATTTGAGACTGACAGAATTTTTTTTTCCTATTAAAAGGCCAGAGCTTAACCCAACACCGGAAGGCTTGTTGGTGTGCGACTAGGGAAATGTATGAAACAGAGCAGGTTTGTTTGAACAGCGCTTTTATGTGAGTGTGTATGTTTTTGGCTTTGTCAGCATGTGTCTGAATAAACTGAATGACCCATTCTAACTGTCTGGCTGACTGCTACAGATAGCACAGCCTCCTGGGAAACGCAGTCTGTCTTATCTCCTCTCTCTCCTCCCTAACCCTCAAGACTACTGTGCCCACAGGGCTTTCCATTCACTGCCCTGGTTCCTGCTTGTTCACACAGCAAAATACTCACAGTGGTTTGGTAACAGCACTGCACCAATGTAAAATAAAGCAACACTGGGAATATCGTAATTATTTTAAGTAAGGAATAATTAACTATGGGCCGTTGAATTATTAAAAAAATAATGCACACCCAAGGTGGTAATGTACCTCGGGTGTGCATTATTTTTCTAATAATTCAACAGACCGGAGTCAACTATTCTGCTTATACTATGGTTACCACACCTCAAAATATTGTTCAGATGATGTATTTCAAGACATTTGTCAGGTTTTTGTCCTTAAAATACTCGTGTATTAGCCTGTGTTTCCCCATACTGCCTTTGCGCAGCGCGATTTTATTCACGCTGCTAAGCAGTCTGGATACCATGGACCAAATTTTCGCCTCAGCGAGGGGACCTATCACAGAACGGGGAGGGAGCAGCAAGGCGATGACGAAGTCTATGCGACACACCGAAGCAGTTTGTTTATACCTATGGATCGAACATGGCAGCAGACGCGAAGTTACCTTTCGATGCAGCATTAGATATTGTTCTAAGTAGTTTAGAACGCAAATAAATCTCTGACCCATCGTCTTCTTCCTTGTCTAATTTCTTTCGCTCTACATACATCATCTGGTATAATTGAAACGATTGGCTATGAGCTACGTACAGGCGCATTTGATAGACATTCGTAGCACCCAATAAACGGCTCTGGGCATTCGTAAACCACACCTCAAATACGAGAAAATTAACATGTGGTTCCCAGACCACATCTCAATGTCAATGAGACGTGGTCTGACGTTAGCCAGGCTACTTGTGTATGACAAATTTCTTACACATCTAATCCCAAACCTCCGTTGTTAATTCCAAAACATCATTTTAGCTAGTAACGGAGGCTTCAGCCACTGACAGAGGGAGAGAGAGAGAGAGAGAGAGAGAGAGAGAGAGAGAGAGAGAGAGAGAGAGAGAGAGAGAGAGAGAGGGAGAGAGGGAGAGATTTAGCTTATGTGAATTACTTGAGTCTGTGCGTTTCTCTCAACAGTGTTGTTCAACAGCAGCGTCTCTACTAATAGCGAAACTGTACGTTTATCTGCTCCAAGAACAGGGCCATTATCACCTCGCAAGTGAGAAATTTATATAGCTTTTAAGTTATTAAACTATTTTAAAATCATCAGAGCAGCGTTGATAACACATTTCTGTGCAAATGTGTGTCCGTAGTGTATGTGTGTGCATTTGAGTGGGAGAGAGAGTGGGAGAAAGACACTTTGTGCTTTGCGTAATTAAACGTAATTTTGTGGCAAAAAAAAAGAGAAGGAAATAATTTGCTTGGTCAGTATCATTGATTCGTGGGTTTTGGTTATTTTGCTGTTGTATGCTGTAAGGACATTTGAAATTACTGAAATCATTTGGCGAAGTGATATGGAACTGTAATGTGGTTAAGACCTGCCTGGAACTACTACTAGCCAAACGTTCGTCAAGCAATCAGATTCAAGCATTCAACAAGCACTTCCTAAAGACTGTCATTAGGCTAGTTTCATGATTGGGGTTTATGACAGCATTAAGACCAGGGCTCTACAGTGCGAACATTTTGCTCGCATATGCCCCTAAAAATCGATACGTGCGAACCGGAAAAATGATTTACGAGCACAATGTGCGAGCAACTACAACCTACCATAATCGAAAACGAGACGATAACTAAATAAAAACTAGTTTTGAATGACAAAAACTGATGAAAATCTATTGACATTTACGTCAACGAATAAAAACTAGACAAAAATGTTAGATACTGACGATTTGGGAAGTGATCCAGTCAGAACTGATGTCCTGCGTGCGTTTGTGGTAGATGCGCACATTTGTACTGTAACATGCTGATCTACCTGGCGGCACACGGGTTGACATGCGCTGCGTCTCATGAAACGTAAAAAAATTTAAACGTGTGGGAGAATTAGTAGAGCAGATATAGATCTGAATAAGAGTGACGACGCAAAAAAAAAGGTACGGTTTTCTGTGCGCACACACCCGACCCGAAGCGTGCAGCCATGCAGACACATATAAAGCGTGCAAGGACTGAATTAAGCTCTCTTTCGTGTCTGAATGGGCAGATACTAGTGGTGGAACGGTACATGTATTCGTATTGAACCGAAACGGTACGGGCGTCACGGTTCGGTGCACGAATTTACACGGAGAATACACGGTATAAAAATAAATAAAACTCGCGTGCAAATTAATTAATGTAAAGCGGAACTACTGTTAGATACGCGGGTTCTTTAGGGACACATAATCTGTACCATCGGCTTAGCTCTGAACGCGCGTTCACTTCAAACGTTGGCTTTATACGCGCGTACTATTCGCTTTGGACCAGCGTCGAACTAGACGCGAATTTGACGCTCTATTCGCGTTTGGTGTGACCGCATAATGAACAGGCTGCGATGTCAAGATTGCAATGCTGGAGTGTGTGTGTGTGTGTGAGAGTGAGTGTGAGTGAGTGAGTGAGAGAGAGAGAGAGAGAGAGAGAGAGAGAGGCACGATCGAATAGTGGAAACATAGAAAACATACTCCGTCATTTTGTTCATACAGATCATTAAACCTGCAAAGTGTTTACTTATATTTGTGTACACTCGCAATAAAATACAAAATTGTGCTTTTGTCACACTCTAAACTCTTGACAAACTGTAACCTACAACTGTCACCCAACCAAAATCACACACACACACACACACACACACACACACACACACACACACACACACACACACTGTTTTAAAAGCAAAACTAATCTTACACACTCTACATTGATAAAAAAATTAAATCGAATGTGTTTTTAATGGTAGTATTATTTTATACAGAAATCAATTGTTTATAATTCAGATGAGAATAATGTTACATTGTTAATTAATAATGTTTATTAAAATTAAGGAAAACAAATATATTGATCTGAAATATAGCAAAATAATTTTAAATTAATACAGGTACAATTGCCAAACTTATCGCAAGGTCTTTTTGTCTTTTTATTAATTTAATTAATAAACTAATTATATAAAACTATTGTCAGTGCACTACAAATAAACTGGTTCTATGCCTTTATTAATAAAACTTACAATGCCTTCTGCATTTTTGTTTTGCTTTTCCCTCCATTGTACCGAAATCGTACCGAACCGTGATGTCTGAACCGAGGTATGAACCCAACCGTGACTTCTGTGTACCGTTCCACCCCTAGCAGATACACAACATTATGTTGAAATGTCCGTTTTGGAGAGTATTCAGGTAAACTATGTTGGTTATGTCTTAAACAGTTTTGAGTGTATAGGATGTGCATCAGTGCAATATTGATCCGCATGTCATTGGACAGGATCCGATGTCTTAAAGTGACCGTGGGTAATAAACCTAATGCGGTCTGTGTCATCAAGCAACAAAAGAAAAAGAGAATAGCATTCACTGCTCGTTAATAGCTTTAATAAGGATTCATTATATTTAATTCATACAAATAAATATGTCTGCTTCTTGAAAGAATAAAGAATGATGTATGCAAGTAGTTATACTTTAGGAAAAGTGTTTTATTTAATTTTAAGATATTTTTTAAGTCACAGTAGTTAAATCTGTATCTATATTGCATGTTCAAACTTTAAAATTATTCATATTAACTGGTTAATAGATGTTTTCTCCGGGAGTATATGGGTTTGGAAATTTTAGAGAAATTCTAAATTAATGCATTACAATTGAACTAAACCCATTATATTTTAGTCATCTGAATTGTTCTAGTTTTAGTCGACAAAATACAATAAGATTTTAGTCAACTAAATCTACAGTAGATACTAATACTAGTAAATACTAATACACTCATTTAAACTAGTTTGTCCTCCATGTTGTGGAAAGAGCCTCTGTAGTGGAAAGATGCAGATGTCCACTGCACAGGTGTGCCAATGTGCTCCTAGCCTCCTCCTGAGAGCAACACGTTCCCCTTGTTCTGTTTTATAAAGTGATTGTAAAGTGTGGTTTATACTTCTGCATCAAATCGACGGTTTCACACCATAGTTGAACACAAAGAGAAGGAGCACACACGTAGTGTATATATATATATAATAAATAGTTTGTTAAACTCTGTTACTTGAAAAATTTTCACTGTGCTCAAAAATTTCTTTGTGTGCTCCTAATTTTTTTCATTTAGGAGCACATGTGCTCCTTGTGAAAAACCTTAGCGTAGAACCCTGATTAAGACAAAGCTGTTTTAACAGCATCTCTCATTTAAACTTATGAAAAAAAAACAATGTTAGAGTTGCTAACATTCCCCTCTACAAAATCAGTTCAAACTGTGATTCAATTCGATCAATCAATTCATAGCACAGCAATGCAATGATTTTTGTTTGCATCACTCAAACACACATTCTTGTACATCTATCTTTGTGAGGATATTCATTGACAAAATCACTAGCTTCTACCTAATCGTACCCATCACCCCGAAACCCTTACACCTAATTATAGCCTTATCCCCAAAACCAAGTCTTGTACAAGTACACACACACACACACATGTTTGTGGTCAGTACAATTTCTTTTAAAGTAATTAATACTTTTATTTATTGGGGATATATTAAAGCTGCAGTCCGTAGCTTTTTTTTGGGTTAAAAATTATCCAAAATACATATTTGAGAAAATACACAACCAGCCAGTGTTCAAAACTATCTGCTTGCCTTAGCTCGATTTAAAGCGGTAAGCTTGTAATAATGTTTTTAATTCCAGTGGTACTTGTGGATTTCCGCGGGAGATTCGAGCATGTCTTTGCGTCATTACGTCACATCTGTACACATAAAGAATGAGTCTCGGCTAGTAGGCTATATTGTGTGTGAGGATGTTGGAGGTGGAGATTTATAGCCTTTTCTCACAGCACTTGATATAATTAAACTTACCAATTTGATGGCGGATCCAGAAAGGTTCAAACGACAATCACCAGTGACAACAGATTCACCCGCTGTAAAATGCAAAAGACTTCGTTCGGACTTCGGAGTGGCTACAGAAAAAAAGAGACTGCAACCGGACCCATGTGAAAACAAGGAGACATATCGGAAGGACTTTACATATAGTCACGCAATGCTGACGTTGTTAACATTAACAATTTGAGAACAAAGTATAATTTGCATGGTTTTTGCATGATATGATAAGCGATTGTTAAATTTAATAAATACGATTTACTGCAATGTCAGAACCAGAACAAAAGTGGATGTTTCTTACTAGTTCACATGACATTTTCAAGTGAAAATTCTTATGTTGATCATACTTCCAAAAAGAATAATCTGTGATTCTGAATGCCAGTATCCACACCGGCGCGGTGATTGACAGCCTCAGAGTCTCCTCAAACATTGTGTTCTTCCGCGCTGTGCCGTGTCGAGGGTGTTGAAGTTGATAATTCCGCGAATGACTGCAATTGCAGATTTCGAACAGAGATGGCGACAAAGAGGAAAAACGCCGGACTGCAGCTTTAAACTGATCTAAAGTGACATTTATAATGTTACAAAAGTATATTTTAAAGTGCGTATGTCAGGTTAAATTTGTAATTATGATTAACACAAAATATTTAGGGGAAATACACGTTTGACAAGTTGTTGTATTGTTTTGTATGATTTTCGATACCTAAAGGCAGAATATAAGATTAAAAAGTTCGTTATTTTCAGTAATCACTTAAAACTGCTCATCCCCTCAAACGGATCGCTTGACGTCATAAGAGGGAGACGTCTCCCCAGGTCGCTGAGAAAGTGAGTTTGTGAGCTGTGTTGATAATAGTACGAGTGATAGAGCGAGAGAATTAGTGATTAGGACATTTATTTATTTAGTTAGCTATTTAAGTTAGGTAGTTAGTTAGGTATACGCAGGCGCATTTTCACGATGGTGAATGGCTGCGTTTGTGCTGGATGCAAAAACACCGTTAAAAACCGGTCACAGAGTCCACTTTTTCCCAAAAAGCAGGTCTGTGTTGCGTGCCTGGGTCAACTTTGTTCGGACCAAACGCGCTGACTTCAATGCTGCTTTGGTATCCAAGACTTTGGTCATTTGCAGCGCACATTTCTTCCAGTTTTTATGTTTCCGCTGTTCGATCGCGCCCGCGTCTCTCTCTCTCTCTCTCTCTCCCTCTCTCTCTCTCACCCCCCCTCCCCGCTGCTTCACACACACACACCAACATATTTCAGCATTGCAATCTTGACATCGCAGCCTGTTCATTATAGCCATCTCCTTAGACTCAAAACTCCCCATACTTGAATAGAACTTTTTTGGAACGTCTCCCTCTTCTGACGTCACAGCTCAGCTGTGTTTTAAAAATATGATCTTGACAGAAATGGCTATAAAGCTTACTGTAGGGCAATTACAGTAATAATTTTAATGATAATTGCATTTTCACTCCGACATCTAACCCTTATTTAATATATCTAAAAAAAAAATTTAACCTGACATACACACTTTAAATAAAAGCTGTTCTTTTGAGCTTTTTATTCAAAGTATCACAGTTTCCACAAAAACAGTAAGTAGCACAACTGCTTTCAACATTGTTGATAATAATAAAGAAATGTTTCTTGAGCAGCATATTAGAATGATTTATAAAGAATCACGTGTCACTGAAGCCTAAAATTGATGCTGAAAATTCTGCTTTGCCGTGACAGGATAAGGATAAATTACATTTTAACATATATAAAAATAGTAAACAATTATGTAACAAATTCTGTTATAAAAGTGGTTGATGGTTGTAGTAGTAGAGTGCGTGCATTTAGAGACAGAATGTTTGCAATCTTGCAAAACATATCACTTGTTCACTTCTTTGCATCTTCAAAGAGTTTTAGCACATTGGCAGCATAAATCATCTGTTTAAGAATACACAGTTAAAAATAAATTATACAAATATATAAAATAAAAAAAGTTTGCCACCACCAAATAACTACCTAAAGACTCTGATTGTTCTTTAATTCAGTGAGCCATCAAAACAACACCCACACTGCTCTGTTAGATGAATGGTTAGTGGATGTAACTAAAAAAAAGATGAACTCACTCAACACATTCTCTCAGGCAGTACAAGCCAGAGGTCAGCTCAGACTCAAAAGATGATGAGTTCAGACTGATGCATTCCCTGACGATTAGAGACGGTCTCACACAACCACGCAAGGCCTGTGGCCTAAATTCAAAGAATAATAGTAAACTGACTGACAGTGGGATAAACTACAATAACAAAGCACAGATGCATACAGTCAATGTCAAGCTTAATTTGCTGTGCAAAGCTGAGGTCTCAGAGCACAAATTCATGCGTTTATTTCTTATAAAGACACAATATGAAAGAGTTCCACTCAGTTAAACTCATCCTGACTGCAATGCAATTCCTCCTGGGAAAATGAAGTTATGGAACAACCACAGGGAGCGGATGAGATTACATTAACATATTTACCTAATAATGTAAATCATTTTCTTGGTGCGGGTGTAACATGGTTAATCTAAGTTGGGTAAATGAAATTTCTCAGATGCGCATCAGTAAGCTCAAAGAAATAATCATTAGCTTTGCACAAACCACATTATATTATTAGGGAGGCAGTTTCAGTCAATAACGTCCGAGTGATGAGTTTCACAGTCAACTAAATTCAGTCGTTTCTGTGAGTGGTGAGAATAATGTGCGTCTAAGTGGGCACTGAAACGGCTTCCATTACTCCCTTCTCATTTACCTAACTATATAGCTAAAAGTATCTGGACACCCCCCAAAATAAAAGGTTTGTCTATTTCAGCTACATTCATATCTAATAAGGTTATCAATTGTGAAGTCTCTCTCAGTCTAACATTTTATTGTTCTATAGATTTTTCTGTCCATAAACATCAATGTTTTTAAAACTATTTTATTTTCCAAATTTGACCTTGTCAAGCCAACATTCAAGGTTTGCCCTGACAAACGTCGCTTTTCTAGGTAAATGTATGCAGTGATATATTCAGTAATATGTATAACCCTTCAAAAGTTTAGGGTCAGTAAGTTAAAATAAATAAATAATAATAATAAATATTCAGCAAGAATGAATAAAATTGATCAGAAGTGACAGAAAAGACGTTGTTACAAAAATATATATTTTTTATATATATATATAAATAAATATATTAAAGCAACACCAAGGTCCTTTTCCTCTGCGGTCGCCCTACAGGTTGGAAGCGGAATTGTCCATTACCGCTGTCGTAAATAATTTAGCCTACCGCAGCCTACTGTCGCACGCTCGCTGTTTATCCAGCACCGGCTTTGGAATCAACAATGGCCACAGACAGTTTGAGGAAGTGGTGGGTGAAGTGCATATGCTGTAAAGCAGTCGAATTTTGTAGTTCTTTTTGTGCTCCGGTTACTACCCGAAACCCGAAGTTACATAGTGCAACTAAAAGCGATACAGACCAAGTCAGGCTATGGCAGACGTGTCATTTAACCTATTGTAAGTCAATGTACCATCACAAGGGTCTTGGAAATATATTATGAAGGTTGAAAAACTACATAGTGTTACTTTAAAAGAGAAAACTAAATTCTATGAAATATTATTTTACTATTTTACTGATTTAACTGTATTTGTGATCAAATAAATGCAGCCTAGGGTGAGCATTAAAGATTTATAAAAAAATAAAAAAATCGTACCGACCCCGAATTTTTGAACGACTGTGTGAATTTCTCTGTATTTCAATTCATTTTAATTCCACTTAGATGTAGATGTTTGCTACATCAATTCAAATGATTGAGCTGGAATTTAAAAGTCATTCTTAATCCACTTCTGAACGGCAAACAACCCTGCTTAGCTGAACTCTGTTAAACGCTTCTGGGATGAATTAGAATGCTGACTGCCAGCCAGACACCGTCATGTAAATTCTGTGCCTGAACTTACATTCTCTGCATCAGTACTGTAGCACTGAAACTTATTAAGATGTGTGGCTGGTGGGGAAGAATTGGTGTAATTAGCTATAACTTATATAAAAAGTTAAGTTTTATTAGTCCTTGGGAAGGTCATTCTTAATCAGAGTATGAGCCTCCAGGACTTTCGATGGATATATCTTTTTCACAAATGCTGACGGCTGCACACTCACACGCTGAACAACAAAAAGAGGCAGCTCTATCGATGTGCTTATCGACAGCTTTCTGGAGAACCCTTTTGATCCACAGATACAGCTCTGTCCAGTAGTCAGGGCCAGCAGCATTTTGAACCGCAATCCAAGTTTTCAGTGGTTTATAGAGGTTGACTTGTGCAATTTTTTCCAAATGCTAAAATATTTAATCATACTCCAATCAAAACATTCATTACCCTTTCAAATTAATGTCTACAATTTTGCATAGTTAACACATTCAGTTTCATTTTAAAATAAGAAAACCAAATGCTAATCCTTTGTGTAATTATTAGGTTCAGCAATTTGTGTGAATGTAGTATAAATACAACAGTGACCTTACTCAAACATACTGTGAATATGTAAAGTATTTGCTGCTTGAAACAAGGTTAGATGTTGTAGGAAGGAGTATACCACAGAAATGCCAACTTAAGCGCTTCAGCTCCAATCAGTTTAAGTAAGCACCAAATAATCTGATCACTTTTTAAAAATCACACAAATTAGAATGTTAAGTTGAATAATATGTTAACGGAATAGTTCACCCAAATATTAAAATTGTGTCATCATTTACTAACTCTCATGTCATTCCAAAACCACTTTGGTTTTTTAAAGGTCCCATATTGTCAAAACTGAAATTTCCTGGCTTTTTTCATGAAAAAAGAGGTCTAGTGAAACTACCATATAAGTTTCAAAACAGTCAATCCACAGACAAATGCAAACAGCCTGCATAAAGTATGTAGCCTTTTCACGAGCCGTTGTGACTTCCGTATAAATGTGATGTCAGAACTACTCAGTCATCGCGAGCACTTCCCACCGTCAGGAAACTACATCATTGCACAGGCTTCCGAACAACATTAATATAAGAGAACAGTGGCTAAAATGTTTATTTATGCAGAAACGCCACAGCAATTCAGTTCGACCTTTACCGTCTGTTCTGCATATTTCACAAGTGACTGCTTCGTCAATCAGGCACAGTTCAATGCCATTTTTTTAAAGAAGCTACACTAGTGGTGGTTGAGGAGAGACCCTGACATGATTGTAAAGCGCATTGGTGTATAGTAGTAGCCTACATATTAAAGCGCTATATAAATGCCTCATTCATTCATTCATACTCCTCAAAGATGCTGCAGTCCCTACAGTTCATAGTTTTACAAGTTTACCTTGGGCACATAGACTGTAAAAAATATGGACAAAGCGTCTGTGACGTCACCCATAGACTTTCTGAAGAAAGGTTTTGAGGCTGTTTATGGGGGGTATGGGCGGCGCCATCTTCTGAAAATCTTGGGAAATCCTAACCCCGCCCACCTTCTGGCCAATCCATATATGGGTAAAAGGGCCTCAGCTCTCTGTACCGTTACAAGATCGACTGGCAGACTAGGCTACTTTTTACAGCCAGTATCATTCTTATGTTGAAACTCCCTTTCCTCGATTTACTGAAGACAATATGTAAAACGCATTTGCAGCTGCATAGCTCGCTCACAGGTTGTGCTGCGGCAACAGCACATTCAATGGCGCGGGCGCCTCTGACGTGCGACCAACTAGCTCGCAGATCAGTCTATTCTTATGTTACATTTATTTATTTGGCAGACGCATTTACAGTGTTTCAAACGTCAGTTATAACCATAGGTAAAGTACCTCGGACGCTAACTTATCTGAGGCGATTTAATGCTAACTGTTGCAGTGCCACTGCCCACAAACATTGATGCTAAATAGTGCTAACTACGTGAAATAGTAGTGGAATGTCACTTACTGGAAAAAAAGGAGCGAAGTACTCCTACAGTGTCGGTTAGTGCAGTTTATAGCAGAGCAACCCATGTTCCCTTTCGAGAGGTCTCTCCTATTGCGTAAGTAGCTTACGCTATGGGAAAACTCCTTTTCTCGAGAAATATTGAAGTCTTTATGTAAAACGCATTGCAGCTGCACAGCATACAGCAATGAGCGAGGCAACTCGGTCATTGGCTGTGCTGCGGCAACTGCACGAACCTATGACGGGGCGACTCTGAACCCGCTTCCAATGAGCGTGCTTCGCGCCCGCGCGCGTCAGAGCCCGCCAAGATGGCCGTGGCCAAGGGCTATATATTGGGCGCCCCGTCGTCTGAGTTCTTTAGATTTAATCTCCTTCAGCAAAGACCTTCTCTTCGCTGGATCCTCCGGATTTCTTGGAGTCTTTTCGCCGCCGCCGTCGACAAGCCTACAGCAGGACTGCTTCGAGGACGCCGGCGCCTTCAGCCGCCTTTGACCGCCTTCTGCTAAGCCATCCGGCGCGCATCATCTAATATCCTTTTACAAAGATAGAAACTACAGTGTTCGCCTCCGCGACACTTCTAAAAGAGCAAATTAACTGGGCGTTGTTTCAAATGCCTTCCTGCGCCTCGTGTCGAGGCCCTCTTCAGGACGGGGATCGTCACATCATTTGCACCCGCTGCTTGGGACCGGACCACGCAGAGGCTGCCCTTACTCGAGGCGGATGTCCCGAGTGTGACGCCCTGGGCCTCACCGAGCTGCGCGCTCGCTTCGCCGTTTTCACCGCGAAAGAGCCCACCTCCACCGTGCTACCATCCCCTCTGGTCGAGCCGCGCAAGATAAAGGCTATGAGGGGACTCCGCCCCTCGAGGAGGCTGTGGCCAATCACCTGTGTCCACCCTCCAACGCTGGATGGAAAGCCAAAGCTTCTCATCCCTCGAAGCCTTGCCGGTCTACTTCAGCTCTCGCCGGTCGCGCATACGCCGCCGCCGGCCAAGCTGCATCAGCGCTTCACTCTATGGCTGTACTCCAGGTGTTTCAAGCTAAACTTCTCCGCAGTATGGACGAGTCTGGACCTGATCCTGAGGCATTCAAGGACCTGCGCAGCGCCACCGACATTGCGCTGCGAGCCACAAAAGCCCCCGCCCAATCCATCGGCCGTGCTATGGCTAACCTAACTGTCCTTGAGCGCCATCTGTGGCTAACGCTAACAGAGATGAAGGATGCAGATAAGGCGTCATTCCTCGACGGGCCTATCTCCCAAAGTGGCCTGTTCGGACCAGCGGTGAAGGAGTTCGCTGAGCGCTTCACCGAAGCCCGTAAGGATTCGCAGGCTATGCGTCACTTCCTGCCCAAGCGATCTAGCTCATCACAGAGCCGCCAAAGGCCGCCTCAGCAGCAGCGAGCTAAGACGGCGCCTCCCGTCTCTCAGCCCAGACCTGAAACTGATTTTCGACGCCGCTCGCGCTCTGCCAACAGGAAGCAACCGCCCGAGTGACGGGGACCTCGGCCCAAGATTGTGCTGAACCCAGAGCCTCGTAAGTCCTCCTAGCTACAGGGAGAAAAAGGGAGAGCGCGTGTCTCGCAAAAGCCGGACCGTTCTCTCCAAAACGTTTAAAACATTACCCAGTCCCCTTACAGGCGGCTGGAAATGTCTGTATAGCAGCCAATGTGCCAGCCACACAGCTCGCCCACCTGCAAACAAACGCCGTTTTTACGGCGACACACAGAAATCACAAAAAGAGCCAATTTCTGCCTGTGTCATTAAAGGGTCACGTGTCCACACCAAAGTGCGCATTCCCACATATCAAAACTGTCAAAGCAGTGCCAAATGCTTTCCCAGCTCAGGCTGGACGTTCCACAAATGTAGATTGTGTGCCAACTGTCACGTATGCACCACTACACATAAGCACTGTTCCCACAGTTATAAACACTTCCCCAGTAAAAGCGGGAAATTCTATAAGAGCGCGCGCGCCCCGTCAAGCGATTTCAAAGGATGCTCGGTCTCATGGCCTCGGCATCAGCTGTACTCCAGCTAGGTTTGTTGCATATGCGTCCTCTCCAACGCTGGCTCAAAAGCCGTGTCCCCACTCACGCGTGGCGCTCGGGCCATTTTTTTAATCAGAGCAAATCATGGCTGCATAAGAGCCCTGACGCCCTGGAAAGCTGTCGACTGGTATCAGTCCGGCGTGAGCGTGGGCGTGAACACAAGGAGGAAAATGATCACGACAGATGCCTCCAAAATAGGTTGGGGGGCCCTTTACGAGGGCAGGCCTGTCTCCGGCTTGTGGTCGAACCCGGAGAAACGCCTACATATAAACTGTCTGGAATTGAAAGCGGTCGCTTTGGCTCTCAGAGCCCTGCTACCGTACCTGAAGGACGAGCACGTTCTAGTCCGAACGGACACCATGACGGTAGTCTCGTACATAAATCGTCAGGGCGGACTCAGATCGAGCTCCCTGCACTCGATGGCCAGGGAGCTCCTCCTATGGTCCCAGCGCAACCTGCGCTCGCTGAGAGCAGCGCATGTGCCAGGTGTTCTGAACCAGGGAGCGGACATGCTGTCCAGAGACAAAATTCTCCCAGGGGAATGGTCTCTCCACCCCCTGACGATTCAGTGGTTATGGCAAACCTTTGGCAGAGCAGAGGTCGACCTCTTTGCCTCCAAGGAAAATGCGCACTGCCCTCTCTTCTTTTCAAAGAGCACAGACGCGCTCGGCCAAATCTGGCCGAGCCGCCCGCTGTATGCCTTCCCTCCGGTCGCGATGCTACCTCAGGTCATCAGTCGGTTCAGGGAGGAGAAATGTGCAGTGCTCCTGGTAGCCCCACTCTGGAAGAACCAGACGTGGTTTCCAGAACTGATGCAGATGATGCAATCTGCTCCATGGCCGATTCCGCTGAGGATGGACCTCCTCAGGCAGGCCAACGGGATGATCCTCCATCCCCGCCCCGATCTGTGGGCCCTCCATGCATGGCCCCTCAACGGGTTCCCGGGAACCTCCCCAGTGGAGTGTTGAGAACCATCACTGAGGCGCGAGCGCCCTCTACAAGGAGCTTATATGCCCAGAAATGGAAGGTGTTCAGTGACTGGTGCAAATCCAGGAACCTGAACCCTGAGACATGCGAAGTACCGAGTGTGCTCGTTTTTTTACAAGAGCTGTTGGAGGCAGGACGCACCCCCTCCACGCTCAAATTATATGTGGCTGCCATAGCGGCATCACACGACCCTATAGAAGGACGCACACTAGGGAAAAACTACCTAGTTGTTCGTTTCCTGAGGGGCGCCAGGAGGATAAATCCCCCACGCCCCCCCTCAGTGCCGATCTGGGACCTGGCCACGGTCCTGGACGCACTCAAAAGTGCCCCGTTCGAACCCCTCCGAACTGTGCACCTTAAACAGCTCTCGCTCAAAACTGCTCTCTTGCTGGCTCTCGCCTCGGTCAAGAGAGTGGGCGACCTGCACGCGCTGTCATCAAGCGCTACCTGCCTGGAGTTTGGACCTAACGACAGCAGAGTTGTCCTCAGGCCAAAACACGGGTATATTCCTAAGGTGCTCTCTACACCCTTCAGAGCACAGGTGATATCTTTGGCCGCGCTATCGTCTCCAGCAGACGAAAGCGACGCTAATTTACTCTGCCCGGTCAGGGCGCTCAGAGTATATTTGGAACGTTCTGCCCTGTTCAGACAGACAGAGCAATTGTTCGTATGCTTTGGCGGCCGCACCAAGGGTCTCGCTGTTTCAAAGCAGAGAATATCGCGCTGGATAGTTGATGCTATAGCGCTGGCTTATGAAGCCAAGGGCCTTCAGTGCCCCTTGGGCATCAGAGCTCACTCTACGAGAGGTATGGCCTCCTCGTGGGCGTGGTCGAGTGGGGTACCCATTCAAGATATTTGTGCGGCAGCAGGCTGGGCCTCACCGTCAATATTTATCAGGTTTTATAACCTACAGGTCCCCTCATTGCACTCCAACATACTGTCGGTCTAACTATGCATAGGCTGGAGTGTGTACATGCTGAGCATTGTCTCCTCCCTTATAGGATCCGTCTCTGACTGACTTAGAGATTTTTCATGCATGTCAGTACATAAAAATGTGCTTGTGTGTTTCTCTGGACGCCCATTGGGCCGTTCCACATTGTCCCTTATAAAGCCCGCCTTCGGCCAGCTCGCTGGATAATTGCTTTGCTTAACCCTCTGAGGTCGGCTATCGCGCCGGCGCGATTGTCTCGCTTTTTTTCTTATCAGTGCAAAAGAGACTCAAAATACTCTGTTGATTTTGATCTTAAATATAAGTGGTATACATCAATCGATCATGTTAAGTGTCTATTATTTTTCTGTATACTCACAATAAAAACAAAGTGTTGTGCTTTTCGACAAATAAAGAAAAATAAACATGATGCAAGTTCTGCCTTCTCTCTGTCGGTGAAGTCCATTCTGAAACGCGTCCTAAGATTAACTATAACTCCGCAAATACTTGTCATACAGGCACGAGAGATTTTTCTTTATGAAGCTTGAATTCTCTTCTTTTCAATAAAGGAATTTATATAAAAAACAAATATTCTCTGTTTATGTAATCTGTATGAAAAGAGAGTGATTTCAGTATTTTTTTACCCAGCTCATTACACTTCATTACGCGTTAATCTGACACGCCCACGGAAGACGCGCGCTATTCAAACGCAAATGTTGAGGCAAGCCATGACAACGCCCACATCAGCCGTTCCACCGCGGCGGTAAAATGTGTGGTGTATTTGCTGCCTTTTACCGCTAAGAGGCGCTACAATCATAGACTCTGAAAAGTGTTTGTTTATTCTCTCTATTGCGTAATCTGCTGCCGCGCATTCAGAGCGATTGAAAGCTGGTAGCTGCTACATCAATGAGGCTTTCGAACAGCATACAGACGGTAGCTCAGTGGTTAACGCAACAACTCGAGATTCAAGGAGCTTCAATCGACCCGAGATCGAATCTCAGTGTAGCATACATGTTTTTAACCGATGTTGGCCGACAGCGTTTATATTTTACCACATTGATGCTTAAATAGGTAACTGTTTATAACTGTTTACTTATTTAAAGTCAAGAGTTTTGTTTAATTATCATTACAACATACATTTGCTACATTCACGTAGAACCGCAGCCGCTGCACAAACGACAAAAACTGATGAAGGAAGAATGTCAGCCGATTGCATCAGGAAATGAAACTGAAGAAGCTCGTCTTTAGTCTGCTAAATTATTGTGTAATGTAAAAGAACACTTAAATTACTTAAGTTTGAAACCAAGTTCGAACATTTCAAGGTTTAAATAAAGTGTCGGGACAGTTTTTTTTTTTTTTAAACAGGATTGCATCGAGTTTAGAGTTTATTTCTTTTGCGATGCAAAATAAGAAACACTAATCTTATTCTTGCGACATTTTAAATTTGTATTGCCAAAGAAATTACAGCTAAATTAAACAATTAAAACAGTACAAAACGAAAATTGTCCAAAGCAACATAGCCTAATAAAATTTAAAACATGCGTTTTTCTTTGCCTCTCTCGCGCTGGATCTCTTTTTAGCAAGTTTATTTAGTCTCCCTCGCTGCACCCGCCGGGTCTCTCTCGAAATTAAACATTTAAAAACATGTAAAAACACATCATACAGCTGATAATACTGTATATGTCGCTGCGTGTCAGCCATACAAATCACGAAAAAAATATTTAGCCTTTAATTGTTGCTTCAAAGACACAGCATGCCTTGTTGAATTCACCTTACAATAACTTCAATTGAAATTTTGTGTGAAAAAAAAAACTTTAAATAGGCTACAATAAATAAACTACAATATTTATAATTTAATAAGATATGGGGCCTACATTTGGACACAGATTTATCCTTACAATAATTTTGCCTGCTCATCAGGCTGGCTATCCGACACTCTCCATATGAAAGAGGAACATTAACACCTTTGTCCAGCAACTGTCCCTCCAACCCCCCACAGGCTATCGGAGTCTGAGGCTGACTTAACACAAAGAGAAGTCGCAATTCACACTTAAATCGCTATTCTAGACAGTGTTGATAATGAAGGAATTAAATGATTTAAGTTACATGTAGACTAGTGATATTTCTGTCATAAAAGTTTATTACTAAATATTTCATTATTTCAATAATTGATGAAATAAAACTGGTTTGGGCCAGCCTTTTCCAAGCAAAACTAAATATAATCTGAAAAAACGCATGTTAATGTCTTGTCATGAACAAAAAACTCAATATTATTCTACAGGGATCTTTGGATCCTTAACCAGGCATGCAATTAATTATGTGTTTTTTTTTTTGTAGCTATTATTCAAATAAATATCGAACCACGGTGCTTCGTGGTAATGCTGCTAAATTAAATAACATTTATAGAATAATTATGAACTTAAATGAAACAGTATCGCAACATTTCGACAAATAAATTATTTGATCTGTTTTTACATTTTAATTCAGGGCAATTTAGCCTACAAAATGGAGCGAGATTTTCACCCTTGTCTTGTCATTTTCTCATTGGGAAGCGCTTACATTGAGTATAGATCCTCTGTACCTCTCGTTTTCATATGGATTACATAATCAGATAACATTTATTAGCCTAAATATTTAGACATTTAAAGACTTTATACATAGCCGATTTCTTATCGTGACTGAGCTGAATCGGCTTTTGGTTCATTTTTGTGACGCGCAGTTCCCGGAGACAGAGACGACAGATAAACTGTTGTCGTTAGCCTAATAATATGAATACAAGTTTACAGTTTTGAATGATGTAAGCTACTCTACTCTTATCTGTATGACCAAAAAATTACGGAGTCGCCTATTAAGTTATTTTAGCTGTAATGAGAAAAATAAATTGCCAGAATAAAACCCGACTTTAGAAAAATGCATAGGGCCACTCGGCGTGGTGTGCCAAAATATCCTAATTATAAACTTCAATATTTCATTCAAAACCATCTCAAAACGCTTTGTGACATTTTAAAAAGCCGTGAATGTATTAAGGCCACTGGAACCAGGATTGTAACTGAAACGCGCTGCATGTCTCAATACAGGAGCAGAAGCGCTGGTTCAGATTGTATTGTTTGTTGTTTAAACGTGCATGTTGCATATTTAAAAATATTTGTTAAAAATAAATGTTTGTTGTAGGCTTATTTGGAAATGACCATAACTTGTAGTATTTCATCCTTACTGTTAATTGCCCCACTTACGTTTTGCTAAATGTCCCTTTGCGCCACCTGGCGGTCATTTCGCGAACTACTTTGAAATGCGACTGGTTTATTTTTACGGCGGTGGATTTGCCGCGGCGGTAATAGGCATTCTGGTTGACTACCTACTGTACTTTAGTAAACGTTATTTTTACATGTACACATACAAACTATATTGCTATAGGCCACTGAGATTTCTTCTAATCGCGATATACTAGTGTCTGTAATGACAACATTTCGTTGACTAATTTTGGATAGATTATAAAGTTTTTACTATAAAATAGACATCAAATAAGCTTTAATTAGACAGTTTCTGCTCATATGTAAAATATATAGGATGTTTTGTCACAAATAAACTAATCAACTGTTATAGTGTTTGTTCCAATGCAAGCTATATCAAAATAATGAATCCTTAACTTTGAAATATGTATGATAAAATCTATTGCCTACTTTAAAAAATAATACTTTATAAGACATTTATGGAAAAAGACCATTTTATTTTCAAGATGTTTCCAACTCAAACTTTGAACCAATTCTGCAGAATTGCCCATACAACCTATTTGACCAGGATTTGTTTCCAGGTATGACTAAAAATGTGCTTTTGGCTTTCATTTATATTTTGATTGTTTGTATATATATATATATATATATATATATATATATTTATTTATTTATTTATTTATGTATTTATTGTCCTTGCATTCTTTCTTGTGTGACACCCCTGAATGAAAGGCTCATTATTATGCAGGGTCATTGTCTGCTCAGGTGAGAACCACTTAATTATTCATGATAGGGGTTGGGCCGTTCACGCCCATCCGCATATTGCCTTTGCAAACAAAAAAATCTTTTTCACAATTTAAAACAATCTATTGTTTTATGTGAATGATTAGACAGGATGATTTTCAGATCATTTTGAAGCCTAAACTCTAGGCGACAACATCCATTAGTCAAAAGTCTTGTGGAAACATATTTAGTGTGTGTTTTGTGGCCTTATTTCAGAAACTTTATTTTTTTGTTTTTTCAATAACCATGCATAAACAATATTCTCTCAAAAATACAAACATGTACAAACATGTTGCTAACATATTATGGTAGCCCTGTTTGTGCTAAATAGAGTTTAATTACACCAGTGCTATTAATATGTTTCTAAGCAACTGAAAAAAGCACAAATGTCAGGGCATGTCAAAACATCTCAAGGACCCCAAAAACACCTCAGACCTCAGAGGGTTAAAGGCTCAGGCATCTGCCTCCGGCTTAATAGAGCGAAGTCAACACGCACAGCGTTTTACATGGTGTTCCCATAGCGTAAGCTACATACGCAATAGGAGAGACCTCTCGAAAGGGAACGACTCGGTTACTAACGTAACCTCGGTTCCCTGAGAGGAGGGAACGAGTATTGCGTAAGCTGCCGTGCTTGTGCTTGGTCAGTTCGCTTCAGTCGATTGAACCTAAAGAACTTAGACGACGGGGCGCCCAATATATAGCCCTTGGCCACGCCCATCTTGGCGGGCTCTGACGCGCGCGGGCGCGAAGCACGCTCATTGGAAGCGGGTTCAGAGTCGCCCCGTCATAGGTTCGTGCAGTTGCCGCAGCACAGCCAATGACCGAGTTGCCTCGCTCATTGCTGTATGCTGTGCAGCTGCAATGCGTTTTACATAAAGACTTCAATATTTCTCGAGAAAAGGAGTTTTCCCATAGCGTAAGCTACTTACGCAATACTCGTTCCCTCCTCTCAGGGAACCGAGGTTACGTTAGTAACCGAGTCGTTATGTACGAAATAGAGGGTATGCGCATGACGTCACCGTCGGCCGGAGTGAATGCGGTCACGCCCACAAGTGGCAAAAAGACTGAGCGGCAGCATTTGTTTTCAGCGTGAATGCCGTGAAAAACACACAAAACACATCTAAAACGGGAAAGAGCTTTGCGATTGACTGTACAACTAGATTTGACCAGAAATCTGAGGTACTGTATATTTTTACAGACTGCAAAAAGCTACAGAACAGACTATATTCTGCATAATTGGATGTTTTTAAATAAACACTGACAAAAAACTATACAAGTTTTAGGGCTGGACGATATGATAATATACCGTATAACATTAATGTAAGTGATCACTCGGATTTAGACCTATCTATATTGTATTTATATAAAACGTTTAAAGGCGAATTTTCTTAATTTATCTCCCCGGCGTCGAAATCAGGCACATTTAAATGTCAGGAAACACGATTCCTGGCTGCATGTCAATATCCATGGATCACTGGATCTTTGATAAGTTGTAAGGAACACTATATCGAGTCCAACTTTTAGTTTAAACTGATAGTAGTTTGTTTTACTCGCGTTTTCGCAGTTTCCCCTATTAACTCCAGCCATGCAGCAGCTCTTTTGCCACTCAGTCCGGCTGAGGGGGGCGTGTTCCGGCGGGAAAGTCATGTTAATGCATTCCCTCTATTTCAATACAAATGTTCAGAAAGGATACAGAGGTGGTATGATGTGTTGTGTCAGATCATGGCCGAGACGTCAAATTTCAGGAATTCCACTCGACGCAGCCCGTTATCAGCCGTCAATCAAGCTGTCAATCAAAGTTAACCACGCCCTTATTTGTCATACATTTTATATCAAAATACGATCTAAACTAACGAGTTAGAAAAAAATTTACCCCCCTCACTTGTCAGGCACTCGGAACCTATCGAAAAATACAATAAAAGTCTATGGGACCAACCTGTAAAAACATGAATTTATGCTGTGAAAACGGACATTTTAACATGGGGTCTATGGATATTTGCACCCTTTTGGGACCTGCCCCTAGCGGATTTTCAATGTATTGCAGTTTTTCGCACTCCAGGGTAGGCTTCATTTTTCAGATTAGAATGTTGCTGCTTGCTTGGGCATCAATTGCAGCATTTATTCTCGCGTTATGTGGGCATCTTTGCACATTTACCACAAGTACACCTTTTACAGAAAAAAGTAACATTGTAAAAGAAATTGTAGCACGTCAACTTACTGTATCAGTAGGAAAGCAATAGTTACATAGCTTACAGCATTCGGTGTCTGTCTGCTAACGTTACATTTTAAAGCAGTTAAGTGTTTCAAAATCAGTGTATAGCTATTAACGTACATATTTGGAGATTTAAATAGAATTTGACAAAAAAAAATGAATTTGTTTACAGACAGTTTAAATTACCGTTAACGTTCAATTCAATCTGCATTGATGTAATGGTAATTATAATACTCTTACAATAACGCCGAAAGTAAGGAGGTGGTTGTTTGTCTTCTGTCGTGGCCGATTCGGAGTCCGGCTCGAACATATAAGGTCGGATAACATTTCCCTTAACAATGTCCATCATTACAGGTGTTTTATTTACCTTACTTGTGAGCGTCACCAAGCCACAGCAGGCTACAGAATACATGACCCTAGTTACCTGTGGTTGGCCTGGCCGTGCGTCACTCATAAAACAACAGGCCAATCAGAAGAGAGGCTTATGAATATTAATTAGAAAGGCCAAACTCGACCTGTTCTTAGCAGAGCTCTTGAGGAAGGAGCTGTAAAAATATATTGGGATGTTTTTTTGGTACTTATACCGCAAATATATATTCTTAAGGACATCAAAACCTAAAATAAAACTTTAGAAAGGTGTATTGCATGTGTTAACTAATATTGACAGCCCTAGTTGCCACCAGAACACACAGAGGTAAACAGAGGTCAGTGAAACCACTCAATCGACAGTGCCACACACAAAGCCTGCATAACTGATCACAGTGGGGAATCTTAACTGTCTTACTCTATTGATTCACTTTTCTCTATTTTATTGACACATTTGACACTAAACAAGAAAACATACTGATTTATGCTATAAACGTGCACTTTAACAACTCTGATTGAATGTGTGTGTAGTTATGTGGGTATAATGCTCGGCTCAATTTTGACCTGAATCCATCTAAAACCCAAACGTGTTGATCCCATTAGGAGGAACACTGGGATCTATTCTGCATTCGGTGGGGATGGGCTACTATAATCTAAGGGTGCCTGTACTATATGTTAATGTGATTTTGATTAACTACCTCGCTAATGTCCCTTCACTGAGAGGTGGGGACGGGGGGAGAAATTTAAGAGTTTATCATGGTGAAACCTCCCAGTCATATTTAGCTCTTTTACAGTATGAGGAAGCCTGATTAATTCTGATGTCCTAACCTGTTACTTGACAGGAAATTGCTTTGCTAATCAATTTGTCTGGTGACTCTTTTACATTTGAAAAGGGACTGAACAGAGCTAAGGGGAGGAGCTACACATCTGTTACTATACAAACTGTAGATAATCTCAGAATCCTTGTGAAAAAGTAGTACACTATCACTTTTTTTAAAAGAGTACTTATGAAAATGATATACTTCAAAAGAATACACTTGTGTGAACTGCATAATGTTTCTGGACACTGCAATTAAAACTCTGCAATTAAATGACATTTTCTTTCACACTAGTAGGACGTAAGTACATCTTTATATGTAATTTCATAAATATTTCTATTTTCATTTAAATATGGTTAAAGTGTACCGCCGAATGTATTGACAAACATTTATGGTAAACTAAAATATACTTGAATGTAATTTCTTATGAAACTTGTATGTCAGGTATTTAAAATATATTTGTAATGATGAAGATCCAATTTAGTATTAAATATCACAACAGTTAAAATTACAATCAAGTACCTCACATGTGCTAAGTATGTTAGTCAACACATCAAAAGAAGTGTACTTTGATACATGATTAAAAGATTATTAAAATAAATTAAAATGTAAAACTTTTAATTTGACTATTACAAAGCGCACTTTTAAAAGTGTACCTAAATGTGTGCAGAAACTGTCATGAAAGTGAACTCTTTAAGAACAATTAAGTGGTCTTTAATTATATTATCGGACAGCACGATTTTTTAAATACTTTTAGGATTTGAAGTACAAATTTACATTCAATTCAATTAGGAGCAATTTTTCAAGAAGGAACATATTCATTGCATTCAATACACAAGTTTAGATCAAAAGAGTTACAACTAATTAAAAAATAATGGACAATTTCACCTAATATGAGTTTAATTTATGTATTTTTGCTCTTATTAGAGTATTCTGTCATTAGCTTAGCAACATAGCTACCTTTTGTGTTCTTTTGTCACTCACTCTACAGCGTATAACTACTGTGCGGTGACTGGGCCTTCTTGAAAGAATAAATACTTTTTAAAAGACAATAGGATTCAGAGTGTCTCTTACGCAGTGATAATGATTCAATAGAAATTTTTGCCACAACACTTCATGATCAAACAATCATGCACCCATACTGTAATTACAAACACAGTGAATTAATATTGAAATAGCCTGAAAACATGTCAAAAATAAATATGAAAACAAATAAAGAAAAGAATTTGAGCACATATTGAGATTCAATCCATAGCAAATTACTGGGCATTCAAACATTCATAAAGTAGCCTATACCAGATTTCAAAGTCATGCTTATGAACAACAGAAATAAATGTGGTATGTTGAAAAAAAAATCTATAAACAAGATTTAAGAAAATGATTAAAACATGATGAAAACTGGCCTGGACTCACAGCTAAGCTATAGTAATATGTCTGCATGGTGCTTTGCACCAATTAAGCTAATAACACCAAATCAATACACACTCAATACAATTTAGGTGCGGGGAAAAAGACTTCTGATGTCATGAGCAGCGATCCATCAGACAGAAGTGAAAATGGCTAAGAAAAATAATACTTTGACAACAATACACAACTAGTATATTGCACAGCTTAAAGAAACACTTCACCCATTTCAACATTAATCTTTATTGAAAGTGGGTCATATATGTAGTCGAAATGTAAAATAATTTTTGAATTTGGTGCCCTCTTGACCGAGAAAAGACAGAAAATAACTTTAGGGCGCATTTGTATGTAAGACAACAACTCCCACAATGCACCACATTGCACAGCTCCGCAAGCCACTCCCACTAATCCAGAACAGCGCAAACATCAGAGAAATCACTCTTTCGTCTACAAGGCTAACGTTAGCTGCCACCAGAGTTAGAAATTCATTTCACACAAAATTTCTAGTTAGTTGGCTGTGGCGAGCAGGACGAGGGCGAGTGACGTGAGAGGACGGCGCGAGGCCGGTGGCGGGAGTGATAATGAACGACACCTGTGAGACGCACCGGTCTCGCATCTTTCACGGAGGAGCGGACGCATAAAACGAGGAGCGACGACAGGGCAGATCGAGAGAGGATTAGGAACAGGCCTGATGATTTTATGTTGTGTTTTGTTTCTGTTGTGTGTGGCTGCTGGCTTATACTTTTGTATTTGTTTATTTTACTATTAAAATGTTTAAGTGTTCACCGGTTCCCGCCTCCTTCTTCCCACAACAGCGAACCCCGTTACATTGGCAAACTCATTAGTGAATTACTCCTCGCTTGTATATCTTTCTATATGGTGAATTATTGCATGATACCTGGATGTTCAGTCAGAACATATGCGGTGCGAAACTAGGATGGTTCACATCACAACACAAACGTCCGTGTGCTCGTCTGATTCAGAGATTTCGTCCAGGAGAAATTGCCATCGTTGAAATTCTCTGTAGCAGACGGACTCTATCTGTGTCCGTAGCGCACAGCGAGAGCACAGGCACCAGCAGTCCGCCCAGCTCGAGCCAGTCCGGGCTCCTCGTCCGCGACAGGCAGCCGCCTCCTGTTCCTCCAGCAGCCTCAGCTGCTCTTCACTATATTGCGGCTCGTAAAGATAGTCACGAACATCGGATTCGAGCAGCAGAATTTCAAAATCCTCTTCTTCCATACGTTTAGTTTCTTCCGTCATTGTCGTAACTTCCTATCTCCACAGCGCTTGTTAGCTTAGCTTCCAAACAAGATGGCTGATATTGCTGTCTGTATCTGCAAGTGAAGTCCCACCCACTGATCTGTAATAGGTCTGTAGCGTGAGTGGGTCCCACACCCTAAATAAATGATGAGCTTGTGTTTGTAGTCTCTACACTTTCAATGAAATGTGCCTTCCTGCTTTTTATGACGCAAAATGACGATTTTTACATCATAAAAAGCAGGAAGTGGAACACTTAAATCCTTATTTCTCCTATCTCAGGGGAAAATAAGGGAATAAACCATGACCATTCAAAAATATGACTGGGTTTCTAAAGATACAAAGCTTAACCCTCTGGGGACCAGAAACGCGCCGGCGCGTTTTGCCGGGTTTTTTTTCACATAGCAGAAAAATAGACTTAAAATACTCTGTTGATTTTGATCGTACATATAAGTGTTAAACATCATTCGATCCTGTTAAGTGTCTATTATTTTTCTGTATACTCACAATAAAAACAAAGTTTTGTGCTTTTTGTCAAATAAAGAAAAATAAACATGATGCGAGTTTTGCCTTCTCTCTGTCGGTGAAGTCCATTCTGAAACGCGTCCGGAAATTAACTATAACTCCGCAAATACTTGTCATACAGGCACGAGAGATTTTTCTTTATGAAGCTTGAATTCTCTTCTTTTCAATGAAGTAATTTATATTTAAAAAAAAAAAATATTCTCAGTTTATGTAATCTGTATGAAAAGAGAGTGATTTCAGTATTTTTTTCCCCAGCTCATTACACTTCATTACGCGTTAATCTGACACGCCCACGGAGGACGCGCGTTATTCAAACGCAAATGTTGAGGCAAGCCATGACAATGCCCACATCAGCCGTTCCACCGCGGCGGTAAAATGTGTGGTGTATTTGCTGCCTTTTACCGCTAAGAGGCGCTACAATCATAGACTCTGAACAGTGTTCGTTTATTCTTTCTAATGCGTAATCTGCCGCTGCGCCATTGAAAGCTGGTAGCAGATGAATTCAACAAGTGAAACGTAGTTAACATAATTCATAATCACAATACTGAAATCAGGCTACTGAAATGAAATTGAATAAATAATGAAAAGATAAAACATTGCAATAAAAACAATTACAGACGCACAGACGGTGTGGTTAACGCAACAACACGAGCTTCAAGAAGCTTCAATCGACCCGAGATCGAATCTCAATGTAGCATACATGATGTTAGCCTATGTTGGCCAACAGCGTTTATATTTTACCTTCTTGATGCTTAAATAGCTAACTGTTTATAACTGTTTGCTTATTTAAAGTCAAGAGTTTTGTTTAATTATCATTACAACATACATTTGCTACATTCCTGTAGAACCGCAGCCGCTGCACAAAGGACACAAACTGATGAAGGAAGAATGTCAGCCGATTGCATCAGAAAATGAAAATGAAGAAGCTCGTCTTTAGTCTGCTAAATTATTGTGTAATGTAAAAGAACACTAAAATTACTTAAGTTTGAAACCAAGTTCGAACATTTCAAGGTTTAAATAAAGTGTCGGGACTAGTGTTGTCAAAAAACTCGGTACTTCGGTACCAAGTCGGTACTAAAAAAATTAAACGGTTACAGTCCCAGCTTTTCTAGGTACCGAGTACCGGGTTAATCCGGTTCTTGATGCGCTGTCGGAAAGATGCAGAGGTGCGTACTCTTCATAAAAACACTCTGAGACACGGCGACCGGCGCTGCTAATGCGGTGGCTCTGAATCCACTTGTTGACAAGAAAGGAGGAAAGAGCCACATATGGAAATATTTTGAATTAGAATATTTTTTTGCGCGTGCAAATTTCAAATGTAGGCGCGCGGCAAGCGCACTCATAATAGAAGAGACGTGCGAGCTCGTCTTTCCAGGCTCGCCGCTGTTCATGGTTGCATAGCGGAGACACGGGAGAGCAAGCGCTTGTGGAAAGGAGAAAGCGGTGCAATGCGCTCTCCATGATGACGAGGAAGTATCAGAATTAATTTATTTCTAGCCCTTGCATTAGAAATCAGCTACAGGGTTCTCAAGCTTTGAAGACAGGCAAGAGTGACATTTTTGGATTAAATAAAAGTACAGTTAAGTCAAATAAAACATGTTTTATCTCCTGTATAGTTTGGTAACACTACAATAAGACACAATTCATTAATATTACTTAATGCAACATCAACACATTGAGTGAACAATATATTTTTACAACATTAATTAATGTTTGTGAATGTTATTTAATACAAACACTTGATTGTTCATGTTTGTTCACTTCATTCATTGTGCATTAAATAATGTTAACAGATAAAACTTTTGATTTTAAAAATATATTAGTACATTTTTAAGTTAACCCCATGGAGAATAATTGCTACAGTATATAACTGTTGTTTATTGTTAGGTAATTTTATCTAATGTTATCTAACAAATAGAATCTTATTGTAAATTGTTTTTAATACTATAGTTTCCATCTTTGTAACCGTGATATACACTTTAATATGTGTAAATTTAATCTAAATTAAGCTTTGGTACCGAAATTGGTACCGAGAACCGTGGATTTTCACTGGTATTGGTACCGAATACTGATATTTTGGTACCGTGACAACACTAGTCGGGACAGTTTTTTTTTATTTAAAACAGGGTTGCATCGGGTTTAGAGTTTATTTCTTTTGCGATGCAAAATAAGAAACACTAGGCTAATCTTATTCTTGCGACATTTTAAATTTGTATGGCCAAAGAAATGACAGCTATATTAAACAATTAAAACAGTAGGCCTACAAAACGAAAATTGTCCAAAGCAACATAATTAAATTAAAAACATGCGTTTTTCTTTGCCTCTCTCGCGCTGGATCTCTTTTTAACACGTTTATTTAGTCTCCCTCGCTGCGCGCGCCGGGTCTCTCTCTAAATTAAACATTTCAGGGTAAAAACACATCATACAGCTGATACTGTATATGTCGCTGCGTTATCCGACACTCTCCATATGAAAGAGGAACATTAACACCTAGGCCTATTGTCCTGCGCGCACGATACAGCACTGAACTGTCCCTCCAACCCCCCACAGGCTATCGGAGTCTGAGGCTGACTTAACACAAAGAGAAGTCGCAATTCACACTTAAATCACTATTCTAGACAGTGTTGATAATGAAGGAATTAAATGATTTAAGTTACATGTAGCCTAGTGATATTTCTGTCATAAAAGTTTATTACTAAAAATTTCATTATTTCAATAATTGATGAAATAAAACTGGTTTGGGCCAGCTTTTTCCAAGCAAAACTAAATATAATCTGAAAAAACGCATGTTAATTTGTTGTCATGAACAAAATGTTCAACTCAATATTAAATTCTACAGGGATCTTTGGATCCTTACAACCAGGCATGCAATTTGTGAATTCATTTTTTTTTATTTTTTTTATTATTCAAATAAATATCGAACCACGGTGCTTCGTGGTAATGCTGCTAAATTAAATAACATGTATAGAATAATTATTAACTTAAATGAAACAATATCGCAACATTTAGACAAATACATCATTTGATCTGTTTTTACATTTTAATTCAGGGCGATTTAGCCTGCTACATTTAATCAGAGCGAGATTTTCACCCTTGTCTTGTCATTTTCTCATTGGGAAGCGCTTACATAGGCTACATGTTTGAGTAGATCCTTGGTACCTCTCGTTTTCATATGGATTACATAATCAGATAACATTTATTAGCCTGAATATTTATACATTTAAAGGCTTTAGACATAGCCGATTTCTTATAGTGACTGAGCTGAAGTGGCTTTCGGTTCATTTTTGTGACGCGAAGTTCCCGGAGACAGAGACGACAGATAAACTTTTGTCGTTAACAAAAGTTTGAATAAAACCCGACTTTAGACAAATGCATAGGGCCACTCGGCGTGGTCTGCCAAAACACTTAATTATAAACTTCAATATTTCATTCAAAATAATCTCAAAACGCTTTGTGAAATTTTAAAATCCGTGCATGCATTAAGGCCACTTGAACTAATGAACAACTGAAACGCTGGTTTTGATTTTATTGTTTGTCGTTTAAACGTGCTTGTTGCATATCTCTATTTTATATATTTGATATGGTCTATTGGTGAAGTAGCCTAGCATTGATTAGCTACTGTGGAGGGAGGGATGTGGGGATTCAAATAATTCAGCAGAAGCAGGGATGTTTAGACCAGAAGGAAATCCTCGTCCCCCCAGGCAAATCACACTTTATTTAAAACCATGTTTTTTTTAAAAACTCTAGGTTTTAGGGAATAAAAATAAATAAATAATAACAGGACTAATTAAAAAAAAAAAAAAAAAAATATATATATATATATATATATATATAGGCTATATATATATATATATATAATTACTTTTTTTACAGAACTGCTTTTGAAATTACGATTGGTAGCCTATTATTATACAGATGCAAAGTCGTTCTGTTGGATACTATTGTTCCTTAGTGTAAAATGGAAATGCATGGTAATTTTATTTTATAAATATAAGCAAAAAACTGTATATATGGTGTAACAGAGTTTTAGAGCTAGACAAATCTCTCTGCATTAATAAATATAAAATTTACAATAGACCATGTTTGATCGGGATTTGAACCCGTGTCATCTTGATGATCGAACTGTAAGTTCTACCGCTCGGCTATGAATTTTCTCACTGAGAAAACCTTTTACAGTTTTAAAAGATGATATCTTATCTGTATGACCAACAATTACGCAGTAAGGTCTTTTAGCTGTTATGAGAAAAATAAATTCAAATGAACGCGCCGCCGCGTTTGTCAAACTCTAATTCAACATGCCAGAATAAAGCCAGATTTTAGAATAATGCATAGCGCCACTCCGTGATGTGCCAAAATATCCTAATTATAAACTTCAATATTTCATTCAAAACCATCTCAAAACGCTTTGTGACATTTTAAAAAGCCGTGAATGTATTAAGGCCACTGGAACCAGGATCGTAACTGAAACGCGCTGCATGTCTCAATACAGGAGCAGAAGCGCTGGTTCAGATTGTATTGTTTGTTGTTTAAACGTGCATGTTGCATATTTAAAATATTTGTTCAAAAATAAATGTTTGTTGTAGGCTTATTTGCAAATTACCATAACTTGTAGAATTTCATCCTTACTGTTAATTGACATTAGCCCCACTTACGTTTTGATAAATGTCCCTTTGCGCCACCTGGCGGTCATTTCGCGAACGACTTTGAAATGCGACTGGTTTATTTTTATTGTATTGGTCTACTTTAAAAAAAATAATACTTTATAAGACATTTATGGGAAAAGACTTTTTTCTTTTCAAGATGTTTCCAACTGTAACTTTGAACCAATTCTGTAGAATGGCCCATATAGCATTTGACCAGGATTTGTTTCCAGGTATGACTAAAAATGTGCTTTTGGCTTTCATTTACATTTTGATTGTTTGTGTATATATATATATATATATATATATATATATATATATAGGCTATATATATATACAAGAAAGAATGCAATGACAATAACTATATATATTGTCCTTGCATTCTTTCTTGTGTGACACCCCTGAATGAAAGGCTCATTATTATGCAGGGTCACTGTCTGAGAACCACTTAATTATTCACGACAGGGGTTGGGCCGTTCCGCCCATCCGCATATTGCCTTGGCAAACAAAAAAATGTTTTTCACAATTTAAAACAATCTATTGTTTTATGTGAATGATTAGACAGGATGCTTTTCAGATCATTTTGAAGCAAAAACTCTAGGCGACAACTTCCATTAGTCAAAAGTCTTGTGGACACATATTTAGTATGTTTTTTGTGTCCTTATTTCAAAAACTTTAGTTTTTAGTTTTTTCAATAACCACGCATAAACAATATTCTGTCAAAAATACAAACATGTACATACATGTTGCTAACACATTATGGTAGCCCTGTTTGTGCTAAATAGAGTGTAATTTCACCTGTGCCATTAATATGTTTATAAGCAACTGAAAAAAGCACAAATGTCAGAGCATGTCAAAACATCTCAAGGACCCCCAAAAACACCTTGGTCCCCAGAGGGTTAATGCAAATGGGTGAAGTGTTCCTTTAAAATTATTAGTTTGTGATTTTGATTAACTAATCAGTTTATTATTTAATTACTTTTTTTCATCCAAAGTGAGAAAAGTGAGCAATTGTTTAAATTACATCATCAATTATTTCTGGAATGATATAAGAGTAATACATTGATGAGAGATAGAAAATTAGAACAACTACATTCATTCAGGCGGGGGAAGGAGATTACAGTGGAAGGTGAATCCACTGTGTGAGTGTTCCATATTCCATTTGAGACGCCTGCTCTGTACAGCACGAGGAGAGAGCTGTCATTTATATGTATAAAACTCCCCTGTGTCTCCACTTCACTTCACCACTCAACCCATAAGGGAATAAATCTGATACAAATCAGAGTGAGATGGATAGAAACGGACAGAGATCAACAGAGCGTTGGGGGAAGATGAAGAAATATGGCAGAATGAAGGGATGAAAATGAAGACAACACAAGAAAGAGAGGGCAAGCACCATAGACTCGTGACAGCAGGAAAATTTGCTGGCGGGAAGGTTTTTATGATTTTGATGGTAATATAATACAATCAGCAATGTATTAGAAACATTATCAGCATATACAATCTCACTTGGAAGAGGAAATTATAGGATGGTTTATAGATCATTTCTTCAGAAAAAAATATATAACCGTGTCAACAAAAATATTAAGCAACACAATTTTAAAATGTTAATAATAATAAAAAAATTGAGCAACAAATTAGTAAATTAGAATGATTTCTGAAGGATCAAGTGACACTAAAGACTGGAGTGATGGCTGCTGAAAATCCAGCTTTGCCGTCACAGGAATAAATTATTATAAAATTCTGTAATTATAATAATTTAAATAATCATTTTAAAATACAGTATATTAAAACAGTTTTTTTATTTATTATAATATTTCACAATATTACTATTTTTACTGTATTTTTAAACAAATAAATTAAGCCTTGGTAAGCAAAAGTTTCAAAAACTTTTTTTTTAAAGTACCGTCCCCAAACTTTTAAGTAACTTTTTTACCTTAACCGAACAGCTTCGGAGTCATTGGGATGGTTATATTACTCTTTTCGGGTTGAATAATGGTCGTCTCGCACCCCCCTGGTGCCTGTGAGCCGCAAAACCACCCTTGCAACTTTGGGCCGGCGAGCCGCCGGCCGCAGCATCAAGAAGTGTCGCGTGATATCAGGTCTCGCGATGTAACGAATTGCTTTCAGGCAAAAAAGATCTGATACAATTCTGATAAAATAAGCACCAAACAGAAATAACCCGGCACCGTATACATGTGGTGTTCGAGGCGCACATACAATACAGACTGCCGACAGTTAAGTTCCATTTAGCACGTGTGGAGATGAGAACGAGTCAAATTACAGAAAAGCTTATTTCGAAAGTGAAAGTATAACGCGCACGCATTTAAAAGCTATTTAGCCCCCCCGCCGCCGACCCCCCACGGTGACACCGGGATTACCGGTGTTGTCGCACGTCGATTAACAAGTGGGAAATTTTCCTCACCGCGCAACCCTACAGTACAAGTACTCCACAGCAACTCTAGGGGTCGCCGTTTGACAAAAACGGAATTCCTGCATAGTGCACCTTTAAAAAAGGAAATAAGTGAGTAAAAGCTCACAATAGATTACAGATTTGAAAAACTGAAAAACAGAACCATGGTATGACCATTAGGGATGCACCGATGTATCGGCCGATTGTTTAAAAACTGCAGAAGGGGGTGGAAAAACGTGTCTGACTGTTACTCATACTGTACTGTGTGTGAGGAAAATGTTTCTTGTGTTGAATTTAGGATTGTTAAGATTAACGCGACAATAACACATTAACGGTTTAAAAAAAATAGTGGCGTTAGTGGTTGTTCTCACACACAACGGTGTTGAAACATCTTATAAAAGTGATTTTTTTTATAAAAGTGAAAGTCACATGCCACTAATAAAGCCTGTTCTGTTAGCAGACGTGCTGATCCGGCACAAATAGCAGGCTAAAACACATGCACAGGCAGAACCACATTTACAGCTTCATTAGTCTGTGGTGAGACACTTAAAGGTATAGTTCACCCAAAATTGTATATTCTGTCATCATTTACAGATAATTTACAAGTTGTTCCAAAACTGTATGAATTTCGTTCTTCTACTGAACACTAAAGAAGATATTTTAAAGAATGTCCGTAACCAAACAGTGGATGGGCCCCATTGACTTCCATAGTATTCCATACTATGGAAGTCAATGGGACCCATCAACTGTTTGGTTACCCATATTCTTCATAATATATTCTTTAGTGTTCAGCAGAAAAAAAAAACATTCATTTCGGTTTGGAACAACTTGAGGTTGAGTAAATGATGACAGAATTACAATTTTTGGGTGAGCTATTCTTTTAAACACGCTATACCCCAAACACGCACCAGGGTACTAACATGCAATGTGCCTGAGTCAGACTGGGAGGGTTTATGCTACTAACAAACACTGGCCAGCGATCTAACAAAACAGCACATTGTGACCGCCAATCTTTGTCTGTGTGCACACACATAAGCACATCCTAAATTGATGTCTAGGGCAAACACATGACAGGAATCCTATAAGCTGTAAATCGATAGTCTCGGTCTTGCTTTAATTACACATTCTCTGGCTCTAAACGGGTCTCTACAGATATGGCCCACTGGAGGTAATCTTAACAATGAGAGGGGAAATACAGTGGATTATTGCACTGGGGGGACGCTTCTGAACAAGCTGACATTTAAACGACACATATAAAAGAAATTAGAAATCAGAACAGCTGTGGGGAAAAAACGAGGGAAATTAGCAAAGGAAATAGCAAAGTGCCCTATGGATGTGCTCAATAATTCATGACTATATATTGCTTCAAGAGGGCAAAAACACTATTTAATATATTCTTACAAGCAAATAAAGGAGATCTGAATGCAAATCTCTATGGTTTTCCAAAATAATGTTTTTTTTTCTTAATTTTTTTAAATATGAGAGAACAAAAACTTGGATTTAAAGAAACAAAAAAATATTTGGATCTAATGGGAAACATTTAACAATCAAGTTTTCATAATTCATGTCGACTTGTTAAATTTGTTTACAAACTGAAGAAGCCGTTTTTGAAGAAGATTTTTTGATTGTGATGTAGCAGCACTTCAAGCCACATGCATGAAAAACAAATCAATCTTTCCTTTGTTGCAATCAAGAGATTCATACTACACTCCCATGAATCAATAATGTGGCAGGCCAGTTTTAAAAGTAAAATGGCATCACTTCAAAAGTTTTGGCACTCAACTTCGCTTTATAACCTGGATGGTTTGTAGGCAGTGTCACTGTCACTTCTGGCTTTATGTTCAGGTCAAGCGCTGCGGTTCACTCTTTGATGTCCAGTGTGCATCAAAGCATTTTATGAACCGAGCCAGACATTCCCAGCTTTTGAAATCACAGCAAATGAACCCTGTTGTCTTGTGCCAGAGGGCATGTACATAGGATTCCTAATTTGGAGCATCGCCAATGGATTCAGATTTACAGTGAGCAGATCCACGGTTGTAGACAGTGGAGCAAGAGATTGGTAAAGCAGAGATTTCCCCATTTCATGATTTGCCCAAGAATTAATTAGAAATAAATTATAAATATTTCTTTTTAGAGCCACGATTGTAATACTCTTCAAGGACACTACACATAAAAATGGAGGAGAAAGTATTTTCACATTTAAAAAAAAAATTACACCCTTCACTTTAACATGCTTAGTTAATTATAACATTAAAACAAGGTTTCGTGACTCACATGACAAGAGTGTGTGGACTCATCAACAATAAAATTACACACAATTATATATAGTCACATTTTATATATGTATCTTAATAAAGGTAAATCTAAGTTTCCATCTGTGTGACTCAACACGCAAAAAAAAGCTGAGCTAATGAAAGGGGCTGCCTCTTTAATAGCGCTAATTTTCTCCGTGTGTTATGGAACATTTATCAGCCTGGGTCGCTCAGGTGAGCCATCCAGCTTGAAGGATCTTCTGCAACACTGATACTGACGTACACTATAAATGAAGATAGCGGCTGCTTAAAGGCTGATCGCTTTAATTCGACCTGCAACACAATGCTGGTTTTTCACAGACAAGAATGAAGAATGAGAAAGAGAAAAGGATAGACAAGAAGGAGAGTGGAAGTATGAGCACATTATTCTTGTCTTCACTTTTCAGTCTTTAAAAAAAAAGTGATGTTGTTTGGAATAATATTAAGTGTGTGTGTGTGTGTGTGTGTGTGTATGCATGTGTGTGTGTGTGTGTGTATGTATATTAAATACACAATATTAAACTTATATTAAATAATACATATAGATTTTTACAACATTGTGTAATGTTGGCTTTGGAGAACTGCCCTCTGACAAATAATTTCACCCAGAAAATTTGATTCACATTTTTCTTATTTCGAGCCTACAAATGATCCATGTTATGTAAAACAGCTTAAATGTGCCTAGAAGCATTAGTGTACAAAAATGGAATTAATGTATGGATACAATGAATGCAGCCACTATAGAGATTATTACAGATATCATGTTATCTTTTTCTTTGTTTGCATTATACATTATTCGTGTCACAACATATTCATATTTACAAATTTTTATATTTATATACATACACATATATATATATATATATATATATATATAGGAAATAAATATGTGAATAATAATTGTTATATATATATATATATATATATATATATATATATATATATATATATATATATATATACACACACACACATATATAAATATATATAAAATGTGAAAAAATAAATCAATAATGAAGCAAAAGTTAGCCTAAACTATGAGTCAATTCTATTGGATTCTGCCATTCAGAATAGTTCACCCAAAAATTGTAGTGAAGTCATATTTCCTCACCCTGGTGTTGTTCTAATGCTGTATGCCCTTTTTCTTTTTTGGACCACACTTTTTTGTTTGTTTGTTTTTTTACGTCCCACTCGCACTCGTCAATAAAATGGCAGTCAAAAGCAACTAGCATTAAGCTTTTTAAAAAAGACAAAAAAAAGTATCACAGATCTGTGAAAGGATTGTGATGATTAAATAACAAATACTTAATTCGAATTGCATTTTGAGGTCATATTTTCCTCTTTTTTTTTTAAATCTTGTTCTGTATGATGTGAGAATGAGTGAATATTGGTATTTTGCTCATATCCATTCCAAATTCCTATTATTAGTATAATTTTACAAGCGCTCACAATGTAATTTTGTGCCCAAATATGATGCCGTTTATGGGAATGGGAACATGCTGGTATTTGATCCTATAGAAAAAAAACTCCAATGCAACAACTCATCTGAGATCCAAAGAGAGTCAGATTATTCATCCAACAATGAAATTACATCAGCACCAGCACCATCATTATTTCAGAACACCTAGCAGTTTTATAATGTGAAATGTTTTCAGATATCAAATAATTGCATATCATACTATACACCGATCTATTTCCTACAAAGATTTTCAAAGAAATCTAGCCACATACATCATTCTGACTCAACACCATAGTGCTGATTCAATGGAAACCCAGTGCAATACAGTCATTAAGACCTAAAGAGACTTGAAATGGTGATCTGGACCTATAGGCTGAAGGCACTGATGGAGGATCAATAGGGAACTGGTGAGATCAAAGGTCACTAATTATGGGTAAAAATGAAATTGATGGAATCACACAAAGGATGTTCAGAGAGCATTTTTACTAAGGCAGATGTTTAAGACTGATCTTTTTCTGCAGATTGTGTTTGTGTCCAGTGGGGCACAATTAAACACGCCATCCATCCATCATGTTGATCACAGGAGTGATTGGAGGAGTCCAACAGGCAAATACTGCAAATGTTTATTCTTTTGAGATTACATGGGAAGTTGACAGCTTCCTGTTCCTTCTGACCTCTGTTGGCTTAAACAAAAGCAATGCTGATTAGTTCGAAGAGCTATCCTAATATGTAATTGCATCTTTGTTTTAGACAAAGTGAATTTCTAAATTGATTGCTGAATTGGTTTATTCCTCTACATTAGAAGCCTATTCAAATTGGCATGTTTCCTGACACATTTTTGAGTCAAGTGGATTTTGAATTCAGCGTACAAAAAAATAACATAATTTGTGACTTTGAAAAATAAGTTGCATTAACATTGTGTATTAAAAAAAAGTTGTTAATCTAAAATGGCAGTAACCACACATTCACATTTGTCTAAATTTGCTAAGTCCAATAGCCACACTAAAAATAAACAAATAAATAAAAATGTATATATAATTATAAATAAGTTACAAAAGTATAAAAAACAATTATAGTTTTTGTTTTTACATACATATATAACTTACATACATATTAACATACATATTAAAAAGTGCTGATTCTGGCCCATGTTTCTTGATTCTGGGCAGTGCTTCCTGATCCCATCCTCATCTTTTCTGACCATTTCCTGTCCTCACTATACTATCAATAAATAATAATAATAATAAAAACTTGGCTCAACAGCTTCAACTTTTGTAGTCAGCAGTTGATTCCTGGTGCTTGAGCTCAGTTTGATAGTGAGAAAAATCAGCACTGATGGGCGCTAAATTAAAATGCCAGCACAAACCGCGTGACTAAGAAGCAATCGGGCTGCGCTGATGCCTCCGCTGTGGCAGCCGGGAATGGAGCGCGTGGCCGGGAGACTAGGGCTTGCTCTTAGGCAGCAGCAGTGTTCCTGGAGTGTGGCCACATGGGAAATTACTTCAGGGAAACGCTGCCTGAAGCATGAAATTGAACCCATCCGGTGCATCTGACTGGATCCCTCCATAATATTTAAAATAATTATGTAGGAAAACTCCAGAGCAAGGTTATAATAGGCCCAGGTCTTTGTTTCCTGGCTAAACTTGTCAGTTGTCACCTATCAATATAAAAGCAACACTGATAGAGTCTTGCGAATTGACAATGGAAACCTACACAAAGACATTTTTATGCATAACAAATTAAATAACACTTATATATAGTGAGTTCATTCTAAGTATTTAAAACACACTGAAGAATTTGCTGATGCATATTGAGACTGATGAATAATGTGAAATTTGTTGTTACATTTCTTAGGGTAATCTGAAAAGCTAAAGGTAATGCACTCTGTCATTTCATAAAGAGGTCTGTGATTAAACCAATTCAATCATTAAGAACGAGTAAAATTCCATGTCATGCTGGAACATCTATATACGTGGATGAGAAGAAAACCTTATGCAGAAGATGCTAATTCTTTCAGTTTTAATATTCTGGAGCACTATATTGTACATTATATTGAACAAATATTTTGAAGAGTACTAGTCTAATTTTGCATTTGTTAGGTGGCCGTGTGTAAGAGAAAATATCATTGTGTTATAAAAACGTTATATTGACGATGTCTTTTTGCTATGGAATGGTACTGTGTCTGAGTTATTAGATTTTCACAAACTGGTTAATAATTACTGCAGTGCACTGAAATTCCCCATTGAATTCCATCAAGAGAAAATGAACTTTTTAAGTCTTCATTATTAAGTCTGTAACTGGTCTTGAGACAAGCTTGTATCGAAAACCTACTGATCACACAACACATTGCATGGCACATCTTACCATCCTGAGTCATTAAAACGTTCTGTATACATCGTATTTGTAGTAAAGAGGATCATTTTTTTAATATCAAGCATCTATTTTATCAGACCGATTTAGAGCAAGAGCATATAAGGATGAATGGATTCAGTCTGCTGAGAATCGCTTTTCGAACATGTCTCAACATGAGTGTCTTGTAAAAAAAAAAAAAAAAGACCTTTGAACATCGAGTAATTTGTTATATTCAATACTCTCCGTTGGCAAGGGACATAGAAGGCGTTTTACTTGAACATTGGCATAAAGTGGATAGTGACCCTAATCTCAAGAAATGTTTTGAAAAGCCACCACGTGTAGTATACAAGAGACCACCTAACCCTCGTAATATTCTGGTCCGAGCTGATGTTACTCCTCCTTTACATTTTTTAGACAAGGTGCCCTTTGGTAATTACAGATGTGGTAATTGCCAACAATGTAATTTCAATTACAAAACTAAAACATTCAAACACACTGGAAAAAACATTTATATAAGAGGCACAATTTCGTGCAAAACGGCTAATGTAATCTACATGTTGCGTTGCCTTTGCAGCCTTTGCTATGTGGGTAAAACTAGTAGATGTTTGAAAACCCGCATTACAGAACATCGTTGCGCTATCAGAAATCAAGATTTTAAAAGTCCGGTTGCTCAGCATTTTGCTACTTTTAGACATTCTGTTTCTACCATTACTTAGGGATAGGATTGGTGAAGTGTCCACGGCGCGGAGGTGACATCAATAATTTATTTCTAAAACGCGAAAACTTCTGGATTTACACATTAGATACTATGGCACCGAGGAGATTAAATGAAGAATTTGATATTCGTCAGTTTCTTTAAGATTTGCTCTTGATTCCGTTTTTTTTTGTCTATGCAGGTTTCACTATATACATTTATATTAATTTTGTTTAATTTGACTTTCACATTTAGTATGTATTATTCTTCCTTTGGTCTTTTGGGTGATATTGGTATTATTTGTATTACTTACACCTGTAAGTATAAAGGCGTGGTGTGTTTAACTTTTAATTGTCTGACGAAGAGCCTACGTGCTCAAAACGTTATCTGTGTGTGTGTCTATTTAAATTTTCCCATTTATGGAGCCAAGGTGTGCCGACTTTTTTTCTTTTTAAATTTTTTTTTTGTTGAGCACCCAAATTGAGCAACATAGTGTTTTACTGTGGATGCGCGTGCTTTTGGATCTGATTAAACCCTTAAATGCATACCTCGGGTCTTTAGTGAGTCGGGACGTCATTCAATACCCTCCTTATTCATTTTTTAAAGTTAGAAATCAAACCTCTTAGTTTTCTTCAATCAATTCATTATAAACATTATAACAAGAAAACGATTAAAATTCTATTAATATCTTTTGGGAATTTTGTTTTATAGGATCGCAAACAGAACAGAGGTGTGTAACAGTGCAAGTATATTTGTTCTGCACAACAATAATTGAATCTTTGATGCTTGAATAAGTGCAATTCACCTTTATTCCACAAGGTGACAATGTTTAGTACACAATGGTGAAGTGACATTTCGCTCAGTTACCGCAGACAGAAAACAAAAGAATAGGAAGTATCATCAGCGAAACTTGAAATGGGTCAGTGATTTAATGCAGAGCAAGTACTGAATGCAATCAAATATTAGTGTCACTGTCAATTAATGGTGGATCTGGTGAAGAAACTGTCAGCGATCAAAATATTGATTTTGATGTTGAAAATGATAGTTTAGACTTAGAGAATACGTTTGAGACCGCGAATATAAGCCAGATGCGGAATGTACTGGGAAATGAGCTCTGACGAGGACAGTGATGATGGTATAAAACATCTGCTCAAACTACACCCTTCCGAGCTCCAAAAGGTAACAAAATATGCTTTATTTTATTTTTCTGTAATTGTTACTTTAATATCAAAAGAGTTTTTATATGCGGGGAATTCTCTGAAATTAGTCCAAGATCCTCCCAGCCGTGATTAAAGCATATTGAAAGGCATTGTCTGGAGCCTGTCTGGTTACTGCTGCGCAAACACTAAAGATCGTTGTCCGACTCAAAGCAAGATGTCACCAGTAGATGCGCTAGAGTTCTTAAGTGTCGAGTAGGAGACACTACGCTTAGGTTAATTTAAGTCAGGTGCATAGGTGTACCGGTATTTTTACTGCACAAGCAAAAATAGTCTTTTGTAGTTTCTCTTTCTTGACTTGCACACAATGCATTTCCAACTCTTTTTTTCCCCAAAAACATCTGATGCAACATCCACGTAATTTTCCTTAGTTTAAATCCAACTGCATTTGGAGGAGAAAAAAAACACCAACCAATTTCTAAGGAAGAATGAATCCAATCAGACTCATGATCTGTTAGTTTGAGATCAGTTCTGGAGATAGACACGTTTAACATAGCAACACAAAGGTTAGAAGTTAATTTCAAATTAGTCAACATAGAATGTGAGACTGGTGGAGGAGAGGAGGTTACATCACATTCACAGCGACACATGATTACATCTTTGAGTGTAACCAAAATATAATAATATTGCAATCATCTGACCTTGATTGAGGAGATTGTGACAGAAGCAGAGGTCTTGCAAGCATGTTGAATGTTTTCTATACTATACTTGTACAAAAAAAAAAAAAAGTTTTTATATATATATATATATATATATAAAATGTATATATATAAAATGTATATATGTATATATATATATATATATATATATATATATATTAGGGCTGTAACGATACGCGATATAAAATCGAAATCGCGATACTCAGGTCCACGATCCTGTATCGCGATGTGAGAAGGCAGAATCGCGATCACACCCCTTCCAACTCCCAGAGTTATCCTTCCTGTCCAGAACCAGGGCTCGAATTTCGGCGCGGGTATTGCGCATAATTCTAATCATTCCCGCAGGTCTCCCATTTATAATGCGGGAAATTCCGCATTATAATAAAATCAAATCATTCTTTTAACAACTATCTGCCAGACGCAATTTCACAAACAGCGTGAGTGGTCAGCGGTGCCGCGCGCGTCTTCTATCTCTTCTCTCATAATGTGTTGTGCAAGGCAGGCGCTGCATGCGGCGATAATACACACTCGCCTTTTGGAGTCGGGACCATAGACTGTAAAAGTCTTTTTAAGTCTTACCAGTTTAAACATTCAAGCAATTTTACACTAATCAGTGCTCGCGCGCTCTCTGAGAGATTATTTTCTATGCGCACATTCATAGAAAATCCGCCTCAAAAACAGCTGGCCAGTAACTATTTTTCGCAGATTATATTGCTTTAACACGCAAAATTGTCAATTTCGGTCTTTGTGAGTAGGCTATACTCTAAACATAGTCGGTTTTGTCTTTAATAGGCATAAAACGCATGCCAGTATAATGAACACAGGATCCGTGCACTAGCTCTTAAAGTGACGGAAGCCATATGTGTCTGTCATTAATTTTGTTGTCAAAAAAACAAAAGACGGCTTTAAGTTAAAGGAATCAGGATTAATAGCCTATGCATTTAATTTATTCAGGACTAAAATACTACCCAGTGTTATTTTCCATTTGATTACTTTATTCAGTTTCTGTATGTGAATACTAGTGTTAGACCTATTCAAAAACTTTTCTCTTTAATTGTCTTTATTTGTATCTTTATTCTATTGTATTTATTTGGCTACTTTTTTCAATTTAATTAAACAATTTAAATCAAGCTTCCTTGTGATGTGTAAATTCTTAACAACAATATTACCCCATTGTAAAAATGCAATGAGTGTAAACATTTAGGCAAGATAAATGTAATAATTTTGTATGGAAAAAATTTTCTTCTCTCAAAATCTCTTTTTTTCACCACAAGCCCCGCCCCCTCAAGCCCCGCCCCCGTGATAGAATCGCGATACGAATCGAATCGTGGGTCAAAAATCGTGATACGAATCGAATCGTAGGTTTGGTGTATCGTTACAGCCCTAATATATATATATATATATATATATATATATATATATATTAAAATGAATGCTGGTCTTTTGAACTGTCAGTTCATCAAAGAATCCTGAAAAAAGTATCAGTTTCAACAAACAAAATTAAGCTTAAGCTTGAGTTTCTTGAGCTCCAAATCAGCATAGAATGATTTCTGAAGGATCAGGTGGCACAGAGTAACGACTGCTGAAAAAACAGTAGCATTTAAAAGTATTTATAAAAAACAAACAAACAAAAAAAACCTTTAAACATGTTGCAAGCACCACTAATTAAGCTCCTTATAATTCAGTATGACAACGTTTCTTGTCTAGGTCTGTATAAAGTAGTTTGACCAGAGATCCTATGCAAATCCGTCCCGCAACAGCTGAAGGGGCCATGTAATAACCCTTTATCCAACCCCAATTTTCTCTCTCTCACACACAAACACACACACACACAATGTGCCTTTGGAATACACGTAAACACACACTTCGTCAAGCTGATTAATAACCACCCAATCAAGGCAAGGTACCAATCTAATTTTTCATAATCATGCCAGCATATGATCCCAGATTCATTTCTGTACAAGCACCTGAGTCATGTCCACATGCTCCTGTTTATTATGTTTTAATGCAACCATAATGACTGCCCTGCTGTTCCCATTGATCAAGATATGCCATAATGAGAAACCACAGAGCCTGGGTCGGTTTTTAATATTACTTACTTAATATTACCAGGTTGAGCACAACATGATAGTCTGCTGTAATGGTATGATAGTACTTATACTCTGCATTACCAGAAGGAGACTAATGTTGAGGAATTTAGACCTATTTTAGGCACAAAGAGGGGTTTGTGTAAAGAAGCTGTGAAGAACTATGATTCATGTGACTCTGTGTGACTTTGCTCTGATAGAAGGAGAACCTCTGTAGAGGCCACCAAACAAAGCAACGAGCAATTGTGAAAAGCAATCTAACACAGACAAGGGATATTGGGAAATGTGTCTGGATACAGCTGCAAGCTTTGACCTTGGACTAGTGGGAATACATCTATGTATTTGTGTGTATGTCTCAAAGTTATTTTACCTCAATGCATTGGATTAGCATTTATATATTCGTGTAGGCTGATTTGGATGGACATTAACAAGCAAATCAAGCAAAAATAGTTTCGGCAAAAAATAATTTGGTGGTGAAATCCACATCATATTTGAGATAAATGTTACAGAACACACATAATTTCACACATGTCCATCATATGGTGACGGTCTCTGAAGGTGGGAGATTTGAAACTAGCACAACATCCATCCCTTTATGGCACAGTTGTCATTATCATTCCACTTCATTTTTAGATACATCCAGAATATGAACATACCGAAGTAGAGAGGCAGAAGGATTTACCCAATAATAATGATTGTTAGGACAAAATGCAAAAAAATATATAGTAGTATACATTGTTGTTGTTTTTTTTTATTTAAAGTGTAGGTGAATTTAGACATAACATTATAAAGTACAATGGATATTTATTATACATTTAACAGTTATATAAAGTATAGTGTTTGTAATGATTAACTTTTAAGTGACTGTGAGATGATCCCAAGGTAATATACACGTTAACACTGGGAAATGAGAATTAATTAAATATACAATATCAAATCAATACAAAATCTTTTTTTTAAATCTCTTATATCAATTTGATATTCATTTATTGTGCATACATGATCATCTTTAAAATAAAACTGTTATTTACTTATTTTAATTCCATTTTGTGAAAAAAAAAAAAGGAATTATAGTCATAGCTAAATTAAGTAGAGATATTCCGATACCCTTTTTCCCTTCCCGATACCGATTCCGATACCTGGACTCAGGGTATCGGCCGATACCGAGTACTGATCCGATACTTGAGTGTGTACAGTATCTATACAGCTGCAATTCATCCTAGCACTGTATTGATAGAGTTATTTGATGGTGTGTTTCAGACTTATCCCTTAATTAAACATGAACAAATACATACAGTGAACTAGAGTATTTTTATTATCTGACATACATTTCACAACAATATATTATTTATCTTTCTTAAGTGAAAAAGAACTTAAAATGCAACCACACATCTAATACTGTAACGTTAAACTGAAAAAGGTATTTTAGTTTTACAATATAACTGCATAAAAAAAAGTGCAACAAATAAATCTAGGAATCTAAAAAATGATATATGAATAATATAAGAAAATACTCTCTTTATAATTTAAAGTCCATAAACGGCATTTCAGTTTTGACCGCGGCTGGTCATCCAGAACAATAAACTCAATACATGTTGTCGGTAATATTTAGGGATGTCCCGATCAGGTTTTTTTGCCCTCGAGTCCGAGTCCGAGTCATTTGATTTTGAGTATCTACCGATACCGAGTCCTGATCCGATACTTATATAATACATCAAAAAAGAATAAAGAAGAGAGAAAAAACAGATCCAGGATGTTCCTTATTTTTTATATAATTAACCTTATTTTAACATTCAAATAACTCTGTTAACAAACAGAGCACTTCTGTGAGGTAGCTTGAACAATAATAAATAACATAAAATCTTCACTTTTGGACTTTAGTGCAACAGAAAATATAGAAAAAGTGTAATATAAAAACAAATAGCACCTCAACTTAAAATACCCGGCAGGGTATATATATATATATATATATATATATATATATATATATATATATATATATATATATATATATATATATATATATATATATATATATATATATATATATACACACACACACATACATTAGGGGTGTAACGGTTCACAAAATTTGCAGTTCAGTTCGATACGATACAGCAAAAAGAAAGAAATGCCAGAGAAATTTCCTATTTATTGAAAGAAAAACTATTTTTCAATAAGTTTGAGTTTTCCTACATCTTGAAACTTTCAGGTTTATAAATGGGGGTGGTAATCTTTGAAGGATGAACAAATAATGTTTTGCTAATCACATTAAAAATAACATTGAAATATATATTTATATAATATTTGAGCTTTGGAGTGCAACATTAAATCCATGTTCATTCACGGCACAATGTTTCTACGGGTTTCCACATCAGCGCTGTTTGATCTGTGGCGAATTCAAATGTTTTCTTCACTGGATCGCAGTGTCGCTTGATCTCGTGCTGCACATATGTTGCTGGTCCGAACTGATAAATGGTCCGTGAAGCACAATATAATAGCGCAGTTTCGTTCCGCTTTCATTACGTTTGCCATTTGATGTTGCGCAACGTTGTGGTGATCGCACCAGCGCGGATTTTGTCTGCAGGAAAAATGGTCCAAGGAATCGTTCGGTTTGCATGCGTACCGAACCGGAAGCCTCGTACCGAAACGGTTCAATAATTATGAATACATGTACCGTTACACCCCTAATTTACATATATCCGAGTCCTGATCGGGAGGTAACGTCCGATTCCGATCGAGTCTGAAACCACGTGATCGGGCCCGATTTCCGATCGCGTGATCGGATCGGGACATCCCTAGTAATATTTATCGCTCGTTGGCTGTGTTTTGAAAACTTTTCTCTTTGTTTGAATGAAGCTTTCAGAGATTGCTGATTCTGGCGCGGCTCATTCTTCTCTGCCCTTGCCTTTGTGTAATCGTGTTCTGCGGGCTGACGCATCTTCAAATGCTTTAAGTTACTCGTGTTGAAGTTGCTAATCTTGTTCCACCCCTCGAAACTGCAGTATGGCATACGAGACATGTCGCCGTTTTACTGGCTGGTTGGTACTGGCAATCTGAAATACTGCTAAATAGCGGACATACTGCTATCGCGCGCGCGTTTTCTTCTTCGCTGCTCTAAACAGTGGTTGCTTGTGGCAACAGCACAGCTTCCCGTGTCGCCACAAGCAACCACTGTTTAGAGCACCGAAGAAGAATTGATCTCCGATTTGCAGCGTTATGCAAAGCTAGCGTGCATAACTAGATATTGTTTAAGAAAATGGTATCGGATCGGTACATGGGTAGAAGTACTCGCCGATACCGATGCCAGCATTTTTATTGGTATCGGCGGCATTTCCGATACTAGTATCGGAATCGGAACAACTCTAGTCATAGGTATTGTTATCCTGAAAAAAAAAAACATATATACAAAGAAGATTATAAAATTCACAAGGGAAGTTCAAGGTAAATGCATTGGATTGTGGGATACAGTATTGAGCACAGTTTACACTGTTGCAAACTGAACATCTTGGCAATGTGGTAGGTCATTCTGATATTCTATGCATACAGAAAATGAACATACTGTGCAGAGTGAGCATACTATATGTCATTGTAGTATACATTTCCAAACATAGCCTACGTCTCCCTCCTCCCTTCCTGGCCAGGATACTGTAGCCAGAGGAAAAAAACAGCCAAATCACAGTAGATCTGATCTTGTGATCATTGAACTCGAAGCTCCACTATACTTCGGATATTGCAAAAGAAAGAAAAGTGAGCCAGAAACTGCCCCTGACGCAGTAATGAAGTAACAACTGAATCAGAGCACAAAGAATGGGTAAAAATGCTCATGATCTGAGTGGACAATACAAATTACTAGTACACAAGTGAGGAGTATGCCGAGGAGAGTGGGCATTATTGCTGCCAATTAGCAGCTGGAGCCTAATTCAGCCAAAGGCAAAATCACATCACATGGCCAGAGAGAAAGGTTCAGTCCACAGCTTAAAATAACAATTACTGAGATTGCCAAACAGCCACAGGCGATCCTTGGTAGAAAAACAAACTAAAAAGAACTGGATGCATGCAAATAAAAGTCAAAACTCCACTAGCATTATTTTGGTTTATGTGCATGACAAATAGGTTTACAACAACAAAGAAGACTGTTTAAATATAAGGATATATGCAGTAGAGATGCACCGATTGATCGGCTGGTAACCGGAATCGGCCGATTTTCACGTGATCGGCCATGATCGGCGCCCGGCGGTCAGTCTGACATAATCCGATTTTATGCCGGTCAAATGCACTCGGGCGCCGCATGATTAACAACGCGCAACATCAGTATCACACGTGCACACGGAACGCGCACATGTAGGAAACCTCATGAATTACGGCCGTTTCACACCGCAAGGTGCAGTGCGTTTTTTTTTTTTCTTCGGCGTGCATGTTAATCAATGAGTGCATTCACACCGGGAGCCGGAGCAGCGCGTGAGCGTCGAGCAGGACCGTCGCATGAGCAACAGTGAAGCGCGGGTTTCGGCGCGGAATCTATTTTTGCTGCGCTCAATTTAAGTGAAAGCACACTTTTGATGGAGAAAATAAATATGATTTCAACCAAAAAGTGCCCAAAATGCAAAGAAGTTGCATGTCTGGTGTGTTTTAACAAGAACTGAAGTAGGCTAGGCTATGTCAGAAAGAAAATGAAGATTCAAAAATATTTATAGAAAATTTACCCATTTAAACTTTTTATTATTTCCCAATCGTTTCCCTGCACATGCTTCACTTGTCCTGTTTAGCTTGGCTGGACATGTGTCAGATGAGAGAAGAACTGTTTGAGAAATATAACTTGCCATTGATATACAACAAGTGATTGCAATAGGCCTGTGTGTGTGTGTGTGTGTGAGAGAGAAATATCTTTATACTGCAAGGCTATATTTGTAAAATTTTTATTTGTTATTTATATATTATTTTATTGCCATTACCTGTTTTCATACAGAAGTTTAGTTTGCTAAATATATAAACATTTTTTAATTGGATATTGGATGTGAAAAGGAAATGGTTCTTCCATAACACTGCACTTTAGATGTGTGTGAATTTCCCACACCAGGAGTCATTTATATAGTTCTATTTTATAGCGATTATCTGTTAAAAAAATGTTCTATGCAAAATGTTATATTAAAGAGAAGATAGAAAATAAATATTTGTGTGTGCTGTAAAGTGGTTTGAAAAAATAAAATCGGAATCGACTAAAATCGGTATCGGCAGGTCAAACTCAAGGAAAAATCGGAATCGGGATTGGCCAAGAAAATTGTAATCGGTGCATCTCTAATATGCAGTAATCTGAGTATTTGCACCTGCTTTTGAAAGTAGAAGCCTAAGGCCCGATTCACATATCGCGTCTTTTGCGCGCTCAAGTTCATTATTTCAAATGTAGGCGTGCGGTATGCGCGCTCATAATGGAAGCGACGCGGTCGCGGTGCGACGCGCTCGTTTTTTCCAAGCGCGTCCGTGCCGCATCGAGATAAAAACATCTCAACTTTTCAGAATGCCGCAAGCGCACCATAAGCGCACAGTGGGTCACGTGACAAGAACCAACTGGAGCGCAACCGCCCTAGCGCTTTGGAAAAAGGAGAATGCGGCGCGCCCAGCGTTTTCTACGCGTTTTTAGGCGGTATATGTGAATCCGGCCTAAAGGGGGAATTTCAAATGATGTTAATCAATCCTATTTTAAATAAATGAGCAAATATGCAAGCAGAAGAATTATTTGCCAACAAACACTGCTATAAGCCTGACTTTTCCTGTTACTTTATCAAGAAAACATTTTGATTTAAAATAAAGTGCTCTTATTAAAGAGCAACTCGCTGCTCTTTATTTATTTGTTTGAAATCACTGACTATTTACTTGAATAATTACTTGAAAACCCTTGACGTAATGCTTGCTAAATGAAGAAATAATTCAAGGCTACTAACTGTTAACACTGCTCTAATGTATTAGTTCATGTTTATATTTCCACTACAATTTCAAAAGTTTGGTGAGGTAATAATTTAATGTTTTAAAAAAAAGAAAATTAATTTTCAGCATCATAACTTCAGTCTTCAGTGTCACATGATCCTTCAGAAATCATTCTAATATTATGATATGGTGCATAAGAAACATTTTTTATTATTATTAATGTTCAAAACACAACGCAAAGAACATTTAAAAGAACAGCATTTATTTGACATTTTTTACTTAAAAATTTGATCAATTTAATGATTTTTTACTGAATAAAAGTATTAATTTCTTTAATAAAAATATCATACTGACCTTTTCTATGTACTTTAGTACTTATTTAATTTAGTACTTACTTAAAGTTTCTATGGCACTGAACTTATTATAGAGGTATGGTGATGCACACTTACAAATTAAATTCCCCTATAGGTTTACATGTTTATTAGAATGAAAAATAACCAGAATCAACATTATAAAAACTCATGCACAAACACTCACTGTACTCACTGCAGGTGGAGTCTGCTTCATCCGAACCATCTGGACACTCTGGTTCTCCATCACACCTCCATCGAGCCGGGACACACTGCCCATTCTTACAAGCAAAGTCTGTCGTAGCACATGTCTTTTTTGCTGTTCAAGAAAAGAGAGGAAGGTAAGTACAGGGGCATATACATTAACACAAGAGGTTTTGGTGCAAACCAAATTTAAAGTTTAGTTCAGATGTACCTGCTTTTTCACATGTCAAGCTTAAGCGGAAGATGGAATTACTTCAACAACAATGAAACAAACCTCCACGCTACTAAATCTAGTCTGCAGGAGACGGCAAGAAAATTGGATCACTTGAGAAACAATGGTAGATTCGCACTTGAAAACAACTGTTCTGGTTCAGAAATAAAGTCTTGAGCAGTAAAAGACTCATGCTTTAGAGTCAAACAACAAACAGCAAGCACTATGAGGCTAAGTGCACTGTGTGTCTCTGTCATTTCTTCCTGTCGTGTTTATAGTTTAATTGGGAAGAGAGTTTGAATGAATTGAACACAGAGCTCCATTGGGAGCAATTACAAACACCCAGGTACACATCACTGTGAATTTATGAACCTTACTTTCGTTTTTGTATGCGTGAGGATAAAGACTGCTTTGCTTTAAGTCCAGTAAATTTGTAGCAGGGGTAAAGGAGCCTGAAGGGAGAGCAATTGATGATGTTGTCAGCTCTCTGGGAGGGAGACCAATAAGAGCTTTTTCAGTCAGAGAGGATGTGATTTAAGACAGTGATTTAACACATGTTCGGCTTTTATCACGTGCATCAATTGAACACATGTAAACGCCTGGTCTGGGTGTACTATTCTTGTATGCCAAATATTAGTTCTGTTTTTTTCCTTGCAATCAATATGCCTACAGTAAATCAATAAGCTGGACCATCATACTCGCATGCTATGGAGGTTACAGACATACAGAATGGAGCCAAACTATGAAAAATATTATTTGTGCTATCAGATAAAAAGGAGATATGAAAGTTATTTAATAGGCTGAGCAAGTTATTTCCTCCTGATAAAAATGTGAAAAATGTGCACCAAATCGACTGTGCACAATAGGGCCAAGAAAGGGCATTAGCAACATTAATATGGTCAATTACAGTACATTGACTTTTCAAATGTTAACAGACAAACACATATACAAAAAAGTCGAATAGTATACTTGCATACAAATCTAATATAAAACAGTTTTGTTATTGTTTAATTGAAAAAAAAAAGTTGATTGAAAAAAAAGAACTGTAAATATTAGATGAAGTACTAAAATTAATAAAACTAAAAATTTTGGCTCAATAAAATTCACACAAAAATGACTAAAGCACACAAAATTACTCAAATTAAAATGGAAAATAAAAAAAATATAAATAAAAGCTAATTCAATATATTTATAAATACCATAATAGTATATAAATACTAAAAAACCACAGATAAAAAAAAATATAGGGACCCTTCAAAAGTCAAATAGATAAAAGGGCGAAAATCATGAAACCAACCAAAAGAGGGCAGAAACTGGTCCAACAGTCACTGAGTTGCAACAGATCCGAAAGAAAGAGATATTCTGTGAAATTCTTCTCTGCAACAGTGATCAAATCCCAGGCCCTTGCCTCCCATCAGAACAAGAGGATTTCATCTAAGTCTCCCCTATCTCCCCAGCCAAGCTACCTTACACTGAAACAAGCATAGAGATTTACCAACTCACACATCATGGGCCATGTTCCCCAGCCCCTTATCTTCCTCTGGAACCAGAGCCACTATGTTATGGGTTGAACACCTCTGAAGACTACAGAGAGAGGTGGTTAGTGAGCCATGAGCAGCACTTAATTACCAAAGATCCTTCACTAGCCTTATCTCAAGGACAAAGCTTGACCTTGTCACACCTTTCATTCCTTTCAAGCTGAACATAATATTAATTTTCTTGAAAAGAGAGGTGTGTAATTTTGTTCAATGGTAAAGTAAGCCAGTCGTAGGTTGACTCCACAAAATACTATGGAAATTTTGGCTGATACCAATAACTATAATTCACAATGTTCTGGATTCTGTTTTAAAGGTTTAATTAAAATAAGTTTTATTTGAAAAGTTTATTTTGAAACTTGAGGTTTACGGTTTAAATTAAAACATGTATGAAAGTGTGATATTCATAAAAAAATCATGTTTTAATAAACTGTATTATTATTACTTTGAGAAGTACTGTACAATAGTAACAATTTTCATAATTTCATCAAGGTAAACCAAACCAAATATTTAATATCAACAGGTCACTAGTCCACAATTTGAACAAGTGTACGTTGCTTTGGGTCAAGAAAACTGGCGAGCTCAAGTGTTGGTTTTACTAATTTTCCTGCAGGACTGTCAACGCAGGCAGGCAGCATCAACATCAAGCACCCACTCATGGGAAAAGCTGATTCAAAGATGGTATGTATTACAAGCAGAAAATACTTCATTATGCAGATACTCACACTAGGCACACATACATAATCAAAGACTGAATGTGCATTCCCATGATTTACAACAAAAAAAAAGCACACAGAGATGTGCAAACAACGAGAGCACACGCTCTGACATAAAACAATCATCACGCATCACATATATACACATCAGGCCTGCCACTGTGCAAATGTTATTTTTCTCTATTTTCCCGCTGACGCTTTAATACACACTCGATTCCAGGAAGTCCCTCTGCGTATTAGTGTGTAGAAACAAGCAAGAGATGCGTGTGTGAGTTTACTGCGCAAGCAAGCAAAGCCATGACATTCCCAAGGTCCCATGCTCGAGAGACCACACTGATTACTGACGAATTGCTGATCTGTGATGGCTAGCTGTAGGTGACCTCTTTGTGTCCGCTGCAAGCACTTCACAGAGTGAGCAGTCTGCACAGGGACACAACTGCAGCTCAAGGTCAGTGTCCTTCAATTTTCACAAACCATTTCCTCCAAGACTTCACAGAGAACGTTAGGCTACAGTCTAAACACACTTGACACCTTTGGTTTCCCGATAACTGACGAATTACAAACGCAATTTAAAAAAGCAATGGAGCGGATGGGAAATTGTCATTCAATTGCTTCAAATGGTCTAAAGAGCTACTTAAACACTATGAGCAATGCACTTTATTGCTTTATTTGCGTACTTTGAGGTAACAAAACGAAGCCTGAAGGTGGTTAACACAGTTTTCTGAACAGTTTTCTGAAGCGGTAGACATTTATAAGGTTCTAGTTGCTCTCTGCTGGTCTAATGCTTGTTAATTTTCATGTAAAAATCCATAGTCTAAGCAGCTGTAAGAAATAAATCAGTTATCAGTTATCAGGTCTGTAGAATGCTGTTTGGAAAGGTGCTGTGATTGACTGGCTGTGGTTTATGTGGTTCCGAGTACTCGTTTGAGATAAGAGAGCCCACCTATTATAGGATCAGGCAATCGCAGTGTCATCTTGAGCAGGGCTATAAACATGGACAGGTCATAATCGTAAATGGAGTCTGTGAAGAAAGGTGCCTCAGTGGGTCACCTTTTTCTGGTGGGTTCCATTTCTTTCTTTTCTTGTCTGTATCAGTCCATCTCTCGTAACAGATGAAATCTTGTAACATCAAGCACAACGGCATGAAGGCTGAGCAATATATTTAATATTTGAAATATATTTGTGATGATTTTGTTTGCAATATAAAAAGCTCTGGCCGTTAAGTCAGAGCTTTACACAAGTCTATATATAAGCTTTACGTTAAGGCCATGTTTACACGGAAACGATCTGAAGAGAAAACGCAAAAGTGGCGTTTCGTTTTCACTTTTTATTCTGCGTTTAGACGAGCGTTATGGGGGGGAAATCTGCGTGCATATGGAGACGCAAAAGTGTTAGAAATGCGATGTAGTATGCACTCCAGGCGGCTAGGTGGCAATGTGAAGCACTGCCACACAACAACAACAAGTCCGTGCGCCTGCGTACAACCTTCCTTCTACTTCTCTCCCTAGTAGATTTGCGTTTTTACCCGTTTAGACGGAAACGCGACGGTGGAGCGTTTTTAAGATTTCCACTTTGGAGGGTGGTTTCACTTTTTTGCGTTTTTAAGCCCCAAAAACGCCGTCGCCGTGTAAACGAAAGGCACATCCGATAAAATATTATTACGTTTTCACCCGGAATCGTTTTCGTGTAAACAGGGCCTAAGTCTGAAAATACTATGCTAGTATGGACTGTATGGCTGTCCATTCTTCTTGATTTGCACACAGACAAAGACAAAAGACAAATATAAACACAACAGTGCACTATTCACTCACCGTAGTTACATTTCCTCCCACTACAGTCTGTATGGTTCTGTAAGATTCACTGCCTGTATTATCACAGTACTGTTTGAGACTCCACTTGTCTCTAATAACCTATACTTATGTAGCACACACAAACTGTGAAAGGTGAAAAGCATTGTGAAGGTCTCTTGCATGCTGAGACCAGTCATATTCATACAGGTGAGCATGTGTAAGAGAGAAAGAGAACAATATAAAGTGACAAGGGAATCTATTGAAACAGTACAGTCAGTGACATAGAAATATGGGAAATAGGGGAGGGAAAACACCACCCCATATGGTACTTTGTAAAGACAGCTAGTTGCATGTAATATTGGTTAGTTCACATGCTGCCAATGAAAACACCAAGGAAAGTGATGGCCACAGACTACATCCTTCATTTTATGTGTTAGGGGTGGGAAACAGTGGAGACCTGGCGATACAATATGATAAGGTATGTCAATTTTGCGGGATTACTTTTGGGAAAAAGTTGTCCTGAATATATTTTTACCCACATACATACAAAAAAAATGCACATCATCATGTGCGCAAGTTAAACTTGACACACTGCTAAATATTTTGCACCATTAAACTTATCTGAAACGGGACTACATATAAACTAAATATTAACAGAAGGCTCTGAACAGGAGTAACGTTTGAAATAAAACAGCAGATTGATTGTATTGCCTCAATAAGCTTATGTTTTACCAGACAAACTTCAATCATTTAGACATATATGATGAAATTGACACTTATACTCATTTACATTTTAAGAGCTAGTACATTATGTGAATAAATAACTCATCAGCCGCTCTTCAACACGAACCAGACCTACTGTAAATAGCACAACTCTGAGTAAATTGCTCCATGTGCATATCAAATAAAAATCATAATAAAAACATTTATGTTTTTGAATCAGTATTTATTGCTCCTGATTCATTTCAAACATACTTTCTGAAAGTTATTTTGATATAAAATACATATTATGTTATTACTTAAGTATTGTATTTCAAACAGAAACTTATTTTTTCTGTTTTGTCTTGTGTTTTAACAACTTCTGCTCACAAATTTGAAGGCTGCTATTGGATCATTGAATGTAAACGTCATATTATAGATGTATACATACTTTACAAAGAGCTTACAACCTACAAGCTACTTAATGCCTTAAGAACAAATAGTGTAACCAAATTTATTGCAGAAACACATACAAACTAGCTAATAGATACTAAGCCCCTAGTTGTACTTTACACTCCTATTTAAGTTTGAACTTACGAACGGCTGGTGCAACCCTACCAAGACTTTTTGCTGCAAGTCAAATGTCTAACGAGACTAGCAATCTAATGTCACAGTGCATTTCATCTTCTTGCATACGGAGTTGTGACCAATCTGTTTTTCCCATAAATATTGAAGGTGAAAAATGTAACTACAATAATTTATTCTTGCCGTTAAAATATTAATACAGTAGGCATGTGCCGGTATCAAATTTTCATGCTGCGATTAATTGATTGAGCTTTTATCACGGTATACGGTATTATCACGATATTTTAATTGCACAAGAGAAACAGATGGATTGGGGGTATCTAAAAAAAACTTGCATCACAATGTGTAATTGTGATTGTCAAAACATTAATTTGATTTTTTAGTGATAACATGTTATAATGTTTACATGGTTACTGAGGCTACTGTTTGTATTATTGCTTAACACAATTTTCATGATTTCAATTAAATTCTTGGATTTAATTTCAATCTTGATTCAATATTGACTCATTTGGATAAATATTAGGTAGGCTACAGTAGATAGCCTGCATTTAAATGTTTCTCAAAAAATATATCTCACATAATGCTGTAAACATACAGAGAGAAATTAAATATAATGCATACAATATAAATATAATAATAATATAAATATAAAAATGTAATATATGCCGTAATTTTCATTATAATAACAATTATATAATGACAAGTACATATATTAAAATATGTAATATAGTGCACATATTTAGCAAAATACTCCTCTCTATAGCTATTTTCTTATAGTCAACTAACATTAAATGGCTTTCCTGAGGTAAATGTAACGTTGTGTGACATAATTGTTCTCCTGCAGTGTTATTGACCTCGGTTGAAAAACACTGATTGATCGAAAGTAGGTACCTTTCGGTGGGTTGTAATGTATCTTTAATAAAAAGTAACAGATGATCGGTTTACTTGATCTGAGGCACGCGATCTGTCACGTCACATTTACAAGCACCCAAAACAGTATTTATTGTCTGAATTTCGTTATAAAACCTGAGAGCTGATATTTTTTCATATCAAAAGTAACCTGCTCTGTCTAGTCTGTCGGTGTCAGTGTCCTCTTTGCTCCGCGATTTTTCTCTGGGTGAGAAAATGGATGTGTGGCGCGAGACCGTGTGAAAGTTTCAATTGCGTGAGTCTCAAGCTGAATGCGTGAGAGTTGGCAGCCATGCGGGGGATAAATAGTCGGCAGCGTTCCTCCTTCCGCCATGCTTCTTCTCCATGTGAGGATTGTTTACATTAGACTAGAGTGCGCACTGCATGCACACAGTGTTTATACATGTGATGTGGGGATTGTTTACATCAAAGTGCGCACGTGTTTTGCGCAGCATACGCATTGTTTTTTTAAGCGGTTGATGGAAAATAAGCTGATTTTTAGAAAAATCTAAATTCGGATCTATTATTTTTCACGGTATTTCGAAGTCCCCGCGATAACAATATCGTGCATATTCATTACCGCGATTTATCGCATTACCGAATACCGGCACATGTCTATAATACAGTATCATGAAGTAAAATATTGCAATACTTTAAAATTGTATAGTTTTTTCCCTCTACCTCTAGTGTTCTCTAGTGTAGTATCTGCAACAGAGGGAGTACAAAGATGAAAAAAGAAAACAGAGAAGCTGGAATAAAATTAGAAATAATAAGCAAACCTGCAAAGGTAACAACAAGATTAAGCCTGAAACCCAGGTGGATTTCAAAGGGCACAATTGAACTCCTTTGAGGAAGTGAGCAGATAAAGCCCTGTGAGCACAGCTTTACACTGAAGCTTCACAGCTCAATACCACACACTAATCTCATCTGCCTTCACTGCTTCTGTATGCAGATTGTGTGAAAGCGCCTTCATCAGACACCTCTCTCGCCTTTTTATTTAACACTTCAAGGAATTTGAGTATCTATGTGAAAGAGGTGCGGAGGGAGGCAGTTTTGACTGCACACGCACCTAAACACTCCTGAGTCAATAAACTCTCACACGTGAAAAGCTTAAATCGAGCATTTTGTCTGAGTTTGTTCTGGAATCGCACAATGCCTTCTTAAAGAGGAAAAAAGATAAATGCAGTGTGAAACTAGGTCCATTTGAAAGACCAAGTGGCACAGGGGCGTCCCACTGAATGGAGCATTGGGGAGTTGGTGGTAAGACATAGTGCTCTTGCTGCTGTCAGCAACTTGGCTAGATATAAAAGTTTTGGTGAAGTGCTGATCCAGAACCAACTTCTTAAATGCAACTAATCCATGCAGAAATATGCAAACCTGGACTTGGGTCCTTACAGCAGCAGTTCAGAATGGCATAGCCATTATATAGCATTAGCCTATATAAGAGAGGAGTAGGGTTGGGAACCAAGAACGGTTTAAAATTCAGAACAGTCCCATTTTTAAAAACATAAATTTCAGTACCAAATGATTTTCCTGACTTTCCGTTCTGTTATTGGCTCTTGGATGTGTATTTTTATGCCAATGCAGACAGAACGTTTAAGTTCCTAAATACAATTTGTGCCACTACTAAATCTACAAACCATTTTATTGAATAAAAACACTTATGAATAAGTCAGTGACATATTTGACAACAAATAAATATATTACTTTACAATTCAAAGATTGGGGTCGGTAAGTGTTAGGGTTTTTAATGTTTTTAATGCAGTAATTACTCCAGTCTTTGGTGTCACATGATCTACTATTCATTTCTTAATTTCTGTTTGCATTTACCTAATTTACAGTTAGGGGCAATTACTGGATTGCATTTATCCTGCATCTGTGCCACATTAAAAGTATGTGTAAACACTTCTGTATTATTTATCTATGATTTGTAATATCAGCTCTACTGAAATGGGAAATGATCATTTGGCAACATACTGTTTAAGACAGTAAATGCAGTAAGAATTGAATGTCTTATTTTCGAACATTTCTTCTTCAAAAGTAACATTAAAGAACCCGAATTGGAAACAGAATCAATCAATTCCTTAAGATTCCAATCCCATCAAGGGATGGAGCACAACCTGAGAGAACAGAGAGAGACCCTTTGATGGGAAATGTAAAGGGATCAAGGGGTGAAGGGAGCATATTAGCCTGTTTTGTTTGTCTTTTTCTCTCGGGCTGTCCTTTTCTTCTCTCCCACACTATTTATCTCCATTGATTTCTGCACTGTTGACGTTTCTCCTCAAATAAATGCATAAAAAGCATTTCAAGCATATCATAGTGACCATTAGTACATAAATATTTACACTGGCCAACGGATTGGTTCCTTTACTCCCGACTCTACTTATTTTTCTCTTACTATCAACCTTTCATTTCCCTCTTTCATCAAACTTTCATATTTTCCTATAATTGAATCACAGGAATTGATCTATGATAAAAGATGGTTTCGGTGGTAACAACGTTATCAATGTCATTCTTAGTTCGACTGCCCGTAGGTACATGGTTGATACAAACACAGAGCATTGTTGTTTGTGCCGTTGAGGCAAGCTGAATATAATCAAACAGATCATGTCAGGGTCTGTCAAAGAAAACCCATATTACAGTTGAGGGCTCTCAGTAATTAGATGGGAAACACAGATGTTTTTGGTGAGAATACATGCGAGGAAACATAGTGGTGGGCAGTATGAGGGGGATATTATAGAGCAACAAAAAATTCTATTGGACCAGAGGTTTCAGGTGTGGTCACAGTGTAATTTTGATGAAATTTCACACCGAACAAAAAAAAGATTTTCAATAGTGTAGAGGTGTATGAGGCACCGGTCCCAGAAATAGAGGTCGCCTATTGATCGGATTTGCCAATTAATATCGGCAAAAAAACAAACGATACAAAACGATATATTTTTTCGAGTTGTGCCCGTTGCTGAAGCTACTAAGAAGGGTCCGCTATCATAATACAGTAATGCCAGGGACACACTTAACGATTAGCTGAAACATTCTAAGACTGAACGGAACACACTTACAGACTGTTTCCAATGACTGGAGCAGATATTAAACACCGACTGAACGGAACTGTCTCTGACTCGCGCGTTTGGGCATGGTAAGTCGTAAATATCAAATTACATTCATAATCGGCCTTACTGTCGTTAAGTGTGTCCCTGGCTTAAGAGAGCGCATAACTGCACTGACTGCGCATTGCACAAAGCAGGACACTTCAGATGCAGATTTAAAATATAGACAAATGAAACGGTAGGTATACAGTACACTACCGAACATGTTTTCATTTCAAAGTAATAAATACCTTTGCTGCATTAGTGGAGAACAGCAGTATGTTTGCCGTCAAGACTGAGCGGATGCTAACATTAGTAGCACCTCAAGGGGTTAAAACAATGTCACAAAAACACGCAGGCTTGACCCAAATGTTTAATGTCATGATTGTTGCCATCTATCTGCATTAGGCTATATCCAGCTTGCTTTTATGCATTTGTGCATATTTAGGCGAGAATGCACATTGATATGTTCATGCAGCAGACTGAAACATATAAACAAATCGAGACGCATTCGATTTGTAATACAAAAGCAAATGTCACTGTAATACATATTTTGTTATTTTGATAAGATAATCATCAAGTGTTCTAAAATAGAAGCAAATAAAGTGTGAGTACACATACATTATACTTATCTATTTAATTTCAATGTCATGGCCTTTGTGAAGACATTTAAAGATGGCCATCTTTAAAGGAACACTCCACCGTTTTTTGAAAAAGGGCTTATTCACATTCTTTCCTACATTTAGATATGTGTGCAAATGCATTTTTGTCTCAGTGCATGCATCGTTTTAGTTTTACAGGGTCGGCGCTAGCTTAGCTTAGCACAATGAATGGAATCCTTTGTTGCCAGCTAGCATGTCCTCATTGTCCTGAGTAAAAGTGATATAAAAAAAATATAAAAAAACCCACGTAATTACTTCTTGTGCCCTGCGTATTCACAACAAGTATAAATAGCGATGCAGATTAACACTAGGCGATTTCCTAGGCAGATATTGACTTGGGACTACTATATTAGGGGGAAGCACGGGCGAAGCACTGCTGCTTATGCGAAGCACTGCTACTTGGGCGCAGAGATATCACACAACTAGGGATGCACGATGATATCGGGACAACATCGGTATCGGCCGATAAAAGCTTAAAATGACCATCATTGGCATCGGCCGATATGAATATTTCTGCCGATGAGCCTTGCCGATAGGGTGGCGTGTTTCCTATGCGCACGTGACGACCGTGAACGAAGCATGAGCGCCAGCAACTTAAACTTCCAACTAGAGGTGTGCGTCTCACTCGGTTTTTGATCGTGGACGATTAAAATGTCTCCACGATCTGCTTTGCTTTTGAAGAAAAATCATAGTATCGTGCATTCTATCAGTTCAATTCTGGCGCCTTCATCTCAACATTCACATCACATCACATGTTCAAACAAACAATTCACTCTGTCTCAGTGTATTACAGTTGTTTTACTAAAACTTAATATCAATTCCAACAGCGAGAGAATTTAGTTTTGCAGTGGACAAATCACCTTACTTTGCACGGGGTAAAAATAAGTCTCATAAGACATTAGAGTAAACGTTCGTGTGTTTTGTGTCTTAATCAACCTTTTCCACACACATACAGTGCCCTCCACAATTATTGGCACCCCGGTTTAAGATGTGGTCGAGGACTTCTAAAAATTCTCCTTTTTTTTTAAACAACATATAACCCAAATGCAAAAAAAGAGAAAAATCCAACCTTTTAAGTACATTACTTTGGTGGTAAAAAAAAAAAAATCCCACATTTAGAAAAAAAAACCTTGAAATCATGTGTCCCACAATTATTGGCACCCCTAACGATTACGCTGAAAAATGTAATTGATTTTTTTAAAATATATTTTTCTGTAGTTGCTAAAGTTGGTCAGGGTATCCAGGAACTTTTAATTAGTAATTCATGACTTCCTGTTTCCCTGGGGTATAAATATGACGTGACACAGAGGCCTAATTCTCTTACCCATTTTTCAACATGGCAAAGACAAGAGAACACACCATTCAAGTAAGGCAGATGTGTGTCGACCTTCATAAGTCAGGCAATGGCTACAAGAAAATAGCCACTCGCCTTAACTTGCCCGTATCTACAGTCAGAGGAATCATTAAGAAGTTTAAAACAACTGGAACAGTGACAAACAAGGCTGGAAGAGGTCCCAAGTTTATCTTGCCACAACGCACAGTGAGGAGGATGGTAAGAGAAGTAAAAAAAAGTCCTAAGCTCACTGTCACAGAATTGCATCAAAGAGTGGCATCTTGGGGTCACAAAGTCTCCAAAACAACCATCAGACGCTCTCTACATGCCAAAAAGCTGTTTGGGAGGCATGCAAGGAAAAAGCCTTTTCTCACTAACACTCACAAACGTAAACGTCTGGAGTTTGCTAAGCGGCACTGGGACTTCAACTGGGATCGTGTGCTTTGGTCAGATGAGACTAAGATTGAGCTTTTTGGCAACAAATACTCTAAGTGGGTCTGGCGTAAAACAAAAGATGAGTATGCCGAAAAGCACCTCATGCCCACCGTGAAGTATGGTGGAGGATCTGTGATGCTGTGGGCCTGTTTCTCTTCCAAAGGCCCTGGGAACCTTGTTAGGGTGCATGGCATTATGAACGCTTTGAAATACCAGGACATTTTAAATAAAAACCTGATGGCCTCTGCCAGAAAGCTGAAGATGGGTCGTCATTGGGTCTTTCAGCAGGATAATGATCCAAAACATGTGGCAAAATCTACACAAAAATGGTTCAGCAGTCATAAACTCAAGGTCCTCCCATGGCCATCTCAGTCCCCAGACCTCAACCCAATCGAAAACCTGTGGGGCGAGCTAAAGAGGAGAGTGCATAAGAGAGGACCCAGGACACTGGATGATCTAGAAAGATTGTGCAAAGAAGAATGGTCAAAGATCCCTCTCTCTGTGTTCTCCAATCTTGTGAAATGTTATAGGAGGAGATTAAGTGCTGTCTTGTTGGCAAAAGGGGGTTGTACAAAGTATTAACATCAGGGGTGCCAATAATTGTGGGACACATGATTTCAAGTTTTTTTTTTTTTTTAAATGTGTGAATTTTTTTTACCACCAAAGTAATGTACTTAAATAAAAGGTTGGATTTTTCTCTTTTTTTTGCATTTGGGTTATATGTTGTTTTAAAAAAAGGAGAATTTTTAGAAGTCCTCGACCACATCTTAAACCGGGGTGCCAATTACGTTTTGTGAAGGCCTCTCCTGTTGCTTTGGTGCTTGTCAACACGCGCGTGCACCCCCTGCTGGTAAAGCCGACTACAGCAGATGGAGATTATGATCGGTAATCTACTGCTTTTCCTGCAGTTCCTGGATGTCGACGTTGAATTTACTGTCGAATTTGAACCACTGAATTTGTGGAAGCGAATTTTCAAGGCGAAATAAAATGGACCGAAATTTGCCTGTTGAATATTATAGGTTGTATTTTTAAACAGTTTGAAAAATTTGGAAGTGAAATATGAAAGGTGAATATGAATTATTGAATTTTTAATATTGAAAATGTGTTTGAAATGTTTTTAATTGAAATATTCACAGCTTAAATATTCAACCATGTTGAATTTCAGCCCATAAAAATGCAAGCCTTAAAAATACAATGGATTAAAATGCAAGCATGGTTAACGCAATGCATTATTTTTTTCAATTGGTGCAATTCAACATGCTTTTTGTTTCAAAAACATTTGACATTATTTTACTTCCATACGACCCTGTCAAACTAAAACAATGCATGCACTGAGACAAAAATGCATTTGCACATATATATAAATGTAGGAAATAATGTGAATAAGACCTATTTAAAAAAACAGTGGAGTGTTCCTTTAAGCATGACTGTATGGATTTATATGAAATGGAAAAACTTTACAATAAGAGTCCATTCATAACATTAACTAAGGTTAAAAAAAGTATTGTTCATTGTTAATTTAAACATTTACTAATAGGCCAACATTTTTATATTTTAAAGTTGTATCTCTTAAAGCTGCAGTCCGGCGTTTTTCCTCTTTGTCGCCATCTCTGTTTGAAATCTTTAATTGCAGTTATTCGCGGAATTATTAACTGTGCGTGAGTTGTACATCGGCATGACAGCGCGGATGAACACTGTTTTGAGGAGACTGCGTGTCTGTCAGTCACCGCGACGGTGTGGATACTGACAAGTAGTCATAGTGCTATGAAATAAACGGTTTATGAACTGAATCCCTGTTATGCATAAACGTGTTTTACATAATATAACTCTAATATTTTTTTGGAAAAGAATCATTTTCACTTTACCGATCTGATTCAGATCCAATGCTTGACAATGGAGGAGGTGCGTTTGGTTTTCTTGAAGTAGAGGTGATTTGCTCCCTCTCATAGCTAGCACAAAATAATTCATATTTACCATAATGGCAAAACGAAAAAAGCCACAACAAAGAAAACTCCGTAACTGTGTGAATTAAGCGAACACGTGTGCTACTGTTACACGGTTGAACTATTGAAATGTCTTACCCGTCCAACAGAAAAAAAGCCGTTTCTGCGTCCATTTTGAACCCCTTCAAATATCACGGAGTTCACGCCACCTTTCAAAAGCCCTGCCAATGTTAATCCTTGTTTTCGCGTGGGCCCGGTTGCAATCTCATTTTTTCTCTACCCACTCCGAAGTCCGAATTCTCCTACGTTTTACCCATGGTTTTACCACGGGTGAATCTCCAGTTGTCACTGGTGGTTGTCGTTTGAATCTTTCTGGATCCGCCATGAGTTTAATTATTTGAAGAGCTGTGAGAAAAGGCTAAAAGCTTCCAACTCCAACATCCGCTCACGCAATATAGCCTACTTGCCGGGACTCCTTCTTTATGTATACAGATGTGACGTTATGACGCAAAGACATGCTCGAATTTCCCGCGGAAATCCACCAGTACCAATAGAATTAAAATCGTTATTACAAGCTTACCGTTTTGAATCGAGCAAAGGTAAGCAGATATTTTTGAACACTGGCTGGTTATGTTTTTTTTATTATTATTATTTTGGATCATTTTTAACCCAAAAAAGTTACGGACAGCAGCTTTAATATTAGTTAATGCACTATGAACTAACATGACTGATCAAGGTTAATGTTTATTTATATTTTAAAAGTACAGTACATTTTCATGGTTCAGTACAGTTTTTTTTGTTTGTTTTTTTGTAAAAGTTTAGCACCATTTTATGTCTTATGTTTGTTTTCATCCAGTATCAATTTTAATCGGTTATCGTCCAGCGTGGTCCAACCTAGTTATCGTTATTGTAAAATCGGTCAACCTCTACACAGAAGTCACTATCAAACCAAGCAGCTTTCTGTTGGTCAAGGCAGCAAATTCGTGAGATTTAAGATCATGTGGATTCCTACTGAAATCATTTGATTTTGGAAACACGAAACAAAAGCAGACACATTTCAGGCAGATTGCTCAAAATGGGTGCTCAGCCATAACTAACTTGAAGGTCAGCACACCACGGCTCCAAAAAAAATTGTAATTTATTAACAGACTCTCACAAAGGTGACGTTTCGAGCACGCAGGAGATTCATCCAATTTTGATGACAAAATTTCACTGAACAATGGTAGATGTCCTCGTTCCTTTCTTTCCAATTTTAGGGTGTTTCTTCAACTTTAGTGACTTAAGTCTCAAAGGATGATTTTTTTTCTTATAAAAACTGAGATGTCAACAGTATATGCTAGTGTTAAAATTAGCCTTAGCAGGACACAAAAAGAGATAACAATTTTATGCCAATACTGACTGAAAAGTAAACAAGTAAACAAAACATTTCCATAGTCGCAGAAACACCTTTAAGTAACTAGCAGGAGACATTGAAATCAATATCTGATCCACAGACTTCTGCAGAATTTGAACACCCTAAATTCATACAATTCTCCCGCACTCTTGTGTGCTCGTTGCCTGATTTCCCCCACAAATAAGTTAAGCGCAAACCCCTGCTGCCGATTTCAGTGGTAAACTCAATTACTCTGTAACCTTTCAAGAAAAGTTCAGACTTCATGGATTCAAGTTAAGAGTTCAGTAATATCATGGATGGATCCAATCCCAACAAACAGTAACGCTATCTATCAGGACATGCAACCAAAGCTACACTAAGTTTAAGGTTAGGGTTAGAAGTTGGTATTTGTTTCAGTATTGTATAGTGAATCAACTCTGTAATTGACTTGACCAATGAAATCTTGACAATCGGCTGAGGGTTGGGTTTGTGCTTAACTGGTTTGAGGAAAAAAGTGCTTGTTCAGTAAGCATTTTAGCTAAATCTCAGTTCTGACAGCTAAGTACTCAAAGATCTGTTGTACACATTTTATCATTTAAATAGAATTCCACAGATTTCATGAGGACCTACATAGTATAATATGAGTATGGGTTAGGGTTAGGGTTAAACATCATGTGTACTGCCTAATCACAAGGAACCACCAGATAAAGTGTCTTTAAAGGCTTTAAATGCCTAATTAGTTTTAAAGGATGATCACGTTTTATTGACATAATGTGATGCAGCACAAGTCTGTTTAACATGTGTGATCAAACTGCCACACATGTGTTTAAGCACGCAATGAAGCAGGTGTGTGTGTGAACGTCATTTGTTTAAATGAAAAACAATTAGAGGCCATACACTGTATGCCAAATACCCTTATTAGAGACAACATGCACACACAGAGCTGAGGGACATCCCAGAGCAGTGATGTCCTTATTCCATTTTCCTCTTCTCACACATACATACAAACACATTTTTTACCCACCCACAGAGTCTCAGTCTCCTTGATGGGTCAATGTTCTAATCGCATCAATCAGCCTATCCAGCTCCTACTTTCATTCCTTTTCTCCATTGAAATAACTAGCCCTCCAGCCACCCGCGGCGCTACCATTGGGCCCACCCATTTTAGGTCCGGGCCCACCCATTGTGAGTAGTGAGTGGTTTTCATTCTAGCAGCCCGAGGAAAGCTTTGAGTGAAAGCTTCTCAACCAATCAGTGGCTTCTATCCCACGCGTGACTTAAGGCGGTCGCGCACACCGGACGAGAAGTGCAGTGCCGCGTCTTTAAAATTCAAACACATTATTCTCTATGAGTGTAGGCTACACACCGGCGGCACCATTCATCGTCTGTCTGCGGCGCCCAGCAACAGCTCAGGACCTTGTTCAAAATCCTGCCGTGCCACAGAGCGCCATTTGTTTTATATTAAATTTAAATGAATTTGTCTCAAATCGTCGTTAATGTATATACTGACTTCACCCTGTGCTGCAATATACATTTAGTTTTATATTCATTTACAGAAATCAGCTGCTTGAATGAAAATTGCTGATGTTATCGAATTTTCAGCTGATATTCTCAATTCATTCAGTTAACGGACGCTCTGAGGTAAAGTGTTCAGACTGCAAAGTCAGCAACGATTGTATTTAATTGTACAGTACAATCATAACATAGTAAAGACATTATCTTAATTCCATAATGTCCTTAAACATAACAGTATTGCTGGCCATAAACTGAGAAAGTGCGCATCCAGTGTGCGATACCTCGAGTTGTCCTAGACGCGACGCGGCACAGCGCTGCGCTTCTTGTCCAGTGTGCGACCCCACAGTTAGGCTAACGTTACTGCACTGAGCTGAGGACAGCGACACAAGAGCCACACAGGTAGGCTACTGAGTCCTTAGTGCCGCAGAAAAGCGCTGAAACGGAGCTGAAGGGAAACCAGTTTTTTTTTTTTTTTTTTTGCTTATTTTTTTGCTTATTTTAACTGGCCCATCCAGTTTTCTGGAGGCCCACCTACAATCAAATTCCTGGCGCCGCTAGTGCCTCCAGCAGTCTGTCACACTGTCACTCATACCCTTCTATTTTATTCACCTTGTCTTTCTGTCCCACAGTTTCTCTCTCACCTTGCAGCTCTCATTCTCAGTTTATACAACAACTGCATAGTGTGACCAAACAATCTAACATCAACCTTGAAGGCCCCCCGAAATCAAAATTTAAGTTTTTTTAGCACTTAGTATGAATATGTTAGCCTTAAGGTTATGAATAAGCTGGTGTGTTCCAAAACAATTACAAAATTCGCATTTAGGAGATATAAGCATTCAAAACGTACAGACTCTCACTTCCACTAAAATGGATCACGGATTTCTATGACGTCACCACGGACTTCAGCTTCTCATCACATCTTCTGTCCAATCAAATGCTCTCTAGAATCTAAAGCTTCCCTAGAATGCTCTCTAGAATCTATGCTATAAATACCACCTGACCAAAGCGACCGTGGCTGTACCTAACTGTGCGTTCGGTAGTACACTCTATGATGCTCAATATCAGCTACTCGTGCTCATAAGTTCTCTCAGCACAACATGTCTCAGTTCAGTGAACTGTCGGAGTTACTGGAGTAACATAATGATTTATTTCTATTCGAAGTGACTGTTATGCACGTCCTAAAGAGTAACTTTAGAAAACTATGGATCAGAGCCGACTCGAAACGCGAACTGTTTTGAACAATTACGTTCGATTTGGTGAACTGGTTCGACCGGCTCACTAAAAAGAACCGGTTCAAAAGAACAATTCGTTCACGAACCACAGGATATCTCTACCGATGACATGTCACGGACCAATATGGGTTTGAGATGTGTGTTCGGTGCTGTGTTTCACTTCCATGGTGCTGTCAAGTAAGACGAGCAGTCAGTGAGGTAAACTAAACGCTATTGGCTATTTAAAAAGGGGGAGGAGTCATTCAATATGTCAATATGTAAAAATCAAGCTTTTAATGTTGTTTATATGTATATGGTGTTTTTAATATGCTTTAAGACAAACCATGTGCAAATTCAGAAGTCAACACCATAGTTGAGTATTTTCTCTTTAAAACTGCAGTGAACCAAAGACAGTATTGTGACGTCCCAGTCGGCCGTTATATGTTGTTGTGTGTGTGTTTTGCGTCTGTATTGTTTGCAGGTGACTGGCTGATTGCGGCGTGATTGGGAGCACCGGTGTGCAGTTGTACGGTGTTGAATACAAAAGCTGCATGTTTCCTGCCGGCGGGAGTCTGCTCTGGGGATGCGTAGGACTTTGTGGCAGTTCCTTGTCCTTCGGGTCGATATCTGTAGCTTTAGATGGTCGAATCTCGGCTCATTTTTGAGGAAGAATTTAAAATAAAGCTCAGATATTTTGCAATGTAGCGGTATTCGTCTCTCCTTATTTGTAGTGATCCTTCTGGATCGCAACAGTATCAAAAACACGGTTTGAAATCGCTGGTGTTTGGTAGTGACATCACAAACTACCTTGTAACCAATCACGTCAACATGTAATAGTCAACCATCTTTGAGCTGGTGTGAGTGGAGGGAGGGCTAATTTGCATATTCATAGAACCGCATATACTAAATGAGGCAAGGGTGTAGTAACACTCAAGCTATTTTAAAGCATTAAGAATTTTTCTTCAAAGGAAAAAAACGTTTAAATATGTCATTTTGGTGATCATAGATTAATTTTAAGGGATAAGATTGACTACAAGGGGACTTTAATATCTCTTTAATATCTTAATTGTTGACAAAAATAATATCTATAATTTCACCATAAACTTACTCATTTCTCATAAACTTAATCTAAGACCAATTGCTATCAATGCTGTGCTATCAATATAAATTGTATAGCTCTATATTATTACTTTTTTATATATAATCGTTTCTTTTTTAGGTATTGATTGACATACTTTAGCTGAGAACTCTTGGGATATGAAAGAAACCTCAGAGCAATAACATGACTTAGCTAAACCAGGGACCTATGAAATCCATTTTTATATTTATTTAAAAAAGTTCAGCATTTTCTGGATTCTATTTTAATGGTTCAAATTTTAATAGTCAAAAAGCACGTCTAATCAACTGAAATCATATAACTTTAACAATTTACAATTTTTTTTAAACAATAATAGGGCTTTATATGGTTTTATTATTTCCCCAAATTCATTATTTCCTCACAAATTCTGTTTTTATTTTTATATATTCTGTATTTTGAGGTGCCCGTATTATGGATTTTTCAAAATAACCTTTCATGTAGTGTGTAATATAGCTCTAAGTGAATGAAAACATCCTGCAAAGGTTTAAATCTGAAAGTACACCGTATATAAAGTTATTGTCTTTCAAAAGTAAGAATCGACTAGTCAATGAAATTAATCGTTTTTCAAATGAGTCATAAACCATTTCGTTGTGACGTCAAGACGAAACATTAGCATATTGCCCGCCCACTTATTGCGCAAGCAGACACCAGGGAAAACTCGAAACCCCTCGAACACTGCAGCTGATTCCTGTGGATACTGGATAGCATCATGTCGAGAAGATGCTGTGCTCTACAATATGAAGTAAAGCCAGATTTTTCCCACTGCCCAAGGACGAGCATGTGAAGAATCAGTCGTTAAAATTCCTCTTTACCACGATACAACAGCAGTATAATCCGAAACTTTTGTGTTCCCTTTATTTTACTGAAGACTGCTTCTCAAATCTCGGAGTTCAATGCAGGATTCACAAACCGCTTGCTCTTGAAAGATGGTGTTCAAAATACTTAGTTTTGAGTTTTATATTGTGTAGGTCTCCTGCTAACTGGTTATAACTGGTAATAACTGGCATTATTACTGTCTTACTGAAATACTTATGCTAATCAGTTGTAGGCCACTAATACCTATAATTGTGTCTATTAATGCAGATTGTCTGTCGTTCTCACTTCTTTGAGGAAAGATTAAGCATGGAGCAAGATTTTTATTACCAACGTTTATGTTGCATCAGTCATTCACGCTAGAGCTCGGCTAATGTATGCACTGTTATTGATCCAGTTTCCACATGTTCACCGCAATAAATTAGAAACATACTCTGTAAATAAATAAGTAACTTACAAGTAAAATAATCGGTTTGTTGATGTGCATGCACTTCTTAATGCTGATGGTGAGGAATTACAGTTGCAACATCTCATAATGTACCTCAAACTGAGTAGCGTATTACCGAGAAACGTCCTGCTCGAGTCATCCTTGCGATGGAGGTTCGGGTTGAATAACTACTACTTCCAGTGTTTCATCAGACTCGCGCTCGGTTTGATATGATGATATCAAATACGTCAATTGTTCATTACTGTGTTTAATTTACGGTGTAGGAAGCCTCAGGACAAACAGAGCCGACGTTGTTTTGGCAACGGGCGTTTTTGTTTTCGACACACGCCCTGTACACGATAAACCCATCCTAACAGACTGAGCTGTCTGGCCAATCAGAGCAGAGTAGCTCGCGGAAAGGAGGGATTTAGAGAGATTGATTCATTTGACGAGACGTTGAGAATCATTGAAAATGTGGTGATGTGCAAATGTATATTATGAGAAAATGAAACTTTTTTTGACCTTTGATGCATGTAAACCTGTTGTAGGAGACTTCAAAACAACATTAGGAAACTTTAAAATAGCATAATAGGGGCACTTTAAGATTTTATTCAAATTTATCATTAAAAACGGTGTAATCAAACAAAACTATTACACTGCAGCACATAGCTTAAATATTGATGAACTGTTTGCAAGGACTATTATGTAACAAAAACCCTTATATACACTAGCTTAATGAAGAGTGCCAACGCTAAAGTACTGTTTCTGCAACAGCAAAAAATCAGACAAAACCTGGCGGGGGAGGGGGGAGATAACATGCCAGTGATGATTATAAACTTGTTGTGATTGATGCACTCAACGGGGGTTTACACGCCAGCAATAATACAATACTTGAGACGACATGCTGATAAACTACATCCGATCTCAGTATGAAGCCCTTGCGCGTTTGTTCTGGGATGTGTGCGCGCGAGTTCTGAGCGACTTCATCTGGTTTAGTGCCCAGTCATATCCTATCATCACAGTGTGTGCTCAACCAATGAACACTGCCTTTGCTTTATTAATACAAATATATGTATGTATGTATGTCTGGGCGCCTTTAGAGGACCGAGGGGGGTTGGGGTGGGTTTGACAAAGCGACAAGCCGTGAGACAAAAGATGTGGGTAAATCAGCCCTGCTGACATGGAAGAATTCATTTCAATTACAAATGTCCTCCACCACTCGGCAAAGACGAAATGCAACAGCCCTCCAGCAAATGGAGTGTTGGAAAGGAAGGAGGGTGCACTACATCAAGCGAATAAGACACAAAACAGCAACCTGCTGCTTTGATTTGCTTGGAGATTGTGATAATGATGCTGTGACATTATTTCCTTTGTGACTGTGAATAAACCGTCGTGACAGTAAATCCTCAAGACCATGATGTAATGAAAATCCAACCTCTGTTTCTCCCAAAACACACAACTACTTTTTTCATCATTAAACTAGAGGTGCATGAAAATAAAAAAACTCAAACATTTTCCTTGGTATTGTTTATGTAAAAGCTAAGAACGTTGTACCTGACGCACTGCTGTTTTACACATCAGCACCAACTTTGGACCTCATTGACTTTCATGATATGGACAATAAAACATTTTTATATATATTTTATTTTAACTATCCACTTAAGCCTTTAAAAACAATTTTTATTTTATTATTTATTATTGTGCTTTTGTACTTTCTTTTGTGTGTCCTATTCTTTTTCTAGACCACTATGTAAATCAAACAACATTAAGACATTCGGTCTAATATGGTCTGTGTCTTGGGGTTCTGGTGTCAAAATAGCTTATGATTTAATTTCCTTCATGCTACTTGCAATGCAGTCTCCTCAGTCTCAGTCTCTCTCTCTCTCTCTCTCTCTCTCTCTCTTTGTTGCTTATTCCTTTGTCTGAGTGTTTGTCTCAGCCTTGCTTTTCTGCAGAGACAGCATTATTGTGGTAGCCCTGCCATCGCTCATTGCTGGCTAATGTGTGTGTTGGTGTTTATTTTTGGGGAGAGCTGGTCCCTCCTGTGAATGTAGTGATTTTCATTCATCATATTTCCCCAGAAACACCTACATTTGTCCATTCATCCATCTACACACACACCCACACATTAAGCATGTAAATTATTAATCAATGAGAATTTACTTGTTAATAATGAAATGCATTAAGCTTATCGACTACTATTCAACGTCAGGGCGAACGCATCAAGCCAGTACAGGATAAACACTGATTACTAGCATGAGCTGCTGTAGCTTGCACTTCACCCTGACATGCATACATGTGTGCCATAACTATAATGTGTGCACCCTCGACTTGTAAGAAAATGAAGCAGGCTCGATGTAATCAGGTATGGCACCACCATTGTAATATGAACGACAACATACACTAAAAATAGCATGACAGTCTGTTAGAATAAAACATGACAACAACTAGGGCTGTCACGTTAACCGCAATATTGTAGTAACTTACCGCGCTTCTGACAAGTCAACCGCAGAGGATTGCACGTAACGGCAACAACCGCGATATTCACGTTTTTTTATAAGGCTATACCCTTCTTGTTTTGAACTTCATGGATGTGTATTGAATGTTGAACAAGTTCATAATGATAAAAAGACTGTTTATCTTGGTGATGTGTAGCCTACAGAGGCTTCACACAGACAGTGAATGAGAGAGATCGGCAGAGCGCGTGCGATTACCTGCGTCTGTCTTTGAAGTCGTGAAAAGGTTGCCGTGTGTCAAAGGAAAGCGAAATATTTGTCGTATCATCCTTTTAACGTTCACGTCACAGCATTTCCCATAAATGCGCGTCAGCAGCAGCGCTGGTCAGCATCCCACAGCGCGAGGAAGCCGCGGGGAAATAAAATCAGTAAGTCACGCATCGAATCTATGCTATATTGGTCTCTAATTTAAGTGAAGCATCAGCTTCAGCGTTACCCATGCGACGCATTGCTGCTCAGCTGAGCCTTGAAAAGTGGAACTCAAAGTTAAAAATAATTAACGCCTTGTTTCATTACATCTCTTTTAATGAATCAGCTTTTTTGAATGTGTTCGTTGAATGAACGGTTTAATGACTCACCCTGTGACTCAAAGTCCGTTGTCATAACAATATGCGCGCTGAGTGAAAGCCTTTCAATGCGCATATAGACGCTGTTTAGTTTCGGTTACATTGGTTACTGAAAATGTCATCGTTTTTATCCACATCGTAAACTTTATTTATATAGCAACAAATACATATACATTAAATAAATAAATGGCGGTAATACCGCATATCGCGCTATTGAGCCACTCAACATTACCGGAAGGGAAATTCCATAACCGCGACAGCCCTAACAACAACCACTTTGATCATTTATCTGACAGTGTCAGATGTCTGTATAAACCAAAAAACATGATCTGACCTGAAGTACTTTGATTGTATGTAAGTGTTGTAAGACAACGTGTTGATCTTGTATGTGATTTATGGCTTTTTTTCTAACTTCATCATGTCTGAAGTTCGATATATTGAGCTTTGTTTTAGATTTAGGCAACACTGCCACAGGTCAACGAACAAAAAAAAAAACTTTAATAATAATTATTATTAATGAAATGGTATGTTTTACATGACATTTAATACACCATGTTTTGGAAAAAAAAGATGTTTAATACATCACAGGAAAAAAAAAAGTTAGTTGACAAAACGTACAAATTCAAATTTAATAATCATATTAATGAAATGTTATGCTTTACTTGAGTAATGTTAAAATTGGATACAGCATAATTTCAAAATCAGAAAATGCATTCAGTGAAGACAAGTTTGCAAGGCATGAAGTTTGCAAAGCATAAAAACGTACAAATCAACAAATGCAAAATTTTGTAACAAAGCACCACAAGCCTAATAGGGCAACAGGTCCATCCTCATTGTTGAGCCATATATGGTATATTAATTTAAACAAAATGAAGCACTGACAAACACCAAACAAAACATTTATTAATAGAGCAAAATACCTTTTCTTTTCTTATTTACATGTGGCTACGTGCATATTGAATTCAGATTCCTGCACATTTTCATTTATAAAAAACCCTATTTAAGCACTGCATAGGTCAATGTTATTCTGAACATTGTTCCAAACAATACTGATGTTGAGACTCAAATCTGACAAGTGCAAGTAAAAAAATGCAGCCATTATACCCAACAATCATCTCCTCCCTCGCGCTCCAGACTGACATTTAGTGTCTCACTTTAGAGCTCCAATTAGCAGCATCTGGCTCTAGCATCATAGCAAAGGGGTTAATGGACTGGGCTTTAACGAATCACACTGGCGTACGTACAGTAAGTGCTCCAATCAAACACTCCTCAAATTCTGCATCCATCTTCACTCATTAGTATTCACAACGCATAAGATGCATATGATCCTTCATCAGCACCTTTGCTAGTGAATTCCGACTTTACATGTATGGATTTTCACACATTTTCTGTAGAGCTCTTCTCAGATCTTTCTACCATCGCGATAATCATTTCTCTTTAGCTAATCTATCTCATGCTCTGATGAAAATCATTACGCTGTGTGGGAGGGACATGCACAATGACTAAGCTCCTCTGTTGTGCTACAAATCTGCTTGATTGGTCGGGAAGAGAGAAAGCGAGGTTGACATGGCTTTTTGTTGACGCCTCTGAATCACATGAATCATCGGTGTGATGCATCAAAATCTGAAGGCGAAAAATAACAAGCACATCTCACATTGACAGGTCTTTAAAAGCACTCAAACGCATTGTACATACAACGTTCAATCACAACGCAACATTTTAACACTGAACTAATGACTTAATAATCAGGATCATCAGTCAAATATCAGCCAACATTGAGCACCTTAAAAATAAGATTTAGACAAGAGGTTCTTGCACATCCAACATCTGCAGACACAATGCTAGAGTGTTGTGGGTTGTCGCCAGTGCATTATTATGCAGTTGCTAAGGTGTTTTGTGTGTCGCTATTAGCATGTTGCTATGTGGTTGCTAAGATGTTCTTGGTTATGTGGTTGATTTGGCCTAAATCCAAAAATCCACCCCCAAGCCTCTTTAGTAATCCGGCCCAATAAGGATTGGGTCCCTCTTCAATAAGTCTATGATATATTTTGCCATGTTTTATCCAGAATAAATATATATTTAAAAATGTTATTAAATTCACAAATTTAATTAAGCAATCACAATAACAGAAAAATAGCACAACTGTTTTCGATGCGTATTGAATTACGTCCACAGCAGAGACAGTTTAATAAGTTTGTTCAAACATCTAACTCAAAGTATGAACAACTGTAACATACATACATATACACTATTTATTACTCATATAAACAAATAGACATTATTATAAATATTAATAAAAAAAAACATTTTTTGAAATATAAGCCTTTTTTAAGATTTACGAATTTCAATTGTATAGTAAAATTCTGTATGGCTGGATATATCTCTGGAAAAAAAAAACTCAGGTGTTTTGACAGTACAAAAAATTATATCAAAGTCTACTAAAGGAGGTAGAGCTTTTTCGAATTTGGCTCCTAAACTCTTAAATAGTCTTCCTGATAATGTTTGGGTCTCAGACACACTCTTTCTGTTTAAATCTAGATTAAAGTTCTCGTTATCTCGTCATTCAAATAGGGCTTCTGGTAAACTTGTATTACTTACAATTATATCTGATGAAATAGTACCAATTATACATGATCATCTTTTGCTTGCGACAACTGCAAAGATTTCAGATGATGAAAACTTTCAAATATGCTAATATTGTAATAATTATGAGCACATGTTGTAATTGCAAGTTCGTCATGTCTGCTTGACTGAATGCACGAAGTTAACTAATCCCATAACAAGTACTATCGTATAGATGAAAATTACTGCCATATGGACATTACTTTGATACACTTAGGCCTATCTCTGGCTGATAACAGAATACTTCCTAAATTGTAACATTGAAAAAAGCTGCTTTGAAACAATATGTTGTGAAAGGGCTATACAAAAAAAAAAAAAAAATTTGAAATTAACTGAATTGAATATATTGACATCAAGTCAAGTCATCTTTATTTATAAAGAGCTTTTTACAATACAGATTGTATCAAAGCAGCAACACAGTGATAATATGTGAGGTCTGTCATGTTTCCTGTTGTTGCACATCTCACACAAAGCACATAATCGCTATCCATTGAGCCTGTGAGCAAATTCATTCAAATCTACAAAGCAAAGACTTAGAAAGTCCATGGGAAATATACATGTTTGCTTTTTGAAAAGCCCAGCCCCTCTTTTTCTGTCCGAGGGGATAACCGAGAGTTACCTTCAATTGTGAGAGCGATTTCAATCCGCGTAGTTATACAAGCGCACTCACCAAATCCAAGTCCGCTCACTTCCTCTCGTTGAATGTTTTCCAGTCACCTAAGCGTATCCAGGGCTACCCCCCATTAGAATATAAATGAATCCACTGCCCGACTGCCGCGGTTGTCACAATGTCACCCACCTCCCTATACCCACTGACTTCTCCTTCATTTGGTTTCACGACGACTGACATGGGGGTAAACATGGTGCTGGTCTGCAGCGGTGTGAGAGAACTCCTGATGGGCCGAAGTTCTAAAGGCCCATGTGTGCGGTTTTCTGAGGGAACAGAGGGAGACGTGTTCTACTCTGTTTTATTCTGTAGGGAGCTATGAAAGCGTGAGCTGCGGGAAACCCTTTTGACATGACTGGAGCAGGGAGCAGGACGCAGCCCAGCGGTGGGGTGAGGGTGGAGGCTGGGGTTTGACAGGGACAATAGACATCTCTTCATAGACTTCGGAATTGTGTGGAGAGTTTTCATGGCTTAACACCAATGAATAAGGGCAAAAAAAGTTTGCTTAGAGATCTCACACTTTCTCAAAGTTAAAAACACAATGACTTCAAAGAAATCTGAAGGGCACTGACATTCATGCACACATGCGAACACGACCACGTATAACGTAAAACCTTATTAATGCGTGTCCACAAACTCACAGGCTTTTGATCTTCTGGCAGCGAGTATGAGAGTGTTTTGATGTTGTAGACCAGCATGAGTCCTGCCCAATTGGACTGAGGATCTATCAAAGGTCCAGCATGGGGAGGGAACCTCTCTGATCAATAGCTGCCCCTGGCTGGTGAGCCATCTTTAATATTTCAACTGTCTAGGCCTCACAGCTCTTTTGAGACAGCTTAACAGAGACCAGACTTTACGCAATCCAAAGTTGACTGCACGCAGTCTATTGCAGTAAGGCTTAATAGAGCTACCTGCAGAGTACAGATGATTTGTCTGATTATAAAATACTTAAACAGACATATTTTTAAGGTTTAATCTAAAACAGTGTTTGGTTTTTCCCCTACACATCTTGACACAACCAGGTAGGTGTACAGTTCAAAAGACGGGATTGGGATTCTCTTAAAGAAATTAATACTTTTATTCAGCAGCGATGCATTAAATTAATCAAGTGACAGTAATTACATTTATAATGTTATAATGCTATGGCATTTATATGTTGATCTAATAAATACAGCCTTGGTGAGCATAAGAAACGTTTTTCAAAAATCTTCAACTCCAAACTTCTGAATGGTACAGTGTGTATGTTAGTGTGTATAAAAAAAAAATTACTTAAAATCATATATATTGTGTTAAGTGACTATTTGAATGTTTATTAAGATGCAAATAAGCACAAGAGAGACAATATTTTACTAAATACATTTACTATCATTTAAATGTCATGTATCTTCTTGACTATAATGAAACCATGATCATCATGATTGCATATAAAATTCACAAAAAAAAATCAGATCAATTCTGTCAATTATCATTAAACTGTTTGTGCGCAATAAATGAGAGCATAAGATCATGTTCTATTATCAAGAAAAGGTTATAAGCAGGGTAATCCAAACATGACTGAGAAAATGGCAGCGAAGATAAAAAGTTCTTCCTTTGGTTATTAATTTGCGTAAAAAAAATCAGTTTCAGTCAAAACATGAGCTGATCTTTGACCATAATAGTTTTGTTGTACATGTAAACACTATTTTGGCCGTTAATTACATTTAAAGGTTGACGAGGCATATTTAACATTTAGATGAACACTGTGGTGAGAGCTGTGCCATTTTAAAACCCACTAATCAAGGTTCCTATGCTAATCTATGTCCTGCATTACCCCAGCCAACACATGCATCAGCGTCAAAATTCAGCATAGCAGAATATCTTTTTTATTGTTCCATGTGGAATTCTTAAAGAATATATTGGTATCATTAGTATTCCTTTGAGCTAATTCTGTTTTCCCTCCGTGGGCCCTACAAAGCAAGGTTAGTACAGAAACAGGGAGGCATTCAGAAGAGGGAAAACTGCCACTTGTGATATAAATGTGTACCACTGCTTCATAAAATCAGCGTTTAGCAAAGTATTTTGTCCTTAAACCTACAAGATCCTTAGAGGTAAAAAAAGGTAAAACTACTTTTATATTTGATCAGAGTAAATTGAATGTTGTGCGAAAAAAGATGCCTACATTTTAAACCTCATTTTTAGAGGTAAATAATCTGAGCAGTTGGTGCTGTCCCACTGAGCGATAACAACAGGTACCAAAACGGGAAATTAAGAGGAACTGAGAATCTCTACGGAAGAAAGGAGAAAATTAAAGGGAAGAGGAGAGAATTAGACAGCAGAGACGAACAGACCCCTCTTGAACAATGCTGTCAGTCTGGGCCTCATTCCCAGCCTCTAGATGGGAACGCAATGTGTCTGTGCTTGGCTCCAACACTGTGTGAATAAGAACAAGGATTGTGGAGCAAGATGTTAAAAGCACATTTGCTAAATGTTCACCCATGGTATCTCAAGTTTTCTTTTTCTTAACCAATTGATAATGTATTCAATTAGAAAACACTGATTTGACATTAAAGTGCAAACACTTAAAAAATGATTGATATTGTAAGCAACAACAAATGCGAACACATGAGAACACATGAAGGCACCTGCATTGTTTTTATACCTAGTTTGATCTGGCCTGGTTAATTTTTACTCCACTTAAAAAAAATTAAACAAAATCCTGAGGTTTTCTGTCACTAATAAACAGACCAATTATGAATGCACTCAATTATGAGGGTCTCTCGGTTTTAATTTGACCTTTAATATGGCCTGTTTTGAACTGATATTAGGCTAATTTATTTTAATCTATGAATTAAATAAACTACCATCTAATTTGCAATGGTAAAATGATGTCACTGAAAATGAATTATTCTGAGTTACACTGATGAAAGCCTATCTGTTAGAAGAATGAAAAGCATTCGTTAGATGAAGAGAGGGAAAGAGAAAACAAGAGTGATTATGCATTAGGAATGGAATATAAAGATCAAAGTGGCAAGAAATAAAACAATTGTATGTAATACAATAGAAGGAAATGTGTACATGGAGACATTATCTTTGAGATGAACATTAGAAAAAACAAGATTAAATATTTATAACAAATAAATTGACGGATTTTAAATTATATAGATGTAAATGTAATAAAATAATGTAATGGGGGCCCAGTAAAATCATTTTAAACAAGCTATTGCAAAAAAATAGTCATGTATTTGTTATCTTGTGGCAAATAAATAAATAATTTAGTTAATCAGTATTTATTTGTACTTTTCAGTAAAAATACTCTTATATTAAGCAAAGTTGCACAAGATTAAGACTTGTTTTCAGAGAACTTATCTTGCATTACTTTTTTAATAAACTGATTGTGAGTGAGTTTATGCTTAAAACAAGAAAATATTTGCAAATTTATTCTCTAAAGGCAAGACTGAACCTTATGCAATATTAATATCTTATGCACTTCTCAAACCGATGTTTTACTTTGATGGGGGCTTCTTACTTTTATAAGCTATCATTATTGAGGGTGGATTGTTTCTAGAAAGTTAAGCAAAATATCAAAAACATATCTATCAGCCAAACGCACATCTGCACTTAGCATGAAAAGTTTTCCTATTAGACTTCGCACTTTTATAGGAGGGAAAAAAACATTCAGTCTGGACATCTTTGGTTACAGTGGTATAAGATTAAAGCTATTATGATTCATCATTCTTTTTCTCAATGAAAATACTGCGGTGTAGTTGGGGCATGTTTCTGATGACCTTAAAATGAGCTAAAATGCAAAATAGGCAGGTGTTTTGAGGGTCTTCACATAAGCAACACTCTCTTTGTCTTTCTTCACGGAGCTTCACAGTAGCCTAATTTCTTTTCAATTACACAAACCTCCGCTGTCTAATGGCTCAAATGTACAACACTGTTCTTTGAGCTCCTGTATGTGCATGCCTCATGCTGCTATCACAGCCGGGGAAGCTCATTGTGACAACTAAATGGATAGCAATAAGGCCTGGATTTCAAACAAACAGCAACAACCAAAGGTTTTGAACCTATTCATTAATATCCAGTTGGCTACCAAGGAATGAATATTAAGATTCACTTAAAAGTAACTATGCACTACAGTTAAACACTCTGCAGTAATAACAGGTGGTGGCCTTAAGTGGCCACTCTCTTCCTTCCCAACTGCACGCAGACATAAAGAGCTGACTGGAGGACAACGAGGGGGCTGGCACATTGGCTTTCCCCCCAACGTCTAATTTGGAACAAAGAGCAGACGGTTTTTTTCCTCCCTTAGGGAGGTGTGGAACAATTCCTTCCTCTCTAGACCCTTATTTGGGGCTGAAACTTATGGATCTTAATTGTATTACCCTCATCCGTATGGAGGGAGTGTAGAGGAGGGGTGGGAAAGCAGAATAAAAATGGAATTTTGATTTAATGAAAGAGAGTAATCCCAAAGCTCTCTGGAGATAATTCGCTTTAAGAGTGAACATTATGCCAGTGCATGGCTAAGAGGATCAAGTCTGTTACACAGAGAGGAGAGAGGGAAAGGGTCAGTTATGAAGGAGAAGGGAAAGTGGGGAGGAAATGAAAGATGAAAAGCAAAAAGATGAAAAAGACAATAACCAGGTGCAGTCCATCCCTGGAATTAACACCCACAAAAATAATAATTTATACATATGCAATGTGTTCAAATGGGTTTCTAACTACCAATGTAATTTGATTGGTTTGATCATAATGAGATCATTCTAACGTGGTCAAGTGACTGCAATACGATCACAAAAAAGTGCAAATTAATGACAGGAGTAGATAAGAGTTAAAGAAGAGACAAAATGTGTTTTAACTAACCATTCTTGCAGATTCTAATCAAGAAAAAAATTAAAAAGACAAATTAGTCTAAATGCTGTGTATGGACGGTCTAGATCACGATCAGGAAATTGTGGTAGTTTCTACTACAGAGACATTTACAACCACCGTTGACCAAATTTAAATGCCTGCACTGGACACTGGACAATGTTCCCTTTTTCTAATTTTCTTGAAGAATTTATGTGCTTAGAGAATCTAACCTTGATCCGTTAAGCCCATGAACCCTTTCTCTACCACTGGAGAGTGAAACTCAAAAATAGCGTGCACATCTTGGCTATAAGATCCCGAAGAGTTTCTGCAGATAGAAGAATTTGTATAGAATTATCTGTATTATGTGTATAGAATAGTCTGTGAATGAAAACCTAAGGACTTGAGAAGTGCAGATAACAGACTGTCACATTGTCTACAACATTACAGCAACAAAAATAATTTTATTATGTGAATTTGTTGATTTTATGAATCTTTTGAGCGTTTTTTGTTGTTGTTGTTGTTGTTTGAAAGACTCAGTCTGACAAACCCTTCAAGAAAATAGAGGTCATATATAGGAAACTCAGATGGTGTTTAAGATGGTGTTTAAGAACGGAAAGTGTAAACAGACAGAATAAATAAACTGAAACACTTAAACGGGAATTTGGCATGCTGGATAAAAGTAAACCCTTCCATTATCAAGCCATGGCTCAATTCTGAACTTGCTCACCCCATTGAAACAGTGTCACATTGTGCAAGGGACCATTGTGTAAGACTCCTTTGGCCTCTTTAGGGAAAGAGGTGACAACTATAGGCTCAAAAACTAAGATTAATGCATCCAAGTGTCTAAATACCAAACCGACACTCCATAAAGACCTCCCCTTCACTTAACAGCCTTCCCTCCCTCTCTTGTCTTTGGCATGGCATTCACTGTGCCAGTCGCATCATTACTCAGGCTACGGGCAATTCCACCAATGTGCTAAAGGCAATAACCCCATTCAACACTCAGAGTCTGGTCACAGTGCCTCTGGTGATAAGTACAAAGGCAAAGCAACATTTACCATAGTATATGCCATTAGTTTATTTATCTGTGAGTTCCTATCTGATGTCAACATAAAAAACAGTTGTTTACGTTTTTAAAAACTACATCTGACTATATTAGACTGGTGAGTAAACTTAAAAAAATATATTTATAAAAAGTTAATTATATTATATAGATATATAGATATAATGTAAAAATTTAAATTCATTTTAAATGTACGCTACATTTTAAAAGTTTGGGGTCAAATAAATGCTGTTCTTAAATACCTAATTTAACTGCTTCTCTATTTCTAGCTCACTTTCTGAGCACAACAGACAAACTCATACGATTTTCACCTAAAGAGTTTACAAACTGATGCTCTTTTGAAAAGAATTAATGACAATGCAGTCCTCACTCATTGATAGGGTGTGGTATGGCCAGTAAAGAGAGGTTTCTCTTGTACCACAAGACAAATTGTTTCATTATCTCTCAATAAGCCTGTGAAATGTATCTTATATGCAACAAATGTGTGTCTCCTGAGGGGAACCAAGCAGTGATTGGCTCTCTAGTTCCCAAGGGAACTCTCCTTTCCTTGTAGATTATCATCACTGAAACATCTATGCAATTATCCTGAATGTAAAGCTCATTATAACAATGATATGCAAGGTTCGAGATGACAACAAACTCAGACGAAAGGCTCCCAGCTAATTTATTGTGTTTCTGAACTCATGAAGGCACTTGGAGATTATTGTAGACGCAGATTGCAGGGGCCAGATGGAGGTGGTTGGGTTTAGGGAATGCGCTCTATCTCTGGGAATACCAGCGAAGATCCAATGACCTGAGGAATGAAGAAGCAGAGCAGACTGCTGCTTGCCCAAGGATACAAGATTTCCTTGGCCAAGTAACACTGACTTTCATCACTCTCACCAACCAAATTCACCCAAAAGAAATTAAGTCACTGTTTCTCCTCACACTACACAAGTGCATCTTCCCAGTGTCATTGTCAAAAGTATATGAACTGTTTAAATGAGTTTGTTGAGCTGAAATTTTCTTCAAAAACTTTTACGGAATGACTATTTACATGCTGTACTATTAACCTCCGAATTCTGATCAGTTTCGCTTTAACAATTACAGCTTAAAAACAAAAGTTATTTGAACTTCTTTACCTATTGTCAAAAGTAAACATGGACCAAAGAATATACATTCACCCTCAAAGCATCTCCCATATGAAAGAGACAATAGTCCAAGGGGGATGTGTTTGAAGATGTTATTCTTGAAAAGCTCAGAGGAGAGGTGTATTGTATAATTCATGCCAGAATGGTTTTCGTCTTTGGAGTGAGTGTTTGATGATGCACACAGCTTGTTCAGAGTGGTATTAATATTTATTGACGGTTTGCCAATCTCTTTTCTCATTAGCGAGCTCTCCTTCAGGCAAGAATGGGTTCCTCCATGGATTGGTCCATATGGACTAATTCTCACTTGCCAGGTATGAAGAGAACCCGCTTTCAAAGAGAATAGATTGATAAAAGATTATAAAATCAGGGGACCAAAGAGGCCATTTTATTTTGATGTTAAATGTGTTAACTGATTTAAAAAGTCCAAGCAGCTTTAAAGTGAAAGAAATAGTTCATGTAATTATTTACTTATGTCGTTCCAAAGCAGTTTGACTTTCTTTTTTCTGTTCTTTTCCATGCACAGGCTGTTTATACTGACCATGTGAGTTCCAAGAAAGAAAATATGGCACCATAAAAATAGGAAAAATATATTTTTTTAAATGGGTAACTTGACCCATGCTCTAATTCATGTCTTCTGAATCAATATGATAGCTGTGTGAGAGGACAAACATAATATACAAATTACATTACACATATTACGTGACAAATATTACGACATATTACATTATTTAAAAATATCCTTTCAAGATACTGTGACTGAATCATTAACTCAGTGAGAACTCCAAAAGAGTCAGTCTGATTTTCTGTTCTGTTCAATTTTCAAATTCTTTTGAGACTTACATTTCAGTCTGTTTATCACAAAATAAGTTGTACAAAAAAATGTACTTAATGTTTACACAATTCTTTTTACCTATTGAACATTTCCAAACATACAAAAAATCTATAAGGATTTACGTACACAGCTTTAGAAATGAACACACTCTTTACAAATTCTTTATACAATACAAAATCATTTGTACAGGTACAATTTACAATTTTATAAATAATATTTTTGGAGAGCACAATGAACATTGGTCAAAACGAACTGCTGTTATATTGAAAAGACCAACGTGAAGCCTCTTTAAATAGATTTTTTGTATTCTAAAGGACAAAACAACAGCTTACAGAATGAGGATTTGGAGAGTAAATAATGATGACAGAATTTTTTTTTTTTGGATAATCTATCCCCTTAATTTTATGAAATGCAATGGAAATGTACAAAAATTAATTACTTCTACCCCCGGACACAATTGCAAAAATTTGCAGCATGAAAAGTAAATTTAATATGGGTCACTAGACCGCCTCAAAAAGCAGCTACGTGTCAAGCATATTTAAACATGCAGATTATCCACAACATGTTGTCCTTCTGTGTTAATGGCAGTTTAGCCGTAACCCTTTAAAACATAAATATGCAAGAACATAATTCTGCCAGAACCTGAGTGTGATTATGCACAGTTATCTCCATGAGTCTCATTATCATCGTTCAGGGGATGGGAGCAGTGAAGGGGCAGCTGAGTGAGACAAACAGCAGGGTGGCAGATCCGGCAACCTGCATCTAAGCCCCACAAAAGCTGCGGGACACTGTTCTCTCACTGGTGCCCTCCAAATACATGATACTGATTTACTATGGCAGCAAGGCAAGGACAAACAGTGGGGAAGGAAAGAGCTACATGGCTAAAGGAAGACCTAAAGTACTGAAATGTCCAATGGGAAATAAAGGTAACAGTTGTAAACACACAAATCTTTTCTAAAAGAACACGAAACATGAGTCCAATACACAGGACACATGCTATCCAGTGCTGTCTGACAATTACATGAATAAACTTTAACAACAATTGCTTGACTAAAAGCATTTGTTGACTTATCACATGTTTTGGGGCATTTTTAGACTTTTCTGATGTAACATGGTGCTTTGATCAAGGGCACTGAAAATCTACTCTCCCAGTCACATTTCATCTGGACTTTTCAAAAGAAGCAGCTGGGTCTTTGAAGTCCAACATGACCAAAGGCGAAGCCCAGCTTTGCATTGTGCGTGTGTTTGTGTGTGATTTTACCATGCTATTTGATTTGAGAAAAATTAATGAATGAATGTTATATTTCTTTATCTTTTACTGGGATTTTTTTTTTTTTTTTTTATTACAGTCACTCCTAAAATCAAACAGCATGGTAAAATTTGGCCATCACAATTTTTGCCCAAAAATAAAATTGTGCTTTATTACAATTTATTTATATAAATTAATCATGCCTTTGATGTAGTTTATAGTTCCAATTGTACCCCAAATGTTACGTCAAGTTTAATTAAATACAAAATTGCTTTTAAATGACTTGCTCATAAAGAAATCAAAAAGAATAATTAATTCATTTAAGTCACTAATAATGGAATCAATTGCAGACATTGAAGTACTGTCCTTTATATTAAGCTTAATCAATACTCAAGGACCAAAACTGTAGCTCAGATATAAATTCACCTGTACTGTCAAACCAAAGGAAGTTCAATTGACCCGGACCACCTCAGAGGACATTTCCATGGGGAAAAAATTAATTCCTTCTTATGGGTTGTTCTACTTCAGAGCACTTTACAGATCAAAGGCTTTGCTGCAAACGTATGTAAACACAGTTTAGCTGAGCTAATCATGCTTCGCGTCACTTAGTTAAATCATCGCCCGTTTCATGCCTTCAGAGGAACGTTTTAATTGCATCATTTCTCCTGTATCGGTGCCTTATGACACTCCTGGCTCTACCTCATTGATCTGTTCCTCTGATGTTAGAAACGGTGAGTGAAGACACCGGGGAAAGATGCCGTTCTTTAGGCCGAGCAGCCAGACAATGATAGTGCTGAAATCTCATTTCACGACTCACTGGCGTGTTTGCAAAGCTTGAGGCAATGGTGCATCCCAGGGAGCGGTTCGGCTTTTGAGACGCATGCAGGCTGTCCAGGTGGACGCCAAAAGGCGGGGAGATAAGAACATTAACAAATGACACTGAGGGCTAAGGTTACACTACACTGGGTTCAAGTTTCCCAGGCCTGCTCATTTGTGTGCTAATAGTTTATTGATCTGGAGCATTTCACCCAAAGCAAGGCCGTGTAAACCCCGACGTTCAACGGAGACCAGGCGTGCTGGACTTCTGAAGACACAGTTGTTCCTTCCAGTCCATTTTTGTAGGATGTCGATCAATATGAATCCTTCAACTAGTTTAAAAACACCCGTATTTTGGGATTACTTCTTCAAGAGCCTTTAAGGAACCAGACAAAAACGGCACTCGCCTTAATGTCTGGGTTGTTCAAAGTGGATTTTAGCAACGGCCAAGTCAGACTAGAGAGGTTTTAAAAGAGACTTAAATGTCAGCATCAAAAAGCAAACCAATTATTATAATCCATTTGTGCTGCAACACTATTGTCTCCCCTAAAAGGACATACAGTACATCAAGGGTGCTTACCAAGTATATTAGTCAGTAAAACTTATAGCACAAATATAAACTCTGGTAACATTATCAGCCGCAAGTACTGTAGATTATTGGGTTTCAACTTCAAGTGCTGCTGATACAAAACTGCGTTGCTAAATTGGATGGATAAACAACTGGCACAATTACTCAAAGATAATTGCTCATTACATCATCAGAACTGTATCGCCCAGCAGGCAAAAATCATATTGACAGAAAGCCATTTGTGGTGGTGAGTTGATTTACCAAGTCTCTTGTCAGTGAATTTCATTTTAACACAGCTCATTCATATTATTAATGGCTATGAAATGGTCTTTGTAATTGCTTCTTCTATGTCATTGTTTTACCTTCTCTTGTGAGCTCACGGGTGTTGTCATTTATATCTCACACCCTGCACTCTTGCATTGCGACCTTTCTACATGCACTATGGATCATTGTCAGGATTGTTTTATTAAGGGGCAATATTTGCTTAATGGAATTGTTTTGTTTTTTTGTTTTTTTTGCTTCTGTTAATAAAATCATCTTAATAAAAAAAAAAACATTTATACATTATATATTAATTACAATTAATAATTTAGTAATTTTATACGAAAATATGTCCTAGTCAAAAAGCTCTTGTATTTACATAACCACGTTGTTTACAATGTCATTCAAATAAATAAACAAATAAATAAAAGGAGGCACTTGCTGTCCATATAAACAACACAGTGTTGTTCATTCTAAAATTCTTCATTAATTATTTGAAATAAATTCTCAATTTGAACCATTACGTTACCAAAAATCAAATAAACATCAAAAACAAAAATAGATATAAATAATCTTATGCCACTATATTTTATTCTGTGGCATTTTCAACACTGAAATGCATTTTAAAGTGTTAGCAACCATTTAAATCACCTCATTAAGACGCATAGCAAAAGCACTCTAAAGTAATTAATTTCTCTTTTTTAATGAGGATATTATGCATACTGCCTTGCTGAACAAAAACTATGGCACGCATCTGCACAAAGTTCTTATGAATTTTTGGTCTTTGACAATAGTGCTTTAACACAAATTTACATTTATTCATTTAGCAGATGAGCGTCGCATGCATGATAACACCCAGAGTTGTTCCATGAATATAAAGCACACACAATACGCGTCATATTGCAGCTATGGGAGGTAGGAGGAAATGAACATGCAAGATGTTATCGAGTGTCTCCATCCAATAACAAATTGCTTGTGCACACATTTTATTTTTCTCTCCATATTTGTAGCAAAGGTGGGCGAGGCGTGCCCTGCAAGAGTGGGCTTCCTGGCGTCTACCATTTGCTCACTGATTACATTGGTGGGGGAGGGTGGGTGGAGAACAACAATCTGTGCTCAAATCTCTGCACTGCCAAAAAAAAACGTGACACCGATGGAATGAAGTCTATTCACGTGCCCACCCGTCTCCTTTCATCTCCCCTGGTACTCAGCAGGTGGACATCTCTGGCAACAACGCAAAGAAACTAATGTCATAAATGGGGCTATGCCTGTTCTATATCAAGGATGAAGCATTACATACAATTGTTTCGCTTGAAAGGTAGACTGATCACAATTAACTAGCATCTATTAATATCAAAATTGAAGGAAAAAAATAGGAAAGATAGAATGATATACAAAGAATGATGCGTAGAACGTAGTACAAAAATTTACAGAATAATAATGACAGATAGAAGATAGGAAAATAAGTAGAATGTGGAGTTATAAATACAATGATACATTATAACATAACGATACAATGATATATAGAATGATAGAACAACAGATAGAATATACACAAAATGATAGATGGGTCGAAGGATATACAGAGCAGGATATATGTGGACAGATAGGTTATATTTCTCAAACAGAAAGACAAACAAGCTCTAACCCAGATTGACGTACAATAATATATGATCAGACGAACTCTATTCATGCTGTCACAAAAGCTACATTATCGCTAATGAGCACCTGATAGACCTTCAACACGTTTTTTAGATCAGAGAATATTTTCCATCTGGGTTTAGGCTGACATTAATCTCCACTCTCTGATTGTCCATATTTGAGGATTGCTATGCCCCACTAAGCTCCTGTATTCCAGTGGGGTGTTAATCCCCCGCCCCTGATGTATGAATAGTGGGTAATTTATTTAAACCAGCCTGGATCCAATAGTTAAGCCAAAGTAACTAAGCAACAATGACTGAGTTGCTCTTTGAGGAGACAGACTTCAGGAGCACATGGTTGGTGGTCCGCTGGAAGGGTTCAAAACCAATGGAACCCATTAAATGCAGTCAGAGTCATGTGGTGCTAATTGAAAGTTGCAGGAAAGATGGCAAAGATTTGATAAAGGATAAAGCCTTAGCACATGATACAATGACAGGGAAAGGAAAATATTCCACCCATTATCCTTCTTACAACAGTTGGGAATTCTGTTTGATTCTTCAGTATCAAACAAGGTTTTTTTTTTTGTTGTTTTCAATTTGCCTAAGCAGCATTGTGCACTTTTGAAATGGTTTGAAGTGTACAATTTTGAAATGGTTTAGCTGTACGGATTTGAGAATTCTCCGACTTGTGGAGTCTCACTTGCGTCACAGCTTCATAGAGGACTGCAAGCTCCCCACAAGTCTGGCACTTGCTCTCGCTGGCCTCCTCACACTCCTGGCTAGCAGCATGCCTCCCGCCTGGCCACATGTGCCATGTCAGGACTGCAAACACAAATGCAGGGTGCCGAGTGGCCCAGCCAGGCTGTTCAGTTCAGGGGCCTTCTGGCAAAGTAAAGTCATCTTGTTTATCCAATTCTTTTTCTGGAGCCCGTCAGTCCAAGCAGGTCTGACGGCACAGAAAAGTCACAAGGGTCAAAATGTCCTGGTTAATCTAAACTGCAACTCCTAGGTTTCCACAGTGACTGAATCACCTTAATGCTGCTCATCTGTAGTAAGATGAGACGAAAAACATGCAAATGGTTGAAGCACGGAGGAAAAAGTGTTGGCAATGAGTCATTCTTCTTTTTGACAGATATGAAATATAAAAACATAATCTGCCAAGGCTTTTTAAAGATATACAGTGAGATATGCAGAGGCAGTAACATGTGTTTGACAGTCAGTAAGAAAGAGCGTGATCAGGTGGGGCTTGTATTAAGTTCAGAATTTGTAACCGTAGGCCTGCAGCTCCTCAACCACTAATAACTGATATTAATTATGGAATGCTCCAGACAACGTTACTCTTGAAATATATCCAACGTCCCTTGTGGAACTTAGAATTGCACAAAAAAAAAGCCAGCCTTGACTTTCTATCTAGCATTATATACAAAAAATAATAATAAATATAGCTGCGAGCAGCGATTACGGGCCCAAGCCGGTGGCACCGCAACCCCGGTTCCTTTAGTTACCTAAAGGCACCGGGGTGGCGGTGCCGCCGGCTTTGGCCCTTCATCGCTGCTCGCAGCTATATTTATATATATATATATATATATATATTAGGGGTGTAACGGTACATGTATTCGTATTGAACCGTTTCGGTTCGAGGCTTCCGGTTCGGTACGCATACAAACCGAACGATTCCTTGGACCATTTTTCCTGCCGACAAAATTCGCGCTGGCGCTACCACCACAACATTGCGCAACATCAAATGGCAAGCGTAATGAAAGCGGAACGAAACTGCGCTACTCATTATGTGCTTCACGGATCGTTTATCAGCTCGGACCAGCAACACCTGTGCAGCGCGAGCCGATCTCGATCAAGCGACACTGTTACTACACAGCGCTAAGAGATCCAGTGAAGAAAACATTTGAATTCGCCACTGAAGTAATGACATCGCTGCGAGATCTAGTGAGAAGCATTCACATTTCTCCGTTATTAACCGTAGATCTCTATTACTAGATCAAACAGCGCTGACGTGGAAACCAGGAGAAACATTGTGCCGTGAATGAACTAGTAATACTTTACGTCCACAGACCAGCAACATTCACCATGGATTTAATATAGTAACAATCACTGTAACCAGTTTGGCTGGAATAGTGAAATGCTTTCAAGTACTTCACACATCTTTTTCCAGCACTTCAAAACTCAAATAATAAATAAATATATATTTAAATGCTATTTTTAATGTGATGACCAAAACATTATTTGTTCATCCTTCAAAGATAACCCCCGTTTATAAACCTGAAAGTTTCAAGATGTAGGAAAACTCAGTTATTTAAAAAAAAAATATTCTTTGAACAAATAGGACATTTCTCTGGCATTTCTTTCTTTTTGCTGTATCGAAAACGTACCGAACCGTGACTTTAAAACCGAGGTACGTACCGAACCGTGATTTTTGTGTACCGTTACACCCCTAATATATATATATATATATATATATATATATATATATATATATATATATATATATATATATAAATTATATATATATATATATATAAAAATACATATATATATATATATATATATATATATATATATATATATATATTTTTATATATACACATATATATATATATATATATATATATATATATATATATATATATATATATATATATATATATATATCACTTGCCTTACCTGAGAACAATGAAAACAAAAAAAACTAGGGAATCACTAAACCGAGAGAATTATTCTGTTTGATGATACACTCAAAATATTACACAAGCAATTCTTTAAATTTAATGATATTCAGAACAGAACAAGAATTCAAAAAAACTATAATTAAGAATTAACCGAAATAATTGAAAGCGAAAGTGAAAGTAAGTGGTGTTTGGCTCACGTAACTCTCTCATTAGAATCAAACTGTTTCAACATTTGCGATGTATTTGGATGCTAAACTATTCTTTATTATGGGCTTTGTACTCCCCCTCACCCCATATGTGTGTGTGTGTGTGTGTGTGTGTGTGTGTGTGTGAGGTGCGGGTGCGATTGAACTGTTACACATAAAAACATACTCCGTCCAATAAAACACAACAAAGTGCTTTTTTCAAACTATAAACTCTTGTCAAACTGTAACCTACAACTGTCACCAAACTAAAATCACACGCACACACTGTCTAAAAGCAAAAAATATTTATCCAACCCCATTTAAAACAGTCTGTGGGTGCCATCTTTTGGACATTCACCACATCGCATTGATTTTCATTTATTGTCCTCAGAGCCCTAATCTGTTTATTTTTCAATTACACATTCTACATTGATTAAAAAAGAAAAATTCAAATGTGTTTTTATTTTATACAGGAATAAATTATTTATAATTCAGATGAGAATAAAGTTAGTGTTTTACAATTTTAAGGAAAACAAATATATTGTTCTGAAATATAGCACATTCATTTTAAATTCATTCAGCTTCAATTACCAATACAATCTTAATTTTATTTAAAGCAAACTATACATTTAAAAGATCTTGGTTCTGTGCATATTTTGTAATTTAAAAAAAATACAAAATTGTTATGCAAAAAGACAAGGCCTTAGAGATTTATCCTTTAATGCAGGAAAAATCACACAGCAATGAAAGGCTTAATATCATGTCACTGTAACAGCCAGCCAGCCACACACACACATATAAACACAGACACCAGCCCTCCCTCCCCCTCCCACCCCACACAGACAGCCACACACACACACACACATAGAATGGGAGGGGGCCCTCTCTCTGTCAAAGAGTGACAGAGAGAGATACCATTTCATGAAATCCACATTCAAACCACAATATCTGACTTTCTGAGGGTTGGAGCTATTGACTGTAAATTAGAAAGTTGTTTGGCTTGAGGAGAAGAATATACAAGCTGAGTTTTGTAACTGTAGGTAAATCTAACTAAGTTATAACACACTTTATATGTCCTTTTTTAGTCATGAAAATTCATTTCCTCGCCACGGCCAAACCGTTCGAGATATCAAAAATCCGTCAGCAATTTAGCATCCTCAATGTCTTGACTTCATGCACGCCTAGTTTGGCGATGATTGAATGAATTGCCTAGGAGTAGTACTTCAAATTCCACAGCAAGCGTTTTCCAAACAACCCATAATAGCCGACTTCCTGTTGGGCTGGCGTAAAACTTGACCAGGGGTAAAATGTTTGGCCCGATGAGATCTATATGTGTACTGAGTTTCATATTAATTCATGCAAGCGTGTTGAATATATGGACCAAATTGTCGGACCCCGTTCAAGGGGGCGCTGTTGAGCCCCCCTGCCACGCCCGGGTACCAGCTTCAGCCCGGCCCTGATGGCCGTGGGTTCTGACCTGTGTGCAAAATTTCAAAAGTTTTTGAGCACGTTAAGAGTCCCAAAATCCCCTGAAACCTTGAAATGCATTAAAATCAATAGACAAATCCCTCACACACAGAGACGGAAAGAGAGGGAAAGAAAATTCTCAGAAACATCCACATTCAAACTAAAATATCTGACTCCCTCTTGGTCTGAGCTAATGACAGTAAATTAGAAAGTTGTCCGGCTTGATCTGAACAATATGCGTACCGAGTTTTATGATTGTAGGTAAAACTATAGAACTAACACCCCCACTTTTGTCAAAAGGTGGCGCTACTGAGCCCCTGCACCACGCCCGTTTCTGAAACTTTGCACATGTCTACTGGCTAATAAATGTGATGTGTCTGTCGAGTTTCATGTTATTTCAAGTATGTTAAGAGTCTCAAAAGCATCAACAAAGAATATTAAAGTTTGATGCGTTGCCACGGCAACAGTATCTAATATATCAATAATCCTTTCACAGGTCTACATCTGCCGTGTATTTACATTATACAGATGAAGTTTGAAGCAAATCGGGTTAAAATAAGAGGGTGATTTCAAAGCATTTTGAAAGTGACACACTTCCTGCTGCCAGTTGGTGGCGCTATAACTTTGACTCACAATAGTCACATCCATGTGATCGGCCTCTTACAGCGAACACACTGGTGAAGTTTCATTAAGATCAGCTAATGTATGCTGAAGTTATAACACACTTCCTGTTTCACGTTTCTCGCCATAAATTCGTTTCCTCGCCACGGCCAAACCGTTCGAGATATCAAAAATCCCCTGGCAATTTTTCATCCTCAATGTCTTGACTTCATGCTGACCGAGTTTCGTGGCATTTCTTTGAATTCTCTAGGAGAAGTACTTTAAATTCCATTGCATGCGTTTTACAAACAACCCTAAATAGCCGACTTCCTGTTGGGCTGGGGTAAAAAGTAAGAGCATGAAGTATATATGAACCGATGAGATCTATATGTGTACTGAGTTTCATATTCTTACATGCAAGCGTGTTTGATTTATGGACCAAGTTTTCGGACCCCGTTCCAGGGGGCGCTGTCGAGCCCCCCTGCCACGCCCGGGTACCATCTTCAGCCCGGCCCTGATGGCCGCGGGTTCTGACCCGTGTGCAAAGTTTCAAGAGTTTTCGTGCACGTTAAGAGCCCCAAAAGTGCCCGAATAGTCGTAAGAAAAATAAAAGAGAAAAAAAAAAAAAATAATCCTAAGGAAAACAATAGGGCCTTCGCCCTTTCAGGGCTTGGGCCCTAATAATAATCTGTTGCCTGCTAAAAAGCAATTTCAACACAACATATTGAATAATATGAGGGATACTGATCTTCAGATATACTTGGTGCACTTTATGGGATTTTGGGTGAACTAACCCTATAAGCAGTCCCACGTTTTGAGTTTATTCGAGTACCGCTTCCATATAATAATTTTATAACAAGCACTACTTGATCATGTAGAAAGAGAGATAAGGCACCACTGACAGCCATCTGATCTCATCAAGAACGTTTCTCTATTTTAGTTTAATCCAACGAGTCTAAATTAATGAATTATTCTTCTGTCCAATTATGAAATCCCTAAATGTAATGGTTGTCAGCTTTTTACATGTATACATTTTCTGTTGCAAAATTATCCAAATATTATAAATAGACTCTTGATGATGCAATTCCCACAGCAGTAGTTAAAATACTGATAAGTGTCCTTAGTATCTTTGTATTTGTCTGTCTGTCCATCCATTGCGTCCAATATGAAATCCTTGATGTAACAGTTGTCAGCACTTTATTCTTTTTTCAAATACTTTTTCTCTGTTGCAAATTTACCCAAATATTATTCCCACAATTACATAGTTCAAGTATTGATAAAAGTATGAGTACAGTGAAGTACATGAATCAGCCAAATTTAATATCATGAAGGAATAATAATTAATTTTAAATAAATATAGCAATACTAGATAATAATTAAACAAAGTGCAAACGAATTTCTTATATTGATAGCTTTTCTCTGCAAATATTGATTAATTGATTATTATTGATGTGTGATACACACACACGCCAACTTAAAAGCAAACTTTCATCGCTGTAGTCTGGAAACCTTAGAGACGGCAAACATCTGGGAGAAGGCACAGAGGAAACGCACTGCTGTCTGTGATCCCTATTTGACAGAACTTCACAGAGCCAACCTCACACTCACAGCTCCAACAACAAAAAAAACCCATCTCCAAACAGAATACACAAACCCCTCTCTAGGCCCCTCTCTCAACCTCTCTAGGCCATTTACCAGAAATAAAACCCTTCACATTGAAAAACAAAAGCTCTCACTAGCCAAGTAAAAACTAGAGCGTCATCAGAGTGTTAGAGAACAACAGTGATTCTGCAATCAGCAGGCTTACGCAGTATTAAAGTGTATATCTCTACATGCAAATATTACCAGATTATGCAACTTCAATCAAATATATACACAGATCTCGAGTTCACAGACAGCCATACTTTCGCCAGCTGTCTCAAAAAACAGATATGTGAAAGTGCAGGATGGTTTAGAGGTGTTGCTCATTCTCCTCGTAGCTGCCAATAGAGACACTGACAAATGACAAGAGACAGCCCTTGACACATAACTACAACGGGCATGAGACATTCAAAACAGATTCAAATAATTTCCTTACAATCTTCAGCCATATTTTCTATTTTATTTTAGGAAGAGTTGTTCCCGAGAAACAAAGAAAAGAATTGCATTTCTGCAACTTCACACTAAGGACTGCTGTTGAAAGGTTCCTCACAGGAATCAATTCCTTAGTGACCGACAGCAAAGGCTGCGTTTACACTTGGCATTAACATGCGACCTGTATCTGGATGTTGTCCACATACACATTGAAAAGACAAGTACAAACGCACATCTGATCGGAATGTTATCCGATCAGCGTGTCCACATCCGGAGGTAGTCGAGGACAAATTGTGATCGGATCTCAGTGTAATGTAAACGCAATCCAGCCATCGTGTCTGCATTCACAGGTGAACGTAATTTAAATCCCCGCCCAGTCTCCCCGCGTGGCTGTCAGAAAGTAATGGCCAGACGCAGTTTAGACACGAAATTAAACTTATTTGAACAATAAGTGTCAATCTTTAAAACAGTTTATTTAGACTTATATGATACTATGTGTGTCATTTTTCATTTTAATTGTGCAACATTACCTGAACGAGGCGATCGCCTGTACACTCACAGTCAGTCGATCTTAATGAAGAGCTGCACGCTGCTTTGCCAGAGGAATAATCGGAATCAGAATTTTTTAATGTTTTAAATGTTGAATGTTTTTATTGTTTCAGCATGTTTATCGATCTCCTGTTTCTGTCAATATAGTCATTGCACGCTATAACCTTAAACCCAGATGATCGATGATGTGACTTGTTTAACATGATCAACCCAGTTCTTTTTGTAAGATCAACTCTGGAAGAATTCCTTCTTTCAAAAAATATAATTTGATCTAATTAATGGAGATTGCATAAGAAAGTAAAGTGAGTAAAAGCAATTGGGTCAGGATATTGTTTAATTTGTATCATCTTTACTATTAATCTGGTGTCGTGCCACAGACCTGATTTAAATATTATACGGGAAACAGAAATCCCATCGGTTATCCAGATACAGAGGCTGCTTAATGTGAACAAATATAAACGCACCATGTCCTGATTGGCTAATGATCCGATCTGCTTGATCGGATCACGGTGATCGCATGTTAATGCAAAGTGTAAATGCAGCCAAAGACTACCCACTGAGCCCTGCTGGTCGTTTACTTTATGTCACCTGCAGTTGTTATTTGGCTTCAAGGAAGTTATAGAGAATACAGACACTGTATTGTTTATGGAACATTTTCTCTATTTGTCAAGTTTAAAGGAATATTCTGGGTTCAGTACCAGTTAAGCTGAAATGACACCATTTGTGACAATATTGATTACCACAAAAATGATCTGCATCAACTGATAAGTTTTTCTATTTGTTATTTATTTGTTTAAAAACATGTATGGTGTTGTAGCAAGCACCAAAAATGATATCATCTCTTGCATAATGTGCACCCCATAAACTAGAATAGAAATGCCATCTGGCCAGATTTGATTACGTAAAAAATGAGATGTTCACTCGTGATTACATTACGCTGGTAAGCAGATCAAGCTCACCTAACTTTGTAACCTAATCCTTCAATATAATGGAGAGAAAAGAACTGGAAAGTACTTCAGTCACGTCATTCCACGTGAAGCGGAGATTACAATAGCAGAGGCATGTTTGTCACTGACTCTTTGATAATTATTCCACATAATTTCTTCACTTCTCTTCTCTCAATAGGAGAGATACACACAAATGGTTGCATGTTTCTGTCCCATAGGATGATTTTAAGGAAAATAAGATGTTTTTTTTTTTAAACAATTAAAAAATATATATTATAATTAGGGGTGTGCAGAAGAGCAGTATCTGTATTCTGTAACAATCTCAAAATTATTTATATCCATTTCTGTATTCTGATAAAACCAAAAGTGGGTGGGGTTTTGGCCAGAAGTTCACAAAATTACTTGAGAAGACCATAATGTAATATTTTAAATGTAATCCTGTTCCCTTCGTAGATATTTAAAAGAGACGCTACAGGCAAAAAAGGTTTTTCATGCATGTCAAATTCTGAGATTTTAGGCTATTTTACTTTTCATAACGTGTAACATCCAAAATACACTTCTAAGTGTTGCTTTTATTGCACTTTAGCTTTTTACGTATGTAGATTTCAGTAAATATCTGTAAAGGCCGTTTTCTTAACAAAAAAAAAATTCTCCTGCACAGAGACAGAAATCTCCAATTCAGCAGCACTTACATACACCAAACATACACATATCCTAGGCTTAGAGGGGTTTGATCATATTTAATTCGCCTGATTTTATACATTTTATTCCTATGAAAAAAATATGATGTTTTTCTGGCTGTTGAGAGTATTTTCAGATTTATGGAGTGATAAAAAGAAATATTGAAAATCCCCTGTGTAAAAACCTTTAACTCTAATATGTTAACAAAATGAAATAAGAAAAATGTAACCTGGCGTTATCCAATGTTCAGATTTCTGTTCTGGAAATATATACTTAATATTTACTTAATTAGTGACTCATTTGCATAATAACATTTTTTCAGAAAACTTTTATATAATTCTCAACTCATTCTCATATGAATTATGAATGATAAGAATTATGAGAATTCATAAAATGGTGCGATTATTTCGATTAAGGACTATCAAAATTGGTAAACAAGTATCCACGTAGTCATTGTCAGTTTGCTTCCTGAGCATTTTACATTTTAAGTTTGACGCAGAAATTTAACCTTTAAAGCAACACCAAGTAACTCTTCCTCTGCGGTCGCCCTAAAGGTTGGAAGCGGAATTGTCCATTACCGCTGTCGTAAAATGTTTTGCCTACTTCAGCCTACGGACACTCGCGCACGCTCGCTGTTTATCCAGCACCGGCTTTGGAATAAACAATGGCAGACATACCAACCTGCAAGAAGTCATTTCAGGGAGGTATATCTTGGTGACTGGATTGTTGACGGAGGGGTTGACTAGCTTTCGTGAGGCACACTCGCAAGGTCTCTTCCTCTCTCCCTCTCTGACGTGCGCACGCTATGCATGTTATGCACGCAGTATATTCTGTCTCGCATGCGCGCTCTAGATTCAGGGAGATTTGAAGTAATTTGCGGGCATCGGGGAGACGCTATCAATATGTGGGAGACTTGGGATGTCTGCAATGGCCACAGACAGTTTGAGGAAGTGGTGGGGGAAGTGACGTATGCCGTAAAGCAGTCGAATTTTGTAGTTCTTTTTGTGCTCCGGTTCCTACCCGAAACCCGAAGTTACATAGTGCAAGTAAAAGCGATACAGACCACACCAGGCTATGGCAGACGTGTCATTCAACCTATTGTAAGTCGATGTACCATCACAAGGGTCTTGGAAATATATTATGATGGTTGAAAAGATACTTAGTGTTGCTTTAACACTGCACGTGGTGAGTGAATTAGGATCATTTGAAAAAGATGAGTCAAGCGGAAGCGGTTCAACTCCGCAAAAAAATTTGTCTATAGAAGAGCAAAGTCCTTCAGACGACTTGGTACCTAAGAATATTTTGGATTTCGACGTTCTGATGTACTTTGACCTCGCGAGGAAACACAACCAACCTGTATCAACACCTAAAGTAGTATCACAGAAAAATCTTTGATGAATGAATGGCCAAAAGGTCCACCGATGAACACAAAGATGTCAATCACGGTGGTTGTGACGAATCAAAGTAAACTTCAAATGCCCAAGAAAGTGTAAGAAAGTGCTAGACCCAATGACAAATCTTCAAGAAGGTACTGTGAAATAACAAACGCCATAAGCTTCCTGGCTAAAGATATGGTGTCGATTAACGCGGTCACAAAAGATGGATTTAAAAATCTTATCCTAACGCTCAATAAAAAATACTGCATTCCCTCTCGTATGTTCTTTACTCAAGCCATCCAAAAACAGTCCGATACCTGCAGGAAGGTTGAAGCGGAGCTGTAAGAGGAATATTATGTGACAACAACTGACATGTGATGACTGGATGACTGAACCATATCAAAGTCTCACTGTTTATTTCATACCTGAGGATTTGGAATTAAAGAGCTTTTTACAAACTTCATACTTTCCCATTGACCCTACTGGAGAAAACATTGCTTCTGGTTTGAAATGTGCTTGCTGGCTGGGGTCTGAACTTAGAAGGCCAGGTGTGCATTTCCACGGACAATGCAGCCAACAAGTGTTTATATATATAATATACATTTTATAATCGGAAATTATTCATATAGAATACTTAATCATCATATGTGTCATTTATTTTTAAAAAGACATCAGAATTGCAACAAAATATATTGTAAACACTATGGTAAATTTTACTGTTAACATTAATGTTGGGTATTTAATCCAATTTGTTACTGCATATACTACTAATACATGTTTAACATTTCAGTTTGGGTTAAAGAACTAGGCTATGTATTATGAACAGATGTGAATTATTACTAAGCAGTGGTGTATGTGTATACATTAATTAATTATCCTTCATTTATGTGTGTGTACGCTGTACAGATCTGGTATAAAGTGTTTTTAAATAAATGGAATAAAATGTTTTTGCTCAGGTGGCCAAAATGCCCACCCAATATAAAAAAGTTTTCCTCACCCAGAAAAAAGAGGGAAGAATGAGTAACAACACTGTGAAATGTTATTACAATTTAAAATAACTGTTAGCTATTTTAATATATATCTTAAAATTACTCCAGTCTATTACTCCAGTCTTCAGTGTCACATGATATGGGAAACTGGGAAATTACTACACTACATTTACTATTTATTCTGCTAATATTAACATCCGGTCAAACTAAAACTCAAGAGCTAAGATTCATCTATAATGGATACTACACTCCAAATTTTCCCAAACCGTTGTGATCAACAATGGTAACATGACATCTCTAGTCTGCTAATCTCAGTATCTCTAAAGGTAAAGCATTCACATTGATTAATTCTCCTTCAACTAATTATGATAAAACCCAAACAGCTGCGTAGCCAGTGTGCCCCTGATGATGCAGAGGAGATCATTAAGCACAATGACGAGTGAACTTTATGACTGAAGGTACAAAGATGTGAATTCTAAAATAAACATCTACTGTACAGGTGTACAGTATATACAAAAACTTCTCACATATCAATTAAACACCCCTCTGTTTTTTGCGGCTCTTGAGTTAAATACGTAATGCTGTGGCTGTGGAATCTGTCTCAGGTTGTCTGTTTCCAACAACATCCAGATCAACAATCATTAAGGATGCATGCCACGGATTGGAAAGCCTGTTTAACATGTGCCTAAGCACGGATCAGGAGGCCAAAGCTGGCGTATTGGGCTCAGCTGAGACAGCTAAGGAGATCACATCTTGAAGATGGGCTCCAGGACCTGTGGGCCAAGAAAAGTAAGGCAAATAGGATTGGCCAATGCAGCCAGGCAGTAAGCTTTCGGATCAGATCAGGGAAATCAGCATTATCTGCGCAAGCTGTCTGGTGAACTGGAGCGACAGACAAACATCTGTCACGTGTCGGCATTTCGCCTTTCCTTTTGGTCTGTGGTCCACTTCAAATATCTAACAGCTAGAGAAAGCAAATATGACAGAGCGAAGGGGGGTCTCAACGACACATTTCATTCGCACTTCACCACCTCAGCCCTCCCCACATTCCCTTTTCCCTCACTTCATAAGCAAGAACTCATTACGGTAGTCTGCGCTTTGATAATTGGAGCAGAAAGAGAAGGAATAGGGGTTTGACACTTCATTTGACCTGCTTTGTATTTCCCTCATATCATCAGAATCTGCATAGCTTTCATTATGGTTCTATTCAGGGCTTGTAGATGAGATCATTACAGATCCTGAGCTACCAGTTAAGGTGACAAACATTGGGAGAAGGTTGTTGTACCCATCATGTGTCCGTTGGAGGATGTTAACTCACTAGCTAGTTGTCTAGTTAGCTCTGGGGTTCATGGATACATTTTTAAGCTGAAACTCACAGTGCTGGCTCTACCAAACCAGCTTTGTCAAGACCCCTATCCTGGGAGAGTCACTGCACAAGTGATGGAACAAATTATAACAGTTACAACACATTACAACACAGACAGCTGTCACAAAAGTAGGGAGCACATAGATAATTCTTGATTTAATCCATTAAACACAACTGAAAGAGAAACAATGTTTATTACTTTTTTTATTATTTAACTGTATTGGATATTGCCAGTAGACCGGGGGGTCTAACAGTGAGACAGCTGGTGAAGTCCCATGTAATGACATTTCCACAGTGAGACGAATGTCACTCCAGCCTGTTCCTGTGAAACCCACAAGCGGTAATGGCTGTCTACTCATCCAACAAACTCCTTTGCCTCTCCATCCACCTCTAAACAACCAATCTGATACAATCTTGAAAGAAAGCGACAAGAGGGAGAGGGAGATGCTGAGGTCACAAGAAGGCTTGGAAGGCACAAAGCTGACAGGCTGCCAACCTCATCCACTTGCAACAAGCTGCTCAGCACACAATATGACCCTAGGGAAAAGATTGCCAACCTAATACATGACACATAGCTCTACTAGACTCTACAGAAGGAAGGCCCAAGATGTACCTTTTGACCAAGACATATGAAATGTTGTTTATAATGTACAAGCCTGCACAGAAAAGACTCCCCAAGCTCAAATGCTGTAAACCAAATCATTTAAAGTATTTTGTTGGTGGGTAGAATTACTTCAATACGAAACAGTAATGAAATGCATTGTTCACATCGAAATTCAACTAGAGGTGAATAGGTTTAACCAATCTACCTCAAAAAGGCCCCACATATTTCCCAGGATTACGGTACGAATCTCAGAGAACTTTAGCCAAATGTGTATAAAGGCCTCCACTTGACTATGTGTACACTGGCATGTAAATTAGCAACAAAGGTAAGAGGCTTTAGAGCTGGTCTTTCTTTGCTGTTTCTTTGTACTAGCCCTTTCATTCAGAGAAACGCTAAACCGATAATGAAGAGGCATCTATAAACATGATCCAGACTTAATTAAAATATCCACTGCTTTGAGTCTGTTGGTCAGTGTATAATAGGGCTGTCATTTTTTATTCGATATTCGAATATGCATTCGAACATGACGTGAAATATCCGTAATCGAACTATAAATAAACTAACCGGTTTTTAAAGTGCCATGTTTAGCGCATTTTTTACAGTCTATGATTAGACCGTTTGTTTTTTATTTTATTGTTTGCCATCTCATCCAGTAACTGTTAGCGGGCACTCTAAACGTATTGTAGCGTAAGTTCATGACCAAATCAAGCGAATAATAGCCAATAGCCACCCTGTTTTGAAAATGGAAGATAACACAGAACGGCCAGCCTGAGCGGACAATTACGACCCCAATTCATCTAAAAAGTAGTGTCTGGAAATGGACAATCCGATTGATGAATCCGAACACGGTGTTTACATGAACGATACATAAAGTAATGTGCGCGTTATATGTCACAAGATTCAAATCGGAATTGATTTTTTGACATGCGCACACTGCACGAATATGCCGCTGTTCGCGCATAACTATTCTCCTCTATTGGTTCTTTATTTGTTTTAAACAGCAGACTTGACATTTATCCGTCTCTGGTCATGATTTGGAGACGATGAGCATGATTTGCCGTGCTGCTTGCCTGCTTATATTGATCACGCAGTAAAACCCTGCGCCCAAAACCAGTCGTCCGTGGATGATAATCTGAAACAAGCGCTGGTGGGACGTTGTCCTGCTTCACTTCGCAGACGCTGAGTGAAATGAGAATTTTTTAATAACGGAACACTCATTTATGACACTCTATTCAACAGGAAGAACAGCTCGCTCCGTACGTAATACGTCATTGCACATGCGCAGTCCTTTTAGTTTCGTAGATATTCGAATATATTCGAATACATTGCTTGATATTTGATATCCGTTCGAATTTGATTTTTCTCAAAAGTGACAGCCCTAGTGTATAACTACAGTTGTTTTCTTGTCCTCCTTCCTCTGGCATTTGAGTATACACTACCAATAAGGACCAAAGAGCTCATTGAAATAACACTGTCTCTCGCAACTCATTCATCATGGATTCTAATAATTTGCTGTCCTGTGGCCCACAACTAATACGACCTAATGGTGGTGTATGTGTATTAGAATGCAGGAGAAATTGCACCGCTTCGGTCTTTGAATAATCACCCTCTATCGAGCAACAAAAGGCTGTAGCTTTTCTGGAAAAACAAATAGGCCTCATAAAAAAACCACATAGCAGGCTTCTAAGACACAAGGGCAATGTGAATAGATAAATTGTCAAAGGATAAGGAAAGAATATGCAGTGCCTAAATAAAGCCTGTTTCGCTGAAGTCATTGGCAGGTATTTATCTGAGACTCAGAAATCGGTCCATGTTGGTTACAAGCACTTCAAGTAGAAAATGCTTTTTAAGAAGGAAATAAAATGTTTTATTTGGGTTTCACAAAGAACTGAATTGCACAAAGCCTGCTAATTTATAAGATGGTTGTAGCTTCACATAAGAGTTGAACTGGCTCAAATGATTGTGACCTTTTTGTACAAGCACCCGAAGCTAAAGATATTAGTTATCTATAATGAGAAAGCCTGGCCATAAATCTAGGGTTTCACAGGATAAATTGGAGTGCAGTGGCGCAACAATGGAAACCCAGTGGGCGATACACAGATAGAGAACCTAGCATATTACACATCAGAACCCCCCATTAAAGTGATCCTCATTGAACATGAATTGAAGTCAATTTATGCAGACAACAGTTTCTCAGTAATTGCTTCCATTGATTAAAAGGGGGGAAATTACATTGTAGAAAGCTAGTATCACACTATAAACATAGGTGGTCAAGACATGTAATATAATCAGGATATCCCTCTTTTTTTACCAAAGTTTCAGAAAAACTGTCTTGACTCATGGTATCATTATCAATGTTTTATCAGCTAGCTGTACCAATGAATTTTATGCTAATCAATTAACAACACCTCCGACAGTCCATATTGATTAATTCTGGTAATTTGTGAGTTTGTGAATTATTTAGAATAATTCATTAAAAGTATCAACTCATAAGAGTAATCTGTTCATGAAACCAACTATACTGAATGGCTTTAAAAATATGGCATAAATGGTAAGAATAATATGCTATTCCAAATTCATCCAGTTTTTGATTCACTAAAAATAATTGACTCATAATTTGGACAACACTAATCTCACTTTTCTGTACACGCATTTGCAGATCATTTAAATGAGTCTGTAGAGAACAAAAAGCTACGGATCCGAGTTATGTTGTGTAATTGTACTTCATATTTTAAACTTGGAAATAAATGAAAATCTATCATTAGATGTTGTTGTTTTTTTCATCATCCTTTCTCTGATTAGTCATGCAAAATAAATATGCCAGAGTAGCTATCCTTTATTAATGTGCCATAACTGAACATGAAATTGAAAGTCAATGCCCTCGGGAGTAAATGATGAGGACTAAACGGTACTAAAAAGCTGTTCTATCCCAACTGGCATCAAACTGCGCTTTGCTAACCATGCTAACACGTCTTCGCTGTAGCTGAAGGCATGGAATTTATTAATGTCTGCTAATGATCTGCGACAAACTTGCAGCCAGAGGCTTGAACCTCAACGGCACCAACCAGCGCAGAGAGAGTCATTGAGTATCCATTATGAATGAGGACGTCCTGACTTTGGGAATTTGGGGGGTTGTGCAGTACATGTCTCAAAGGACAGGTTTGCCAGGAAGGGGACTGGAGGGGGAACACAATATCAACTTCCATTTCTACTCTACACAGGCATCTCAGTGTCAAAAACACATCCGACCTGCCACTGCCTGCTTTCAAAACTCGTTTAACTGTCCTCCTCGAGGAGAGCTGGAATAATTAACTCAGCATTACTCATCTCATGTTTCACTATGCACACACACAGAAACTCTCACACACTTGCTGTATGCACTGAAACAAATTTCGCCTGACAGATACAAGGAACGGCAGAGTGACACAGGGGTTAAAGTGAAAAAAATTCCAGAGCCTGAACTTTTTTTGGGGGGGGTGCAGACGGACTTATCTTCAATGGCACCATTTATTTTCAAGTATTACAGCTGTATCTTAATGCCATCTTTTTATGAATGAAAGCCAGTATCACTAATATTATAGCTACTGATGTCTCGATGGAAATGATTTTCCCCCAAATTTGAAACATTAGGCTTCAAAAAATATAAAAACTTTTAATTTAAGTGAACTTAAAACAATCCTCACTTAAACCCATAATAAATGTAATTTACCTGTACCATACAGAAATTGAATAAGTTTATAAAACAGTCCGCACTGCATAAATTATAAATAAAATATAGATTAATCCTTATCAAAGCTATAAGCATTCTTTAGTCAAGAGCAGTGAGTCATTTTCTCATTTTCCTCTGTTCTTTAGGTTAACTTTACTGACAGACAGAATTAATGGCTCCTGTCACTTTAAGATCTGCCGCTGCTGACAGGATCTCACACATCTCTTTCTCTCACTACTATTTACTTCCATTTAAGATTTTATTTAACTCATTTAAGACTGTTCTTGTGAGTATACTCAACAAAACTGACATTTTGGCATAAATGTGTGTGTTATTGTTCGTTCAAGCGCGAAAGAGAACTCGATACTGGCATTGTGTGTGTGTGTGTGTGTGTGTGTCAGGAGGACATTCACTGACAGCGCGTTCTCTTTTGTCTTGTCACGCATGAAAGCATTTGCGTGAATAAGAGCATGATCATAACCCTAGCTAAAGGATGCCAGAAAGAACGGATGCTGTGTTAATTGCGTTAAATATTTTAACACGTTAAAGCTGGACAAAAATGAATCGCATGCGAAAATAATATTTTTCCCTCACGGCCGCACGCCGGAGATCCGGCACGGTGTCGGAATACTTTAAGCCCTGGTGACAACACAGACAAACTGATATACACTCACCTAAAGGATTATTAGGAACACCTGTTCAATTTCTCATTAATGCAATTATCTAATCAACCAATCACATGGCAGTTGCTTCAATGCATTTAGGGGTGTGGTCCTGGTCAAGACAATCTCCTGAACTCCAAACTGAATGTCAGAATGGGAAAGAAAGGTGATTTAAGCAATTTTGAGCGTGGCATGGTTGTTGGTGCCAGACGGGCCGGTCTGAGTATTTCACAATCTGCTCAGTTACTGGGATTTTCACTTACAACCATTTCTAGGGTTTACAAAGAATGGTGTGAAAAGGGAAAAACATCCAGTATGCGGCAGTCCTGTGGGCAAAAATGCCTTGTTGATGCTAGAGGTCAGAGGAGAATGGGCCGACTGATTCAAGCTGATAGAAGAGCAACTTTGAATGAAATAACCACTAGTTACAACCGAGGTATGCAGCAAAGCATTTGTGAAGCCACAACACGCACAACCTTGAGGCGGATGGGCTACAACAGCAGAAGAACCCACCGGGTACCACTCATCTCCACTACAAATAGGAAAAAGAGGCTACAATTTGCAAGAGCTCACCAAAATTGGACAGTTGAAGACTGGAAAAATGTTGCCTGGTCTGATGAGTCTCGATTTCTGTTGAGACATTCAGATGGTAGAGTCAGTCAGAGTTTGGCGTAAACAGAATGAGATCATGGATCCATCATGCCTTGTTACCACTGTGCAGGCTGGTGGTGGTGGTGTAATGGTGTGGGGGATGTTTTCCTGGCACACTTTAGGCCCCTTAGTGCAAATTGGGCATCATTTAAATGCCACGGCCTACCTGAGCATTGTTTCTGACCATGTCCATCCCTTTATGGCCACCATGTACCCATCCTCTGATGGCTACTTCCAGCAGGATAATGCACCATGTCACAAAGCTCGAATCATTTCAAATTGGTTTCTTGAACAGAACAATGAGTTCACTGTACTAAAATGGCCCCCACAGTCACCAGATCTCAACCCAATAGAGCATCTTTGGGATGTGGTGAAACGGGAGCTTCGTGCCCTGGATGTGCATCCCACAAATCTCCATCAACTGCCAGATGCCGTCCTATCAATATGGGCCAACATTTCTAAAGAATGCTTTCAGCACCTTGTTGAATCAATGCCACATAGAATTAAGGCAGTTCTGAAGGGGAAAGGGGGTCAAACAGAGTATTAGTATGGTGTTCCTAATAATCCTTTAGGTGAGTGTAGATAGAAAGACAAAAAAAGATAGACCAAACAAATGAACAGCAGACAGACAGAACAAAGAACCAAACAAACAACAGACAAACAAAACAAACAAACTTCAGTCTGACAGACAGAAAGACAGAGTGAACAAACAATGGACAGACAGAACGATCAAACAAACAAAAGGCAGACAAATTGAATGAACAACAAACAAACATAGACAGTAAGATAATACAACAAAGAGATCGACAGACAGAGTGAACAATCGGAATCGGATGACAAACAGACAAGAACAAATGAAAGGCATAGAGACAGAATGAATGAATGAACGACAGACAAAACAGCAGAATGGACGACAATCAAAAAAAACAATCAAAAGACAGAATGACAGAATGAACAACTGGTCAAACAAACAACACAGAGTAAAATAGAACTACAAATTGACCAAAAGGCAGAACAAGCGAAAGAACAAGGAATAGTTAGATAGACAGTCAGATAGAAAGAACGACTGAGGGTTTGATCACATGCAAACACAATGCATAAATAAATGAACCTTAAGGACTAAGAACATTGATTAACTCAAGATTTATTCAGTTGATGACATGGGGTCTGAGGAGACATAATAAAGCCATTCGTGACATCGATCCAACACTATGAGGTATGGATGGCACAAAGGAGTGTCTGGAAGATTACGACGTAATGAGCGAGTGATCAAACTGAGAGGGACAAAGAGGGAAGGAAAGTCACAGCAAGGAGGACAGGAGAGGTGGTTCAGGAGTTTGGCTGTTTGTTGTGTCTGGTTATGGTGACATGCATGGATGAGTCAAACACATCTTCTAAGGGAGGATGCCACAGGTTCAGCCTCTGCTTTGTCTGGCAGTGTTCACACCTACATCTGCCAAGTGCTGGAATGAGAGAGTTAGAAAGCCAATGAGGAGTGAGAAGAGACCGCGTGCGTCTGAATGCAAACTGGACAGCAGAGACACCTCGGAACTGATCTGGCAATAAGACATTTGTAGATGTGGGGGAAAACTTTTAGTGAGGCTAATTAAACACCTTCTGACAGGCAAGTGGACATTAAAGACATTTCAACAACATAGCCCTACAGACCACATGACTTTGATTTTGCAGTTTTTAAGATATTAATTAACAGTGACAAAGTTTTGTAAATGTAGACTAATAAAGTAAAATTTTATAAAATAATATAAAATAAAATAATCCACATGAACCTTCACAGGACAACGGGTTTGGATAAGGAATGGATGGATATAATAATTTATATAAAATATGTCAAAATAATATTCATAAACAGTGACAATTTTGTTCAATATAATATAATTAGAGCTGTCAAGCGATTACATTTTTTTTAATCTAATTAATCACCACATTGTGTAATAATCACAAGTTAATCGCACATTTAATTTGACTGAGAAATTACACCCAAAAAAAGGAATGGACCATATGACCTAAAATCAATATCTCGATAAATTCAACATTTTACCTTCATTTTTGTGCATAGCTCACTGAGAAGGTTTGTACTGTAAATATGCAGTGGTGGGATATTTTTTTTCTAATGAAAGAGTGCATTTCTTATCTTTGTGATGTTAAAATAATTAAAGGAAACACACTTTGATGTTAGTTTGAGAAAGCCTGAACCTTGAACCAGGACTCGAACTCGGATTGCCTTGTGCAGAGCTACGGCAAACGTCATGGCGCTATCCAGAGTGCTATTGCTTCGAGAACAGCTCACTTTCAGCAGTTATTTTATCTATGGGTAGAAACATTTCTTACAGATTTCTGCTCGTTATAAATCAGATACAGATAAATTAGCTCAGTGAGAGTACATTTATTTGAATGCATTATTGAGAGAGCGATTGTGTGTGAATTAGTCATACCGTCTTACTATTACTTGTGAAGCTATGGGTTGTACTTCAAAAGTAGAAAAAACTATGCTATAACTGTTGAGTTTCTTTAGGCTTCAACGTCCATGAGGATGAGATGACAAATTTCATTTTGGAGTGAACCTGTCATGGGTTTTTTATTAATATGGAAAAATATATATCTATACATGATACTCTAAATAAGAAACTAAAGTGAGTTAAATGCGTTAATAATTTTAACGCGTTAATAATTTTAACGCGTTAATAACTTAAGTCGTTATTTTTCCCATAACTAATAAATTAACCAGTTAAATCGATAGCCCTAAATATAATACAATACAATATTTTTTAAGCAAAACCAACATTATGCTTATATTAAAACTATATGAAAAAAATATTTATAAAATATAATACTAATAAACAGTGACAGTTTTGTTAGTATATAACAATCTTTTTTCTAAGAAATAATATTATTATTAAAAACATAAAACATGTTTATAGTAGAGTAGCAGTGGGGGAAAAGAGCTAATTATGATTGTTATAATGTTAATATACTTTTGAATAAATTAACAGAACAAAAAAATGAGAGTCAAGTTATTGACCTATCAATGTCAGAGGATGGCTGTTATATTGGAATCAAGCCTAATCATTTGCATTATTCTCCTTTATGAATAATTAAACACTGGGCAGCTACCCAGAGTCTTGTCCTTTAACTTGTCGACAGACTCCACCCAGAGCAGAAACAGCAGCTAAATGATCGGCTAATACTCTCTATCCTCCAAGAGACAAGACAGAGTATAAATGGGTAATTGGCCACTAAACACTATGGAACCGGGATTACAGGGCTTTACATGTTGGACACAAGCCTTTGTCCACATTTGCAGTGTTTGTATACCTGCATCGCTGTGATGTGATGACTGTGAAGAACTGAGGACTGTTAGACATCTCTAGCTCTTCAACTATCCTGACTGTTATATCCTTTGCTTATTAAATCCATAGTTGTGAGTCTGAATAGTAATTCTATGCTACATTCCTTTGCTGCGGTCGTCAGTGCTACGCCTGTCGACTGAAAGCAGCAGGACATCAGGCCTGATATGTACGAGTGCAACTCTTCGCTTTCCAATCGCACAGGATGCCACACGCACATAATCACAAGTCTCTTGAGGTGGGGAAATAGCTGCTTAAACCAACTGTGTGCTGAATCTGAATGTTTCTGTCTCTTCTTCACAGTACGACAGATGGGTAAGTGAGGAAAGAAGGAAGAGAAGATTGTGTGGGCAGTGCGTGAGAAAAAGTCTCAGTACAGTTTGCCAAAAACACACGATGCAGCCAACATCGCAATCCAATGTGGTTTCCTTATATGATTTATGTTCCTTTTATTTGTTTTTGTTTTTTCATAAAAAGTAAAAAGAAAAAAAAAAGAGAATTATATTGGAAAATTACAAGGATAAACGATTGAAAGATTGTTTGCAGTAAGCAGTCTTCCTGTAAACCTCACTATCATTTATACTGACATTTATATTTATTCATTTAGCAGACTTATTTAAATTGACTTAGAACTTGGAATAAAACAGCAGAATGGATTAACCCATTAGAGAAGACAATAACGGTAGTGCTACCAATGACAAATTTCAACAGGTCCTATTATTATTAACCCATAAATAATAATAACCAATTATTTTTTAACTTTGCACAGTCCAGTGACAGGGGAGGCATTTAGGTAATGTTACTGAATAAGTGAGCTTCAAGGTAAACATAAATCCAATATGTGTTGGAACTTGGAATGTCTATAATTGTATAAAATTATCTGAAATAAGTAAAACAATTAAAGTTGGCTTGGTAATAATAATAACAACAATAACTTATTATTATCACTTCAGGTAACAGACATTCAGATAATGTTCCTGAATAAGTGTACTATAAATCAAGGCAAACATATACAGTACATAATCAATGATAACACGTTTAATTGGAGTGTCTATAATTGTATGTAATTAACTGAAAGAAGTAAAATGCTGAATGTTGCATACAAGAAACATACACACACAAACTTACAGCCAAGATAAATACTTACACACACACATCAAAAATCAAACAGACAGAAAGACAGAAGGTACGGATAAGACTTTTCCATGTTCCAGGCATTTGCAAACACACAAACAAGAAAGTACAAAAAATATATATTCTCTGGTCTGGCCCAGAGCTTCTCACAAGGGTATAAACTTGGGAAATGTTGAGAATTAGATGAGTACTCGGTTCTGCAACTAATTAGTTGACTAGTAAAACATCACAAAATTATTTTATTTTTTTCGCAATCCTTGCCTACCAAAGGCATCAATAAAATACTTTCCACATGGAACTGTTGTAGGATGCCTACATGAGCCAGAGAATATATGCTGCATGGAGATAGAACAGGTATAGTTTAGTTTAATTACAGTTATAACTTATGTTGTCATCTTGCTTTTATGACATGCTATTGCTTTTGTGTTACATAATGTATTGTAATTAAGGTGAAAAGATGGATGTGAAAGCTTGAGCAGATTCCCACATGTATGATTTACCATTGGCACAAACGTTTATGACTAGGACTGGGTGTCGAGTTCGATACTTTTAGGCACCAACCAAATTGCCTCGATACCATCGAGTATCAAAAATTCTCTTGCCATTCGGGAGCAAATGTCGATACCTAAAGAGCCATTTGATTACTTTATTCAATTGCTGTACTAGTTTTATTTTATTTATATTTATTTATTTTATATTATTATTTTTAGTGGTTTTATTTTATTTATTTATTTGTGTTATTGCTTGTAGTTTAATTATTTGTTCTTTTTTTAATTAATGACTGTTTAATTGTTTTTAAATAATCTTTAAAATTTGTAGTTTTAGCTGTGGTATTGAAATTGGAATATTTGATGATTGGTTTGATAGAAGAAATTAATACTTCAATAAAGTAGGAATAACAATGCACTAATCCGATCAAATGCGAGTATATAATTTTGCATTGTTGTAACAAGTATTTTAAATAAATGCTGTTCTTATAAACTTTCTTTTCATCCAAAAATCTTGAAAAATATATCACAGTTTCCACAAAAATAATAAGCAGCATCAATCGGCTTTTTTTTTTTTTTTCAAAATTTTTTTTTTTTAGAAATCTTACTCACCCCAAACTTTTGACCGGTAGTATTAGTGTACATGCCATTTTAAACATATTTTAATTCACATTAATCAATCACATTGCAATAATCAACAAAATTTCTCAAAAAATGCCCCTTACTTGTTCACACACTATTGGTTCTAGCACTCAAATCCTCTCTTTGCCTCTGCTTTGACTGGCTAAAGCTTGCAGTCTTTGGCAGGTGGACAGTGGGATGGGGAGAGTGTATCTGGGTCACTAGAAGCCATGCATCCCAAGTCCGCCACCAGCAAAAAGAAGAGTTATTTTTCTTTTCCCCTCTCGTTCTTTAATCTGTCGTTTTTTTCTCACACGCTCCCGTTATAGATGGGAGCATCGGAATTTTGTCCCCTTACCCCCAGAATGCATCGTAAGCTTTTACAAAAGTCACGCATGGCAGGTGGAGTGGGAGGAAGTGATGAAGAGAGAGAAAAAGAAAAAAACTCATGTGGGAACAAGGCTGGGAAAACACGGCAAGGTATAACCAAGGAGACAGATCTTCCTCTGCTTGTCACTTCCTCACAACCCTCTCCTTTCATCTCTGCCTGTAGCAGGTGTGTTATGTTGATGCGTGAGTAAGCATCATACACGCCCTTAGAGCTCTCCGTTTAAAATAGCTCTGACTGGAAAACACAAGCACACTTAAAACATTCTCCTCCAAAACGCACCTGCACCTCCCACAAGCGACCCTGGTGTATTTCCACTCTCAGCCCTCCTCCTGCACATTTCCTTTCACACACTTTTTTTCCTTTCACTGATTTGTCTGTGGGAAACTGACAAGGATGGGAGAAAGAGGAAAAAAAGAAGAGAAAGAAAAAGAGCAAGCACAAAAATCACTATAATATTCATACTTAGAATATTGACTGTGCGGCAAAGTGAATCAAATTATCTTCGCATTACTCTTCCATTTAAGACTCCTGTTTTAACAACCTCTCTAATCTCTTCCTCTTTCCATCTATCAGAGAGTGTCTCAGAGGGCTTATTAACATTGAGTTTACAGTATAAATATAGTGTAACAGCAGACAAACACACACCTGATATACAGTAAACAAACTCTTAAACAGAAATACATTTACTGATGCAAAAGTATATATTAGAAAAAAATTGAAGTGAATATTTTTATATTCACTTAAAATTCCCTTATTTAGATGACATTTAATGTGCTCAATAATTATGGTTATTTAAAATAATTCCAATAAGATGATTAAATTGCAACAGGCCTACTGAGAGCTAGCAGACAAAACATCTAAAAGTAATATCTTTCCAATGAGAGTTGGTGATCTGAGGCAATATGAGCGACGGAGACCACTCAGCATAGTTCAGCTTTAAGCAAATGTGCAGCAATGCGATACAGCACCTCCTAATGTAGCACAGTACATGCACTGCATGAGGAAGTTGGATACTGCAGTTGAGTAGAAACGGCACCTATAGCATCAAACAGAATAGTGACTTAATGGTATCTTGTAGGTAAAGCTGCACAATTCTGGATAAATTAAGGATCACGATTTTTTTTTTGGTTTCAAATAGAGATCGCGATTCTGACAAGAGAGGTTCTGAGAAAATGTTAATTGCTGTAGTCTATTTAAAAATTTTAAAGAAATTGTAATGAATTATTTTTAAAAAATCAGTTTGGATGATTTATTCAAATACTTTACTTGTTTCATTACTGGATAAATCAGCTTTTTTGAATTAATCTCTTGAATGAATTGTACAATGACAAATACATTTTTAACAGTCCTTTTCATTGAGATTCCACCCGATTCATTCACACGGCTGATTCATTCAAGAACGAAGCATTATACGATACGGTCTTAATGAGTGAGTCATTGAATCATTCACTCAACCAATTCATTAAAAAAGTTGATTAATTCCCCGCCGTATGTTGCTCAGAGACGCAAAACAGTGCTGTGGCTTTGTTTGGAACCATTTACGTTGGCGAAATGGAGCAAAAACAGGCAATATTTTGTCTGTCTAAAATCTAAGTCACTTCGGGCCAGATTTACTAACAAGTTTGTGCCAGTGCAAACCCTCTTTTGGTGTTAAAAAACGACTGTCAAGATTTACTAAAGACACACAGTAAAAAAAAAAAAAAAATAGCACTAAAAAGGCTGGCCTTATTGCATATGCATTAAGTTTCCCTTTCAGAATTTTTTTGGTGATTTACTAAGGTTTGGGCAAGTCAATTTACTGGTATTTGTGCAATTAATTTTTTTATTATTTACCGCCCAAAAAAAAGCATGTCTTAAACCAGACACTTTTTTGGTTTTGCGTTCTCACACTAATTTGTCCTAATTTGTTTGGTAAATCTGGCCCTTAAATTTAACCTTTTGTTCATTGACCTGCTGTATAAAATCAATATCACATTTGTAATCAGCATGTTTGCTGTGATGGAACTTGTCGCATGGGTGTTTGAATCAAGATAGTAATCTTTTAATTATTAAATCGAGCAGCTCTAGGTGACTGAATTTAAATGCTCTGCATAGACAGGAACTCTCTGAAAGGTCCCACGCATGCAACACAAATAGCGTGTTTATGTATTAATGTTTTAAACTGTTTTGGGATTTTCTTCAAATCATGCAATGGATACACTGTGGTATACAAAGTACAGAACAGGGGTTTTCAAACCTCTCCTGCAGCCTCCCCAGCAGCACATTTGGATTCCCCTGTGCAGTGCTGGAAAGGCTCTAGGAATGGCTTAAAAACCTGTTGACTACTAGTTGAAACTTTTCCCACCGTTACACACCATGTACCATCACACCACCCAGCCCTACTTATGTGTGATATTCCCCACCATTATTAACACAGCCGAAGCTACTAGCTCAATATGGGGAAGACTTGAGTTTACACACGCAGGTGGTGTGAGATAATGAACAGGACATCCAGTCCACCATGCTTTGTGCCAGTCTATATGCGACAGTCTCAATCACGGCCCCTAAAGACTGACTCTCTACAGTCTGTAATAAATGATGCACTGAGGCAGTGTGAAATAAAGGGCTCTCTGGATTCATGCCCATAAGATCACTGCCTTTAAGAACACCATTGAGAACAATTGGAAAGTTTTTAACCAAATCGTATTGTTCTCTTAGGGCGCTTTCACACTTGGTTCGATTGCCTGTTCCGAACCCGAGTTCGATTGCTCCCCCCCTCCCCCTGCCCCCGATGGACTGTGTTCACATTATATTATTTCTATCCGAGCCGCGGTACGCTTGCGTCATCAGGCTTCAGCTGGCGTAATGGTGTTGCTTGGTAACCGCGAATGAAAAGGCGCCCAAAATGGAGACTTGCTCGGTTGACATTTGTTCTTCTATTTTTTAACCTTTGGTTTTGTTTTCAACATAGACATACAGAAACACACTTGCGTCTGTCTACCGCAAAAATTCTGAAAACGTTTCAAAGACAGCGGGCTGTCCGCCGAAGACAATTTTTGCAGAGGCAAGCAGAAATTATCTCTCTGCTTGCAGTGCGTCAATCCCGCTTTTCATCAAGGTATATATACACACACACGCACGCACGAAAGAGAAAGTGATGCGCGTGCGACAGCCGACTGTCCTGACGACCACATACATCAATAACGGTTCACTTCCGCGGTTTGGTTCGATAGCGTTCATATCAGCAGCGAACCGTACCCGAGTTCACATGAACCGTACCCCAGACCACCTTTTTAAGCGGACCCGAGTACGCTTCGCGTGTGCGCACCCGAGTTCGGAAGACAGTGTTCACATCATCCAAACGAACCGAACTCTGACGTCATTTGAACCCGGGTGCGCGCCAAAAGTGCTAGTGTGAAAGCCCCCTTAAAGGGCCGTTCACTAATTTACTTTGTCTCATGACTACTGTCGCTGATGTGCTTTGTCTCACCCGCAAACATTTATTTTCGGCTTTTCTTCTCTCTGAAGAATTGACTCACACTTTGGTTGTTAAATCAAATGCACAAATGAATCACACACAGATGCACAAGCCCCACCCCACCTCCTTTACCCAAAGGCACATTTTGACAGTTTAATATGTCAGAAGGAGCCATTCCTGACCCGCGACCATGATTTCACACGAAGCAAATTCATTCAAGCTCTCGTGCCCTGAAAATGTAATTCCCACAATGGTTACCTTTTTCCCACCTCCCTCTCTCCCGCCCTCAAACATTTTTTTTTAAAGTGAACAATGTGATCTTACTCAGCCATATTTTATGATCTAAGGTCCAAGAATGCACCTCCAGCAACAACTTAAAGGGCTAGTTCACCCAAAAATGAAAATTCTGCCATCAATTACTTACCCTCATGTCGTTTCAAACCCGTAAGACTTTCAATATCTTCGGAACACAAATAAAAGATGAAAGAGTAAGTAATGGATTTAATTTTTGAGTGAACTAACCCTTAAATGATTTGAATGTTGAAAGCCAGCTGATCAGCAGTGGCACTTGTATACTAGATCATCATTTGTCTTCTTCATAACCATTTCTTATTCCGTTTAAAAATGCTTCACAGTTATCCTATTTTCTCTGACTCACGTGCATGCACGCATACCTTCACACAAACACACACCCAGACATCTCAGTGTTTACCATCTGGGTGGATATATTAAATAGGATCAATTTCATTAGAAAAGCATTGACGGCAGAGATAGCAGAGCAGCCATCATGAGTATGGCTTCCCCGGTTAGTAATTTAATAAGTGGTTTGTAAGCCTCCGCATTAATTTAATTCAATTAGCCAACTTTGTCTCTTGATATCTCTGGGCCTCTTTTGCAGGGAGAAAGGATTACCCATCAGGCATCGCGTTGTGTCCACTACATCTCTTTATGATGTAGAAGTTGCTAATCCTTGACTACAACGACAGCATCGAGCAGTAGGTCAATACAACAACAAATCTGAGTGAAACATCTGGTTAAAGTATCCACAGGCTCATGTGTTGAGATAGTCCACAATCCTATTTTTAAAAATAAATAAAAAAGGTAATAGTGAAAGGTAATTGTATGTCATAATTGTATCTTTAAATTGCACAATGTCACTTTATTTCTTATTTAAATCTCAGTTACCTATTATTTTTTAATCAGGCTTCCATCCAATCCAGTCCACTTACATCCCAATAACACATACATATTGTAAGTCCATGACACCGAATCAAGTTTCAGGCTTCACCTATCTGTATTTACTTAGTTTGCTCCAATTTGCAGCCAATTTATTCTGTCATATTATTCATCAACCTCCAAACGAGTACTAAATTCACTTAGTGCCGAAGTGAATCAATCTGGCTGATAAACCTGCAATTATAGTCTCCACTGCTGGACAGATGAAAGAGAATCGTTTAGAAGGGTTGTGAAGCTCATTTTCTAACATTAGTGTTACTTTCCAAAGAAGGCTTAACAGACATTCTGGACATTTCTGCAGAGAGATGAAGGCCTTGCCTCTCTCCATTTCATTTGTTTTCCAAACACCATCCTTGTCTGTTGGCTCTCTTTTCATACCCTAAGCTTCCAGCTCTTTTCTTGTTCTCCATCTCATTTCTGAAGAAACAAAGTAACTAGTAACTTACAAAAAAAAAAAAAAAAAAACAGGTCCTTGCTAAGCGAATTCACCATTCTTCGACAATTCAGTATCTGACAGGAAGATATTAAGCAATTGTTAATATTTATGAGTGCCAGAGAAGTGAAAATGAAAATAATTAATCAGAGTAACAGAGTTGAAAGTTAATTACAGCAAAATCTCTCGCTCGTTTGCTATGTCCACATCTCCACCGAAGGAAAGAACAAAAAGGTAAATGGTGAATAAAATAACAATTAGTTAAGACCTCAGCATTTAACCCTCTCTGTTAACATTCACACTGCAGGCTCTGAAAAGAAAGTGCTGAAAGATGAGGTTATGTACTCTGGTATGCAGCATATGAAACAAGGAGGAAAAGATGAACACTGAAGCCTAAAATATATTCATTTTCGTCATCAGGAGGGTTCGCGGACTGTGCATGTACAACAGCGCACGCACAAGAAAGACAAAAGAGTCACAACAATTGTACTGCGCTTAGGGATGGTTACCAAAACCCGGTATTAAACCGCCCCCGGTGCCGAATTATGAAAGGCCGCTGAATCGATAAGCTCCAACACAATCGGTTCTGCTGTCGGTACTAGAGAAATTAAGAAAATACATTTTTATTATTGCTATAAAGGCGTTATCTTGCTATTTTTATCTCGCCAGCCATTTCTATATTGAGAATGAGAATGTGACGTCACACGTTTCACTCCGCATTGGATTGTGGGAAGGCGTCGCAATCTTGGAATGATACCTTATCCGTTGTCATGGTTACTTCGACAGTGAGACCAAGAGAAATAGCGACAGAGAGAGAGAGCAGCTTGATATTTGTTTGCATTTTTGCAATAAGGTACAGTTTCTTGGGAATAAATGAAGAAGGGGGAAGCAAAAGGAAAGGGGCTCTATCGGGAGAGACTAAATAACAACACCAAGCAGCGTTATTTAGAGAAACTACTTGACATCAACAACATGGACCCGCGTTCAACCTGCTACAGAATGGATGAAAGACCCAAAGCACTACCACCTTTCACATACCCTGACATAGTCAATTACCTGGTTTATGGTCTCAATGCCTAACGTTACTGCCTACACAATGCAAGAGTTCAGAAGATTTAAGTCATTAGAAGCTTATGAACAATTCTGCTGCGGCTGGGTGCAAGACTTAGAAACCCCCAAACCTGTAACGTTAAACTGCGAGAGTTCAGTCATACTTGATGTTTCAGGCCTCATTCATATGTAGAAATAAATCTGATATGAATCAGATACGTGCATTTGCACCTGCCGTGCAACATTAAGCGGACAGATCGGACATTCCCCTGTGAATGCGAGTCGTACGTCATTAAAAAAAGTGTCTTTTTAAAACATTTCACGGTACAGATATATCTATAACAAATTAAACAACTCTAGTTGAATAACAGAGTATTAATTCCGTTTGTTTGTGTTAAATAAAAGGCGAACAGTGCTGAAATGTGTTGCTTTTGAAATCCTGCTTTGCTCGCTGTTGCTCCTGTCAGTTTATTGACAAGCAGTTTCTCGAAATAAAGCTGGCTAGCATTGTTATGTAGTCTCTCCCGATACAACCTTTTCATTTATCTTCTTTCTTCTCCATATCTTCCAAAGAAACTGCAGTGTATCGCTAAAATGTAAACAAATACTAAGCTGCACTGTCTCTCTTTCGCTATTTCTGGCATGTTTAGTCGCGGCTCTGTGAAGTTCTGAAGGCGTTGCCCCTGGCGTCTCCTACCATCATGGCCGACGGGCTCAGACCCCGCCCATATCAACCCATATCGGCATGTGACTCCTCACTCTCAATACAATAATATTAAACCATTTGTCTGTGATGCATTTTTGCACTACTATTCGCAGTCCAGAAGAGAGAGAGAAACATCTCTCTCACGCGGAGCCACAGCGCAAATGAGTGACGATGGATGACAGAACTAAACATTCAAACGTGTGTTTAGTTACACATTAGATCTGTGATATAATGAATCTAATTTAATTTTAGATTTTAGCTTCCAATGATTATAAAAAGAAGATATCCGAGGTAAAAAGATGAAAAACTATAGCCGCATTCTGTATAGCGCAACTTCCTACCTTTCACAGCGGTGCGCTGTCATTTCTCCCTAAAACTCAAACTTAAAGTCAGAAACAGAACAATCAGTAATTGTTGTAAACTGCAGTCTCTACTGTTGCTAAATTGCAGAACGCGTTTGAAGATAAAAAGGGCTATTAAAAAACAACAAAAATCTGTGCAAGAGTAGCTGTTTCCAAGGCAGCGAGCGTTCTGCAACGAGACAAGCAAATTATACTTTGGGCTTTGTGTGCAAATCAAATATACAAATTGTCAAAATGACCGGCTTGGAGATTCACTTAAACACAGTTTATGTCTTAAATTGATTTAAATAGTTGGAAGAAAATATGGTGCATCAGTAGCCTATTAGATCTGCAATCGGTCTTAAAGGGGTGGTTGATTATGATTACACTTTTCTAACTTTAGTTAGTGTGTAATGTTGCTGTTTGAGCATAAACAACATCTGCAAAGTTACAACGCTCAAAGTTCAAAGCAAAGGAAGATATTTGCTGTTAAATAAATTTTTTTTTTTTAAGGACTACAACAAACGGCTGGTAGGGACTACACGACATTCCTCCCGGGTTAGTGACATCAGTAACCCTAAAAATTTACATAATCCCCGCCCCCAGGAACACGCAGTCCATGTTGAAAAGAGGAAAAGTTGTTGTAGTAGAGCACATTTGTGAGTCTGCTCAAGCTGTCGCATCCGTCTTTTCACATGCACATGCGTCTTTTCACATGCACATGCAGTACTAGGGATGTCAATTTTCACAAATTCCCATGATCGATCGTCGTTTAAATTGACGATCAATTAATCGATTAATCGTTAGCATTAATGGCAAACAGCATTACAGGGTCTGCAAATGATGCTCAAAAAAAGCTATGTTCCTCACCAAATTAATAATAATGGTTTTTAATCTAAATAAAGGGTTAGTAGGATTGTACAATGTTTTGATGTGATTGATAAATTAAATTATTTAATATATAAATATAACGACAAATACAATGTGTCACCAACGCAATGTGTCACCAACGCCGCCTCAGATGCGTGCTTGTCAGAATGTGTGACTGTTTACGTGCTGGAACAACGCACTGAAAACGGCAACTAAACCCAATGAATTCACAACCATTTAATAAAATAGTGTTCTCATGTTATGTAATATGACAGTCCCAAATTAACCATCGTTATTATTAGTCGTGCATTCTGCTTGAGTGGCGCGCGCTGAATGAATAACCGTTGAGCACTTTGTTAGCGTTTATTTAACTCAAAGAAACGCATCCTATTTGATATTAATCAGATATATACAAAATAAATATAATCTTACAAAATTACATCTGCACAAAATGACGTGAATGCACAAGTGAACTTAAACTAAGTTACGTGCCATTCAGAATGACTCATGTTGTGGTGGACGCACTCTTCCTGGAACAACGCGACATGGCATCTAAACCCAAATAATTCACAATGTTTTATTACAATATTGTTCTCTTTATAATGTTGTGTAATATGACAGTCACAATCATCATTATTAGTCGTGCATTGTCATTTGAGCTGAGCGCGCTAAAGATCACGTCAATTCTTAACCAAATGCATCCAATATGAGATAAATCAGATATAGATAAGCGTACACGAAATAAACTATTACAACTTACATTTGCACAAAACAAAAGGCTGCGAATGCACACGCAAACTTATAGTCATGATGAAGGTGTAAAATAGTCCCAAACAACTCCGGTGTGTGTGTGTCATTCAGTGGGACTCAACACTTCACCACACCGGCGCGCTCGCTTACATGTTTCGCGGTTGAGCAGCACGCACGCGCATGATCCTGCTTAATCGATGATCGATAAGTTTTATCGATTAAATGTATTATCGACAATTAATCGATGGTCGATTAATCGTTGACATCCCTATGCAGTACGTAACACAAATGCAACAGTACGTCACTCTGTAGGCATCTTACAACAGTTACCACACAAGCGATTTTATAGATTATCATGACAGAGTATGCTAATTGAAGATAGTTAACTCCACATCAGCAACATAAATTCATCAACTAACCATTCAGAAACGTCGTATTTGCATTCTACATGTTGTCACTTCTTATTGAGTCTCTCCATCATTGTCCAACTCCAGTTTAAACATAAAAGGCAGAACAGCTTCTGACATTTTAGTGTTTGTCTGTGTGAGGTAATCGGAGCTGCAAACACACAAGCTCTTGAAGCTCCGCCCTCTGTGCCGGGAGCTGCAGCTCATTTGCATTTAATGGGACACACCCGAAACGAGCGTTTTTTACTGACCCTCAAAAAGGGGCAATTTTAAAATGCTGTAAAAAAATGATCTGTAGGGTATTTTGAGCTAAAACTTCACATACACACTCTGGGGACAACAGACTTATTTTACATATTGTAAAAGGGGCATTATACCACCCCTTTAAAGGGACAAGAGTCTTATAAACCAACTGACGATTGTGCTATTAATGCGAATCAAACTACAAAAGGCAAAGAGAAAATCACTCACAGCTCTTGAATGAATAACTTAAGCTTTAATAAGAATTAATCTATCCATGATAAACTATGCAGTGTTATTTTAAATTTGATTACTTTATTAGATTTCTTTTTAGGCCATATTACTTACCTGAACAGTAATGTTAGTAGACCTTCCTGAAATTAAAGCACTGTGTATATAAATTGTATCTTTGTTTATTGTATACTTTTTGTTGTTGTTGTGTTTGACCATGTTTTTGCATTTTGTAATTGCTTATCGTGTCCTATCTTATATTTATAAAACACAGAAAAGCCTGCACACTGCTTCATAACAAATACATGTTTTATTAGTTTTGTTAAAGCATTGCTTTTGCCATAAATATTTACGTTTTATAACAAAAAGAACCAATAAGAATACAGTTAAAGTACTGGATCGATAAGCAGTATCGGTAAGAGTAGTAATACCGTTTAAACCTTAACGATACCCATCCCTAACTGCACGTGTCAAACTCGGCCCCCACATATTAAAAGCGGCTCCCTGATGCCCACGAATTATAGGACTATACACAGAGTAGAGTACACGTGATTGCGAATTCAAAAGTGAAAATGAAAAGCGAGCGTGCCTTCAAAATACCCCCCACTTGATGTTATTGGCAATACCAGTGTTGTCGCAAATTTATACCGGTCTGAAAATTCACTATCGTATAGCTCTCTTAGTGGGTTCAACATTTTTCTCTGTGGAATTTTGATTTATATGCTGTTGAATTTTTGATGATCACGTTAGCTTACTTTAGCGCAAGCAATCTTCTATCCGCTCGTGGTTTACGTAGAACTTCTTGTCTTGTTTTTGGATCAGAGGATGCTGTACTATTTCATAACAGCGCCCAATACCGTGTGAAAACATGGATTACAGGAAACACTCGTCAATGATGGGGAAAGAGTTAACTACTTTTAATTTGACACAGCGTCTTAAAAGATGGTGTGTGTGTGTGAGACTAAAAAACAGTGAGACATAACACAAAATATGTCATCACATGACAGCTAATAAAAAAAAGTAATCTTGGCATTTTATACATTTGAGGACTTTTCTCTTATTGATATTTGTGATTCATTGTGAATAACTTGATGAATAAATCAGCAGCATATCATGTAAATAATTAATCAAAAAGTTTAAATCAATAGACAGCCTGTCTATTCTCTAAAGTGTAAACCCACATCATGGTAGCCAGATCAGTGTGCACTCACCTCAGCAAAGATCAGACAGGGTAATCTAATTACTGAAACAGTGCAGTCTACATTACTTACTAGCTGTAGCTCTGAAGTTTGTTCTGCAGTCGTGCTGAGAGGTCCGGCTGGAGTGGACAGACCTGCTCTGCACTCATTAAAGTAGCTAAGCACCACCTGGGCTCTGCTCTCAAAGCTCATTAAGACTGGACTTCAAAGCACTAGTTCAACCTCAAATTAAAATTCTGTCATCATTTACCCTCATGTTGTTAGTATGTGTTATTTTGTAAAATGTCTGAGCTGCTAATTTAAATACCATAGAAATGAATAGGGACACACATAACCAAAGCTGAGGTGATCAAGTGATGCTAAATAATGCTTAAATAAATGGGTACAGGGTTATGTGACATCAACTAAGACATGAATGAACTAGCCCTATCCTCTAGTGTGATGAACATGTGACACATGAGTCCACTCCACGCACGCACACACACAAACACTTATATTCAAATGATCTATGTAAAGATATTGTGTTATCTAAATAAAAAAAATAATTAAAAAAACTCGACAATAACTACTGTTGTCATTTGTATGTATATGTAATGCCCAAACAAATGTATTCAAACTACTTCCAATGGTCCAAATGGTGTTAAAGCTATAAAAGCTGGGCGATTTAGTTAAAAATTGTATATTATATGAATCTTTTTATTTCTTGTTGTTAATACTATTTTTATTTTTCAGTCTTTAGACAGTATTTAACATTTATACTGATGTGACTTTTTTATCCTTATGTCAGAGGAGACATCCTTATTACACATCAATATAACAATAAACATAAATATTTATCTACACACTTAAAAATCTCAATACATAAAAAAAAAAATTCCCATGGATACCGGAACACAAATGAACTGTTGAACAGTTTTGAATCGATTTGTTTAAACAAACAAATTTGAAATGATTCAGGGAAATTTAGTTTTTAGGAAACGTAAATGGCCAAATAATTAGATCATTGCAATATTCACAGTGTTGCTTGGGTTTATTTTATTGCCAATAAAATCATCACAAATATACTGTTAAATCTATCGTTCAGCCCTACTTATGCTGTTTGAAATCCTTGTGTAAAGTCTGTTCCTAGTTAAACTGTAGCAGCATGCTTAACTTAAGAACCTTAAGGAAAGGACATGCTTTGCAGTTTACACAGATCAACAACCATGCAAGTCTTTCATTTCGGTTATGAAAGCAAATTTCACCAAGCTTTGTGCAGGTGTATTATTCAAGGCTAAACAGAAAACTTAACATATATAATCAGTGTTATGCATGCAAAAACACACCCCAAAAAATGTAAATGTGCTGGAGACTTGGGGCCTCACACTAATCTTGCATGGAGACAGGGCTATTGGGGAAGTGTCAGGGTGCTTGCAAACAGGAGGAACGCTTGCACGGGAGCACAGAAGTGCTGAAGAGTCAAAGAGATAAAGAGACATTGAGGACCTACTGGGGGCTTTGAATTTGAAAATGGGAGGATGGGCAAAGTGAGGAAGACACACAAGGAGTAAGAAGATGTGTTCTTCAAACTGTAGGTTGGCAGCACTAAATTTTAAAACCGCAATAAAAGCTAAATTGACATTTTAGTGGGTTTATTGTATTTATTTATTTTACAGTGCACAGAGTAAATAAGAGTAAAAACCTCAACATCCTCGTTTTCTTGTTCACTACAGTCAGTAATTATCTTCTACAAACCACTACAAAGTTCCACATTTTCTAACCAGGTGGTCTGCGTGTGAGAAAGTTGAATTGTTCCCCTTCGACTAAATGACAATCAGGAAACACATTAAAGAAGGTGCCATGCTGTGCCACATAAGGCAGAATATAACGCATGCATGCACACACACAAACAAATCTCAGTAGGCGGCACAAAAATTTAAACACGACTAGTGAAATGCGCAACACCCTCCCAACAAAATCGCAAATAGGGACGCACAACATATCAGAATATATCAGTACAATATTGTTATTATTATCAAAAAGATGTTTTTGTAGATATTGGACATTTAATTGTGAATCTGCATTTTCCCAATTTCAAATAAATCTTTAAAAACATTAATAATTTAATAACACTTAAATATTTTGGAAATCTCAAAATATGCATACTGTAATGTTGTGATGCCTAAATTTACTTGTAGCATTTACATTTTATTTTTAGTGTTTTATTATTTATTTCTACAAAATATTATAGAATTGTAATATCGGCCAGTTACCGGCCATAACATGAAAAGAATGATTGAATCGTCGGTCTCGGCAGTTTACTCAAACAGTCTAAGCAACCTGATAAGAAAAGGATCTGACCATGTGTGTACAGTACTGTATGCGAGAGTGTAATAATCTAATTAATGATCCAGAGCACCACTGAAAGATTAAGTAACGTCAAAAGAGAGTAAAGTCAAGTCGCTCCTTCTCTCTCTCTCAGAGAGCATAAAAGTGCAGAAAAAAATACCAAATCTTCAAACATCATTTTCTATCCTTTAGCAAGGAGAGTAGCATAAAATATACACCAACTCTCCATGTCGTAAATAGTGGAAGTCGTTTAACAAGGAGGATCAAAGCTACTTAGAGCAGATACCACTCCCTGCTGCACTGCAGTGATTTAGGACACTTTTCAGCTCAATTTCCACAGCTGAAACAGAACAGAAAACATTGGGGAGAAAGGTAAGGACCCGTGTGAATAAATGAGACTGAGAAAAATCTGGCCAAGTTGTAGACAAACTCAAAAGAATTATAATCTCTGAAGCTGTGAGACCCAAAACCACACACAAACACTGATACTGGCTTGCATACATTGAGAGAATGTCTGTCAACTCAGTGCACAGATGGGTATTAGTCAAATTATTTATTCATAAAAAACAGGTATTGAAATATTCTTCGGATTCTATTCCAGGCCAAAATTGGGAAAGTGACAAGCGAGAGAAAGCATGAATAACATAAATGTAAATAAAGCCGAGTCATGTTGAAATATTCCACTAATCTTGGCAGGGATTAGATAGGCATAGACATGCTCTCAGGCACATGGACTGATCAAAAAGGAAATGGGATTTTGGGGGTTTGCAGTACCACGCCAAACAATACACACATATATATATATATATATAAACAAGCTTGTGAATTATATGTAACAAAACAAAAAGACTTACGCTTTATGTTGTGTTGGTACTGCTTGATAAAACCCAGTGCACAACATGTGATGAATCAATTCTGACAATAACACGAGTCAACGAACTGAAATAGCAGACTCCTTGTAGAATAATTTTGGATTATTTACTCGCTCACTGAACAAAGGGTAAGAACTGCCAAGTTCTGTGTACCTTCTGAAAAGAATTGAAAAAATGCCAATTTATAAGTTTAAGGACAGATTTCAAGGTGATTTTTAGAGAAATATGCACATAAAATAGTAAAAAATGGAATTGATATAATTCACACATGGGCTGGGATAAAGTTTGACATTGCAAAGGATTTTTATCTGCCATAATGCGATTGAACCTATAAAGACTTGTTACATCACATTGCCTGAAAAGAAAGAAGAACTGGTACTGTGGAACTGGAACTAGTAAAAGGTACTGTGAACTCTGTATTTACTATTTACTAATGACTACTATATTTACTTGGAAGGCGGGTTTAGTGAGAGGTTAATATAGTGGTGCAGCAGGGATGACGTATTTGTGTAGGCCAAGACACGGAAACGGTTAGCATTTTAGCTTTCAGGTTCCATCATCCGGACGTCATTTGTTTCTTATAATGGGTTTTTAATTAAATGCCTGAAATAAGGTATGTGGTTAACACTAGAAAAGCCACGACCGTTGGTCGCCCCATTGTGACCGTTTTGAATTTTATATCTGCAATAACTTAAATAATAAATAAAATCCTGACTTTTCCAAAAAGTGTCTGTATTTTCATTTAAAATGTTTTTCAAATAAATTACACATAAGGCAAAAAAAACCAAATGAACATATTTACCTATTTCGGCCATAGACGGTCATATTGACCGCATTGAATTTTGCGGTATTCTTTTGTTACATTTCCCGCGGTTGACCTTTGTCTGTTAGGAAATAATCAGAAGATTCAATTGCAAAATGACAGATATGTTTATTGAGAGCTGGTCAGATGCTGGGAGAGTTTAGGTGTGCAAATGTCCGGTATGAAGCCCTTGGCAGCACAGGGACGCTGCGTGAAGAACCGAGTGCTGAACACGGACGGATGACACACGGAAAACGGATACAGGCAGGGAACAAACACCCAGGAAACATCCACAACGATCTGACAAAAACTAGGCGACAACAGTGACACTAAAAAGGGTTCGCTGATCCGATAGCTGGCGCGTTGATCAGAAGCAGCTGGCGTGCTGATCAGCGACAATGATCAGCGACCACGATCAGCGACCACGCGCACACACACACACACACACAACAAGACGAGAAAGGAGATGGCGAATTCATAAACCGTGACATTGGCTCTCTCACTGTCAAACTAATATCTAAATAATTTACTTTTAGTTATTATCTTGTTCTGAGTTATGTTGAATGGTTATGGAAATATAGCCTATCTGTTGTGAATATGCGATAATTACGGCTACTTGATATTATTATTTATAAATGTATAATTAAACTGGTTTAAAATGTACAGTTTGGTGTTGTTTTGTTTTTAAAAGATATATTAACACAATAAATGCATTAATCTCTCAATTGGGTATTTATCATTAAAGATATCCAACGGTCAAAATGACCGCTTGTGGCAGTTCTAGTAGTTATGGAATTCTGGCACTTCGAGTATTAACACAAGCTCAATGTATTTTCACATTGCATTTATGACATAATAAACATCAGTAATACACCCTTGTGATTTTCTTTAAAGCATTTACTTGTCAAGGCGGTTACTAACAAGTGGCTAAATGCAATGGGACAAGAGAGGTTGTCAGGGACATTAAATGTCATAAACACTGAATAATTAAGCTCATCTACACACTAGACCACTTTTACAGCCTCATTGTGTTTATAATCACGCTCTTGCAATTCATTCTTTTTTTTTCAAATAAAGACTGAAAGAGTTTTAGAAGCTTAACGGTGGTGACATTGAAGTCATGTGACCATAGTCTAGTTCGTTTAAAGCCTTTGTTTAGCTTTTTACCTCTGGTGATTGTATTTAGGCTTCAAAATTCAAAATTTATGGGAAGATTATCATGATGAACAACTTTTGTTGGTCATGGTCACAGAACTTATTTTCTGCAATAATCCAAAAGTCAATGGAAAAAGTCAATGGTTTTTGTTGAGGGAACCAGGGAAACTTCTGGGTTGGCCAACAAAAATACATCACTGCACCACTCTATTCTATACAGTGCCGCTCACTGCAAAACCAAAATCCAGTAGGAAGTCTGACATTTAGTACCATGTGTAAGAAGAAGCATCCTCTTTCTTATCTTATCCTCTTTCTACACCCTCTCTTCTTTTTACAGGCCCGCCAAACGAATCACTGGCCTGTGGCTGATTGTACCGCACACCTTGATGAGCAGAGACCACCTGGAACCCATCTACAACAAGAATACAATGTGGGGGAAAAAATAGATAAATGAAACAAAAAACGTGTTATTACCACTTCAGCTGCCCTTCACCAACGGCTACTGAGTGTGCTGGAGGCAGTGTCTTTGTTCACCTCTCCCTTTATTCAGTTTCTTTCTCTCCTTATGTGTCTGTCACATTCCCCACCCCCACTTACTTACTGAGAACAAACAGAGACCCAAGATTTAATATCAGTAAGTAGCTCATGAAATTCACCCGAAAAGCTTATCCACAATATCCAGGCAATAGCCACAATATGAAGATGAAAACACATACGTTGTCTCTCTTTGTTTCGTCCTCTCTCACCCTCTACTACCACGCTCTATTACACTTCTTTAATGAAGAAATTTTCACAATATATCAGCATTATAGAGAAAATGCAAGTTAGAACGATCCCATATACTCTCTAAAGCTTCAGAATTGTGTATGTATGCATGAGAGTGTTGAAAGTGTGACAGTTTCAAGAGGACACAGACTGAATGCTTCATGCTAATGAATGTTCGCACATTCAAACAAGACATCATCATTTTGGCATAAGTGCTACTTGGGTAAAAACAAGCCTCTGTTTAGTAAATTGAAGAGTTTTTTCACAAACGGGACCTTCTTGCCCTTGAACTCAAATAACCCCACTGATCTGGCATATCCACACAGCACATGGAGAGGCACTAATTGGATTTATGTTATGCACATACACAGTTCATGGTCACCTGGGTCTTTGTTTCACAACAACTTCACTCCCGCCATCACATACACATGCTCAATCTCACAAAAGGACCAATGCGTGTTTTCTGATCATATTTAATGAAACAAAAAAGCCCATGGGCAATAAAGAAACCCAGCAATAATTACCACAGCACTAAGCGGTTTCGAGCAGCAACAAGATTTCTCTGCCAATACGATTTGGAGGAGCATCGTGACATTGACATTTACTCTACCTTATGTCGTTCCGAACCTGAATTACTTCTGGTAGGGGTGTAACGATACACGTATTCGTATTGAACCGTTCGGTACGAGGCTTTCGGTTCGGTTTTCGGAACGCATTTTTAAACCGAACGGTTCGTTGGACCATTTTTCGTTGGACCAGATCTAGTGAGAAACATTCACATTTCTCATTAACGGATTAAACAGCGCTGACGTGGAAACCAGGAAGAAACATTGTGCCATGAATGAACTCTTCAGTGTCCACAGATCAGCAACATTCACCATGGATTTACTGTAGTAACACTACTAACTGTGACCATGGGAGTTTGGCAGGAATAGTAGGCTATAATGCTTTCAAGTAACATTACGTCGGTTTTATCAAATGTTAATCTGAACTAAAATAAACCTTTGTTTATAACTACTACAATATTACATTTCATTTTGTCCAAGGAGCTGTTTTGTTTTATATGCTCCTAAGAAAAGTCAAGAATAGCTCCATCATTGCTCAAAGTAAAAAAAAAAATCATACTTTATGATGTTAGTTTTAATAAAAATATAATTAAAAAAATTAAATCAAGGAAATTTCTCTGCCATTTCTTTCTTTTTGCTGGATCGAAAACGTACCGAACCGTACCGAACCGTGACACAAGTGTATCGTATCAAACCGAACCGTGAATTTTGTGAACCGTTACACCCCTAACTTCAGGTTTCTTTTACTTTCTCTTTTGTTTGTGGAGCACAAATAGTTTTATTTATGAATAATATCCAGGTCCAAAATGACAAAGATAAAAAACACCAAGTGCTATATTCCAAGACTCCAAATCAAATAGCTTGGTGAGACAAACAAACAAAATCTTAAATTGTTATTCACAAAAAAATTTTTTACATTCACACTAGCTCTTCTCGAGCATTCGTTAGAAAAGTAGCTATGCCCAATTCGAGAATGAATCGTTCTTTGGAGTCTGATCTTTTTAAATGAATCAGTTGATCCAGATCCCAAAATCAGTCTTTGATCAGAATTGAACGGATCCCGTTTTCAACAGTTAACAGACCATAGGGAGAATCAGTGAAGAATTAATTATTCATCACACAAACAGTCTGTTTATCAGTCAAATAAATCATATTGCATGAAAGTGAATAAATGATGACATGACAGAATGTTAATTTTTTGGTGAACATTTTTTTGGGAATGCAAGAAGCAAGAAGCCTGCTGATTGACAACAACAAAATCGATATAGTTTGCGGTCTTTTTCCCAGAAACGTCTCCAAGACCAATTCACAAGAAAAGGGATGTAAAACATAAAACGTAAGTGTAATAAAAGAAAATCAAAGTGAGGGGAAGGGAGGGTGCAGCACAGTGACATCTGCCCCATAATTACACAGGTCTGAACATATAGTGAATCATTTCGCATGACTGTACACATCATGTAAAAAATAGATTTCAGGCTAAAACTCTCCTTTTTTCCTGTTAATAGGCCCAGGGCTGTTACGGTTTTATTAAATCTGCAAATGATGACATGACAGAATGTTAATTTTTGGGTGAACATTTTTTTGGGAATGCAAGAAGAAGCAAGAAGCCTGCTGATTGACAACAACAAAATCGATATAGTTTGCTGTCTCTTTCCCAGAAACGTCTCCAAGACCAATTCACAAGAAAAGGGATGTAAAACATAAAACGTAAGTGTAATAAAAGAAAATCAAAGTGAGGGGAAGGGAGGGTGCAGCACAGTGACATCTGCCCCATAATTACACAGGTCTGAACATATAGTGAATCACTTCGCCTGACTGTACACATCATATAAAAAAATAAATTTCAGGCTAAAACTCTCCTTTCTTCCTGTTAATAGGCCCAGGGCTGTTACGGTTTTATTAAATCTGCACATTTTACAAAAAAAAAAAACACATTTACATTTCCATGAGGAATATCCTTCCTACCTCAAAGTAAACAAATGAGATCCTCCTCACAAGGTGCTGCAATACTTGGAAAGCAGTCCCAGGAAAAGATTGTACTAGAAGCAGTGTTTGCTTACTCATTTAGCTCCGCTTTACTCTGTGTGTACTGTGTACTATGTGTGTGTGTGGATTGAATAAGAAAGGAGTGCATTCAGACATGCAATACAAGAGCTCAGTCTAATAGCTACACGTAATACATAACCCTACTACTGACACAGACAAGCTACGTTAGTTATATCCCTGCACGGCCATTTAATATAAAAATGAGATATTATTCCGACAGGCATCTCTCGTGTCTCTGAAACACGCTATGCCATGTGATACAGGTGGTTAGGCTCATTATATCAACAGATTCAATAACCAGTCCATGGGAGACAGGATACCTGATTATTGTACGATATGTTCTATTTGACCTCTTTTTAAGAGATTGAGAGAAAAATAAATGATTTTGGGTGTTTGTGTATGTGCAAGAGAGATATGAAGCGGCCCCTTGTTATATTTGTGGTAAAGGTATAAGCACTTGGTTACTTAAAATTAGCTATTAAAAATCTGTTTCAACGCAATACGTGTACGAGTCAAAAACAAAAAAACAAAAATGGCCTTTGTCACCTCTGTCAGGTTTTTCCCTGTGACGTCTTACCTCGTAGAAAATAATTCATCATGAAATAAAATATACAATAAAGAATAGTGAAGAAAAAATACCCAAGTCAAAATAAACTCAAAATCTTTTTATCTAGTTTTTCCATACAAGTAAGGATTTCAAGCTGCAAGATATCTTTGGCACATTTGTGCTGCCAAAAAGAATACACCACCATTCAAAAGTCTTCAAATAAATGAATACTTTTATTCAGCAAAGATGCATTAAGTCCATCAAAAGTGATAGTAAAAACATTTACAATGTTACAAAAGCTTTGTATTTCAAACAAATGCTGTTCTTTTGAACTTTCTATTGATCAAAGAATCCAAATAAAATGATCACAGTTTAAAAATACTAAACTTTTTTCAACTGATAATAATAATAGATGCTTTTTGAGCACCAAATCAGAATATTAGAATGATTTCTAAAGGATCTGTGACACTGAAGATTGGAAAATGGCATCTGAAAATTAAGCTTTGCCATCACAGGAATAAACAACATTTTAAAATGTAGCCTATTGAAATAGAAAATGGTTTCACAATATTATTGTTTTTACCATATTTTTGATCAAACAAATACAGTGTGGTGGCGCATAAGATACTTGATAATCTGAGTGTACAAGCAAACTCTAAAGAGTCTTTTATCTCCAAATTTGTTACAATCATTACTGTCACTTATTTCTGCCTATTATGGTTATCACATTCCGATTTGTCTTAATCTCTTCACAAGACTACTTTCAGCTATTTTCTCTCTGACTTGTCTGTTTGTTTGTTCACAAACAAGTACAGGTGAAATGTTTGCATCATAGCCCAAAACCAACAGTAAGTAAACAAATCATTATCAACATTACCCTGCTAAAAAAAAAAAAATTATAGTTTGGGATTTTTTGGATTTATTGCTATAAAATGTACTATCAAGAACGTTTTGTCAACATTGATTCATGTCGTAATAAATAAATGTCCGTGTGACGTTCATCTAAGACTGAAGGCCATCCTGAGACACATAAATAGTCTCTAGCCACTAAGCCAGTCTCTACTGAAGAGCCCACTTCATCTTCAGACACAAAGCTCTGTGATTAGAATTTGGTACTGAAAAAAAAAGACACAGAAAGAAAGGGAGAGGGAGCAGTATGTGTTGTGAAGTGTTGCTATTACTGTCTCCATGGGCAACTAAAGAGGAAGCCTGCCAATTCTGTGAGTAGGTTGTGTCTGGGAGGGGAGTGCAAATCATTTTTTTAATTAAGGCATTACGATTTTTATTCCTCTTTTTAGTCAACTTTAGCATGAGTGTGTTCACTTATTCTAAGCAGTGTGTGTGTGTGTGTGTTGTAAATAAATCCAAACAATCTAAAAGCCATTCTTTTTTAAATCTCCTCATTCTTTGTGCAAGGCTCTTCATAATGATATGGCCTGATAGCACCTAATAGGGCCATTATGGGGAGGGTCTTTGTCTTTCTCAGGTGTGAAATGGATACATACTAATGAGAGATCAAGCCTCCTCGCATAAAGCTTTCTCAAACAAAACACGTCATACACATTCTAAAAGACTTTATTGACTTATCTGAATGAGTAGTCAGGATGTTTCTCACATAGTTTTGGAGCAAATATTCTAGACTATGTGATACAATTTTCAAAAGTCTTGTGAAGAAATAATCAATATGTGTTTTGTGGCCTTATTTCAGAAACTTTTATTTTTAGTTTTTTCAATAACCACGCATAAATAATATTCTCTCAAAAATACAAGCATGTACATGCATGTTGCTAACATATTATGGTAGCCCCGTGTGTTCTATATAGAGTGAATTTACACCTTTGCCATTAACATGTTTATAAATAACTGAAAAAAGCACAAATGTCAGTGCATGTCAAAACATCCCAAGGGCCCCAAAAAACCTTTGGTCCCCAGAGGGTTAAGGTATTATTCTAATTCAATGTCTGTCCAAGTCCACGGAAAAACATCCAGAAGGGAGAGGGGAGCATTCAACCCTGCTGACAGCCCAAGAGAGCACTTCTACCTGGGGAGTAACCCCACAGATACCCTGCCTGCTGGAGATACCACATGAAATGGGGCACCTTTGCATGAATCCATTTAAACAAGCATAACCGAAGCCAAGAAAACACCAGGTGAATGTGACAAACCTGAACCTGGGGGAATGATAGTTGGCAATGGCACAATATCTGAGCATAATGCTTTCATGATTTTTCTTAAATCAAACTGGAGCAAATTAAAATATAAGTCAGATCAGGTGGTTTCATATAACATAAATAAAATAATTAATAAAAATGGGTCATCTAAATAAGCAAAAATCAAAAGCCACAAAAAAAAACTCCCAGCAAGTGATTCCCGATGTGTGTAAATTCACACGTTTTGGGAACAAGGTGGAGGCGTCTCTTTCTCCTACTTGATAAATGCCAACCAAAAAACCAACCATTCCTGCCCTGCATAGTAGTTTTTTCACAGCTAAGAAAGCTTAGCAGGCGGCACACAGCACCACTCATAAATACGGAACAAGAGCAATAGAAGTATGACCTTTATAATCCTACATTCAACATGACTAAAACACACTGTGTTGCTGTATTTGATCAACATACATGTTGTCCAGAATGCAGTGCAGATTTGTGAGATTGTCCCTTTATGGCATTAATACGTAAAAGTAACTGCAAGTTCAATTTAAATTCCATCAGTTTTCAGAAAAAGGCATTCTCGCCACTGCACCTACGAACACTCCACTTTACCATATTCATCAACTAACCAGGATAATTAATGCACTTGCAATTAATACTGTGACCAATACAACGGAATAATTACATTTTGTGGCAGTTGTGCCTTTCTGTCCTCTGCTGTAGCCTACGGCTCAATTAAGTCATTCAAGTTGCTGATTACAATCTATGTTTGTCTTTCATTAGCAAGTCCTGCAAAAATCAATCTTGCCTGTGTCAACCTTCCTGCAAAGTCCTACTTACATTCACAGCTAATAAGCGGATGTCTGTGTCAAATAATACGCTCAAAATATGCCATGCACAATTTTCATTTTAGGCATAATACATGTCACTTATTAATTACAATAATAATGTGTGCTTACAAGCAGCTTAACAAAAGATTAAGTGCATTGTCTATTACTGATTCATACTACACAGTAAAACGAACACTGTAATCTACCCTTATGTATACAGTGTGTGATGTCATACTTTACAAAGCAACAAAAAATAGGAAGTAAAAATTCCAGTGTAGAGGTACCTAAAGCCACAACTCATGACAGTTGGAGTCTTTTCAAAGAAACAGTGTGCCAAGTTTATGCCTGTGGTTTCAAAAACCACTAAGTAGTTTAGACAGACAGCATTTCTGGTATCATAAACAGTTTTTTTAAGACCTTAGTTGAAAGAGGAACAAAGATGTTACCTTCATGGCTATATAAGACACCTGATAAAAAGAGGTTCAAATTACTCACGGCAGTTCTCCTCGTCGCTGTTATCCGAGCAGTCATCATCATCATCACATCTCCATGGAGTCGGGATACATCTGCCGTTCCTGCACTGAAACTGACCGCTTTCACAGTCCGGTTTAGTTCCTGTCATATTAAGAAGTTGTGTGTAAATACAGGATGCACATTTTTGGGGAGATCAAGTTATTAAAGGCAATGATCACCACAGACACTGTTCGACCAACATTTTTGCCAAGTTTTTTCCTTTGCCCTCCCCAATTTTCAATATTTTGTTTCATCTCTACTTTAACCCATCCAACTTCCACAAAGGATGTCAAAACAAAATGTTGGGGGACTTACTATGTACAATATATCATTATTTATAGATTAATATATTGCACATATATCACAAAGAACATGCTTAAACAGCTCAAACTTAAACTTCAAACGTAAAAAAAAGAAAGTTAAGACAGACCCCACGTAAAGACATTCTTAGCAATGGTTTCCTATTTTACAAGTCTCTGTATAGTCCTACATAATTTTATACAAAGTTCTGTTAACAGCTGTCAAACAATACTGTCAGTAAAAATGACAGGTTGCAGTAAATGTATCACAAACTATAACTGACCAAGGATAAATGACACGTGTGCATAAAAACACATCTAAATGATACTGTGGACATATTCAATGAGAGTAAAGTTGCGCTATTGCTTATGGGTTAATTTCAATTGTGTACTACGGACTTATACGTACTACTTCTATAATTACATTTTATATAACAAATACTTCCTTCTTATTGCGCAAACAACGAGCACGGCAGGACAAGAACAACATGCACTTGATCAGATTGTCGTTTCTTAAAAATACAAGCTGTATAAAGAGATTAACATGATATAGCGCGCAAATAATGTCTCGTCATCGGAAGTAGATGCACGCGGCTCCGCCGGTGTTTCTACAGCATCTATTTACACATTCATAACAGCGGACTGTCAGTGTGGAGCATACACTTACCATTCACCAGCAGAAACCCCACGAGTATCATATGTAAAAGCAGCAGTTTCCCTATAGCCGTCCACATCTTTACAAATAAAGACGCTGTGCTCATACGGAATATAAAAAGGCCGTGCTGTACAGTCTCTACCTCCTGTCTCCGTGCAGTCTGCGCTCTGGCTCTCCACAAGCTCCACTCTGCTTCGATACCAGTTTGAATCGATGACGCCAACGCGGAAGGGCGGGGCCATGCGTGATGACTTGAACGTACGGGCGGGGTTAATTTTGAGAAATTAAACTTAACATGCCATCAGTCTTCTACACAGTTTAAGAATGAAGAGATTCGTGGGCATTGTAGAGTACAAATAATTGTATAGATTGAGAGTTTTGTAAAAAAATAAATAAAAAAAGTTAGTTTTGGGCTCATACTAATATAATAGTAAAATATAATATAATATGAAAAAATAAAATGGGAATGTTTATGAAAAATGAACAGGTGCTGCACTTTTGTTGTATTTAATTTAGTGTGTGTGAGAGAAAATAAATTGCCTAAATGTTTTTAGACTAAAACAGAAAACATTTTTATTGTTATTTAATTAAAAAAATGTAGGCCTAAGTAAAGAGTATTTAAGTGCATTCCCAGAAATCCCTGAAAGATCCATAACATTTATTTATATTATCTAACAAGTTATATGTCTTGCTATTTAATCATTAACAAAGCCCATTTTTGTGTTTTGTTACATTTTATGTTATATAATTCATGTTTGTTGGATTATTTTAGATTCTAGTCTCTAGAAAGTTGTTTAAGGGGTAGCTGCAGAGACTGGCTGGCATTATAAACAGGAAGCTGTCTGGATTGCAGCGCTATGATAAATTACTCCCCCTTCTTAAGTGTGAAAAAAGAGAATAAGAGGGGGAGAGAGAGAGAAAGAAGTTGAATGTTTTTTCTCAGTTGAGAAGGCATCACCATCAGTCAGTTGTTCTCTTTTCTCACATGCACTGAATCAACTGTTAGAAACAGCTTCCTCTGCTTGGGTTCTTTCAGAGAGATTACTTTTACTGCATTTCTACCATTTCGTCTACTTAAATGGAGAAAAATCGATCATAACTTCGGCAAACTATGGAGTGCCGCAGGGATCTGTGTTAGGCCCTTTATTATTCTCAATATATATGCTGCCATTTGGAATATATTCTAAGGAAACATGGAATTAGTTTCCATTGTTATGCTGATGACACTCAAATATATATTTCATCACGGCCAGATGAATACGCTAAATTATCCAAATTGACAGATTGTGTTAAAGATATAAAAGATTGGATGACGCGTAATTTTCTTTTATTAAATCCAGACAAGACAGAGGTAATACTTATCGGTTGTAAAAACCGTCCACAAAACCTTTCACAGCACGACTTTAACATAGTAGGATGCCCTGTTACTTTATCCGCTACAGTAAAAGACCTGGGTGTTACATGAGACTGCAACCTGTCTTTTGAAAAGCATATTTCATATGTTACAAAAACCGCCTTTTTCCACCTTAGAAACATTGCTAAGCTACGTAATATGCTATCAGTCTCTGATGCAGAAAAGTTAGTTCATGCATTCATGACCTCGAGACTAGATTACTGTAATGCTTTATTAGCTGGTTGTCCTGCATCTTCAATAAACAAGCTACAGTTAATCCAAAATGCAGCCGCTAGAGTTCTTACTAGATCAAGAAAATATGATCATATAACACCGATTTTATCATCACTTCATTGGTTACCTATAAAATTCCGTATTAATTACAAGGTATTGCTTTTGACTTATAAAGCTCTAAATGGTTTAGCTCCAGTCTATTTAACGGATCTTCTATCGCCCTACAATCCATCGCGCTCTTTAAGATCACTAAATTCGAGGCATCTGGTCATTCCTAGGATATCCAGATCCACCAAAGGAGGCAGAGCCTTTTCACATTTAGCTCCGAAGCTCTGGAATAGCCTTCCTGATATTGTTCGTTGCTCAGACTCGCTCTCACAGTTTAAAACTAGACTGAAGACGCATCTATTTAGCCTGGCATTCATATAAATTTTTTATCTTACAGTAACTGTAAATTCGGCCTCTAGTTCATAAACGCCAGAGGAGAACTGGCCCCCGACTGAGCCTGGGTTCTCCCAAGGTTTTTTTTTCTCCATTGGGTCATCTGATGGTGTGTTAGGACACCTTTAGGTCACTGGATGGAGTTTTTCGGTTCCTTGCCACTGTTGCCTTTGGCTTGCTCAGTTGGGGATATTCAAATTAATTAACCAATCATACCATTGATCAGCTCTACCAAACTTGGATGTCTTTTTTTTTCCAGTAATAAACAAACATTGTTAAGTTGTTTTGATTGATACTGTGAAGCAGCTTTGATACAATCTGTATTGTGAAAAGCGCTATATAAATATATTTGACTTGACTTGACTTGACTTTGATTTTACTGGACCCCAAGTCATAATAGCTATTGGCTATGTCTCTCCCCAACTTTCTATTTCAATAGGTAACCAAGAAATACATTTAGACAAGAAAGAATTGTCTGAGAGTCTTTATGGCAAGACACTACAGGCAAAACCATTTTTTATACACAGGTCAATTTAGAGATTTTAAGCTATTTTGCTTATATAACATTTTTTCAGACTAGTGGAAAGAAAACATAAAAAATACACATTTAAGTGTTTATTTACTCTGTTTGCATTTGTAGATTTTGAATACATACTGTATAGCCTATTTAAAGTTTATTTTCTCAAAATAAGCCAGAAATCTCCCCTTTAGTAGAACTGACAGTACAGACTTTCAAGTTTTATTTGTATCTTCTGAAAGTTTTAACGGATGGGTTTATAGATGTATATTCAGCAGATTTATAATAACATTTTAATTAAAATGTGTGTTTTTCTGACTTATAGCTAGCCTACTTATAGCTAGCCTAGATATAGCCTAAAATGTGATATCTAAGTAAAAATATTCAACTCTAATATGACAACAAAATGAAACAAGAATTTTGAGCCTGGATTATTCCAATGTTCTGATTTCTGTTTTGAAAATATCTACAAATTAGTGCATATTTAATTAGGTAATGCCAATTTGCATATTTAAACATAACATTTTAGAAAACGTGTAATACAAATCAATTGTGTACTGTGATTAATTAACTGAGAAAGTATGAAGAAATACAAATTAAAAATGTTTTACCCTAATCACTTGTAGTGGCCAACATCAAAATTTCGATTTTTGGTATGACATTTTGACTGGTCTCTTGAGTTATTTCTGGGAAAGAGGGAGAAAAATTCAAAACTGAAAAATTGTGAGAGCATCAAAACATGAGAGCGTAGGTCAGCTGATTCACATATTCTCTCTCTTTCAGTGGTAGAACTCGCCTAAACTGCCAGAACTGCTCTCTGCCAAGCTGCTGACCCAAAAAACAGAGAGATGTTCAGTCGATAACTGGCCAGTGGCCCACCAGCTATTCAGGTGAGAAACAGGGTTTCATCAAAAGATATGACAGTGCAGAACTTCCACATTGCAGAAACAACCGGAGATGCCTGAATGGTTGTTCCCTGCCCTCTTTAGAAACACAGGTTCTAAAGAGGGTATTATTTGAGGAAGTGTATGGTTGTTAACGTGGTGTGCTTGGCTTAGTCTATTTTGGTGTGGTTTGGAAGTTAGATTCCAGTCGCTGATGTTTGAATATTCCATTTATTAGAGTGTAATGAGGCATTTTACACAAATCACTTCACCTTCATCCCTTTTGCCAATCAGACTGGAAAGAGAGCCCTTATTATCCTTATTATCACAGAGAAGGTCTCCACAACAATCCCTAGGCAGCCAAAATTCACACCGGCTGCGTTCTGCCGTGGAAATCCCTCAGCTCCGCGGGCATTCACATCATAGTTCATCATCGAAGATTTCTCCAACCCCGATAGTGGAGCGGCTAAGTGCTTATGTTTGGCAGAATCGTTCAGTTTATGATACAAGCGTGAAAATTGGCATGAGCAGTCTCCATGGGTCACTTGAGAAGAAAATTGTCCGAGCCACTTGAAATTTCAAGATGGCGGCCATTTTTCAAGATGGCCGACACCTTAGTGGAGCAGCTAAGTGATATAGTGGTTTATTTGGTGATACAAGCATGAAAATTGGCATGAGCAGTCTCTGATGGTCACTAGACAAAAAGCCACCCACAGCTACTTGAAATTTCAAGATGGCGGCCATTTTTAAAGATGGCCACCACCTAAGTGGAGCAATTAGACTTAAGAAATCATTTAGTTGGTGATACAAGCATGAAAATTGCCATGAGCTGTCTCAAAGGGTCATTTGACAAGAAACTGCCCACAGCTACTTGAAATTTCAAGATGGCGGCCTTTTTTTTCAAGATAACCACCACCTAAATGGAGCAGTTAAGCGATATAATTGTTTAGTTAGTGACATAAGCATGCAAATTGGTATGAGCGGTCTCTAAGGGTTGCTTGACAAGAAAACACTCTCAGCCACTTGAAATTTCTATTTTCAAGATGGTCGACCCCTGGATCCTCAAATAAATTTTCCGATAGAAGTGTTTTTTTTTTTTCATTAAGGACAATTTGGTGTCATTTTATTTGATATGTTTTAGATTATTCTAAAGAACAACTTTTAACGCATCAAAATACAGTTGTGTTGATTTGTTGATTATAGATAGATTAGACAAGAGTCAATATCTGCACTACCAGGGCACACTGGTGATATATCACTGAGTCAATGTGTTTTCTATGCCATCACCTTCATCTAGTCGGGTTGGACTAGGTAAGATAGAAGTAAGATAGCCAGAGCATTGATCTTATGAAATAATGGAACATTTCTTGCAATGGTATCATAACCAGTACGATCGTGCTCTCTGTTGAATAAACTCGGATGAATGAGTTTTTCCTTGGTGTCCTGCTGACAAATGAAACCTGTGTCCCTGTTAGTTTTCTCAACTGTAATGATGGCTTCTGCCATGTCTGCAGCAAATGTATAGGCAGAGGCAGAGGGTTTATCCTTTTAACACCTTTTACCAAGCACTTTGATGTATGGGATTCAACTAAGTTCATGCCTTTAACCCTACACTTAGTCCGATCGTTCATCCAATGCCATTTATATCCCGTGCGATCTGTACACCATCCCGTTAAAGGGGTCATGACATGGTTTTTTGTTTTGTTCTATTATGTTCCCTTAGGTGCAATTATAGTATTGCCATAGTTTTTGGACAAAAAAATTAAAAAAATGTAGTGATTTATGTCCTTTTCCCACCCTATTTCTCATCCTCTGATTCAAACAGTCTGTTTTGGAGTTGTTTCCCCTTTAAGAGTTCAGTTGTAACGCCCACTGTTATGATTGGCTAACGTCAGTGCTTATGCACGAATTATTATCGCCCCCTAGTCAGAACATGTACGGATTCCGTGGAACTCTTTATAGTAGCGGGTGCTGCCGATTGGTGCGAGCGAGGCGATGCCTCTTGAAATTATACAACCCTATATGTTTGAGCCAGAATCAGATGAGGAATCAGAAGAAAATGAACCATCACGACAACTAAGAATGGATCAGTCCGTGTCCACATGTAAAGTGTGAAACTATTTTGAATTAATGTAATTTGTAACCCGAGGGCTGAGACACTTGAAAATGGGTTATTGTTGCATAATTATCCTATAATTTGCTAACACATTATTTAACTAATTTCAATTAAATCATAGGGTGTACCACGGACTAAATGCATGCACAGGCCATATTTGAAGATGCAGCATTGATATGGCAAAAATGTTAATTGCTCCGCACAATGCTCCGCTACGTAAAACTTAGGTCTTCCGGTCTTTTACCATCGTGTCAATTCTCAATTGATTTTGATTCAGATGCTTTTGATTCATATTCACAGTTTGAAGGCGTGCGCGGCCGGGGCTCTCTGTTCGTTCTTTCAGTAACATGCGCCCTGTCACACTCATCTACATCACTCACCTATCAAATAAGGCTTTTGGCTGCATATGCTGCAAATATACTGCATCCAACTGCTTTCCCTGATGTCTGGATCGTTCGGCACCATTTTCAAACATGTTGTTTGTCCAATGCCAGGAACAGCACATCTACGTCTTCTTGTAAACAGACCCACTCGCTGCACGTCGACTGAACACTTGTGGGCATGACAACGATGCGATTATGCGAAATGAGGCGTAGTTGTCCTGCGCTGGAGGCGGTCATATGCAAACGACTGGTAGGCTACGTCACTTCGTACCGTGACTTCACTTCATACCATGGATCCACAACGAGCTGTATTTAGAGCTTGATTAAATAAATGCTTCGTTTATAATGGGGAAGATTATAAAGACAGCATTTGCGATACTAACTTTACAATTAGCTGACATTGAACCCCACTCTGAGTTTAACAGCAGTGATATATCACCAGTGTGCCCTGGTAGTGCAGATATTCACTCTTGTCTAATCTATCTATAATCAACAAATCAACACAACTGTGTTTTGATGCGTTAAAAGTTGTTCTTTAGATTAATCTAAAACATATCAAATAAAATGACACCAAATCGTCCTTAATGAAAAAACAACAACATTTCTATCGGAAAAATGATTTCAGGATCCAGGGGTCGACCATCTTGAAAATAGAAATTTCAAGTGGCTGAGAGTGTTTTCTAGTCAAGCAACCCTTAGAGGCCGCTCATACCAATTTGCATGCTTATGTCACTAACTAAACAATTATATCGCTTAACTGCTCCATTTAGGTGGTGGTAATCTTGAAAAAAAAGGCCGCCATCTTGAAATTTCAAGTAGCTGTGGGCAGTTTCTTGTCAAATGAACTTTGAGACAGCTCATGGCAATTTTCATGCTTGTATCACCAACTAAATGATTTCTTAAGTCTAATTGCTCCGCTTAGGTGGTGGCCATCTTTAAAAATATCCGCCATCTTGAAATTTCAAGTAGCTGTGGGTGGCTTTTTGTCTAGTGACCATCAGAGACTGCTCATGCCAATGCTCATGCCAATTTTCATGCTTGTATCACCAAATAAACCACTATATGACTTAACTGCTCCACTAAGGTGTCGGCCATCTTGAAAAATGGCCGCCATCTTGAAATTTCAAGTGGCTCGGACAATTTTCTTGTCAAGTGACCCAGAGAGACTGCTCATGCCAATTTTCATGCTTGTATCATAAACTGAACGATTATATCACATAGCCGCTCCACTACGACTCGACTTCAGGATCACTCTACTCCGCAAACGAGAACTACCATCAACAATCACCACAGCCACGAAAGCCGGCGCGATCGCTCTCCTCGTCAAACGCGTCATCATTCATCAAACCGCAGCCATTCTCAGCGCACTTACGCTACGTCTCCCAGACCAGAGACTAAGGCTCAATCCCAATTCACCCCTTGGCCCTACCCCTTGTTTTCAAGTGTACCCTTTGGCCCTTAAAACAGAGTTACAAGGGCCAAGGGGTTGAAATATTCCCCTACGAAATGGAACAACCCTTCATGAACCCGATACGTCATCAGTCGTCGGCGATGGCTCTGCCGTTACGGAGTTTTTACAGGATTTCTCCATGACAACGACTGACAATCAGCGCAGCTGCTCTTAACTTTGAGGAAACATGATGATTATAATATTCCTTTCTCGAAATGTGTCTTTTCTGATTCGGAAAGGTAATTTATTATACAATTTCTTAATTTAAATGACTATAGTATTATTGTAAGAGTAAATAAAGTGCATGGTGGTGTCATCTGGCGCTAAATTTAAATGTTTAACCGTTTGCGAAGCCATCTCGCCGGTGATTTGATCGATCCTCCCATCGTGACTAACGACGTCACCACACTGCCTCCACAACGGCCTCAGCCAGCAGTATCTATGCCACCTAGTGGAGACCAAGTACTACTACTTTCAACATCCGCCCCTTCTACCTCAGACTTATCCCATTTCATGACATCTTTTCTTGCATACTTAAGCTCACAAACAGCTCCAAATCCTCACGGACATTCATCCCCCCATCATCCATTCCTCTACCCTTCCTTCTGGCGTTAACAGCCACACTGCTTCCGTTATTTCCGATTCTTCCCTACAAATGAACTCAAATCAAGTCCCTCATGCAGCAAACCCAGGACCTCTACCTCTCTGCGGACCTTTTCAACCCCCTCCTATTCCTTCCTTTTTACCAACTAATCTATCCCTTTTCCCCTCCCTCCCCCACCCCTACCCCTGTCCCTCCCTTTCCCAACACCCTCACATCCTGCCAATAAATACTAGCCCATATACCCTGGCCACAGCTGCACCGCCTCCTCGTCCAGCTTCATCAATTGCGTCAGCCGTCAGCCTTGCGTCTTCAGATTTGATCAGGTAACTACACCGATCTAGCCCAGCTCCTTCAACCATCCCTCTTAAATATCAACCAGCCCAGAGAGCTGCAAACCAGTCAAGGCCTAATGCAATTCAGCCATCCATTAAACTCTCATTCAAAAGACCTTACTCCCACCGAATTTTCTTTAGCTTTCTCGATTTACAGAGACATCATTTGCTCCGTCTATCCCGATCGAAGAACCGAGTTAGACGATTACCTATCAATCATCTTAGACATGGCCGTGCGTTTCGGAGGAACAGGCTTCTACAACTACCACATCCTCTTCGCCACCCAACCAGCAGGTCGGTTACAGCAGTTCAATCAGGGGACATACTGGGGCACTCTTGATGCAGAACTCTACTGTCGGATCTTCGCAGCACACACTTTAATGTCCTGCGAACTATGCAGAGCACCATCACATCCAGCCTCAGCATGCACCATCACAACCTCTCAATCCCAACCCTCCTCCTCACGCAAAACATCTGAATTCAATAGATTATCCACCGCAGCCCCACCTCCTCCTCTAATTCCAAAACCCCTTAACATACACCCCACAGCCAATGTTCCACTTCTCAAAGGCATTGACAAAAGAGGACGGCCGATCCTCTACCAAGGAGGCAGAATGGTATGCAACAACTTCAACCATCTCGGCTGCTCTCTTTCCAACTGCAGATTCCTACACACCTGCTCCTTCTGCGGAGGCGCTCACTCAAGAGCATCTTGCCCCCACAACCCAACTGCTCTACCCGACTGACTATTAAAGTATCTCGGCACACCAGTCAAGGTAAAAGCATTAGCCACTGTCTTAATAGACCACCCGGACAGAGAGTTTGTAGATTTCCTTATCAATGGATAATCGCCACCAGAAAATACTCCGGGAAAAAAAGATTAATCATCGACCTGTCCTCCCCCCATGGCACACACATTCCCAGTATCAATTGCATCATTCCAGCCCCAGACTTCTCCATGAAATACGCTTCCACCGACCAAGCCATCACTCTCATCCGCAAGGCAGGCCACGAAGCATGGCTCTCAAAAGCAGACATCACCAGTGCTTTCAAAGTCATGCCCATTCACACAGATTTCTGGCGTTTCTTCGGTATATTCTGGAAAGGAGCTTATTATTTTTCAGTACTTTTGGCTGCAGAAGCAGCCCCAAAATCTTCGACTCCCTCTCAGAGGCTTTATGTTGGATTCTCATCAATAACCACAGGCTTCCCTACGTCCTCCTTGACGACTTCCTCATCATCACACCTACATCCCCACCTCTACACGCAGGACTTTCTACCCTCGTCAAAGTGTTCTCCGAACTAGGCGTACCCCTTTCAAAAGAAAAGACCTTAGGGCCATACACCTCCCTCAAGTTTTTAGGCATCACCCTAGACTCCATCTCCTTCCAAGCATCTCTACCTCCCGAGAAAATACAATGCATTTCATTGCTCCTATCGAACTATCTTCTAGCAGACAGGTGCACAAAGCAACAGCTGCTAGCCCTCCTTGGCCATCTTAACTATGCCATCAGAATAATTCCCCAGGGAAAATCTTTCCTTTCCAACCTACTATCAAAAGCGGCAACAATCCCCTCTCTACATGTCAAAGTCACCTTGGATGAAGCCTGCAAAATGGAAATGCGGCTCTGGCAGCAATTTCTGTCTTCGTGGAACGGCATTTCCTTCTTTAATAACGACTACGCCACACAACCAGAAGACATTCAGCTGTACACAGATGCAGCGCCTTCCACCGGATTCTGTGGCTACTACAACGGCCGCTGGTTCGCTTCCGAATGGCCACCAGAGTTCAACTGTCTAATTCAGCAGTCAAACCTTCCATCATCCGCACCTTACGAAATGTATCCCATCATCATAGCAGCCATTCTTTGGGGGCATGAATGGTCCAGACATTCCATACTCATCCACTCAGACAACTCGGCAGTAGTTGAAATCATAAATAAAGGCAGATCCCGTTCCCCGGCTATCATGCAATTAGTCCGCAGACTGACACTAATTTCGGCGAAATGCCAGTTTATCACCCGAGCAGCACATGTTCCAGGATACCACAATAGCATAGCTGACTCATTGTCTCGTTTTTCTTTTCAGAAGTTCAGAATCTTGGCTCCAGAATCAGACATCCATCCCACGCCAGTCCCAGCGTTTTCAGCCACCATCTTCAACTAAATCCACAGCTGGAAGACCTTTTCATACGCTTCACGAGAAGCTATCCTCAACGGCCTCGCTCGGAGTACCCTCACTGCTTACCTGACTGGTTGGAACTGTTTTAAGGCTTACCACTCCTTCTACCAACTCTCATTTCCTCTAATGAATGTTTGGTCTATCTGCAACTTCGTTACTCATGCCCATTCCTACCAAAATCCCATTCCTACCAAAATCAGGGCATCCTCCATTTGGACTTACCTATCCGGAATCAACTTTATTTTCAAACTCACCACTGGCGACCAATGCCACTCCATTTCTCATTCTCACGTATCTATGCTCATTAGAGGTCTACGAAAACAAGAACCAGTCCTCACCATTAAACGCTTGCCCTTAACCTCTGACCTCCTGAGCGGATGCATCCACACATTACGTTCCGGCTACTTGAGCCCTTCGATCGACCAAACTTTAGAATGCATGTTCTTTCTCGCATTCTTCGGCTTCCTGAGATGCTCGGAATTTGCCCCGTCGACTTCAGTCTTAAATCCAGCCATTCATCCCAGCCTCTCAGACATCACTGCTCATACGCCAGATTCTCTGATATATACCCTAAAGAGAAGCAAAACCGACCAATTCGGAGAGTCATCTCCAATCTACATTTTTCACCTCAACTCCTTCCTCAGTCCTTATGAGCCACTTTCGGAATATGTTCTTTCCAGATACGCCAACCATTCATCTCCTCAAGAACCACTTTTCCTCGCAGAAAACAAAAAAAAATGGCCACGAGATTCTGGTTTAACGAACACTTCCAAAACATTCTCAGAACATTACTCCAAACATTCCTTCCGGATCGGAGCAGCCACCACAGTCGCCAGCATGGGCATCTCGGACAAGACAATCAGAGTCCTAGGCCGCTGGTCATCTGAAGCGTACTGCTTATATATCCGTAATAATCTTAACGATCTCCGTCAAGCTCAAGCCCGCATCGGCTCATCCAAACCTTTGGGGGTCTTCAAGTAACTCAGCTTACTACCTACCGAGACGAAGCCCCCACTCTGAGTCTCCCTGGACTAGATTCCCTGATCAGCCCGACGAAGAATCATCACATCCTTTCCCCATCCCTTTCGACCCGTCTTCATTCCATAAAGCTAATTCTGCGTAGTTGTGGCGTGGTCCTTGCTAGTGAAATGTAGTTAACAAGTTAACTGAAGTTCAGGAGAAAGGCCACCCCTCAACTAATCAGCTTGTTCCCCGTCTGTATATATACACGGAACCCACCTTCACCGCACCGTTTGTCTCAGTTTCTCGACCCCACCCACCCCTCCCCTTCCAACTCATCCATCCATCCCAATTCCCCCCGACCCCCCCCCCCCCCCCCCCCCCCCAATATCAACATCCCCCATTTTCCTTCCACAGCAGACTGATCTCATAAAATTGTGTGTGTCAAGTCAAGTCAAGTCAAATATATTCATATAGCGCTTTTCACAATACAGATTGTATCAAAGCTGCTTCACAGTATCAATCAAAACAACTTAACAATTTTTGTTTATTACTGGAAAAAAAAGACATCCAAGTTTGGTAGAGCTGATCAATGGTATGATTGGTTAATTAATTTGAATATCCCCAACTGAGCAAGCCAAAGGCAACAGTGGCAAGGAACCGAAAAACTCCAGATGACCCTATGGAGAAAAAAAAACCTTGGGAGAACCCAGGCTCAGTCGGGGGCCAGTTCTCCTCTGGCGTTTATGAACTAGAGGCCGAATTTACAGTAACTGTAAGATAAAAAATTTATGTGAATGCCTGGCTAAATAGATGCGTCTTCAGTCTAGTTTTAAACTGTGAGAGCGAGTCTGAGCAACGAACAATATCAGGAAGGCTATTCCAGAGCTTCGGAGCTAAATGTGAAAATGCTCTGCCTCCTTTGGTGGATCTGGATATCCTAGGAATGACCAGAAGCCTCGAATTTAGTGATCTTAAAGAGCGCGATGGATTGTAGGGCGATAGAAGATCCGTTAAATAAACTGGAGCTAAACCATTTAGAGCTTTATAAGTCAAAAGCAATACCTTGTAATTAATACGGAACTTTATAGGTAACCAATGAAGTGATGATAAAATCGGTGTTATATGATCATATTTTCTTGGTCTAGTAAGAACTCTAGCGGCTGCATTTTGGACTAACTGTAGCTTGTTTATTGAAGATGCAGGACAACCAGCTAATAAAGCATTACAGTAATCTAGTCTCGAGGTCATGAATGCATGAACTAACTTTTCTGCGTCAGAGACTGATAGCATGTTACGTAGCTTAGCAATGTTTCTAAGGTGGAAAAAGGCTGTTTTTGTAACATATGAAATATGCTTTTCAAAAGACAAGTTGCAGTCTAATGTAACACCCAGGTCTTTTACTGTAGCGGATAAAGTAACAGGGCATCCTACTATGTTAAAGTCGTGCTGTGAAAGGTTTTGTGGACGGTTTTTACAACCGATAAGTATTACCTCTGTCTTGTCTGGATTTAATAAAAGAAAATTACGCGTCATCCAATCTTTTATATCTTTAACACAATCTGTCAATTTGGATAATTTAGCGTATTCATCTGGCCGTGATGAAATATATATTTGAGTGTCATCAGCATAACAATGGAAACTAATTCCATGTTTCCTTAGAATATTACCAAGTGGCAGCATATATATTGAGAATAATAAAGGGCCTGTATGACACGCCAATTCGTATTTCCATTTTTGGTGTGCTATCAACACGCATAATCGCTTTTCAGCGTGTTTATGAACGCAGTTGACTTAACTTTTATTACTGTATATATAAATATATGACCTACCTCAACCCCGTCCCTAAACCTACCCGTCATTGGGGTTAATAGCATTTATGAGTCTTCCCCTTCCCCTCTCCTAGGAAAAAAAATATCGCTCCCCAGATGCAGATCTACATTTTGCTTCGTTTTGCTCGGACATTTAATGGCGTGTACATATACTCGGAATCACTTGGACATTAATGGCGTAGACATACACGCATACACGCGGATACACGCGGACAGCTCAAAATGCGTATAGATAACACGCCACTTGACTTGAAAGTGGCGTGTATGTTTACGCAAAAGTCATGATGTCATGTTGTCCACAGGCTGCATCCAGGGGGGTCAAGTAACTCAGGTTACTACCTACCGAGACGAAGCCCCTACTCTGAGTCTCCCTGGACTAGACTCCCTGATCAGCCAGACGAAGAATCATCACGTCCTTTCCCCATCCCTTTCGACCCGTCTTCATTCCATAAAGCTAATTCTGCGTAGTTGTGGTGTGGTCCTTGCTAGTGAAAAGAGATACTTTCATATAGGTTTGGAGCAACATGAGAATGCTAGCACATAATGTTTGTTTTTTTAAATGTTGGATGAGTCAATATAATATTCTGTGGTAATCCATAGCATGTCACAGATGCTGTTGATAGACTACAATGCTGACGAAAGTACAGTGAACCTGAACTATTTCATAAAATACATGAGCGCCTTGTCAGCCAAAGTTTGTCTGGTCCACTTCACATGAACCCATTAGATCCTACTGGCAGATGTTGTAACTGCACCAACTGTGTATCATGACATAATTTTCCTGCAGGTCCAGAGTAATTATTCACATGGCATTTATGTGACTGTCTCCAAAAAAAAAAAATTTGGTACAGTAATATAAATGACAGGTCTGAAAAAAAATCATATGACCTAAAAATAAATTGTAGCCCATCTAAATATAACAGAACTAGATATTACATAGTCTTTATAATTTATTAAACTTCCTTCACATCTTCTATCTATGTCCAAGTGATAAATTGACTTGTGAAAGGGAAGACTCTCAAAGACGGGGTAAATGCAGCAACTTTTTCTGTATTACTAACTTCAACTGTGAGGATAACATTGTGATGGGCATTTGAAAGGTTTGTAATACAGTAATACTGATAGTCTCTCTTCCTTTCCACATTCCAGGTGTTTTTATTTTTTTATTGCTGTTGGCAAGTCATAAGGGATTTTTATATGCTGCTCAAGTCACAGTGAAATGGCTTTATGAGACCTGAGTGCTTTTTTTAGATTCCCATTAGAAACTGATATAAAAAGTTATGTAATGTAATGACAAGAAATTACATGGTTGGATAAGTAAGAAGGCAAAAGAAGATGTGTAAAATTCAAGTTCAAATATTTTTTTTGAAAGAGCAGAGCTTTACATATCAGTGGTGCATTATTAAGGTAATATATAGTATAATTATCATTTTATGTCATAACAGTGTACACTTTCATCCCAGATAGCAAACAAGCATTGAAACATTGATTGATGTTAGTTCCTCCACATCACATTTGTGTAAAGTTTTGCAGAAATCATAAAAAAAAAAAAATTGGAATGTATGTGAAAACAGGTGTAATGTTTAAAAACATTTTGAGGAATGTGGCTTTGTTTTGATAACTGAATTAATGGTTTGTGAAATTGTGCCAACTGAAGATTAAACTATTTTGATTAAAATTTTGTTTACGGTGAAAATCAACAATTTGTCAAAGTCACTATTGAACCTGACACAGTGACCATGTGACACTTCTTTTAAGATAAATGTCATATTCATGAAATCTTTCTATCACACATTCACACATACAGTATAATACATGGTTTAACGTGAATATACTGTCTCTTCCATATCTGCTCTAACATCACAAGGGTGAATTATAATAATCAACTCAAATATTGTTGAACAAAAATAAAGTTGAAATGTTCTTCAAAATATATTCATTTGTGTTTTGTGGAAGAAAGTCATACAGGTTTTGAACAACATAGTGAATGATGACAGATTTTAAATATTGAAACTATCCCTTTAAAACTATCCCTGATGTTGTGGTCTTTCCAAGCATGGTCATTTTAGTTTACAGTATACTGTGAAAACAAGGTATTAGAGCCAAAGAGGTCTGTCTGACCCCAGTTACTCATTCATGAGTAATTATTTATCTACAATTCCACCAAGAGAAGGAAGCCAACTTGACAAAGGAGAAAAAATGAGAGGGGAATGAGAAGGGGAGAAAAAGAGCTGACTGTCTGTAAGAATGAATGACGTCTCGCTGAACTTACATCTGAACTGAAAAGGAAGGTCTAGAATGGAGAGGTGGAGAAAGAAATAGAGGTTAGGGGTGAATGTTTGGTGGTGAGATGGCAGTTCAGTGGCCATGTCACATCGTGTGCTGAGAGCCACAGGGAGAAAGATGACTCACAAGGGAGTCTACGCAGAAGAAAAACGGAAGAATTATACTGGCGGTTAATTCTTTGTTCTCAATGATTTTGATATTTTGATACTTCTCAATGAAGTGTTGATATGGTGTTCTGGATGGTTGCTAGGGTGTTGCAATGTAGTTGTGCATTAAAAACGTGACTAAGTGCTAGAAAATAGTGTTGCAAGAGTTGAGAGAAAAATAACAAGAATGCTTATTAAGGTAATCTATAGGCAGCACAAAAGAACACTGCCTTTTTAATGCGTTATTAAGAAAATATTTGAGACCTTTTCAGATTTGAGAAGTTCGTATTATATGGTTTATAGTTTAAAAAACTAGTATTTTTCTCACACACCCCTCAGATTACATTGATTCATCGACTGAGGTTGTATGGATTAAGATTATTTTCAAGAATTTGAATTCTTAAATTCTTAAGTTTTTCTTCTTACGTTTCTTAAATAAGAAAACAAGAAGAAGCCATTTAGGGGGGTAAGGAGGATCACGAGGGGTCCATCTTTAATAGCTATTCTGTAAAACTGCACAAACAGAAAGGATTAAAGACCAGCTTAGAAAGCTAGAGATGGGGTCAATTACACACTGCTTCTCCTTACGTTCATGTTAAGATGGCTCACACATGGTGCAAAATGGGGATCAAGATGTTGAAATTGGGGTCAAGAGACGCTTGTCACTGATATTACTTCTCAAGGCTTGTAAACAACGCGTAAGAGCATTAAAAGAGGACCTTTAGCGAGATGAGAGTGGTTGTTTACAGGATAAAATGTGCTTTCATATCTGACAATGACAAGTTATTCTCAATACTATTGGAAACCTACTCAGATATGGTGAAATAAAGATGTATTGTGGACTATATTTACGGCTAATTCGTTCAGTAATCCCTGGGAAATATCTTGAATCCTATAGTCAAGGGTACATGTATTTAGGTTACATTGTAAATCAAAAGAATGTCCCAGAACTTGCACTTTAAGCTTCCCAGGTGACACAGATTTATTGCCAACAGGGCAGGATTCGATAATTATTTATGTTTATTCATGAACTTATGTCATGAGGCTACACACAGTATGTGGCATAATATCTAAAAGTAATGAATACTGTTATTTTGCTCCACATGATTTGTCTCATATTGTGTATGCCTGTAATATAAGAATGAATTATTGCTATTAAAATAATACATCATATTACACAGTTTAAAAAAAAGTAAAGTAAGCAAGTAAAAAGATACAGAAAAAAAGCTGTTAAAGTGCCCCTATTACGGATTTTTGAAAATGACCTTTCATGCAGTGTGTAACATAGCTCTAAGTGAATGAAAACATCCTGCAAAATTTTAAATCTGCAAGTGCACTCTGCACTGTATATAAAGTTCACATTCAGTCGGTCAACTCGGTACAACACATTACTATGGGATATCGGGCTCTAGCGCCATCTGCAAAGACACCTTTATTTACGCCTGAAAGGCCAATGATGAATGACGACGTGGGCGGGGCTATATGCAGTCGAATGCGCCATTACCTTTGTTCTTCTGCTCTTCACCGTGCTGCTAGAAAGTCATCACGCCACAGTTTTCATAGGAAGCATAAAGTTTAGCATTGCTAACAAAAGCTAATACATCTTTTTCTCGGGGACAAATCGCTAAAAACAAGAATTCTCGCCCATGTCCAATGACATGTTGTTGTCCGAAAAAGATACACAGGAGCACTGTCCGGTGTGTTTGGGGATTGTCCACGCCAAGCTGGCTCTCTCCAACCCCGGAGCATGTTTACACTGTAGAGGTCTGCTACCCGAGCCCAACGGGTCCCAAAAAACTCACGGGTTTCGGGTTAATGTTTAATGAATAGGTTCGGACTTGTAACTAAGAAAAATTATATAGGCTATAGGCCTACATATAGTTTGCGTGCCGTGTGCTTGCCGTGTTGTGATCGTAAATATGAGCACGATCGACAGTACGTGCGCAGTTTCAGCGCCACCGTCCTCCAGTGATTGCTCTGTTGTGACAGAAAATAGTGCGCGCGGGAGCACATGCGCAAAACCGTTTTGTAAAATAATATATGAATAATTTTTATTTGATCAAATATAATTTTACAAAACTGTCTTGCGCATGTGCGCCCGCGCTCACTTCAGTTACAACGCCACAATCAGAGGAGGACGTGCTGAAACTGTCGATGCTGTTCTCTTCCTTCATAACTCATACTGAGAACTTAAGGCTATATTTATGTAAATAGTTGTGCAACTGAAGTTTAATGTTTGAGTTCCAGAGGAATTTGTGACTGTTTCACCTGTTCAACCACATCAAAGATCGTAATTAGTAAGTCCGTGCTTTTTCTCTTTTTTCTTGTGTGCTGATTGCTGAGGGGGGCGATGTGCCTTGGTGAAATGGTGTTTGTACATAGGCCTATATGTGTTTAATTATCGTTGCAAGCAATCATAAAATATAGCTTATTGCAACAAAAAAAGAAGGTATTTCTGTGAGAAACTGACCTCGTGTTCGGGGTTCAAGGAGTTCACCCAAAAATGAAAATTCTTTCATCATTTACTCACCCTCAAGTTGTTCCAAACCTCTATGTGTTTATTTGTTCTGCTGTACACAAAGGAAGATATTTGGAAGAATGTTTTAATCAAACAGATCTCAATCCCCATTGACTACCATAGTATGTATTTTTTCCTACTATGGAAGTCAATGGGGATTGAGATCTGTTTGATTAAAACATTGTGGTAGTCAATGGCGAGAGACAACAAATATTTTGATCTCGTTTGAATTGTGCCCTGAATTACACATATGATGTTTGTCAATTTAAAAAATGTATCTTTTAAATTATCATACCTTTCTCTTAATGAATGAAGCTAACTTTACTGAAGCTAACGTCTGTCATTGTTTCTATAGTCTTACGTTACGCCGTCATGCCTGAGTGTTTTGTACCAGACTGCACACACACACGAGCAGCGGATCTCGCTCGTTTTTTCGCTTCCCGGGAGATGTAGTTCATTGAGCGATTTTCACATAAAACGAAATGTTATTCTTCTGATTTATGACAAACTGCGACTTTCATAATTATCTTTTAAGTTGACAAACATCATATGTGTAATTCAGGGCACAGTTCAGACAGAATAAAAAGATAAGTTGTCTCTCGCCATTGTAAGGAAACTCAGCTTTTTGGAAATATTAATAATCAATAATAACTTATTATCATTAATTATGAATATTTGGGTCAGTTAATTGGATTAACTTGATGTGGCTGAATTAATATTACAATCAATTAATCAGTTCGTCCAACGAACTCTTTTGATTATTAATTTATTCTAAGAAAAGGGTATCTTCCATGGCCACAGAAGAATAATTATTTCTTAGCATGTACAGCACTTTGAGCAAGTAGCAAAACCGCGATCGTAAAAGTGACTTTGTGTTGCAAACAAAACAGAACCAAATACATACTATGTACAAGTTTTATTAACTAAAAATAGATATTTATATGAATATAAATAAACAAAACAACATGCACACATGAATACATAAATAGGTGAGTGGTAGAACGAAACCGAAAACGGAACTATTGAGAAGTTCCATGTAACTATATGAGAAGAACATCAGTATTTCATTTTCAAAGCATCAAATCAAGAGTATACTTGCATGCCTGGGTAGCGTACACTATTATCAAAGTTGTTGAAAACTGAAGTTGTTGAGGATTCTGCGAGTGTCAGATTTTGAAGTCTCAATCATTTTCTTCTTTGTTGGATGAAGAAGATATGATGAACTTGCATGGTGGATTAGAGCCCTGTTTACAAACTCCCGAGATTGTCCTTGGTTCTTTGTGAGAGAGTGTCCTCTCTCTTCCATGAGGCCGGATCTGGTTGGGATCCAGGCCTGCGAGGCCTCTGGGCCCCATGGAGGGGGGAGGGGGTTCCCCCGGATCACCCGAGATAGTGTTTGCAAGGATGAAAACTATCAAGAAGAGAGGAAGGGCTGGTGTGAATGCAATTTATAATCTGAGAAAAGTGTCCCACCTCTCATTGGCTTGACCAATAAGAAGGGTGGAAGTTCCAGGCGGGAATTTGGTTTATTGCTCTTTGTTCTCATTGCCTTTGCACCCTGGAGGGGTGGAAGCCGATGAAGAAACTAGGAAATATTCTTGTAATACTAATATGTTGTTGTTATCGACATATCATGTACACAGTTATTTCGATCTTCAAAATACCAAGTTATAGAGACCAAATATGCCACACATATGATTTCGGTCAACCATAGTATGCAAAGTCTGAAACATTAACCCATTAGAGTTTGCAAGAAAACGTAGACCAACAACATAAAGGAGAATCATGAGATGGAACATTAGATACATGTTAATACATTTATCACATGGTTAGGGGAGCGCGGGGCACAACCTAACGCGGGGTTAAATGTAACACGGACCTTTTACATAGTTAGTCGGGATCAAGCCGGTTGTGTTTCCACTCTTTTTCTCGCGCTGCCAGAAGACGGTCTCCCGCGAATTTGCGGAAAGTTTTGATAAGATTTCATGAAGATGCTGGACAAAGAGTGTTTTGACACCATGCAAGTAAATTTTTTCATCATAGGTTTTTTTCGGTTTCTGAGTTGGGTGTGTACGTCACCAAATCTAACTTTATATTGCCTTAATAACTGTCTTGTTGGCTAAAACATAGCACCGTTTTGAAACATGTCAGCAACTCCTAGCAACTGTTAGCTAGGCTTAAAGTATGTTTTACACAGCGGGGTTAGATGTAGCACAGTGTTACAAACAAGCCGCCAAGTGTACAATGATAATCAAATGAAAACAGGGAGCCACACAACTTCTAGGTTTGAGTATTTATTTATATATTTAACTTTGTTGGACTTTCACAAACAATGTTGGAATTTTTTATTTTTTTTTATTTAGTTTACTATGCATTGATCACTTGTTTCTTTTTTTTTTTAATATAGCCTGGTTTTAATGCAATAAACCCTTTAATTTTTTTATTAAAATGTTTTATTAACTTTTTATTATTATTACTGTTATTATTATCAATAATAATAATTTTACATGCAGCTGCCACACATAAATGTAATTCAATTGCAATTACAATATTTGATGATTTTATTTATTTATTTATGTATTGCTTGCAAAACTGTGCAGCCCTTTTCTATGTCTCTATCCATGATATTGATCCATAATAGAAGGATGATTGGATGAAGGATGGATGTATGGATATCTATCTATACAGATGCACAAACAATATCAAACTATACAGATAAAATAGTACTGAATTATGTGTGTTACACACAAGTGTTACAACTAACCCCTCTGTCTGTTACAATTAACCCCGCATATGGGGTAGGTTGTAACATTTGCACTTCTGTCACTTTCAGTGCAACTGTACGAAAATGGAAGCTCCTAGAAAAAAACTTTAAGTGTTCATTTGTAGCAGAGATGTGTATGTTGCTTGTGTAAAAAAAAGATGAATCTAACTTAATTATTTTTTAAATAATTGAGCCAAAACCAAAATGTGTTAGGTTGTGCCCCGCTCTCCCCTATATATATATAGAATATATAGGTTTAAAAGGGTTCATTTCTCCTTCTCAGCAAGAATTAAGTGAGAGTCAGCACCCTCTGAACATTCCTTTGGAGGTCATAAAAGTCTCCTTATCAGCCCTGTAACATGACACTGTTTCATTTGGGATGTTAGTTTTGGAGTTTCATAAACCTTTGTATGTAATGAATAATTAGTGTGTGTCTGACGGATCCAGACCCTACAGATCTTTCGATCTTCAAGGATGGTAAAACATAATAAAAATACACTTTACTTTATATTTCGTTACATATTCCTGTACTTTTCAACTGTGAGGTTGAAGATGCCCACCTGGGAGACTCCAGAATCTCTACACCATTGACTACCATACATATTTTTTCCGAAATAAGGTCCCATGAGCCGGAAGCGGAGGGGAGGGGCTTAGGCTCTCAATAAGCACGCAAGCCGCCTTTGCCTATGTCTGTATGCTGCCGCAATGCGTTTTACATTCATTCAAAATTAAGGATAATTTTTTGGCTTCAATATCTCGTGGAAAAGAGGTTTTCCCCTATAAAAAAATAAACACCATTTTCCCTCATTAGTACATAACTGTTTTACTATCATTGCTCAAGACTTGATATTAGAATATTGTTATTCTGTAACAGTAATTTATCTAAATGTTTATAGCCACTATATGTTTATAGAAGAATATATGAGAGAGAGAGATCACTGGCCGCTTTGTTGTCAATTCAGGCTTGTAATTGATGCCGATGCTGTAATCATTACAGGGTGAGTATATGTTGGTTTGACGATCAGATGTAATAAAATTCCTTGTTGTGTTATACAATTACAAACATTCAGACTCTGACTTTTATTTTATTTTGATTAAAAAAATGTGTGCATGCACCAACACAAAAAGTCCCACAGCTGTCCCCCCCAATGTGTGATTGACAATTTCGCCCTTGTGGCAGAGCTTACAGCTTCATGGTCGAAACCTATGTCTTCTCTTTCTCCGGTGCCAGGAATGAGTAAGTTCACCGGCCTCGAAGGAGCACAAGAAGCAGGGTTAATATCAGCTCCTCCAATGGAGCATTCGCTTGCAACATACCTGGCTCCAATGCAAAATAGCGGTATCGCGGGCTTCCCCACTCTTCCGCCAGAACCGTGTAGGTTCTCGTTCAGACAATTTAGCAGGATTTATGGTGATCAGGCCTGCACAGCTAGAGCCTTGAGCATTATGTCCTTGCTACATATCAGGCTATTTGCTTGGGTGAGCTAAGCAAGGCCGTGTCAGGGGGAACACCGTGTGACGAATTCATGGGGGAGGTACGATCCACAGCTGATTACATACTGCGTACAACACGTTGCGCGTTGGTATCATTAGGTCATGCGATGGCCAGTACAGTGGTGGCTCAGCGCTATCTATGGTTGAATCTGGTGAACTTGCCTGAAAGAGATCGGAATGCGTTCCTTGGCGCACCAATCTCCATGACGGGTCTATTTGGAGAGGGTCTTGACGCGTTTCAAGAGCCATTTGAGAACTCAAAGAAACAGGCGGAATCTCTCAGGGGTTCAATGCCTAGAGGGTTTAGCAGACCAACACAGTCGGCTGCACAGCCAGGGTTTAGGTCATTTTCTCGATCGCCACCAGCTAAGAGGCTGGCTGCAGCAATAGCGCCGAGACCTAGCGCTTGGGAGGCTGGGCGAGCGCAAGCACAACCTAAACAGCAGGTGGGGTCGGGAAACAAAGCCCCGGCCCCAACAAAAATTATATTTTTCTCCGCAGGAAGGAAAGAATTGCAAAATTCCTAGCTCGCAAACGAGGCCCAGTGGCAGGCGCCTTCTTCTCTCAGTGAAAAAGAAACCCTGCAAAAGAGCGGGTTCAGCTTTAAGTTCAATTTCAACAAAGAAACTTTGTGTTCAGCACACAATGCCTCAAGGTGAGTACGTTTTCATACAATGTTGAGGCTGCTGGGGTTGATGGCCTCAATAATAGCAGTCGTTCGTCTGGGTCTCTCCTCTTTATGCGTGCCTTCCAGAGATGGGCGCTGAGCACTGGTCTGAATTTCACACGCCATTTAAACAGACAAGTGACGATAACGCCAGCGTGTGCGTTCGGGCTCTGGTTCCCTTGGGATCCCTGGGTCTGTTGACAGAGGGAATTCCCTAGGCAGAGTTACGTATAGTAGTAACGATAGATCCGTCACTTCATGGATGGGGAGCTCTATGCCAGGAGAACTCTGTAAAAGGAGAATGACCATCAGCACTGAAGGAGCGTCATATAAATTACTGAAACACTTTGTGCAGCATCTGCACCGCGAACATGTGTTAGTCAGAACGGACAACACGACAGTAATGTCATATATAAGCAGACAAGGGGCACCCGCTCTCTTCCATTGCTGCAACTAACACAGACACTCCTAATATGGGCCAGCGGACACATAGCGTCGCTCAGGGCAGTGCATGTGCAGGGCCGCCTGAATGGCGGAGCAGACCTGCTATCCAGGGGAGGACCACAGGTCAGGGAATGGCGTTTGCACCCGAGAATGGTTGCACAGATTTGGGATCGGTTCGGCAGGGCCGAGGTCGATCTTTTTGCGTCCAAGGAAAACGCACACTGCCCCGCGGAAAGCGCCCCGCTGGTATGTATGGCCCAAAACTCTACTGTGCAACTCTACAAAACTCTTTTAGTGGCCCCGCGCTGGCCAATGAAAACATGGTACCCATGCATCATGACGTTGCTGTCAGGGACACCGTGGTGTCTTCCCCAATGCAGGGACCTGCTGTCCCAAGCAGGAGGTCAGATTCTACACCCTCGGCCAGAACTGTGGCATCTATGGGCCTACCCGCTGAGAGGGAGAATCTAATGGCAGCAGGGCTCCCAATTAATGTTGTGGCTACGATACAGAGTGCTAGGGCACCGTCAACGAGGGGGCTTTACGCGTCAATTTCTACAGGAATTGTTCGAGGAAGGTCGCATACATTTGACACTAAAAGTTTATTTAGCAGCCATTTCGGGCTGTCACGAGGGTATTAATGGGGCCGCGCCAAGCGCGCAACCGCTGGCAGTTCGGTTCCTTAAAGGAGCGAGATGGCTGAAGCCCGTTACAAAGTTGATGGTACCATCATGGGACCTGACTGTGGTTTTGGAAGCTATGTGTGAACCTCCATTTGAGCCCTTAGAATTAGGGATGTAACGATTCACTTGCAACCGGTTGAAAATCGATAAAAATGTGTGACGATTCAAGTCGGTTGAAATGTTAAACGAATCGCGATACACGTTTTAAACAGCAGGGCGCGTTTACTGTATAGCCTAGGCTACTGTGAAGTTGTGAACCTCGCTTTACAGGCACAATAGCAGCGAGCACACACTGGCGTGAAGCTAGTGAGTGTTTTCACTTCATTCATGGAACTTGATCTTGTGTGAGCCAAGCTCAACTTCCATAGGAATGAACTGAAAACGCTCGGTTTGCTCCGTTCGCGCCGCGCCAGTGTGTGCTATAGACTGGTGTGCACGCGCCGTCAAACGACACGGCGACGGCAAGTGTAGATGTTGACTCATTCAAATCGGAGGTTTGGCGGCATTTTGACTTTCCGTAGACTAATAATAATCACCACCGTGAGAAGCACCAGTCACCTAAAAGTCATTAATACGAAATTTGCGAGAGCCACGGAGATCACAAGGTGCATCAGTGTTTCCGTGGCAACCAGGTGTTGTATTTATTTTACTATCTCTTTCTCTAACTGTGTTTTTTTTAACTCTTACTAGTCTAATGATACAAATTATAACAAAATTAGAATCTTGCCTTTTATTACAATGTAAAACCCCTATCAATCTGGTACATATTTTACACAGTCTTTTAGGCTACATAGTGTGCGAAGGTACCAGTGTCCAGCCTCTTGACCAAACAGACAGAAAGACTGAGTTGAATTTTTTTTTAATGTAGTTTTATTATTTGACAAATATATTTTAAATTAAAAAGAAATGTGCCGCATGTGCAGAAATGTGCAGAAATGTGCCGAAATAATAAAAGGGACACTTTTGTCTTAAATCTCATTTGTTAAAAAAATCGTGAGAAAATCGTATCGTGAAACCAGTATCGTGAATCGTATCGCATCGTGAGATGAGATGAGTGAATCGTTACATCCCTACTTAGAATCATTGAATCTAAGATTGCTGTCTTACAAAACAACCCTGTTGCTGGCGCTGGTGTCAGCAAAGCGCGTTGGTGATCTCCATGCGCTGTCAGTGCATCCCTCATGCATCCAGTTGGCACTGGATAGGTTTAGAGTTGTATTGCATCCGAACGCGGCGTATACACCAAAAGTCATGTCAGGGGTATATTACGCTCTCCTTCGAGCTGCCAGCTCTGTCAACCTCAATTGACTCGGAGGAAGACAAGAGACTCCATTCGTTATGCCCTGTGCGAATTTTACAGAGGTATATCGAGCAGAAGCAGGCTATGAGTTCATCCAACCAACTCTTTTCAAACCAACTTTTTGGATGAACAATTGGATTGTTCATCCAATCCAAACAACACCTCTGGGTTCATCTGATTCATCTGACGAGACGTTTGAGAATCATTGAAAATGTGGTGACGTGCAAATATATATTATGAGAAAATGAAACATTTTTTACCTTTGCTGCATGTAAACCTGTTGTAGGAGACTCCAAAGCAACATTAGGAAACTTTAAAATAGCACAATAGGGGCACTTTAATTCATTAAATGTAATTATCTTACCATGAAAAAAATTACCTGGTTTAATGCATTATATGTAATTTTTGCAAGTAAAATTTGTTTTTCAACAGTAAAAGGGCATATCTACGGAGCCCCCCTAGTCCCACTTTGTCAAAAAAATTTATTATAACTATCTCGTGGCCTCAAGATAGTACCTCGTGGCCTCAAGATAGTATCTCTATCTCGTGGCCTCAAGATAGTATCTCTATCTCGTGGCATCAAGATAGTATCTCTATCTCGTGGCCTCAAGATAGTATCTCTATCTCGTGGCCTCAAGATAGTATCTCTATCTCGTGGCCTCAAGATAGTATCTTTATCTCGTGGCCTCAAGATAGTATCTCGTGGCCTCAAGATAGTATCTCGTGATCTCAAGATAGTATCTCGTGGCCTCAAGATAGTATCTTGTGGCCTCAAGATACTATCGAGATAGGCCACGAGATAGTATCTTGAGGCCACGAGATAGTTATAATACATTTTTTTGACAAAGTGGGACTAGGGGGGATCCGTACATGTCATATTATTTGAAATAAATAACATTGTTTCTTCTATTTGTTATCAGTAATGTAGGAGCCATTTCAATGTTTATGTCCAGGGTTGGCCAATAGGTGGCACTAGGGTCATGGCATAGCTATTGGGGCTCATCTACTTAGGAGGGTAGCTGTAATCAGTGACAGGTGTTGCCAGTGGGGAAAGGGCCAACTAGCTTTTGAGCGCCACCGAGGCTGTGATTGGATGCTCCACAAGACAGCTTCTCCTCTTTCTCCCCGCTCAAAACAGCTCAAGTTATTGAGCTAGTGTCAAAAGCAAAGGCAGCGACCAGCAAACAGGATCCAATGCCGACTGTCTTGGTCAAGGCATGTCTTCCAACTCTGGGACCCATACTGGTCAACATCATCAACACCTCTCTGTCTTCTGGGGTGGTCCCCACCAGCTTTAAAACTGCTGCGGTGACCCCTACACTTAAAAAACCTGGCCTGAACCAAGATGACCCAAACCACTACCGCCCAATCTCCAACTTACCCTTCATATGCAAGTTATTGGAAAGAGCTGTGGCTTCCCAACTCAACCATCATATGCTACAGCACAACCTCTACGAGCCATTTCAATCTGGTTTCAGAACACATCATAGCACAGAAACTGCCCTCATCAAAATCACAAATGACCTTCTCATGGCAGCTGACTCTGGCCATGTCAGCATCTTAATTCTTCTAGACCTCTCTGCAGCTTTCGATACAGTCTCTCACCACATTCTTCTCTCTCGACTCTCAAAACTTATTGGCCTTACTGGTACTGTGTATTCTTGGTTTAAATCCTATCTCACCAACAGGCAACAATACACCACCCTTAAGGGCATTTGCTCTGAAACTGCGCCAGTCTTACACGGTGTGCCACAAGGATCGGTGCTTGGCCCACTGCTGTTTAATATCTACATGCTACCTCTTGGGAGGATCATCCGGAAACATGGATTACACTTCCACTGCTACGCTGATGACACCCAGCTCTACATCAGTACTAAGCCTTCTACTCCACTTCCACCAGTGCCACTTATCAACTGCCTGAAGGACATAAAGAACTGGCTGGACAGCAACCTTCTAAAACTCAACAAAGACAAAACAGAACTTATGGTGTTTGCCCCGCTGTCACTTCTTAAAAATGTTGATGACATTATACTGGATGTGGATGGCTGCTCAATCTCTGCATCTCCTCAAGTACACAACCTTGGCGTCATCATGGACTCCACTCTCTCCTTCCAACAACACATCAAAAACTGCTTTTTACCATCTTATGAACATCTCAAGACTTCGACAGTGTCTCTCCAACTCTGTAGCCGAGACCCTCATTCACTCCCTCATCACCTCCAGACTTGATTACTGTAACGGTATCCTGTTCGGTCTGCCTAGCAAGGCTACTGACAGACTCCAGTATGTACAGAACTCTGCGGCTAGGATGCTCACTCACACAAAGCTTGGACTTCACATCACTCCCATCCTGAAGAAGCTTCACTGGCTGCCAGTTAAGTCTCGGATCAAATATAAAATCCTCCTCCTGACGTACAAATCTCTCCATGGACTTGCACCTCAGTACCTTATTGATTTACTCCATCCCTACACTCAACAACGGTCCCTGCGGTCCTCTGACAAGGACCTGCTCGCTGTCCCTAAGTCCAGGCTCCAGACACTTGGTGATAGAGCTTTCTGTGTTGGTGCTCCATCACTCTGGAACAAGCTTCCTCATGCCATCCGCTCTGCTCCCTCTCTAGTGACCTTTAAAAACCAGCTTAAAACACACCTCTTCATTGAGGCTTATGGGCTTTAGCTCTCCTGGCCTCTCACCTATCTCCTAGTATCCCTCCCTTCTCCCCCCTCTTGCTTTTGTTAAGCGTCCTTGGGTTTTATGAAAGGCGCTGTATAAATTAAAGTTATTATTATTATTATTACTGTGACAGTGTTGGTGAAGATGGAATATTGTTCCGTTATGGAAGATGAAAACCTTGTGTAAATCCAATAAATCATATCTCTCACGACAGAGAAGAAAACAGAACTTTAACTCTTGTTGCATTATTACTGAATCAAAAACGACCACGTTAAGCGCGTCAACTAGCCTACTTCAACCCTCTGCATAACCCTCAGCTGTTTTAAGCTTAGGCTTACATTACAAGTAATGTGCATTTATGTGTTTTGTACATTTTCTGTTAATAGACACCAATATGCCATCATGTAAAATCTGAAAAATGTTCACCTTATAGTGAAGCTTTGGCAACAACCTTTGCCAAGTTGTGCCATGAATTTATCAAGATATTGTTTAAAAGTTTACTATACCAAGTTTAAAAAAAAATCATCTCACACTTAAAATATCTATTGCAACAAATCTTAAATAGACCTCACCAAGTTCCTGCTTATGTCTAAATGCTGGCAAGCCATCTATTGTATTAACAGCTCAGAGTCGGCCTTGAACCAATTCTATGAATGAACCAATTCCGTTTGTCCGTTTGTCCACAGTGTTTGTATCCATGCTGTGAGCGATTCCTCTCCTTCACCTTTCTTGGACAGTCATATGTAGTGTAACATATCAGTAATCGATAGTAAACTGAGCTTTAGCTTTTCCTGCTGTGACAACATGGCTAGCTTCAGTGCACGAAACAGCATGAAAAATGTTTTTACGACGCATGTGTCATAGTGTGGAAAAATTAATTTTTTTGCAATGTCATCTCAAAACTTTGTGGTCAAAACTCAAAACCTGTATATGTAGTCTCTGCATATAATACTGCAGGGATGACATATTTGTGTAGGCCAAAACCCGGAAATGAATGCATAAGCTTGAATAAGTTGAACTGAATGGGTTTTTGGTGAAATGTCTGATGTGGTGAGGTTAACCCTTAAATGCATATCTCAGGTCTTTATTGACCTGGGACTTCATTCAATACCTTCCCTCTAATTAATTTTTTTTACAGTTAGACATCAGTAATTAGTGTTCCATCCTCAATCTATTCATTATAAACAATATAACAAGAAAAAAAGATTATAAAAAATGTCTGTTTTCTAATAAATTTTTGTAAAAAATGGGTCGCTATTGACCCAAGGTATGTATTTGTCAAAGTTTTTTTTTTTCTGCGCCACAATAATTGAACCACCGATGACTCATTTAAATGTAATTCAACTGTATTCCTTAAGGTGACAATGTCTGATACACAATTGACATGATGTTTCCACCCCGCAGACATAAAACTAAAGAATAAGCAATAGGCTACACCAGCAAAACTTACTTGCCTACTGACAGTAACTCGCGATTGAGCGGCGAACTGATGCGAATGTGCTCTAGTTATATTTGTTAGGGGAGGGGCCAGCTTCAGTGCGTCATCAAGTAGGGGTGTGTCTAGGAGCTCAGGGGCTCCAGTGCTTTATCAAGCCCCATTTTAGCCCCGCCAAAAAAATACGGAAACACAGAGATGGTGAAAAACTGTTTAACGGTCAGTTTAACTGTTTAACTCCACAATTCAGTACTTAACAGTTCACAAACTTTGTAATATGTTTTAGCAATACATTTCTAACATTTATAATGTGTTTAGATTTTTTTTTAGAATTGCCTTTACAGGGACTTTAAAAGATTAAAGGGAGCCTATCGAAATATGCTTTATTTTGTTCTTTTGTATTTGTTATTAAAACATCAGGAGAGTGTTATACTATTGCGGCAGATCCATTCATGTTATATATAGATCCGGGTCACTAAAGACCCGAATATGTAATGATTGGAGAAACATGCATGCATTTAAGGGTTAACACATGTTTAATATATTCTCGTTTTATTCTATGACATAAACAACTTCTACTTGTCTTGAAAAAGTCTAAATGCGACAACAGAGGTTGTTGGGGTCATTCAACATCATCATGGTGAACAGGTAAACTCATCTACTAACTAGTTCGCTTTTAAAGCCTCATTGTAAATCAAACTTTCAGGTCAAATGTTTTTAAATAAAGAATGAAGCTTAATGGTGCTGAAGTTGAAGTCACGTGACCAGACTAGCCTACGTTAAGCTTTTTTACTTCTGGCAATTCACCATTAGCAGTTCGCAGGGAGTTTAATTGACAGGCGATCTGACCAATCATAATCCGCCATTTTTGTCCACAAAGCAGTCAGGGGTCAGTGGATTTGAACTTGAAAAACGGTGTGTACTGACGTCTTTCCGCGGTTGTAACAACATTCCATCTGATGTTCATTGATGTTTATTTGATGCTATAAATTAACTAGAAGGAAGAGATGATCGGTTCGTGAGCTGCTTTAACTGAGGCTCTACAGTGATTTGTCACGACACATTAAAGGTGAACTAAGTAACTTTTTTACCTTAACCGAACAACTTTGGAGTCATTGTAATGTTTATATTACTGATTTCGTGTTGAATGGTGGTCGTCTCGCACCCCAGTGGTGCCTGTAAGCCGCAAAACCACCCTTGCAACTTTGGGCCGGCGGGTCGCCGGTCTCAATGTTAGGAAGTATCGTGTGATATCAGGTCTCGCGAGGTAACGAATTGCTTTACGGCACTGCACGCGTACACGCCCCCATCCATCCAGTATCCGGCTAGCTATGAGAAAAAGGTAACGCTAGATATTGAATTCAAGTTTTCGTAACGGCTGATGTAAAAAAGAAGAAGAAAGCTCGGAAATCTTTGTCAGTGGACCAAAGAAAGAGGAAACAGGAGACTGACCGAGCGAGAAGTCAGACTAGAGTTAAAGGTGAACTATGCAGGATTTTTACCTCAACCGAACAGCTTCGGAGTCATTGGAATGGTTATATTACTCTTTTCGGGTTGAATGGTGGTCGTTTCGCAACCCCCTATCGCATGTGAGCGGAAAAAACACACTTGCAACTTTGAGCCGGCAGGCCACCGGCCGCAGCATCAGGGAGTGTCGCGTGATATCAGGTCTCGCGATGTAACGAATTGCTTTACGGCAAAAAAGATCTGATAAAATTCGGATAGAATAAGCATCAAACAGAAATAACCCGGTGCACATACAATACAGACTGCCAACAGTTAAACAGGGCCCCGCAGCTCTTAAAGGGGCCACACGTTATTTCAACTCGTTACAGCGTCCATCCTACTGAACAGGTACCGGTGTACAGGGGGAGGGGATCAGGCCGTGAGTGCAGAGCCATCTCTGCGTGAGTGCTATTTACGACAGTACAAGCACTCCACAGCAACTTGGGTCGCTGTTTGACAAAATCCTGCATAGTGCACCTTTAAAGAGCCACAAAACGGTATTTATTGTTTAAATTTCTTTAAAAAAAAAAAAATATTGAAAGTTGAGGCTTTGTTTCATATCAAAAGTAACCTGGTCTGTCCTGTCTGTCGGCGCGTTGTCAGTGTCCTCTTTGCTCAGCGATGTATTTTTCAGTGCATGAGATCATGGTGTGGCCTGAGATCGGCATGGCTTGTCGGACATAGCAACAGTAACTAAAGTCTTTGCGAACGGTCAATTTTAATTAGGCTTTACAATTATATTAAAGTTAGAATCACAAACTTTTGTTTGTCAGAGAGCTTATTTTCTGCAGTTATCCAAAAGCCATTGGAAAAATCCTTTTGGCTTACAAAAATACTTTGCCTCACTGAAGTCATCACAAGTCATCACTGCCGTCTGATTACATTTTTTCTAGGGAATAAAATCAGACGGTAACCATGGATATGAGGAAAGACCTACAATTATTTCTTAATGCTAAACACAAGATTTTGTTTGCTTTGCATTTTCTTCATGAGATTTGTTCCTTAAGTCCTCCAGGATGTATCCCAGGGAGTCTCAGTACTGTCTTTTTGTATCACAAGCTGATTACCTTTTTGTCACGGGCGACAACCATCAGACTTATCTGCAAATAAATGCCACATCATAGCCAAATGATTTATTTTACTACTCATGCTCCACTGCACAACTGTGCTCCACTGCGTACATATAGAGGACTGTTTCCATGCAAAAACAATTTCGCCCACCATTCTTGACCTTTCATCCTCTCTGCAACCACTATTTTTAACATATACACACATTGCAAACTGTATCAGCCTGGTACATACAAGTTTACACTTGATATGGCCTTCAGGTTTCAAATTAAACCTAAAAGATTAATATAATACAAATAACATCACCATGATAACTTGAATAGAGGGTGTTGTGTGTGTTTACATCTGTTTGTAGAAGTAAGAGCATCTCTGAAGTGCAGGCAGTACAGTGGGGTGACATGTCTGACAAATCTGCAATACAAAATCTAATTTAAACATGGAAATAAACAAAGTTTTAGGATTTTGGAAAAAAAGGAGAAAAAGTTGATATAAAAAGAAGCTATTTCCAAATATTTAGAGATTCTGAAATTCATATAAAACATTTTTACACGAGGATGCATTAAAGTTATGTGTAATGTTACAAAAGATTTTAAATAACTTACAAATGTCTAATCTTTTGTAATATTAGTAATGTATTTACTGTAATTTTTATCAATGTACTGCATGGTTACATGATTACAAAATGTAGCTACATGAATTTCAGGACTTTCTATTCATCAAATAATCTTGGAAAAAAAACAATAGTTTCCACAAATATATTAAGCAACACAACTTTTTTTAATATTGCTAATTATAAGAAAGTTTTTTTGAGCACCAAATTTGTATATTAGAATGATTTTTTTGAAGGATCATGAGACACTGAAGACTGGGGTAATGGCTGATGAAAGTTCAACATTGCACCACAGGAATAATTTGCATTTTAAAATATATTAATAGAATAATGAATAGAAAACAGTTATTTTACATGTGTACCTGTCAAAAGTTACCTGTTTTTTTTTTTTTTACCAGTACCTGTTTTTGAAAAAATTCTCTTATACTCACCATGGTGCATTTATTTAATCAAAAATACAGTAAAAACAGTATTGTGAAATATTATCACAATTTAAAATAATTGTTTTCTATTTTAATACATTAAAAAATATAATTTATTCCTTTGATGACAAAGGTGATTTTTCAGCATCATTACCTTCAAAAATCTTTCTGATATGCTGATTTGCTGCTCAAGAAAAATTATTACTATTATTATTATTATTATTGTCACACCACTAGACTCTGTTTGTTTTCATTCGCACGTTTCTCCCTGCCTTGTTTATCGTCATAATTCATTTGATTTTGCCATTGTGTTCAGGTGTGTGTGTTCAGGTGGCTGTGGCCTGGGCACCATCCATCATGGCCCTGCTCAAGGCTCCTCCCTGGCTCTCACCACCTTCAGCACCGCCCTGGAACCTTCAGTTCCGCCTCCTCCAGGTCAGCCATCCTCCTCTGGAACCTCCTCCTGCTGGTTTCGCCTACCCTTCGCCAGCCCTTCACCATCTCCTCATCCTCCTCACCTCCTCTCTCCAGCGCGAGGACGCGCCTTCCGTGAGGGGGCGTTCTGTCACACGTGACAATTAATGCAGCCTTTGTGAGTATAAGAAACTTCATTCAAAAACATTAAAAAGTGTAATGTTTCCAAACTTTTAACAGGTACTGTAAATATGACTAAACATGTAATGGAATGCTCTATGTAAAGACACTTGTGAGACTATCAGGACAGGAAAGTGACCTTAATCTCTCCTGCCACATTTATAATAATTTAAAACAAAAATGATAAAGAATTTAATAGATTAGAGACCAGGCGAGTAACAATTGGCCACAGAAAACGATATCTTGTTCCTTTTCCTCGTAAATGATAAACTTTCATTAATCTGTCAGTGTCGTAAAATTGTGTCATTGGTCACACAACAAAATAAACCTGATTTAACAGATAAAGCCTAAATATGTTCTCTCTCTCTGGAGAAGGAAAGAGCAAATCCTACAGTGGAGGTTTGATCTAACAGCTGGCAAAGCATCATGTTGCTGTATGATCTAAAGAAACTTCTTAATCTCCTCAGCATATAGTGTCCTCACATTGTTCTCTCTATGAATAAACCCTGGGATTGTTTGGATTTGACATTTAATTATGACTTGGTGTAATAAGAGGACACGTAGGCTTCAGATTTCAATGGAAAAACAACCAGCACTAGTATATGATAGCAGAGCTCCTCAGAAACTGGTGAGAGGAAAACAGTATATTGTTATAAATTATAGCCTGCACATGAATTATCAACAGAAAGCCCAGCAATGAGCAGAAGAGCAGGACTTTGGGAGGGAATGGAGAGGATATATTAGCAGGGTGGAATTGTTTTCAATGGTTCAGGTTTGTGTCCGATAATAAAGAGCCTAACAATATGCATGACACTGCATGTGCTACATGAATGAATTCATACATCAGTGTAGTTCAAAATGCTGACACAGGACATTTACATAGCATAAATGTTTTACATTCACTCTGCTCAACTCTAGCAGGAGATAAATAGCATCAGGCTGATCACTGGATAAATTTTCCACATGTGGATTTATCATCCAGTCCATAATCCTAACCTATGATTTACTCTAAATGCAGGCCTACAACTGGCTGCCAAAAAGTGAAATCCTTTGAGATAAAAAAATTGTAAACATCACTGTATACATGAGAATATCCTGTGTAGATTTATTTTTAGACCTTTGAAAAAAATATAATAATCTGACCATTACCCTACATGCTGATCATGAGGATGTTTTTTTCCACTTTTGAGCTACTAAAATTAAGTTAATCTTTTCATTAGCAACCTTTCTTCAGTATTTCCAACCCTGCAATAAAAAAATGTGATGATAACTAAGGAAATCCTCTTTCTTGTTAACTTGGAATTTAGAGGAAATGGAATTGAGAATTTGGATGATTTTTTGTTTCACAGAGTCGTTTTTGATAGTTATATTGCTTTTGTATTGTTTCCAATGCAAGCAAGACATCACAGTTGCGGTGCAAGTAAGTGTAAAATCCTATTCTTAATCAGTGTCTTTGTGTTCTGTGGACTTTTTTTCTTTGCTTGCAAAAATAAATTTTGTCAGGTTAATGAATAAAACATGTACAAAATCTCCCAGAACAAGTCTCAACAAGACACTTATTCAAGACACAGTCTATTCTATTCTAAGTCTTAAAATTTCATACAGTTTTACTGTTCAGTTTCTCAAATTTATCATGTTTTAATGATGGTTAGATGTTTTTCTGGAAAACAAGACAGATTAAGATTGATTAAGAATGAAGTTCATGCGAGCGAATTAGGGGCATGGATGCGACGTATAATGCGGCGCTGAGCGCCATTTCCTTTCTCCTTCATGCTGGAAGATGCAAAATCTCTCATCTTTTGCCGTTCTATTCATCTCAAAACAGCAACTTTAGGCTTATGACACAACAATCCCCTTGTGCGTTCTGGCGACCGAAGATGGCACTGAAACCCTGTTCACTCTGTGCGGGTCCCATCGAGCTTTCCGATGGGCACGAGCTTTGCATGTTTTGCTTACGCCACTGTTCTCTTGAAGGTTTGTAGTGCTGCTTGCGCTATCTGCTATATACACCAACATTGAACTGTGACCCTGTACCAAGCACAACGGCTAGTTTAATTTTGTGAACACAACTTCAAAGCCACACTCGGACAAGACTTTGATTAAAGGGGGAGGACACGTCGAGAAGACTGGGAGCCACAGGCCATGCAATTAATTAAGAGTGCAATCACAGGGCTACGTTTCACAGCACCAATTGCAAAACACCCATTAGCCCCTTTCACACAGCAATCCCGGTAAATTACCGTAAAATTGCCAGAATTACTTTACCTGTAAATACACAAATATGCTGTTCACACAAGCAACGGCGTTCTGGCTTTTTACCGGTAAGAGACCATTCACACATCAGCTCCAAAATACCGGTAAATTCTGTGATGTCAGTCATCGGAAGTGATTTTTAAATGCTGCGCCATTGTCTTCATCTGCCCCCATGAGGAGAAGTGCTTTAGTTTAACTATCTGTTCAATTTGGCAATTTTTTTTTGACGTCTGAGTAAAAGGCATAAAGGTATGATCAAACAGAATGCGTTTTTGCTCTTAAAAACATGAGATGCGCAAAATAGTATCCAACTGCAGAGGCACAACGCTGATGAACTGAAAAAAAGGGGAGGTCTCCAGCGTGACACATTGAAAAAGCTGTGAGACGTGGCGGAATGGTCAAAGATGATCATCCAGTCAGAAAGAGGATGTTGTAAGCCCAACTCAATCGATCCAATGGCGGCATTCGATCAGCAGGTAAAGGTCTCTGCGTGTTACTGTCTTTCCGCATGGCGAAGTAATTTGATTAAATGAAATTTCGTTATTTCGTTATTTAACTCATTATTTCATCTGACTCCATAAATGAAAAGATTTTAATGGTATCTGTGCATCATTAATTGTGAGCGAATGTTTGACTATTCTTTTGAACTCTTTACTGAAAATTATGTCAGAGTCAGTTAGAATAAAATCAAATGTTTACAATTTATTATGTCAGGTAAATGTATCATGCCAATTTCATAATCAGTTCATAGATAATCAATACAATAACATCAAATGCTCAGAGATTAAGAGTAAAAGATGTAGGTTAAATCCGACATTTAGAAAAATACACAATGCTGAAGTCTTTGAGATCCCTCAACATTATGGGCTGATCTGAGTTACAGAATTGCCCTGAGCCTTTTGTTGCATTTCATTATATAGACAGAAACCTCTTTCACATGGAAACATCTGGTAACAATGGGAATTTGCATTCAGAGATTACAACTTTTGAAGCCATTTGCCTGAAAGACCCACCCTCCTTTGTGTGCAAGTTATCTCTAAACTCTTAAAAACTTTATTACCTTTTGTTTTACTTCTTTGGGAATGATACCTTTGTAGCAGGCGCACTGAGACATTTCAGATGATACCAAACATGTGTAATACTGTATGATAATTTTTCGCATTAAACCATATAGATTCTTGGGTGAATTTTGGTGATCTCAGCATAAGGGAGAAGGAAGGGGAAAGAGGGAAAGAAATGTAGATCAGGATGATTTTGAGGTGAGACTTGCATCTCGAATGGTGCACAAGAGTGAGTTCGAATGTTAATTTCCTTTGTTCTCTCAGAGTTGCCCTCTCTTCCAGTACTTCCAGTTTCTCCAGTCTTACAACGTGCAGCTCAAACCTCTTTCAAGTCAAACAGATACAGACAGCAAAATACCAGCCCCACCTGAGCTTCTAACGGGCCATGTTTACAGTGTGGGGAGGGGGGACATTAGAAACAAAACTGCCATCTACAAGTCCCCCTGCAAATACTGTGGTCAAAAGGGAGCCCCCAAGTCAAAATTGCTTCAAACATAAAGAGCAGAGTCTGTCTATTGTACATGTGAGCAGAGCTGAGAGTTGCGGGCCCAGTTTAATGATCTTGCTGACTGTTGATGGCATACCAGTTAATGCAGTGTTAGGAACGTGTGCTGAGGCTATAATCATCTAGACATACAGTATTACCTGTTAAAGCACCTTCAGGGCTAAAAAAATATGTGTCTCCATAATGCAGAAACTGGAAGGTAGATGTCAGCAACAGGCGGAGTGAAAGTGGAATTCAGAATTGGCACAAAAGTTTGCATTGCACCAATTTAGGATGCCCTGCTTCTGGGGTTAGATTCCTTAAAAGTTGCCGATTTCTCTATACATGCCTCTGATAAAGTTTTCATGGGCTCTGAACTTATCCCAGCCTATATATCTGAAGGCAAGGGGCCAGACTATGCCATTTCGAGAGTGATGTTAGAGAGTGATATCAGTTTGCCACCATAGTGTGGATGTCTAGTTCTACCAGAAAGACTCGGGGGAATAATACTGTAACAATTAACCATTTATTAACAGCCCAGCAAACAATATTATGATACAAGTTCTTTGGCGTAGGCCCCATCCGTAGCTCCCAATCCGAGGGTCCGGACTCTGCATTTCCTGCCTGAAGACGAAGGCAGGGCCGCAGCCGACCCCCTGGAGATATGGGAAGGGACCGTCCTGGTGGTGGTGGTGAGGATGGAGGGGAAGGAACCATCTTGGTGGTGGTGGGGAGGATGGAGGGGAATGAAAGCGTCAGCATCTGCGAACTCAGACATGTGTAAGTACTTATCTTTTATACCTCAAGTATTAGAACACTATTGGATAGATGAGAAGGTAATGAGTGACATAACAATTGAGTCTTCCCGGCAGAACTTATGCTAAAGCTTTCATTTTTTTGGTGTGGTAGATGACTGTTAGCCTGGCTGATGGAGTGTCTTCAGGCAGTATCATGATTAACATGGATCAGAGGATCCCTGTCAGGCTTTGCAATGTCACAGCTTCCAGTAGACCCTTATCACGGGGAGTCTAATTGGGTGTGCTCATCAAAGCATATCTTGATGCTCAAGAGGAGGGAGAGAGAGCCTACTCGGTTCCAGTCAACACTCAGTTGTATGCAAAAGGTGAGGACTCAATGCCACAAGACCCTAAAAATGAGCCTCCAGATGAGCACAGCATAAAAAGGGAGTCATCACCAAACGCTCTTGACCTTGCAGAGCACCTCAGACAGTTGTTCACTTCCCCAATGTCTAAGCCTGCTCAACAGCCAGTACAACTTACCCCTTTAGGGTTCTGGAGTAAGGAGGAAACTTATCTAAAGAAAATGCTTGATTCAGGTATTGTTGTTTCCTCAAGCTCAGAATGGGCATCCCTTATTGTCTTTGTAAGGAAAAAGGATGGGGGCGGGGAATCTTAACATTAAGGACGCATATCCCCTACCAAAAATAGAGGAATGCCTGGATGTGCTGGGTGGTGTGAAGACATTCTTGACACTTGACCTTCAGGATATTGGCAGATTGAAATTAATTAAAAAAAGACAGATCCAAGACTGCTTTTGTGACAAGGTATGGACTATTTAAGTTCACCAGAATGTAATTTGGTCTGTGTAACACACTCAGCATATTCCAGAGGTCCATGGAGCAGTTGCAGTGGAACACTTTGCTGATATACTTGGATGACATAATCATCTTTAATGAAGATGTGGAACAGTGTATTAAGCGCTGAACAGGTTTTTCAGAGGTTGCTGGAATATGGACTAAAGCTGAAGCCCCCGAAATGCCAGTTGCTAAGGGATGAAGTCCTGTTTATTGGTCACATTGTGAGCGGCGATGGAATTAAGACCAATCCAGCCCTCATTAATGACGTTAGGGACTGGAAGACCCCAACCGGTGTGCAGGAACTCCAGTCTTTCCTGGGTTCTTTGCCATTTTTACAGGAGGTTTATTTCCAAGTTTGCTGAAACCACTCTTTGTTGATTTCTCTTTGTTGTGTGCTTCTCTTCACACCCCCACGGACACTGATAAACAAAAGATGAGAGCACAACAATATAAATTATATATTTTGTATTACTTACTTAATCCTCTTCATCCCCACTTGGATAAAAGGCTGCTATTATATGCCTCCACCTATCTCTATCCATGGCCACATGTTGTGCCTCACCCCAGGTGAGGTGCATTTGTGCCACCTCCGATGTCCTCCAGGTGGTCTTTGGTCTTCTACGTCCTCTCTTGCCAGCTGGTGTCCATCTAAGTGCCACTTTTGGGATGTGATGCTGGTCCATTTTTTGTACATACTCAAGCCAGGTGCTGATCAGCCTCCCCTGATGCTGTTCAAGCTACCTTGCAAGATAGCTTTTTCCAACTACAGCAATCCTTTACACAACTCAAACTCACTCTTAATACCTTCAAAACAAAAACCATGTGGTTTTACCATAAGGGTACTACGCCTCCTCCAGCCCTTAAAATCACCACTTGCAAGGGGGCTATTCTAGAACAAGTCCCTGCATATAAATACTTGGGCATCTGGTTGGAAACTTCACTTTCTTTCACCATCTACATATCAAAGCTGCAATCTAAGGTTAAGGCCAAGCTTGGTTTCCTTTACAGAAACCGCTCTTCCTTCACCACTTCTGCCAAACTTACTCTTATTCAAATGACCATTCTACCCATCTTAGACTATGGAGACACTATATACAGGGTTGGTTGCAAATCCACTCTATCAAGTCTTGACACTCTTTACCATTCCACTATCTGGTTTGCCATAAATGCTCATTTCAATGCTCACCACTGTGCTTTGTATTCATCATCTGTCAACTGGCCCTCCCTTCACATTCGCCGCAAAATTCACTGGTTCACCTTCATTTACAAGACCCTTCTCGGCCGCACTCCTCCTTACTTAGGTCACCTACTGCAGCCAAAGCCTGTCACATACAACACCCCAAAACTAACTCTGCCTTTGGTCTTGCTTCTTTTCAATCTGCTGCCGCTCGCGACTGGAACGCTCTGCAAAATATTCTCAAACTAGATACACTAATTTCAATTTCATCTTTTAAAACTATTATATCATCCTTGTTCACGGACACATGCAGTTGCTTCTCTACATAATCATTTTGTGTTGGCTACTCTGTTGTGTTTTTTGTATTGTATTTAAAGGGATAGTTCACTTTGAAATTAATTTTTGGTATGTTTTAGTTTACCTCAAGGGCATCTGAGATGTAGGTGTCTTTGTTTCCGCAGTAGTTTTAATTTTGATATTTTTAGGTAAAACCGTTCTGGTCTGTCAGTCATATAATGCAGGTCTATGGTCACCACCTTAAAGAGCATGCACAGAGAAGTCCAAATTAAACATGATTTAATGACTCGTAAATGTAAGTACACATTGATGGCCTAAGACACGAAACGAGCGGTTTGTGTGAGAAAACGAACACGAAACGAGCGGTTTGTGTGAGAAAACGAACAGTATTTATATCGTTTTTACCTCTTGTAACCACAGCCACGTCCAAGGGATCATCTGAGGGCGCTTCGGTCTGCGCAAGCGCCGGAAAACGCCGGAAGTGATCTCTCGTGCGTGTACGTCACTCATTGTTTACACAGAGATTTCGGAAGTGTTACCTTTCACTGTGAAGATCCAAACATATTTAGATATACAGGAAATCGCAATGGAAGACAATTTCGATACATCAACAGACATTTTTTTTTTTTTGGAAGAGATCACTTCCGGCGCTTTCCGGCGCTTGCGCAGACCGAAGCGCCCGTGCCCTCAGATCACTTGGACGTGGCTGTGGTTACAAGAGGTAAAAACGATATATACTGTTCGTTTTCTCACACAAACCGCTCGTTTCATGTCTTAGGCCATCAATGTGTACTTACATTTACGAGGTATTAAATCATGTTTAATTTGGACTTCTCTGTGCATGCTCTTTGAGGTGGTGACCATAGACCTGCATTATATGACTGACAGACAAGAACGGTTTGACCTAAAAATATCAAAATTGAAACTGCTGTGGAAACAAAGACACCTACATCTTGGATGCCCTTGAGGTAAGTAAGCTAAAACATACCAAAAATTTATTTCAAAGTGAACTATCCCTTTAATGTAATTGTTAACCTGTATGTATTTCTAATGTACTGTATTTATTTTAGCCCCATTTCCTTTTCCCTAAGTGGTTATTCCACTAGTCAGGCCACCATTGTAAATAAGAACTTGTTCTTAATGACTTGCCTGTAAATAAATAAAAAATGGAGAACATCTCAACTGTCTGCGTTTGATCTCAACTACCACACTGTGACACTTGGTTACTCTGTATACTTTTTTTTTTTCTTGTCAGAAAATACCACATATTTTCCTCAGGCAAGAGTTTTGGAAGACATCCAGCTGTCTCATATCGCTCTGCACCTTTCTCCATACAACAAGACTAACTTTACATTCCTGTTATACAGTCCAATCTTTGTTCGTATAGGCTGTACAGTTTGTTGACTTCCAAATAGGCCGAAGTCTAGCATTGGCCTTCCCAAGACGTGCATTAGTGCCCTTGCTTGCTACATTGTCAGTGCTAACTAGACTTCCCAGGTAGGTAAATTCCTCTACCATCTCAAATGGGCCACCATCAACTGTGATAGGTTCATGTACAGTTTGATTAATACACATAAATTGAGTGTTAATGGTACTGATGTTGAGAACTGTCTGTTTAGCAATGTTGTGCAGCCTAGTTGTTTTCTCCTGCAGGTGGCTTTGCTTGTAGCATAATATAGCAAAACTCGTCTGCAAAGTCTAGATCTTCTAGTTGCGAGAACAGAGTCCACTGGATCCCTCTAGGTTTGTCTGCTGTGGTTCTGCGCATGATCCAGTCAATGGCAACAAGGAATAGGATGGGGGATAAGATACAAACCTGTTTTACACCAGACTCCACTGGGAACCACTCATAGGGTTTCCCATCAAAGATGACACAGCATTCAAAGTGTTGATAGAACAACCCTATCAAGGTCACCATCTTTTGAGGAACTCCATAGGACCTTAGGATCTTCCAGAGGGTGTCACGATACAGACTGTCAAATGCCTTTTTAAAGTCGATGAATTTGTTTTGTATTCTGTTACGACCTGGCTCAAAGTCATAACATAAAGAGGACACTTCACAAGAAGGGTTTCATTAGAGAAAATATTAATTCATTTAATGTTAAACAAATAATGTCTATGGTCAAAACATGAGGTAATATTAATAATAGCAAATAACAATATCAAATCAAATCAATAAACTGTTGGAAATGAGGTTTGTAGAGTTGTGGAAATCATGGGAACACAAACTCAAGAACCCACTCTTCAAATAAAGACAAAACAAAAATGAGAGAGAACTAGACAAAATCCAGAAGCTCCTTAAATAGGTTCCCACAGGTGCAGCTGGTCTTCATTAGGGCAATCCCGCCCAGCAAGGAGGAGTTGGTCCTAGAATTCTCACAAAAGAAAATTAAGAAAAAACAGGGGCAGGGCTGTAACACAAAATCTTTTTTTGGACTTAACAATTCAGTGAGAGGACTCGCTACACTTGCAAAATTGTGGGGCAGGGTCAGGTATGAACAAATAAAATTTGGTATGAACTGATATACCTCCCAGCACTAGTGTGTGTCCACGAAGCGAGTGGAGCAGGGCAAGCATTTTCAATACTTACGCTTGCGGTGTGACTAGGATCGACAGCGGACCGGAGAAGTCATTGAGAGGAACAGAGAGCATCAAAAGTTTGGGGAGTTCTCGAATATGTAAAAATAAAGCAAAAAACGCGGGCTGCATGGCAGCCAATTGCTGTTGATTGAGGTTCAGGTAGTGAAACCGCCCAATATATTTCTGCTAAACAAATGGAGATTTAACATCAAAATGCTAGGAATTAAAAAAAAAAAAAATTGTAATGGGCTGTGAAAGAACAAATAATTACTTATTCACAATCATTTCAAACCAAAGAAACTCTGGAGACAAGGGAAAGTCATTTAAGATTCAGTGCAGCAACTGCATACAGGAAAATCTTTCCAATGCATGCTAATATCTCTCATTAGCTTCCATTAGTATAATAATAATTGCATATTTGCTTTGCAACAGTTTTATGTTTAGCAGCAGAAATGAGAACTGGAGCATTTAGTTCCATGTCATATTTAAGAATGAGCACACAAATATCTGACTCCTGAACATAAAATTTCACTGTCCAGCCTCGTCTTGTTGCTGATAGACATTAAAAGTAGATATCTTTGACTACACATTGCATTGCCATCAAAGATCATCTTGCACTCTATTTGTAAAAGTAACATCTCAATAGGAAATACATGACATGGAGGGCAGGAAATTACTGAGAATTATCTCCAGGGTGTTACAGTAAAACCAGCAGGCTGCAGTTTGCAAACGAAAAAAGATCCTCTTCTATAGTTCAGATTCTGACATAGCAATGGCTACAATCTGAAATGGATCATGACTAGGCAAATAATATCCAACTGTACAATAAAATATTTTTTTTGTTATTCCATACTGGACAAGAGATCAGCGTAATTTTCCCATGCTCTCACTCACCCCTCAAGAACAAGTTATTGTTGGCAAAAAAAAAAAAATAATAATCACAAGAAAATGTTTGGTGAGGGGGAAGAATTAGGATTAGCACAACCTGCAGGGTTGAAGAAAGTGAAGTTTCTTGGTCAATTTAAGTAGATTTCATCAACAAACATAAACAGGTTTCTGGTGTGTGGATAGATTGGTCTTCTCTAGGGTCAGAGGGAGCACAACACACAAACAAAGAAGATTAGAACAGGGGCCAAGGGCGGGATAGGGAGGTGAAACAAAGTACAAATATAGGGGAAGCACGGAAAATGGATTACAAGAAACAGCTTAAAGATGATGGGCTTTATGTCGGATACAAGATCTGCTGTAATTGAAAATGTTAAGATGTGATTCAGACAGAGCTCACATACGAGCCACAGTCTGTGTGGGGATTTTGCAGCATTCTTTCTGCAGGTTACACCGATACGGTAGTAGGTTGAGACAAGCGACAATCATTCATTCAGCTGATTCGTTCAAAAACATTGTTTCATTAAAGGTGAAGTATGTAAGTTTTTTTATGTTAAAATACATTCCCTTTACATAGTTTATTGTTCATCGACTTCTGCTATATTATTGATTACTATTTGTGCAATTCATAGGTTTATCTCCCCAAAAGTGTAATCATTGAGCCTCCCAGGCACCATCAAAACAGAGAGCAGTCTGTTCAGATCTGTCAATCTCTTTCCAGCAAGCGTTTTCAATTAATTCCTATAGAAGTTGAGCGAGTGTGAAGGTAATCCCATAGGAATTAACATAAAAACGCTCCCTCTGCTCCGCACCAGTGGACACACAACCTTATGAAAGGCCATGCACATTTTACTTTTACTTTCGAATGGTGGGCACTGTAAGCAATTAAAGCCCCCCACCCCTAACCCCCTTAATGAAAAACATAACAACTAGAAAAATACAACTAACCATTTGCAGGTTCCCTATTAGAATTGGGTTTAAATGCAAAATATTGCCAAATAGGCGCTTATACATTTCGCTTTGAAACCAAATCTTTCGCCATTGTCTTTTGTCAGTCAGCTCTCCTCACTCGAGTCTTGTCACGTGATAAATTAAATCTGCCTCCTGCTGTTGATCTGTGCTGCGACTCCTGTTCTGCTCACGCTGAATTTAGCAGACGCGTTCAGTTTTTAATTGTAGTGTGTGTTCTCTAACTGAACTAAATGAGTTTTATTACTATAAAAAATCAAAATGACGGTGGGGGGCGGTGCCACAGTGGGTAAGTTATGTAATCGGTGTGTAACACCGACTATTGCAGCAAGCCTAGCTCTAACCAGCTCCAACTTAAATCATGGACGTTTTAAGCAAGGATGGTATTATTGTTGGGATTTGCAAGGATTTGTGGCTCTAATATTGGAGAAAGCTTTATGGCTAACTTGGATCATGATTTATGTGTGCCTTGATAACCAATCACATTACAGCCTTGACGTCACTGAATTTCGTTCAGTTGTGCTACAGTCAATCAGTGTTTTGTATCATATTGTTGTGTTTAAATGTAGAAATTAGTTATTCTAAAAATGTACATACATTTCTTTCATACTTTAGACTATATACAGTGAAATTCATTTATAAATAAATTTTTTTTAATATATAATTCAGAACGTAAAAAAAGAAGCAGGAACGAACTATTTACATATCCTATATTGGATATTAACATCCAATAGTGTAAATCGCGGCAGCAGCTTCAGGTTGGTAGTCCAAGGCATTGTTGTCTATCTGTACTTCCGGGGTTCTTCCCACCGGAGCCTCGCTTTCGATTTCAGAATGGCGACTGCGTGAAATCAGCATATGGCCTGTTGATTAATTAAATGTTAATGTTTATTCAGCGTAGTGAAGCCTCTCCTCCATTGACATCCATTAAAAAAACGAACTCTTGTCTCCTTACCTGTGTACCGCAATGTTAGCAGGAGTTACGCTTTTTTAAACTAAGGTTGCAGGCTTGCCTTTAAGCTTTGTTTTTAGTAATTCTGAAGACCTCTATTAGCTGGATCAGGTGTGTTTAATTAGGGTTGGAGCTAAACTCTGACAGAATGTTAGTTTACTCAATTGCTTACTCATGAGTCATGACACAGCAACACAGCTAAACGTTTTCCTATTATGTTGGACCTTTTATTGAAAGTATAGCCTACTTTTACCTGATGAGACAAGCATCTGTAAGAGCTGGGTTTGTGATGTTTGAGTTGGGGAAGGCGCAATGCATGAAAGGGGCGATTGCAAAATATGCTTTATTTTTGTCATTCCGCTCTGTGTCTCTACATCACCTTTCAGGAATGAAAAAAATGGCTGTCTATACAAGTGAGTCACAGAATCATTGACCCAACCAATTTGTTCAAAAACACTTATTCATTCAGCAACAAAACAAACGACTGTCTATACGAGTGAGTTATTGAACCATTTACACAACTGATTAGTTCAAAAACAGATTAATTCAAGAATGAAACAGATGAGTGTCTTAAAGGGGTCATGACATGAGAAACCAAATTTGCCTTGATCTTTTGGTATTTAAGAGGTCTTTGTACCATTAAAACCTCCTGCAAGTTTCATAGCTTAAGACGTCCTCCCTATTATAAACGAACCATTTATTTAATCAAGCTCTAAATACAGCTCGTTCTAGATCCTTTGAACTTAGTGACGTCACGGTACGAAGTGACGTACCAGTCGTTTGCATATGACCGCCTCCAGCGCAAGACAACTACGCCTCATTTGACATCATCGCATGCGTTGACGTGCAGCGAGGGGGTCTGTATACGCCACGCAGATGTGCTGTTCCTGGCTGTGGACAAACAACATGTTTGAATGCTGCCAAACGATCCAGACGTCAGGGAAAGCAGTTGGATGCAGTTTATTTGCAGCATATGCAGCCCGCCAAAGCCTTATTTGTTCGGTGAGTGATGTAGATGAGTGTGACAGGGCGCATGTTACTGAAAGAACGAAAAGAGAGAGAGAGAGAGAGAGAGAGAGAGAGAGAGAGAGCCCCGGCCGCGCGCGCGCCTTCAAACTCTCTTGCTCTCCCTCTCTCTCTCCCTCGCGCATATGAATCAAAATCAATTGAGAATTGACACGATGGTAAAAGATCGGAAGACCGAAGTTTCACGTGCCGGAGAATTGTGTAGCCTACATGTGATACAAAATTATTAACGTTAATAATGTATGCATAAGCAGCACTGACGTTAGCCAATCATAACAGTGGGCGTTAACACTGAACTCTTAAAGGGGAAACACCTCCAAAACAGACTGTTTGAATCAGAGGGGGAGAAACAGGGTGGGAAAAGGTCATAAATCACTACATTTTTAAAGTTTTTTGTACAAAAAACTATAGTAATACTATAATTGCACATAAGGGAACATAATAAAACAAAACAAAAAACCATGTCATGACCCCTTTAAGGAGTGAGTCATCAAATCATTCACTCAATTTATTCAAAAACATTGATACTCTCAAGAACAAAACAAATGACTGTCTATAAAATTAAGTTATTGAATTATTAATGAATGCAATCCATTAAAGAAAAACAAAGGATAAATCTGAAATTTACGGAGCCCCCCTAGTCCCACTTTGTCAAAAAAATTAATTATAACTATCTCGTGGCCTCAAGATAAGTATCTCGTGGCCTCAAGATAGTAACTCGTGGCCTCAAGATACTATCTCGTGGCCTCAAGATAGTATCTCGTGGCCTCAAGATACTATCTCGTGGCCTCAAGATAGTATCTCGTGGCCTCAAGATAGTATCTCTATCTCGTGGCCTCAAGATAGTATCTCGTGGCCTCAAGATAGTGTCTCGTGGCCTCAAGATAGTGTCTCTATCTCGTGGCCTCAAGATAGTATCTCGTGGCCTCAAGATACTATCTCGTGGCCTCAAGATAGTATCTCGTGGCCTCAAGATAGTATCTCGTGGCCTCAAGATAGTATCTCGTGGCCTCAAGATACTATCTCGTGGCCTCAAGATAGTATCTCTATCTTGAGGCCACAAGATACTATCTTGAGGCCACGAGTTACTATCTAGAGGTAGTAACAAGTAGCCTACTGACATGCATCAACTATTTGCATATTGAAAGGGTCTGTATGGATGACGTACTCGGTTACTAACGTAACCTCGGTTCTCTCTAGAGAGGGAACGAGTACTGCGTAATATCTTACGCTATGGGGAAAACCTCTTTTCCACAAGATATTGAAGCCAAAAATTATCCTTAATTTTGATTTAATGTAAAACGCTGTGCGACAGCATACAGACATAGGCAAGACGGCTCGCGCGCGCCTATTGGCTGCCCTGCGGCAACAGCAGCAGCCTATCGAGAGAGGCCCTGCGGGACGTGATACCCAATGGTGCCGCTTTGCGCCCATTTCGTCACGTCCCGCCAGAATAGGCGTGGCCTTGGCCTATAAATACACTCGACAGGCTGATACAAACTGGTTTTCATCACTGAAGCGAACCAGCGCTGTTGTATGCACGGCAAGATACGCAGTACTCGTTCCCTCTCTAGAGACAACCGAGGTTACGTTAGTAACCGAGTACGTTCTCTTACGAGAGTATCTCTCGTACTGCGTAATATCTTACGCTATGGGGAACACAATGCAACACGCCGTGCGTACTTGGATCCGACACCAAAGTCCCAAGGGCAGTAGCCAGGGGCTCATATAGTGCATAATCACCGTAGACTCACAGAGAGTCGGAGAAGAGAGGCTACAACAGGGTTCCCGCGGATCCTTAAAAAGTCTTAAAAAGTCTTAAATTAGATTTTTAAAATATAAGGCCATAAAAAGTCTTAAAAAGTCTAATTTTTACTTATGAAAGGTCTTAAATTTTAGATGACACTTCGACTTAGACATATCTAAATGTTTTCCAAATTAAAACTATCTAATTAGCGTAGTATTATTTTTTATTATTCTATCTTTGTGGATTTGCTTGTTCACGTGACAATTCGCATCACATTCGCGGCAGAATAACGTCTGTCTCCTGCACGCGAGAGAGGAGAGAAGAAGAAAGTTGGCAATGTCAGTTCAGTAATAAGTTCATTCTTTATGTCCTTAGGGGTGTGCGATGTGTATTGTCTATAATGATATTGTAATTAGGGCTGGGTAAAAAATATCGATTTCTCGATATTAATCGATTCTCATTTTTACGAATCGATATCGATTCTTAAATCTCAAGAATCGATTAGTCATCCTGTTTTCATTTGATGATCGTGTAACATTGTATCGTGCATCCCATCCAATAAATCGAAATAATCCTTGTGCTTTGTGACTATTATTATGAAATAAAGTCTCAAATTTCGAATTATGTCCATTTTCTTACGAAATTCAAAAACATAAATACCGTTTTGGCGCTGTGGCGTGAGATCGCTCTGGCTCAGCTCAAGAGAAGCAGCAGCACGGAGCGCACATGATCTCATTCTCCTCTTCCGCCTCAATAATACCAGTTACTCCGCCTTAATAATACCAGTTACAGCGCCAAATAAACATCAATGAGCATCTGAAAGTGTGTTAAAAGATAGACTACAACTTCGAAATCCGTATCATGTAATGTGGTATCGCTCAATCAGTGTTTCATCCGTGGAAAGACGTCAGTTAAACAGCAAGTAAAGAATGGCATGTAACGTCACATTTACCTCAGAAAAAACATTAAACTTAGTAACTTAGTCAGTTAGTCAGCTAGAAAAAATAACTCTAGAGAGGAGAATTTTGCTAAATATATGCACCATATTACATATTCATTATAATTTTTAATGTTCTTCAATATTTAATGCATGTTTGAATAAATCTGGCAAGTTTTTATGACAGCCACCATTTAAATGTTTATATTTCATATAACTTTCTAATTATAAAAATAAATAAGTGTAATTTAAGTGTTTGTATAGCTTCAAATCAGTTAATTTTTACCTTCAAAATTATGCTAATGAAGCCTAGTAGGCTACTGACTCCCATAGTTTACAGCATAGTTAAGAGATTTGTTTTCCTTGAAAAAATTTGCCATGTATTGTAGGCTACCTGATATCCAAAATAATCAATATTGAATCGAATCGTAATCGAAATCGAATCGAATTGCAAGCTTGTGAATCGAAATCGAATCGAATTGTGAAATTTGTGTCAATACCCAGCCCTAATTGTAATCATTGTTTTAACGATGTATGAGGCACTGTGAGCTGACATCGCATTTGTCTCTCGTGCTTTCACTGCGTGATGTGTCAGTGCAGTTGTAGGCCTATGTCCCCAAATTAGTTTTTGTCTTATATTTATATCATATTCTGTTCTTATATTAGAATATCACATCAGTAAGAGTGCCGTTTTCCCGTGCACAAGTGTGATATATTTATGTTATACAATAGTTAAATTAAAAATAAATTAACATGAGTTACTTTTTAGACACCATATTGTCAATATTGTTTGTTTTCCCTTTATTTCGCCGACTAGAATTTCAAAATGAAACCGTAGAAAGAGTCTTAATGCAACAGACAGCGATGATTTCTTGACTGAAATCCACGTTTTGAACGAGTCATTTTAACGATTCAATGAACAATCACTTGTTTCTTTCCCGAATGAATCAGCCGTTTGAACAAATCGGTTGAATGAATGAATCCCTCAACTCCATAGACAGTATACTCAACTCGCTTACGGTATTAGGACAGTGACTTGCCGCCGCCTACTGGCGGTTTTAGTTTCATATTTAAAGTACCCTTTAATTAAAACGTTAAAATTACAAATCATTTCATATTTAAATATTGTATATTGATTTAAAAAAAACTCGCATAGCTTTATTTATGCAATTGTAAATGGAGTGTAAATATTAATGCCACTTCTGATGCCGCTTCTGTGTGACCTCTGCACTGCATGCAAAGATGGATTTTGATTGAATGATTTAATTTGACTGGTAACGGTGGTACTGTATAATTATTGTGTAATTAAGTACTATTGTATAAATAAGTATAATTACTGTACAATTTAATTTGAATAATTTGAATGTTAGTAGGCTATTTGACATAAAAGGTGATGCATAGGCTACCTCTAAATAAGTTTAGAAAAAATGTCCACATATAGGTGAAAATGCCCCTGGAAATCAATTTAAGGTGGCAAATATTGCACATTAATTAATCATTTCTGTCACTACTGTGAACTGACCACTGCATAGAATAGGAAAAATATGAATATCTTCGTGAGTCTGCTGTCAACAACAGGCCTAAACCAGCCAATGCACCAGCACAAAAACACAATATAAAATATCATCTAATTATTATCAACAAAACGTTTAAAATATCGAGATATATTTTTGTCAATATTGCACACCCCTAATGTACGGTATTAATTTTGATTTCTTCAGGTCTTAAAAAGGTCTTAAAAAGCCTTACATTTGACTTTAAAAAGTGTGCAGGAACCCTGTACAAGCATCATTCCCCATGAAATAGCATCCCACAGGAGCTAGTTATGTTAACAGTGTTTCACGCAGACAGGGTGAACGTGTTCAGCCTGAACTGGGTATAAGTACGGGTTATTCAACACCCATGGAACTGTTCTATCGATCAGTGAGCGATGCCCAAGCAAAACTCAGCATTCTGCGCCGGCGCAGCGGGGCAGATAGTACTGAATTCTAAACCGAATGCAGCTTGGCCTGTAAGGCGGGAATCTTTTAGGTTATAAAACCTTATAAATGTAGACTGCGAGGCCCAGCCTGCCGCCATACAGATATCTTGCAAGGAAATCCAGCTAGACCACGCCCACGACGAGGCCACGCCTCTCGTGGAGTGCGCTCTGACACCCAAAAGACACTGCAGGCCCTTAGAAGTCAAGTCAAGTCAAATATATTTATATAGCGCTTTTCACAATACAGATTGTATCAAAGCTGCTTCAGAGTATCAATCAAAACAACTTAACAATGTTTGTTTATTACTGGAAAAAAAAAGACATCCAAGTTTGGTAGAGCTAATCAATGGTATGATTGGTTAATTAATTTGAATATCCCCAACTGAGCAAGCCAAAGGCAACAGTGGCAAGGAACCGAAAAACTCCAGCCAGTGACCTAAAGGTGTCTTAATACACCATCAGATGACCCAATGGAGAAAAAAAAACCTTGGGAGAACCCAGGCTCAGTCGGGGGCCAGTTCTCCTCTGGCGTTTATGAACTAGAGGCCGAATTTACAGTAACTGTAAGATAAAAAATTTATATGAATGCCTGGCTAAATAGATGCGTCTTCAGTCTAGTTAGAAGTGTAAGCCAGCGCTATGGCATCGACTATCCATCTGGATAGGCTATGTTTTGATGCGGCCAGTCCCTTGGAGCGTCCGCCAAACAAAACAAAGAGCTGGTTGGTCTGTCTAAAGACAGACGAGCGGGACACATAAGCTCTCAGCGCCCTGACGGGGCAAAGGAGATTAGCATCCACCTCCTCATTATTCACCGGGAGGGCGCACAGGGAAATAACCTGGGCCCTGAACGGTGTGTTGAGGAATTTGGGCGCGTACCCGTGGCTTGGTTTGAGTATGACTTTAGAGTCATTAGGCCCAAACTCCATACATGACGCGCTTACTGAAAGCGCTTGTAAGTCCCCTACGCGCTTCATTGAAGCAAGAGCCACAAGAAATACCTTTTTGAAAGACAGGTGTTTCATGTCTGACAAATGGATTGGCTCGAATGGGGCACCTTTCATGGCTTCCAGAACCGTAGAAAGGTCCCACACAGGGACTGAGGGGGGGTCTGGGAGGATTCAGCCTCCGAGCTCCCCTGAGGAATCGTACGACCAGGTCGTTTTCCCCAGTGACTGGCCAGACGTTGGTTTTGCAAACGCTGCTATGGCTGCCACGTATACTTTGAGCGTGGATGGGGTTCTACCCTTACCCAGCAGCTCCTGAAGGAAGGAGAGCACTTCCGTAACCCCGCAGTCTACGGGTGAAAAGCCCTGAGCTTGACACCAGGTAGAGAACACTGACCATTTCGAGGAGTAGAGCCGTCTAGTAGACGGGGCCCTAGCCTGCGTGATCGTGTTTAGCACTCCCTCCGGGAGGTTAGCGGGTACCTGTTGATGGCCCATGCGTGTAGGGACCATAAATCCGGGCGAGGATGCCAAATCGAGCCCTTTGCCTGAGAGAGGAGGTCTCTCCTCACCGGTATAGGCCACAGGGCAGTGCTGGTCAGCCGCATCAGGACTGGGAACCAAATCTGGTTCGTCCAGAGCGGAGCCACGAGCAGCACTGGGCATCCGTTTTCCCTGATTCGTTCCAGTACTTGAGGCAGGAGCGAGACGGGGGGAAAAGCATAGAGGGGGCAGCGGGGCCATACGTGGGCCAGCACATCCCTGCTCTTGGAGAAAAAGTTCGGACAGTGAGCGTTTTCCTGGGACGCGAACAGGTCCACCTGCGCTCTGCCGAATGTCTCCCACAGCAGTTGGATCGTCTGCGGGTGCAGCGACCATTCCCCTGCTGGGACATTGTCTCTGGACAGTCTGTCTGGTCCCAGATTCAGGTGACCAGGCACATACGCTGCTTTCAGTGAAAACAGGTTGTGCTGAGCCCAGACCAGGAGGCGTTCCGTCAGCCTGTAAAGCCGCCCTGGCAATTTATGTATGCCACTATTGACATGTTGTCCGACCGGACTAGGACGTGGTGGCCTTTTATCTGGGGACAAGATAAAAGGCGTTGTCAACTGCCAACATTTCCAGACAATTTATGTGTAGAAGCTTTTCCCGTTCCGACCACTGGCCAAAGAACGGTCTGCCCTCGAGCAGCGCTCCCCATCCCGAGGTGGAGGCGTCTGTAGACACCACCGTCACACTCGAGGGAGTCCCCAGACTCACGCCTGACTGATACCAGTCGGCTATTTTCCACGGTTCCAGAGCCGAAACACATTTAATGTCGACCCTGAGGCGAAACAGACCAGGGGTCCACGCCCCGGGGCGGAACTCGCACTTTCAGCCATAACTGCAGTGGGCGCATGCAAAGCAGGCCCAGCTGAAGTACCGAAGATGCTGAGGCCATGAGACCCAGCATTTTCTGAAACCTTTTGAGCGGGACTATAGAGCCGCGGCGGAAGAATTTCGCGGCGCGCTGAATGTCCAATCCGTGCTCCGGCGACGGACGTGCTGTCATAGACAGCGAGTCCAGCACTGTTCCCAGAAAAGAAATTTTCTGGCTGGGAAACAGCGAACTCTTCGCCCAATTGACTGTGAGACCCAGATTCTCGAGTAATGTGGTTCTGTGTTCTATGAGCTCTGAGTGTGATCGAGCTAGAATCAGCCAATCGTCCAAGTAGTTCAAGACTCGCATGCCCTGAAGTCTCAGGGGTGCGAGAGCCGCGTCCATGCACTTCGTAAATGTACGGGGTGCTAGGGACAGGCCAAACGGCAGGACTGTGTATTGATATGTCTGGCTCTCGAAGGCGAATCTCAAGAATTGTCTGTGATGTGACGCTATTTGTATTTGGAAATAGGCGTTTTTCAGATCTATTGACATAAACCAGTCTCTCTGGCGAACTTGCGCGAGGATTTTCCTGGTTGTCAGCATTCTGAACTGGCGCTTCACAAGCGCTCTGTTCAGCTGCCATAGATCTAGAATGGGATCGAACACGGGTCTCCCGTGCGAAGGCTTTTGGTTTCGCCATTGAGCCACAGGGGGAAACAACAAAAGCTTAAAATAGCCCGAACGGATAAAGAGCGCCATCACAGTTTTGTGTGTCGGCGTTTGTTTGCAGGCGTGCGTGTTATACAACAGGCTCACCGCTGCAATATTGACATTTTCAGCCGCTCAAACTAAGAGGAGCTGAGAAATGTTTGAGAAATGGAGATTGGTCTGGCCTCGGCGGGACTAAAAACACTCTCTATTCTCATTTCGCCGGTGACGCACGCCCACGGGAGGCGAGGCAGCTTTCTTATAATGTAAAGAAAGCTAGCCGCGGTTTTGATGCTGGCCCATTTCCCTGACGACTCGCGGGCAGAAGGGGGGAGGTCCACAGAGCTTGCCCAATCCTCACTGTCCGACGCCAGGATAGAGCAGCTGGCCTTTTCTACAGATGCAGCTATCTCGTCGTCATAATGGTGGAGGCGGCGGCGCGCGGCGGCCGTTGTCTGTCAGTGAGCGTCTCGATTGAAGCTGGTGAAGCTGGCGGGCAAAACGGAGAGCTTTCACGGGCTGGAGAAGGCTCGGGGACCCGTTGAGTACGGCGCTTTATGGCGCGGCACTACAGCGGGCGGGAGTGCAGACTCGGAGAAAAAATGCCAGGCGAGTCCTCAGAGTCACCATGGCAATAGCTCGCTCAGCGAGCGCGAGAGCTGCATAATCCTTCCCCAGGCGGGAAACGCAGATGAAATGGCGGTCCCCGTCGCTGAGTGCGGCTCGCCACGAGCCACAGGAACGAAGCATCATTAAAAAGACGCTGCTCTTTTAGGTAAAGAGAGAGAGAGAGTGTGAGTCGCGACGGCGAACACACACTCTCAGCAGAGTAAAAGGATATCAACGCCGGAAAGCGTAGCAGGTACGGGGGCTGAAGGCGGCGAGGTGAAGGCCAGCGGCTTCAGACTCGAAGGCTCGTCCCGCTGAAGGCTTGCACTCAGACGGCGCGGCTTCTCACTCCGGATCCAGCGATGCAGTAGTGCTTCGCTGAAGAGATGAAAATCAGTTTGTATCAGCCTGTCGAGTGTATTTATAGGCCAAGGCCACGCCTATTCTGGCGGGACGTGACGAAATGGGCGCGAAGCGCCCCCATTGGGTATCACGTCCCGCAGGGCCTCTCTCGATAGGCTGCTGCTGTTGCCGCAGGGCAGCCAATAGGCGCGCGCGAGCCGTCTTGCCTATGTCTGCATGCTGCCGCACAGCGTTTTACATTAAATCAAAATTAAGGATAATTTTTGGCTTTAATATCTCGTGGAAAAGAGGTTTTCCCCATAGCGTAAGATATTACGCAGTACGAGAGATGCTCTCGTAAGAGAACACAACACACCATTCTTTCAGCTGGAACATTGCTGGATGTCCCCCTGATGCTGCAGAGAGCTTGTTGACAGTGCAGGCACACTCAACAGTCATCCTACCATTGTCTTGTCTAAACATAAAAACTGTCTGTCTGCTGTTGACAATTTGGAATGGCTGCCCACACCTCAGATTCTGACAAAAAATATTAGATGGCACATTTTGGAGTAGAAAATCCTTGGTTCATTTGCTGGTGTGTTTGGATGAGGTTGGTGTGCTTTTGTTTCTCGTTTCTCTAGAGGCGAGAACCCAAATACTTTGTTTATCTTCCCTCTTCCTCTTTAGATGCATGTCCAATCCTTCATGCATATGGTAAACACATAGACTCTGCCAAGAGTCAGAGAGAGGGAAACAGAGAGAGAAGAAGTGAGGGAGGAAGAAAATAAGTGCTTTTATGCCTTCAGATATCATACATCAGTCCTCTCAGGTGTTGAGCAATGCATTGTTCACAATGAGATGGGGACAGACGCAGACAGAATGAACCCTCCAATTCAGACAGACACTCCAAAAAGAGAGGCTCAGTTGGACTTAAAACCATGACACACACACACACACACACACACACACACACACAGTGAAGCGCCAATCAACGGTAAGACATACCCGCACTCATTCCACTGGCTGGGCACAGAGGGGAATAATCCAATTGGAATGGGACAGCGCTGTCATGGCGGCGAAGATCTGGAGTGAAGGAGCTCTTCAATCAGAATATTCCCCACACGACAGGCTCTACAACACTTGTTGGAGTGTGAGCATCAAGTATGCTTTTATTCCTGCAATAGAAGGGCATTTTTCTAGTTCGTAATATCAAAATATGATGAATAAGGGAGACCAGAGATAGTGGTCACACTTTTTACAACAGTGAAAATTTCTCAGGTTAGGCTTATGTTTGAAAGAATAGGTACATCATTCAACAAAATTATATATTTTGGAAATTAAAACACATGAAAACTGGCTCTAATAAAAAATTTTACTTTTCTTGACCTGAAATCCATGAATAAAATATCCATTTCCTGAGAACACAGATATCTTTCAGTTAAAATATCCTTTCATTATAGTTCACTAATTACAGTGCTTTAAGGCAATTTTGTATGAATATATGAAATGTTTTCTGAAATGTTATGTCCAAATATCCATATTATTGTCACGGTGGCTGTAATGATGCACACAATAAAGGAGTAGAGAAACAATAGTCTTTAATCAATAAATCCACAACTGAAAAATCAGGAGATAGCTCGAGAAACGGTAAACAACAACCACTTCTAACATAGACAATACCAGACAATGATTGACAGAAAAAGAATAGGTGTTACCTAGGCTAATTAAGAACCAAGGAGATTAACAAGGAATACAGAAAAAGGGAACACAGAAACTAAACAATTTCAGAACATAAATCTGAACATTGGATAAAGCCAGGTTCACAATTCTTGTTTCATTTGGTTCACATATTAGAGTAAAAGGTTTTTGCATGTGCACACACACACACACACACACAGTCCTGTTTTTCCACTTAAAAACATGACTTCAAACTTGGTTTCGTATGCACTGTATACGCAAGCTTCTACACAAAACAGCTATCATTTTTATGAACTAATAAGGTAATAACCAGGGAGGAAATAAATCAAAGCTCCAAATTAAACATTCAGGGAAGGTTTCCACTGTATTGGAATAATTAAATGCCTACACCCCAAATGAATGTATAATGTATCTGTATAATGTAAACAAAGCCTTGGCATAAAAATCACAAATGTTTTAAAATGTGCTTAAAAATTCCCCCTGCACTGACAAACCAAGCACTGATTGAAACATGCGCTTCAGCTTGATTTGAGCATCTTACCGTCTCCCATCCATAAATGTGCAAGGTCAGGTGGAGGCCGGCCGCTGAATGGAGACAGACTCTCAAACAGGTGAACACTGCTAGAGCTCAGAGGCCAATATCACCACTGTAGACCATTTAACCAGCATTATGGAAATAGCGGACTGAATAAGGCTCTTTCTATTAGCATTAAGAGGAAATAGAGAAAATAGAGAAAAATTGAGAACAGTTTAGCTACTGTTAATCATACAAATTCTATGAGCAAACTACTCCTCTGTGCGTGGGAGCCACACTGAAAGCATATATCATATTTTTGTCTAGTTTTCCACTAAAAGTATCCAAACATACAAGATACACTGAGAATAATAATGCATTATTTTCAAAGAATACATATTGAATTAAGATTCAAGAACGCTTTTCTTCTAAAGCTAAAGGGGTAAGAATAATTAACTTAATTCAATAAAAATTCTCTGAAAACAAAGCATATTAAAAAGAGTTAAGAAAACAAAGTTAATTTATTAATATAGTTCAGATGTTCAGATAGAAAATATAATCCTTAATATCTTAATACCTTAACATGCCAAAGGGATAAAGATGAATTAATCCTATATTCTCTGAAAACAATGTGTATTTGTCTTTCCCTCTCGCATTTTGTTCTTCTTAAGCATAACTTTCTTATTTGCTTAAAACAAGAAAAATGTAAGATATATAAATGAGAAAAATAAACTTTTAAACCTTATTAATCAATATATAATTCAAAAAATTGTATTATATAAAACAAAAGGGGTAAGAAAATTAAACGTAATTCAAGATATAATTCAATATAAAAAGCCTTAAACTCCCCCTGTGGTGAAAATCAAGCATTTTATGTTGTTTATATATGTCTATGTGGTGTTTTTAATATGCTTTAAGACAAACCATGTACAAATGTATGAGTCCACACCTTTGCTGAGTATTTTCTCCTTAAAACTGCAGTGAACACAAAAGAGAGTCTCAAAAATCTGACACTACCTTATAACCAATCACGTCAACGTGTGGATCTCTAAGCTAGTGTGAGTGAGTGGAGGGAGGGCTAATTTGCATATTCATAGAACCGCATACTAAATGAGGCAATGTAGTTACATTCAAGCTTTAAGGCATGAATCATTTTTTTCAAGGAAATTGTATGTTATTTTGGTGATCAAATTCAAATATGAGTTTTAAGGGATACAATTATTGACTGGGGGACTTTAATATACAAAAAACTGCCAAAGGGTTAAGGAAAATAAACTTATTTCAAGATATAATATAGACTATCAGCTTAAAGCGGTCATGACATGGTTTTTTGTTTTGTTTTATTATGTTCCCTTATGTGCAATTATAGTATTACTATAGTTTTTTGTACAAAAAAACTTTTAAAAAAGTAGTGATTTATGACCTTTTCCCACCCTGTTTCTCCCCCTCTGATTCAAACAGTCTGTTTTGGAGGTGTTTCCCCTTTTAGAGTTCAGTGTTAACGCCCATTGTTATGATTAGCTAACGTCAGTGCTGCTTATGCATACATTATTAACGTTAATCATTTTGTATCACATGTAGGCTACACAATTCTCCACCACGTGAAACTTCGGTCTTCCGATCTTTTAACATCGTGTCAATTCTCAATTGATTTTGATTCATGCGCGAGGGAGAGAGAGAGGGAGAGCAAGACAGTTTGAAGGCGCGCGCGCGGCCGGGGCTCTCGCTCTCTCTCTAGGCCGGGGACTTTTCTGTGTCTTTGCACACCAGAAACTTGTCTGACGCGGCGCTGCGGCTGCTAGGTGACGTACAGGGAGGACGTATTGTGGAAGCCCTATAGGCTACTTCATGTTATGCATAAATATAAAGCCTATACTACTGATAAAGACACTGTCAGCAGCAGTATTGACAGCAAAATAGACTACATGATATTTCGTTCTGTGTTGACAGGTGCAATATTTGATAATTGATTATTTATTTTTAAATGTATATTTGAATTTACGTCAAAACCTAGACTTTCAACCATCAAAATGTAATTTATTAATATGTATTCGTGTACAAAATAACATATAAACATATTTTCCTATTCTATTTTGCCTGGAAACGCTTCCAACACGCTTGCGTGTCGCGTGAAAAATAGGCGTCGGTTCTATTTCTAGCATGCACGCGTCAGGCGCGCCTGAAGCCTTGTTTATACTCGACGCGTCCGCAAGAGCGCGAGCTGCGCGCGGCAAAAATGACGTCATTGCGGTGTGGGCGGTCGTGCGCGTTGGGTGCGCAAGACCCCATTTCGCCTGGCGGTGTGCACGGCACTTTTTGTAACATCGCGCGCGGCGCCGCATCCGAAGATGAACGACTTCGAGCCGAATCTGGCCGAACTGGTACGTCTGTACCACCATGTTTATGATCCTTCTATACACAGAGACATTTGCATTGATGGGCGACCATAAAAGCCTCTCATTTTGAGAATAGGAACACACTTGCATTAAGCACCCAGTTTGCACTTGTCTGAACTGCCTATATTTAAAAAAAAATAAGCCTACAATAGCAGAAGTAAGCCCTGCTGATGAAATTAAGGTTTAAACACTCTTCAATAAGGCTTCAGTTGTTTAACTAGTTTACATGCAGTGAACGTACAATAAACCTACTGCATTTATTACTCTTTTTATATGAATCAGCAATTAATAAACTACTAATAAACGGCAAACTACTTCTTCACTGCTGATTCCTGGTGTTTTAGAGGAGAATTACTCGGAGTCGCCCCCTGTCGTTTCACAGAATAGCACAACGGCGAGCGCGTCAAGTATAAACGCCTCGTCCGTTTGGAGAGGTGCGCGCGCAGTCAGCGGAGACTCGCGCTCGTGCGGACGCGTCGAGTATAAACAAGGCTTGAGACGCGCGTGTCACGCAGGCAGTGTGCAAGCTCTAACCTGTTAACATGGGAGCCGAAATAAAATATGGCAAGCCAAAGTGTTCACAAACGCCTGGCCAGGCGTCCGATTGCACATTGACACGTCAAAAGCGTGCGTTCGACAGCCAAACGCGCGTCAAAACCGCGCGTTTTTGCCATAAAAGCGCGCGTTCTTAACGTGCGCTTTGTGCACACAGAAAACGCGCGTCAGAAGCGCGCGTTCGACAGCCAAACGCGCGTCAAAAGCGTGCGTTTTTGCAATAAAAAGCGCGCGTCAGGAACGCGCGTTTGGCTGTCAAAACGCACGCTTTTGACGTGCGCTTTGGGGGTCACCGAAAACGCACGCTTTTGGTTTTCTTGAGGTTTTAGAGTTGAAAATGTATTGTAAATATATATATTATATAATACAACAATATGTATTTTTTTTTTTTTTTTTACAATTTTCATAGACTTCCATAACCTTTTTAAACTTTACTTTTACAACTTTGTTTTACTTATTTAATAATCTGAGACGTGTACCCTTTTAGTACCCTGATAGTTCGCAGTGCGTAAGTAATGTTAACAAATGCAACTTTTTATTTTAATAATCATTAGTAAAGGTTGAAATTAACATGAGCAAAAATCAATAAATGTTGTAGAAGTGCAGTTTACTTTTTTTACCTAAATGATAACTATACTGGATTATAATAACTCACCAATTATAATCCTCTCCTCTGTCAAATTTGCCATCGATAAAGCCATGCTGTTTAGCTTGGGTTTAATGACAGTACAAGAAACCGGGACATAAGACCTCACACGCTTTCGACGTGCGATTCCGAGAACACTAAATGAACGAGCACGTTATTTTCGCCTGTATGAACACTTCACACACGCTGGCACTGCCTGCGTGGTTTACCTGTTTACACGTTCATAACGTCCTACTCGAAACACACGTTTTTCGACGCCCATTTTTGTTACGATAAACGCGCGTCAAAAGCGTGCGTTTTCGGTGACCCCCAAAGCGCACGTCAAAAGTTCCTGACGCGCGTTTTGATGCAAAAACCGCGCGTTTCTGACGCGCGTTTTCCGTGTGCACAAAGCGCTTAAGAACGTGCGCTTTTTATGGCAAAAACGCACGCTTTTGACGCGCGTTTGGCTGTCGAACGCGCGCTTCTGACGCGCGTTTGGCTGTCGAACGCGCGCTTCTGACGCGCGTTTTCTGTGTGCACAAAGCGCACGTTAAGAACGCACGCTTTTATGGCAAAAACGCACGTTTTTGACGCGCGTTTGGCTGTCGAACGCACGCTTTTGACGTGTCAATGTGCAATCGGACGCCTGGCCAGGCGTTTGTGAACACTTTGGCTTGCCATATCACACTACACGCGACAGGTCGCCAGTGGCTGCGCTGGAGGGCGTTCCCACTAACTGGTTGCCTAGTAATGTTTGTGAGTGACATTCACGGATGTTACTCTATTCTAGACAACAAACACGTTTTACTGCCGCTACAAACAAATATTTTGGAAGGAAAAGTCTAAATATAAACGGAATCAGTACATAAAATGCATAATATTAAAGAAAAACGAGAAACAGTGAGTGCTCTTTGCCATCGCGGCTATTTAACTGCAGCAAACTGCAGCAAACGGGCAAATACCGGTCTATCTGGGTTCCCGAAACCATTCTGTCATGGAGTCAGTACAGTGAACACCACTGTACACGGAGATATATCATAAGTTATAGGACAGTTTCTGACGGCTAAAATGAGCTTCTTGTTCAACTTGCCTCGGTCAGACTCAGCACTGAAGAGTGACGCACTCCACTGACTTCACTCCTATTGGTTGTCGCTCACGAAAATCGCTCTTCATTTGCATAAAGTTAAACATTTCTCAACTTTGTCGTGTCGCTGGACACGCCCCACCGGTCGCTGTCGCGCGTGTCGCGGAAGTCGCCCGCTCACCATTAATAATGAATGGTATCGTGTCGCTTGGTCGCGTGTAGTGTGAACGCAGCTTTATCGTTCTTTCAGTAACATGCGCCCTGTCACACTCATCTACATCACTCACCGAACAAATAAGGCTTTGGCGGGCTGCATATGCTGCAAATAAACTGCATCCAACTTCTTTCCCTGACGTCTGGATCGTTCGGCAGCGTATTCAAACATGTTGTTTGTCCACAGCCGGGAACAGCATATCTGCGTGGCATCGCAGTCATCTTGTAAACAGACCCACTCGCTGCACTTCAACGCATGCGATGATGTCAAATGAGGCGTTGTTGTCTTGCGCTGGAGGCGGTCATATGCAAACGACTGGTACGTCACTTCGTACCGTGACGTCACTAAGTTCAGAGGATCTAGAACGAGCTGTATTTAGAGCTTGATTAAATAAATGGTTCGTTTATAATGGGGAGGACGTCTTCAGCTATGAAACTTGCAGGAGGTTTTAATGGTACAAAGACCTCTTAAATACCAAAAGATCAAGGCAAATTTGGTTTCTCATGTCATGACCCCTTTAATATCTTATGCAATTTTGCTTCACAAGTAAATATATCTCATATAGTGATGTTTAGATGGAAATCAAGACAAAAATATAGATTTTTGAAGTGTAGAAAACTAATGTAACAGGCTAAGTTTTATTACTTATTAATATTCTGCTCAAACAACCAAACATTGACATTTCTCACAACAGTTTTGACAACTATTTAAAGTTTATGAAATCCACTGACCAAAAGAGCTGTCAAAGAGTCAGGCTTCAGATATGATCCATACTCCTTTGAGACCCTCTCACTGTCAGTCATTTGACAAGTCATCCTCATCCATATGGCTATCAAGTATATTTCTATGGGGGAATTCTGCGCAGAGGCTGAGGGAGGGGCTGGACCCTTTGTACCTTTGACCGGTGAGAGTACAATCAAGAGGTATAACTCAAAAGAAAAAAGGGAGAGAAAAAGTGCAGATGATGGGGTGAGCTGACAGTAATGGATGAGTGAAGAGGACCTCTGAGGTTCGCTCATCTCACAAATGGAGAGATGTCATCAATAACTCATCTGACACTGCACTGGGATACAGTGAGCGTCCTCCCCCATCACCACTCAGATCAGAGACGACTATGCCTTTCTACTCTAAAAAAGAGAGATGTGAACAAGTGCTGAGAGATGAAAATAGGAGTAAACCAGGCCAACAGAGAGAACATAAGATGACTGGATGAATAAAAATAAAAAAAACAGCCACAAAAAGTGACTGATTACTAGCTCTACTCAATACATATTACACTGCAAATAATAATAATACTTTTCTTGTTATTTATCTTGTTTTTTTTCTTCAATACAACAACAATCTAAACATTATTAAAACAAGATATATTTACTTTTAACGTTTACATTTTGAATTATATCTATTGAATTCATTCTTTATATTATCGTATAATGCATTGGCATTTTTAAGCATAAAACAAAAAAAGTTTATTCTAACAATAATAAAATAAAATACTTTCAGAGATATAATCTTGAATTAGTTATTTCCTTACTCCATTAACAAATTAGTTTTAATTTTAAGGCAAGACACTACAGGTGAACGAGGTAAAAAAAAAATGAACAGATCTCTATACTTTCCCCTAATACACAGCAAATTAAGACAACCGTTTTGTATCGCAGGTTTTCTGAAAGGAAACAAATATGCAAACATTAAATATACAAATGTGGCACTATCTAATTAAATTTGCCCCAATTTCCATACATTTCCAAGCAGAAAACTGAGCATATGATATAAGTCAGATTTAAAATTCCTGTTTTATTTTGTTGACATATTAGTATATCTTTTTATTGGTACACAAATCAGAAAATACTGTCAATTGCCGTACTGTCAATTACCTTTTTAGGTATAAAAGGCAAATGATAAATGAATAAACCCCGACACGAAAAGATCAAGGGAATAGCCCTTAACTCCGGTAACAGGTAAAATAAACTCAAGAGAAACAACCTCTAACATCGACGTAGACAGGACAAGACTGCGGGAACACAGGGGAAGTGGAGGGTGGGAGGGGAGCCAGGAGAAGGAAGAGACAGATGGAAGTCCAGAAACCAGCCAGGATGAAGGGTCAAGGGAAGGAGGAGCCATGGTGGAGATTTGCAGATGACACCCTGGGGATAACCGATGGAGAAGCCACTGGAGATGGAGACTCAGGTGGAGCTGACGAGCCGAACAGCCTACGCGATGGCATTGATAACGAGGTGGACCACGGCGACGATTGTTCGGGGTGGAACCAGGGAGGCTGAGGACTGCAGCAAAACTTGTGGGACTGAGGATTAAGGCAGAGCCAGATGGAGCCGAAGGTGTAGGTGGGACGATATCTGACCAAGGCGGAGCCGGTGGGACAAGGGAGCCTGGTGGAGCAATTAGGATGATGATTTCTGGTGGAGCAGAGGGAGGGAGGAGCCATGGCGGAGCCAATAGGGTGACGGGGCGTGGTAGACAAATGGTCTCCGAGGCTGTAGGCGGAGCCAGGGGATCCTTCTTACTGGGCGGAGCTGGTGACCTGAAGTTCCAAAGCAGATCCTCACAGTATAATGTAGGAGATGAAGAGGCTCACGCACATGGTCAGACTCTCCATGTGGATCTGGCTCCGGGGCGATGTCACTCCGTCCTCCTTGCAGGCTCGGGCTCATCCATTGTGGCAGGCCGATCTCCATTATCTGGGGTGGGTTCTCGTTGTAACTCCACCGTGCAGCTCGTGGGCGGTAGATGGCTAGTCTCTGGATGTAGAGTTGGGCTGGTGTGGTCCACAGTCAGGCCGATGGTGAACAGGGAGTTCACTGCACCCACTGCACGAATGCTGGGAAACCCTCATTTGGACCGTCTGCTGAAAGGTGTGCCATAGACTGCTAGTGTGGTAAAAGACACAGAGCGAGAGGTCCGGGTAGTGCATTTGGCACGCTAACTGGATAAAGCCCCGGGTGTGGTCTTCCAGTGAATGGTCTCCCTGCTCCAGGCACAATAACTGAACAGTTGGTAGGTCCATGGAAGGAAAAAACCAAAAAACGACAAAAGTAAGGGGGAAGAAAAACGCCGAAAACCCCCCCCACTGTTTTAGATCTGATCTTCTGTCTCGGGCTGTTGTACAGTTGTTATTTCAATAACTCAGGTAACAGGTAGAACAAACTTAAGAAAAACAACCTCTAACATCTACATACAGATAGGACAAAGACTGGAACACAGGGAGTATAAATACATATAGGAACTAATGAGAAAATGAACTAAACAGGTGAATCAAAAAGAATTGTCAGACACACAGGCACACATGACAGAACCAAAAACACAAAGAAACATGACCAGAACATATCTATGACAGGTGCTACTGAAGTGAAGTTTTGTGTCTTGCCTAAAGGGTGAAAAAAAATAGCGAAAAGTTTTAATATCTTTGGTTTTGCTTTCTGCTGTAAATATATTGTTTAAGGATGTTTAAATATTTACTGGAGAACAAAAATTTGTATTTAAAGCATTTCCTTCAGCACAATCTTAGCATAATCTTACACAATCATGGTCTCAGTACGCCACTGAGTTAAACTGAGCTCTGGATGCAGTAAGTCAAAGGCAGCCGTAATTTTCAATTCACCAAAACAAACCACTGCTGAAACATGCTTAGCCCCAAGCTTAATGCAAGAGTTTAACTGTGTATACAACATTAATTAGGAGAAAATATATGTGGTTCTGAAAGATTTCAAATAGAATATTAAATGTCTAATCTTGTCAAACTGTGCCAGTTAAATTCAAAAGCAGTTATTTAAAAGGGAATTGACAGTTTCATAGATTAGAGGACGTGTCAAGGCAGGGAAATTCAAAGTTAGCAAAAAAAACAAAACATTATCAACAGCAGACCCATAGAAGCACATTTTAGTTTAGAGTGGGAGGTATCCTTCATTTAACATACAGTATATGTGCGATATGATTAATCTGTCACGTTAAGTAGACAAGAGACGTGGATATTCCTATGCCAAGGAAAGGTACAAACTTCAACCCAGGAACAAAACGGAGGACACAAACCTGAACACGTAACATGTACAACGAATCCGCACAAGACAACAAACAAGGAGATTAAGTAGGGAGGCAAACAAAGGAGGGTAACGAGACAGGCAGGTGGAGCAAATAACCCAATAATCAGATAACAAGGGGGAGGGATCAAACAATGACAAGAGCACATGGCTCAAAATAACAAAACACCCATGTGCATCACAAGACAGGACAGACATGTGATATAACCCCCTCCCTACGGAGCGGCTACCAGACGCTCCATCAGACCAGGGCGGGACAGGAAGGAAACATCAGGGCGGGACGGGAGGGACAGACCAGGGCGAAACAGAGAGTCCATCGGGCGGCCAGGGCGGTGAAGACCCCTTGGGCGGCCAGGGCGGTGAAGACCCCTCGGGCGGCCAGGGCGGAGCAGACCCCTCGGGCGGCCAGGGCGATGATGCCCTCTCAGGACCAGACACCGGCTCGGGACCAGACACCGGCTCAGGAACAGACACCGGCTCAGGAACAGACACAAGAACTGTAACATCCACAAGAACAGACAAACACATGAACAAACACTGGCACTGGAACAGGCACTGCCTCCGGCTCTGGAGCAGCAGGCACTGGCTCTGCCTCCGGCTCTGGAGCAGCAGGCACTGGCTCTGCCTCCGGCTCTGGAGCAGCAGGCACTGGCTCTGCCTCCGGCTCTGGAGCAGCAGGCACTGGCTCTGCCTCCGGCTCTGGAGCAGCAGGCACTGGCTCTGCCTCCGGCTCTGGAGCAGCAGGCACTGGCTCTGCCTCCGGCTCTGGAGCAGCAGGCACTGGCTCTGCCTCCGGCTCTGGAGCAGCAGGCACTGGCTCTGCCTCCGGCTCTGGAGCAGCAGGCACTGGCTCTGCCTCCGGCTCTGGAGCAGCAGGCACTGGCTCTGCCTCCGGCTCTGGAGCAGCAGGCACTGGCTCTGCCTCCGGCTCTGGAGCAGCAGGCACTGGCTCTGCCTCCGGCTCTGGAGCAGCAGGCACTGGCTCTGCCTCCGGCTCTGGAGCAGCAGCCACCGGCTCAGGAACTGCAAACACCGGCTCAGGAACTGCAAACACCGGCTCAGGAACAGTCACTAGAACAGAAATGGTCACAAGGACAGACACAAACACAGAAACAAACACTGATTCTGGAACAGACATTGGCTCCAGGTCTGGAACAGCAGACACTGGCTCTGCCTCCGGCTCTGGAACAGCAGACACTGGCTCTGCCTCCGGCTCTGGAACAGCAGACACTGGCTCTGCCTCCGGCTCTGGAACAGCAGACACTGGCTCTGCCTCCGGCTCTGGAACAGCAGACACTGGCTCTGCCTTAGGCTCCGGAACAGCATCCACCGGCATGTCCAGGATCCGAGCCAGATGCTCCAGATAGTCCAGCATTGCCTTGGCGGCCACACGAATGGGCATCTCTTGATCTGTCTCAGACTGGGCAGACATGACGTGAACAGTCTCTGGCTGGGCAGACGTGACGTGAACAGTCTCTGACTGGGCAGACGTGACCTGAACAGTCTCTGACTGGGCAGACGGAACGTGAACAGTCTCTGACTGGGCAGACGGAACGTGAAGGAACGTGAACAGTCTCTGACTGGGCAGACATGACGTGAACGGTCTCTGACTGGGCAGACGTGACGTGAACAGTCTCTCGCTGGGCAGACGTGACGTGAACAGTCTCTCGCTGGGCAGACGTGACGTGAACAGTCTCTCGCTGGGCAGACGTGACGTGAACAGTCTCTCGCTGGGCAGACGTGACGTGAACAGTCTCTGGTTGGGCAGACGGAACGTGAACTGTCTCTGGCTGGGCAGACATGACTTGAACAATCTCTGGTTGGGCAGACGGGAAGTGAGCAGTCTCTGAATGGACCGGCACCGATCTCCTTCTCCTCCTCCGTCCCTTCGGACGGTTGCATGCAGACTCTGGGCTGGCTGAACCCATCAATGAAGTCCCTACGCTGGACGAAACCAGTGGTGAAATCTTCATACTGGGCGAGACCAGTGGTGAGGGACTTGTGCTGGACGGGCCCCGTGGTGATATCCTACTACTGGGCGAACCCGCTGGTAGATGATCCTCTGGGTCGAGGAGAGAGCGATGTGAAGACTGATGCTGGGACTCTCCTCTATCACGTCCTCTTCTACGGCCTCCGCAGGTCCCAGTAAATCTGGCCAATCGGGTTCCATCAAACCGCTGAAAATCAGCAGGGGTCTTAACACAATTAACAGTCACAGTACAGATCTCACCACTTCCCGACCGAGTGCCGGCTGCCCTGATCTCCTCATTCCTCTGCGCACACACGGCGAAATACTTAAATAAGGAGATCACATTCTCCCTCTCCGCGGGACAAAACTCGCTCCGCTGAATCCACATGAAGGCGGATTCGTTCTGTCACGTTAAGTAGAGAAGAGACGTGGATTCAAATGCAGAGATTTATTCCGATGCCAAGGAAAGGTACAAACTTCAACCCAGGAACAAAACGGAGGACACAAACCTGAGCACTTAACATGCACAACGAATCCGCACAAGACTACAAACACAAGGAGATTAAGTAGGGAGGCAAACAAAGGAGGGTAACGAGACAGACAGGTGGAGCAAATAACCCAATAATCAGATAACAAGGGGGAGGGATCAAACAATGACAAGAGCACATGGCTCAACATAACAAACACCCATGTGCATCACAAGACAGGACAGACATGTGACATAATCATGTTTAATATATCAGGTTTGACCTAAAAGCAACCCCACGATCTTTACCCAATTTGAAAATGTAAAAATGTAAATGTATTTTAGATAATGTTAGTTATTCCTTAAATTATATAAATGTACTTTCATTTGAGTTAAAACACTATTAAATATGATGAATGCATTCTGATCCAACCTGTGAACACTTGATTTAGCCTGAATAAAGTTAATTCTGAAGCATTCACACCTCACTGAAAATAATAATAATAATAATTAACAGAACACTTTGTCCCCATTTAGCCCAAGTAAAAAAATGGTGATATATGCACCATTATCATATGCAACTCAGAAGACATCAATGATACTCATATAGATTCCATAGCAGTTTAGCCAAGAGTTTACATTACAGAAATCAGACTAACCTCACATGCTCTGCTTGGGAAATTTGAGGTGACCTGATTTTGCCTAAAATTATATTTATTTTGTGCTGTTATTAATGTGAATTTGTGAGTAATCTCCCTAGCAGTAAAGCATGAACTCAAAAAAAGAAGTGCAGACACCCTGAGGCATCGGCCTGGAGTAAGACATCACCTTGTCAATGGTGAGCAACAAAGTAATCATGCTATCTCAACTTGCTGCTCTTGTTTATGGAAACCTCTACAAATATGATACACTTTATATTATATTATATTTGTTTGAGGTCAGGAAGATTTTTTTAAAAGAAATTAATACTTGTATTCAGCAAGGACACATTAAATTGATTATTTGTAATGGTTTTACGCTATTTCATTTATCTGCACTAAAAGAAAAGTGTTGTTTTTTTTTTGCCTTTTTTGTTTGATGTTGCAGCTGTATTGCTTCTGAATTTCATCTGGAAGCAAAGGGGCACATCTGTACACAGTATTGCAGTTATTGAATACATCTCCACATAAATTGCTTGTTTTCTATACAGTGAATGGACTGACGAATCTCTCCTTGCAGTAAACGTATTTACACTTTTTAAAATGCACATATTTTTAATTGAATAAAAACCTCGAGAGGGAGCAGGTCGCACACTAGACTCTCGCTCTGGCCTTGTTCTGAATTACATCAAAAGCAACCACATGGCCTCGGTTTCAGATTTGATCCATCTGTCCATGTATTGCCTTGCATTCATTTGCAGAGGTATCAAAGCCTTTCACTTGAATAGTGCCACATGCACATTCAATAGGAATGACAAAACAATAGGCAGCTAATTTTTGTGGCCAAAAATGACTCCAGGATTACTAAAGGTCAATATTCTCTGTTCTGACTTCTCCACATCAACCTGACATTGCCAAAACCTAGCCACTGTTCCTCCATCAGATGAGCTGACCTGACCGGTGTCAGTCTCCACATCTGCTGTGCATTTTTAAAAGGCTCAATCTCCATTTCAAACAGAAAAGCTGTGATCTCTCCAGGGCTTTGCCGTGGAACACAGACAGAATTTGAATGGTCAACATAGCTGGATGAATACATCACAATCACAATGCTTTCAGTCTGTTCTAGAACATAAAATGCAAGGGGTAATAGGACGTTGACCTCAGAAAGTATGCTACTGTTCTAATGTAAAGAATGAAAAGAGTTGTTTTCTAATACATTTCTAATACAACTTTTACATTTTTGACACAAATTTGCCAGTTACTTTTTAAGCGTTTGTTTATCTTTAAACTGCACAATTTTAAGAACAATCAAAAAGTAGTGAAAGTTCAGTACATCTCAGTGCATCACAATATATATCTCCTTGGTGAAAGCTATTATTAACAGTGAAACAGCAATACCAAGATGAATAAGAAACGTGCCATTTTCCTGTTATGGAAGGTCATAATCAATAGGTCAAACTCATACAGTGGCTTAAATCGCTCTATAATAGGTTTGATGGATTCAAAAAGTCAGGGAGAGAGACTGCCTAGACTGTCTGTGTCACTGGAAATGAAAACAAATGTGACATATGTGTTTGGCCAGGCTCCAGTAAACAGTCGCTGTTTGTAGCTGGTGGGTCATCAGTGTGTCTGTGTGTGTGGTGGGGAGGTAAACAGCCCTGGGCAACTTCTTGTGCGGGGCCAAATTCAAATCAGCTCGGTGATTGGGGCCAGGTCCTCTTTTCAATGAAGATTTATTGGTCTTGTCTAACCAGAATTCGGTTAGCCGTCAAAGATTTTTGAGCAATATTAGACCAAGGGTTTATATATCCTCCAAAATAATTGGCTAAAACATGAATGCATTAATTTGAATCTATGGCTATGTTCACACTGTCAGTCCAAATCCGTTTATTTGTGTATCCAACTGGAATCTGATCTAAATAATTTACTGTCCAGACTGTGTATCGTAAATGTTCGGATCTGATTTGTGTGTTCCGTGGTGCTCTTTTGTTTTTTGTAATATCTGCATTGGTTTCTATGGCAATGACGTTGTGTTAGTAATACTGTATATGGCAAAAACAACAACAACAACAACAGCAGTGTGGAGGGGTTTACAATACAGATGTTGTCTTATTTATAACATGAAAATGTGTAGCAACCGTGCTGGACTGGTATGCCGGGTTTATTCTGTGCTGTCATCTTTACATGCGTACAGGCGTATAAACTACATAAACCACGCAAAATCAGATTAGAGAGGTCAGACTGAAACGGATTTCCAGAATTGCAATTTGAATAGGATTTTAAACCACTTGTAGCTCAAAACAGCTTTGTAAAATTTGCATTTCATGTGATTGTATGCTGTTCACACTTGCTAAATATGATAGGATTCAAATCAAACAAATCGAATTGGATTCCAATTGGATATGCACAAAAATCTGATTTGGACTGAGAGTCTGTAGGAACTTAGAGCGAATCAGACAGCAATGACTTGACCAGAACTGACCAAAAGTGCCGAATTCCAAATCAACAGTCATAATAAAATGATTCTAGCAGTAAAGCATGACTGACAAAGAACCTGTGTGTTTGTTTGAAACGTTTCCTGTGTCCACTATTGCATTTTTGCAGTTCTCTTACGAGAGGTTCTCTCGTATTGCGTAAGTTTAGCTTACGCTACGGGAAAGATTCATCTTCTCGAGATATTGAAGCCAAAAAATTATCCTCAATTTTGTATTCATTGTCAACGCAGTGCAGCAGCTAGCAGACCTAGAGCAGGCCATCTCGCGTGCTTATTGGCTGCCCTGCATGCATCTGCTGCAGCCTACCAGTGAGCCTCGCGTGACGTCACGCCCAATTGGAGGCGCTCGCGCCTTCATAGCGTCATAGCCCGCTAGGATGGGCGTGGCTTAGCATATATAAGAAGGGGCTCGTAGGCTGAATCCCTGATTTTTCGACTCTTCAGCGAGCTCTCCGCATCGCTGAATCAGAGTGAAGCCACCGCCGCCGTCGAACAGCGAACAGCCAGCTCAGGACAGCGCTGAGGAAGCCGGCCGTCTTCGCCACCTTCAGCCGCCGTGCAAGCTACGCTATCCGGCGACGTATCCTTTTACATTGCTTTCACAGGAGTTTCTAAAAGAGCGCGAGCGTCTTTCTAAAGATGCCTCGCACTTCCTGTGGCTCGTGCAGAGCCCCGCTCAGCGTTGGAGACCGCCACGTTATCTGCGCTCTCTGCCTGGGCCTGGAACATGCAGAGCTCGCCCTCGCGTCCGGCGGCTGCGAGCTCTGCGAAGCGCTTCCGCTGTCGACCCTACGGGCTCGACTCGAGGCTTTCAACCCGGATGCAGCCGCTCCGCCCCCCGGGGGACCGCGCAGGAAGAAGCGCCGTTCCCTGAGGCAGCCGGAGCCCGTGGCCACAGCGACGCGCTCGCCGGAGGATCTCCCTCGAGCCTCGCTTTCGCCCTCCCCAGAGTCGCCGCCGTGCAGCTTCAACGAGCAGGCCCGCTCCATTCCTGCCGGAACTTCACGCGGAGCTGACGAAGTCCTGGAATGCACCATTCTCCTCGAGACTTCAGTCCCAGGCCTCCGCGTCGCTCTCCCAGGTGGACGGCGCCGCCGAGAAGGGATACACGGCTATTCCCCCCGTGGAAGAGACGGTCGCAGCGCACCTTTGCCCGCCCTCCGCGAGATGGCGGTCTCGGTCAGCCCTCCCGTCTAAAGCCTGCAGAGCCACGTCCGCCTTGGTCGGCCGCGCATATGCCGCCTCCGGCCAGGCCGCGTCTGCTCTCCACTCCATGGCTGTGTTGCAGATCTTGCAAGCCGACCTCCTCCGTGAATGGGACGAGAAGGGCCGGGATCCGGCTGCGGTTACAGATCTGAGAAGTGCGACGGATCTCTCTCTCCGCGCCACCAAGACCGCAGCTCAGGCTATCGGACGAGCCATGGCCGCGTTAACCGTGACAGAGAGGCATCTCTGGTTGACGCTCGCGGATATGAGGGAAGCTGAGCGAGCCACCTTTCTGAACGCGCCGCTCTCCCCCACTGGTCTCTTCGGCCCAGCGGTTAACGGGATCGTTGACCGTTTCTCTGAGGTACAAAAGACCACGCAGGCCATGAATCTCTTCCAGAGTTCGGGCCGAATGACTCGAAAGTCATCCTCAGACCTAGACATGGCTATGTTCCGAAAGTGATGGGCACTCCGTTCAGAGCGCAAGTTATCTCGCTGTCAGCGCTCCCAGCATCTGACAGCGAAAGTGATGTGATCCGCCTCTGCCCTGTCAGAGCGCTGAGGTCTTACATTACGCGCTCCGCCTCATTCAGGCGTTCGGATCAGCTGTTTGTTTCGTTCGGTGGGCGCGCCAAAGGTCTCGCCTCCTCGAAACAGAGTCTGTCCAGATGGATAGTGGACGCTATAGCAGCCGCTTATGCGTCAAAAGGTCTGCAATGCCCGCTGGGCATCAGGGCTCATTCCACGAGAGGCGTGGCCTCTTCGTGGGCATGGTCCAGTGGAATTTCTATCCATGACATATGTGTGGCGGCGGGCTGGAGCTCCCCGTCTACCTTTATCAGGTTTTATAACCTGGAAGTTCCTGCCTTGCAGGCTAAACTGTTGTCGGTTTAATAGAGAGGTGTATTCTGCCCAGGCTTCCTGCTCAGATCACTCTTACACGACCCAGCTCTCCTGGTTGAGCTGCACTAAGTAGGGTATGTGCCATGTGCCTATACAGACCGGCGCGCTGCTCTGTATTCCCTATGTGTGCTTATGTACAAGTGATGGCCCGCTTGGCTGGCCACCTTATTCTCCACCTTATATGGGTTCCCTGAAAGTTCGGGGCTTCATGGTGGATGCTTGGCGCGCACGGCGTTGACAAAGTGTTCCCGTAGCGTAAGCTAAACTTACGCAATACGAGAGAACCTCTCGTAAGAGAACGATACTCGGTTACTGACGTAACCTCGGTTCTCTCTAGAGAGGGAACGAGTATTGCGTAACCGGCCGTGCTCGCGTCACGAGTGACTTCGCTTCAGTGGTCGAAAAACCAGGGATTCAGCCTACGAGCCCCTTCTTATATATGCTAAGCCACGCCCATCCTAGCGGGCTATGACGCTATGAAGGCGCGAGCGCCTCCAATTGGGCGTGACGTCACGCGAGGCTCACTGGTAGGCTGCAGCAGATGCATGCAGGGCAGCCAATAAGCACGCGAGATGGCCTGCTCTAGGTCTGCTAGCTGCTGCACTGCGTTGACAATGAATACAAAATTAAGGATAATTTTTTGGCTTCAATATCTCGAGAAGATGAATCTTTCCCGTAGCGTAAGCTAAACTTACGCAATACTCGTTCCCTCTCTAGAGAGAACCGAGGTTACGTCAGTAACCGAGTATCGTTTTGTAGCTGTGGCGAGCAGGACGAGGCCGAGTGACGTGAGAGCGGCGCGAGGCCGGTGGCGTGAGTGGTAATGAGCGACACCTGTGAGACGCACCAGTCTCGCATCTCTCACGGAGGAGCGGAAGCATAAAGGAGGAGCGACGACAGTGAAGATCGAGAGAGGAACAGGCCTAATTTTACGTTGTGTTTTGTTTCTGTTTTGTGTGGCCAGCAGTCGTACGCGAGGGCGATTTTAATTTTTGTATTGGTTTATTTATTTATTAAAAGTGTTGAATGTTCGCCGGTTCCCGCCTCCTTCCCATAACAACGAACCCCGTTACATTGGTGCCGAAACCCGGGAGGAAGGAGTAACGCGTTGTCAAAGAGTCCGCCGCTGTGGGGAATCCGCGGTGCCGTCGAGCATGGTGGGCAGAGTCCGTCACCATGGACGCTCGAGGCGGTCCGCTGGAGTGAGTTGCCGGGGGGACGGTCGGGCTCGCGGCCGGCCGCCTGGGTGCTGGAGGGGCTGCTGTCGTCCGTGAGGGAGTGGAGGAGTCGGCGCCGTTAGCCGTGGGCCGGAGCCTGCTGCCATCCGCCATGAAGGGGAGGAGCAGGAAACGGGGCATTCCTGCCGTCTGCCCGAACCCGGAGGAGCCGTCGCCATCCACCAGGCGGCGGAGAAGTGTCGAGCCGTCCACCGAGGGCTATCCAGCGCCACCGCCAGGCACCGCGGAGAAGATCACCCAGCTGGTGGAGGACCAGATGGCAGTGCGGGAACCGGACTAAGATTTTTTTTTCCCTCTCTCGCCTCTCTCGGATCTGTCGCTCCTCATGCTTCCGTCTCCGTTTCTCTCGCCTCGTCTGTCCATTCCCCCCAGAGATCGCAGCCGCCGCCGGGAGGGGAGTAGAGCGCAGTCTCGTGGGTACCCCCCGGCCTGCAAGGGGCGATGGGGGTATGTGGCGAGCAGGACGAGGCCGAGTGACGTGAGTGGTAATGACTGTGAGACGCACCGGTCTCGCATCTCTCACGGAGGAGCGGAAGCATAAAAGGAGGAGCGACGACAGTAAAGATCGAAACAGGAACAGGCCTAATTTTACGTTGTGTTTTGTTTCTGTTTTGTGTGGCCAGCAGTCGTCCGTGAGGGGCTGCTGGCATACTTTCATTTTTGTATTGGTTTATTTATTAAAAGTGTTGAATGTTCGCCGGTTCCCACCTCCTTCTTCCCATAACAACGAACCCATTACAGTAGCCTTGGTGTGCCGACTTTTCTTCTGTTTTTTATTATATCCTTTGTCGAGCACCTAACTTGCGCCATCTGCTGAAGACATCTTTTACGCCTGAAAGGCCAATGACGAATGCCGACGTGGGCTGAGGTGTGCTGATGTGCACCTACCCACAGCATATACTGTAAATGCAGTCAAATGCATCATTCCCTTTGTTCTTCAGCTCTTCACCGTGCTGTTAGAACACCATCAAACCACATTTTCGCAAGAAGAAAAGCCCATGGTGGTGATTCTTGTCGAAACTAAGGCAGAAAAAGAAAGCTTTTAGCACAAGTTTAGCTTTGCTAACAAAGGGCTAATACATTTTCCTCAAACAAAACGTCATTGGCCTTTCAGGCATGAAAAAAGGTGTCTTCAGCAGATGGCGCAAGAGCGCGATATCACATAGTCATGTGTTGTACCTCGTTTCCCTCATTCTGGGAACAGTTATATGCATATCTCAATATTTCTGAATGAATCAGCGGTTTGAGCAAATCACTCGGGAGAACCAATAATTCAATGGCCCATTCATAAAGAGAGCCATTTACTTAATTCCTGAATGAATCAGCCGTTTAAACGAATTGAGTGAATGGATGACTCAATGACTTAAGGCTTGTTCGACTTCATGCAGCGCTGCGCAGACCGATCGGCGGCTGAGTTGAAGAAGTGCATGCCGGTTAGAAATTGTGTCCGACTTGAGACAGCACCGAAACCACGTGACTGATGTATGCCATCAAAGTACCGCGAGAGCGATTCGAGAGCAGCCGGCTGATTTATGTGAAGCTTCTCCAGAGAGGCTGCACAAGCTCTGATGACGACACAGCTGATCCACGATTGGCCGAATACCGCATGACAACGATTACGTGTTTCGTGTTTATTCTCACACCTTCAGTTCCACTAATGCCCACATATCTGTTTTGTCTAACAGTAAAAGCTCTTTGTCGATATGCTATATTGTGTCATGTTTATCAAAAAAAAAAAAAAAAAAAAAAACGTAGACCCCACTTCATTGATATTATATGCTTTAATATGTATTCTTGTACAAACAGATGCTGTATTAAGCAAAAAAACTAAACAAAACAAAAAAACTCATTTATTCCATATTAATAAAATAAAATAAAAACATTAAAGGTATAGGCTATAGTTCACCCATACATTAAAACTCTATCATCATTTACTCACCCTCATGGCAGTTGAAGCCTAAAAGTTTATGTAATAAATACATTCTATATTGAATCAAATCAAAAGCTACTTTTTGTAATGTCTATTTGATGCTTTTCTTATTTAACACAATAATGATCTTTTGGGGGCAATTTCTCAACTAAATTTGATGTGCGATTAATTTGTTATTAATTAGATTAATTAATCACCACATCATGTAATTAATTAGATTAAAAAAATGTATCCCATGACAGGCCTAATTTTATCATTTCACTCTATTAAAACTCATTCTTTCCTCGCTTTCTTCCTTTATGCTCTTGTGAATGTGTGTGTGTGTTTATGTGATATTAGTTTTATGTGTAAGAATAGTCAATGAAGTCTTGTTTGTATGTAAAGAGAAGTGTCTTGTGTTCTACTTAGTAATTTAATGTCTTAAAATACTGATCTTGTTACAGCGCTAATACCGGTAAATAGTGTTTTCAAATACTGTACTTCGGATAATCCGCTGCAGAGTTGATAGTTACTGCCGTTCAATTGAGCTTAACAATTCATTTGTTCTACCTTGATTCTGTCAAAATTCCCTATAAAATTAATGAATAATTCCCTCTGATCTAAATTAATCTGTTTCCCTTACAAGTCTGAACGAGCCATAACTGCACCTGAGTGTTGATTCTGTTTTTTTTCTAACAGCACATATAAAGGCATTAGGAAATAAAAATAGTAAAATTCATAGTAAATTTGCATGCAGTGTTGTGCTCGTCCTGCCTTCAGGTGTAGGGATTGAGAGGCAGTTGCAGATAATTGATTCCTGGAGGAAGGAAGGTGGCAAACAGGCAAGATACTGCACACTTCCCCTTGCTGCAGTTTGTCTACATTCCAAATTGCATTTGATACGTTTTACGGACTAAAAGATAAACACAGTTACACACAAGAACACTCAAACTCTTCCTACTTCTCTGATCACTGTTCAGTTCATTCATTATTTTTCATAATATTTCATTCATGGGGGTCATTTTCTTCAAATAAATCTTGCCTCTTGTTCTCAGAGACATCCCTAAAACACAAATTAACAGTATTAGCCACCACAAGAATGGACAAAAATAATGAAGCAAAAAGAACATTTAAGTTCAAGGAATAGAATATTATAAAGAAATATGAAAAAAATCTGTAATTATTTACTCTCCCTCAAGATGTTCCTCACGATTTCCCGTGGAACACAGGAACATAATAAAAGTAGTTGGACTCCGATGGACGTCATCAATGGTAACATCATTGGCTCCTGAGTGTCTCATAAATCATTGCCATTAAGTCAAATAAGATTTTTTAGATCTGTTATTCACTATCAATAATATGGAGAATTTTTATTGTGCTTTCATCATTTTTTTTTTTATACTTTTTGAGCTTGACAGCATGTGATACCTATAAACTTTCATTGTATGGAAAAGATCTATGCACATTATTGAAATATTTGTCTATGAGTGTGTATATCAATGAAAAAATATCTATTTTTGAGTCTATTTGTAGGGACATAGATTGAGTATGACTACCAAAAAACTTTTAGATGGCCTTATGCTTCAATCATCACTTACCTTAATAAAAAAATGTTGTCTTTCATTGACTTGCCTTTTTAAGTCTCTGTATTATGCGCTGAATGGTTATTGGATACAACCATGTTATGGGTTTTGTTAGAACGTGCTGACCTTCAGATTAGAACAAAATGTATCACTTGGTCTATAATCTATAATGTGCGCTATAGCGTAATTGCCAGAAATCCTTGAGATTGTATTTAGAGAACACATAGTTCAAAATAGCGTTTGACCGGACCAGCATCACATTAGATACTATGTGAGATAACTTAAATTTTTTAACATTTTGGTACAGCAAAATATAATTTTACTATGTTTTTACTTTTCATATGTTGTTATTTTGAAAATTGGGACTATATAGTTGTCCCTATATATTTGTCCTGTTAAAATAAAACTTCTAATTATATATTTTAAAATAGTAAGGCCCACTTCAAATGTCCCCAAGCCAGTTTTCAACAAGTTTGATTATATTTATGAGGACATATTCAAGAATTTGACCCTCACAGGTATAGCCAAATCCATACACACACACACGCACTAGGGTTGGTAGGATAGACAAACAAGAAAAACTATTCACGTCACTTTGGATTGCTAGTCACACAACAATATCGCTGAATGTCATAAAATGTGACATTTCTCTGCCCTCAGACATTTATGCCAATCTCTCTCTCTCTCTCTCTCTCTCTCACACACACACACACACACACACACACAGAAGCTGCCTTAACTCCAGAAGCACTTGTGTGACAGTGATTTGCTTTGTGTTACAGGCTACAACCTCCACCATTCCCCTCTGGTATGACTGTAAAAGGTTAACTTTTTTCAGTTTTTATATCGACAGACAAGTGTTAGAAATTTCAAGAGTGAAGAAAACAAACAGGACTTGGCACTTTGATTTGTGAAAAAATAAACCAATACAATCTGAAATGGAATTCAGTCTCTCAGGGGAAAGTGTATTAAGTGAGAACAATATATAATAAAGAAATTATTTATTCAGCCATTCCACATCACATCTATGATGAATGACAGGCAGAAAATAAATCATATCATGGCAAAATATAAAATGATTTGGTTTGAAAAATGAGTAGACTGGAATGGAGCAAAAAATAGTGCAACACTCAAAACCATTTAACTCAGACTCAGAGAATAATTTGATACTCAAATGTAATAAACATCAGGTGTCTGTCCATTTACTTCAATACAGGTGCTTTAAGCATTTAAAATCAATTTAAAAAGATTTTTTTCTAGTCTGAAAACAACAGAAGAAAACCTAATGATAAACAGAGAGAATATTCTCTCCTATCTAGCCATTATACTTTTTCATTTACATGTAAAGTTCATTTTAAGGATTTTCATCCATTATCAAAGCATCACATATTATGATTAATACGTTTTAATCTGCAAATATCTTTTTCATTTTGGGTTAGGTGCACTGCTTGGAAAAATTCCAAGCGCTAATGACAACAACAATGTCATTAGATATGACAAATTTAGTCTAGTCACAAGCACAACTTTATTAAAGAGATATTTCACTCGAGATTGAAAATTCTGTCATAATCTACTCACCCATGTCATTCCAAACCCATACGACTTTGGTTAATCTTTGAAAAACAAAAAATAGTTTTTAAAAAGAAATATCCACTGAAAGGCCAATGTTACTAAAACTTAGAAGATCCAAAAAATTCATTAAGTTATCATAAAACGAATCCATATGAATCAAGTGATTTAATTTAAGTATTGTGAAGAGATACGGTCACTTTATATGATGGAGGGACAGAAACCTCTCAGGTTGCATTCAAAATATCTTAATTTGTGTTTCGAAGATTAATGAAAGTCTTATGAATTTGGAACAACATGAGGGTGAGTAAATTATGACAGATTTTTCATTTTTAGGTGATCTTTCCATTTAAATGTTACCAGACTCATATTTTCAATCGTTGAAGAATAATATTTTTACTCTAACATCAAAAACTGTTTAATACCAAGCAGGAAACCATCAAACCAACCAGTAACCATTATCAACCCCAACTCAATCTGTAAGCTGCCCTCACCATCTGCCCTCCTGGCACTCATTAATGGATCTGCATGAAGAAGCACTGCAGTGGAATCCGAGTGAAGGAGAGAGCAAGAGCATAATGCAGCCGCAGATGCTGCCATGAAAAAAAGCGGAAGGACCACACGAGACAACTCATCCTCTGTGGTATGGCTCTATAATGGCTCACTAATGAGTGTTCTGACTTAAAGTCTCTGAAAAATGAATAAGCCTCCGACTGTGCCCTTAAACTGCAGAGTGCCTAGCCAGCTCAACATAATGGCACCCCTCTCAATGACATCTGCAATCGTTTCATACATGTGTGAGCGCTGGCTGTGAGGATGAGAGGGGAGCTCTACTACCTTCATTATGGATGAGGTATTTTTTCGCTTCTAGAAAGCTCAGGTTGCAAAATTTCTCAAAGTCTAGGAAGAAAGGGTTAGAAGAAAAAAGGGGTTGGTATCTGATTCTGATTGTGTGAGACAAAAAGTGACAGATATTAGAGTGATGGATCCTCCTTAGATAGGCGGGAAACCAACATAACGTATAAAACATGCAGGCATCTCACTATTGAACTGTTTTTAACTTAACATAGTGGCAGCATCTGAAAATGCAGTACTCATAATCAAGATACATTGCAACAATCATGGATTTCCATTATGGCACAATTATTTACATTTATCACACAATTAAAAAAAACAATTACATGCACTACTATTCAAAAGTTTGGGGTCAGTAAGATTTTTTTTTAAATAAAAGTAAAGAAAAGTATGATTTTTATTTTATTTTAAATTCTTACTTTTTTTAGCAAGGATGCATTAAACTGATCTAAACCGACAGTAATAGATTTAAATTTTAAATAAATTATGTTCTTTTGAACGTTCTATTCATCAAAGAATCCTGAAAAAAGTATCAGTTTCTAAAAAAAATATTAAGCAGTACGACCAAAGGCATTATGATTTCTGAAGGATCACCAGACACTGAAGACTGGAGTAACCGCTGCTGTACAGTATATAGTATTTTTCTTCAAACAAAAAAGTTGTTTATTTTTCTAAAAATGTCACTTATGAAGATGATGGCCGTTGTCTTAAAATTACACCTTCTCTTCAGCTGGAAAATGCAACCCCAGATGTCTTTGGCAGTGATGACAATCTAGCACTTCCTAAAAACAAATAAAGAAGCTTCAATTACTATCACAGTGAAGGATGGTTTCCCTCAAACAAAGACATCATTTCAGGGCCCAGCATTAGATTACTTTTGACTGTGATCAATGGGTGCAAGCGAGATGTGATAGGCCTGGGGACATTTATTACCAGTTCCTCCCAATTTTTCACTTCAAAGGAATCACCTCAACTTTTCTATCTAGTCATACCTCATACAAACTTTAATAGTTCTATTCCTCTAGCCCTTTCAAAAACTCCAGCTTTTATTGGGTAGCTTTTTTTTTTATTACTTTTGGGGATGAGATGTCAAAGAACATAAAATGATGTTGCTGGAAACAGCCCAATTGCCCCAGTTAATGAGATGAAAGTGGAGATTTCCACTTTTAAAAATCAAAAGAAGGTAGGCTCGAGAAAAGCTTTCTAATATCCTCTTGAAGACCAACAAATCTGTTTTTGTGGATGTGGGAAAGAATCCTTTGATAGACGTTTCACTCAGAGAATTGTGCACCCCTGCCAGTGGGAAGATTGTTCTGCCCCACTTCCCTGGCATTTTCTGAGGACACAAAGGCTAGTAGGTGTTGGAGGGCACTTTTGTAGCATGGAATGTTCAACCTTTTTACTGTGATGGAGACATCAAGCCTCTCAGGTCTGTGAAAGTGGCAGATTCATGTTGCCGAAAACCATACCAACAGCTCCTGAAGCGCTTTTTACTTTAGTAAGGACAGTGAATCATATGATTCATTCGTTGCCACAAGAAACTGGTGTAATCCGACTTACACACTACCGTGCGAGTTTTAAGGTCAACATGTTTTAATGCACAGATTTATAAAAGTACAAAACCACATATATCTGCACTGCTCTCAAACCAACTGCATGCTTCAACAACAGACAGTTTCAAATCTCAAGTGTTGATCCAAAACCTCAAGTCTAGGCACTCACGGTTATGGACATGTATCATAGACATGGTGGCCTGGCCAATCATATTAAGCTTCCATTCCCTTTGGGCTCTCTAAGTCCCAGGTTAGTGTGATGGGGTCCAACTGGTAACACTATTTCAGTCAGCAAATGTTTCTAAATCCAATTCTCTGTGTCAAGACCCTTCAGGGACTGGCTGATGGAAAAACACATCAACATCAACTCTCTGAAATATGATTTCCCACAGAGAGGCTTTCAGCCTGTGTACTCACACTGCAAGACTTAAATATGTCTGAGAGGCACTAAAGGTGGATCTTTTTATTAACAGACTATGTGTTTCACATTACAGTCATTAAGAATATGAAACCTCTTGTGGGCAGTTTTCATGTTCCAATATGACCAATATGCAGAGATAAACATGTAGTGTGCCAATATTATCCTAGTCCTTAGGGGCAACTATAACAGCGTGTGTATTTTTGTAGTAGATGTCAAACTTAGTTTCGCTCATTTTTTACATTTGCTTTCACCTGCACGGTCATCCTAAAACCATTTCTCACTCATCTCAACCACCAATACATTAACTTCTAGAAGCCAGCGAGAATAATGGAGTCAGAGGAATGATAGTGACAGTGTTATTACAGCTGTCTCTCAATTACTAATAAGGCTCACAGAGCAAGAGATGAGCTTATTAGACAGCCTTGGCCACTCAATTGTGATGCATAGTACTATATCATCACCAGCCGCTTAGTCATGTGACATTAGAAGACTTCGCCGGATTGGTTAGTTCACGGTCCAGCGGCTGCAGGCGACAGTGTGGCACAAATGCAATCTATTAAGTATTCCCAGACAGAGGCGGAGCAGAGCGGTGTGAGAAATACAGTGACTGACAGAGTTTCTAACAAGCAATTAACCGCAGTGACCCGCTGTTGGCTAAACTGTGCTTTTGACTTTGTGTCACACCCATTATATACTCAAAGATCCACTGTAATAGATCAGGGAGTCAGTGTCTTAGTCCCAAAATGTGCTTGAATTATATAGGAGTGATACATGAAGACAGAAATGAAATTAGCATTGGATTTCAAATCACACCAGACATACAGGGCTTTCTAAGAACGCATTAATATTATTAATAAAAAGCTTACTAATTTGAACCATTTGTGGTACCTAAAAATGATGCAATATAAAATAATTAAATTAATAATTAAATTAATAGCCTACATAAACTAACAAAAAATATTTTTTTTGTATTTTATGATTTACTACTTTTTAACTTTAGAAACTAGATACAGAAACTACAGAAAGTCATAAATACTAATAAATATAGAAATTGGTATTAGAAAAGAGATTTCCACGACGCGCACGCGCGAGAACTTAACTGAAGTAGTTGAAGGAGATCGCAGTTCTCGCGCGTGCGTCGTGGAAATCTCTTGAAGTCTCGTTTCAGGCCTACAAGGAAGAAAAGGAATAGTTGAATAAAGTCGTTATTTTTGTTTGTTTTTTCGCACAAAAAGTATTCTTGTCGCTTGATAAACTTATAGTTGAGCCACTGTTGCGACATGGAATATTTAAACATTTTCTTTTATGACTTTCTGGGCCGTCAAGTTTCATTCCCTTAGGCAGCCTATGGAGGAGTGATCAACCTCTCAGATTTAATCATAAATATCTTCATTTGTGTTCCGAAGCCGAACGAAGGCCTTACGGGGTTGGTACAGCATGTGGGTGAGTAATTAATGACTTAATTTTCATTTTTGGGTGAACTAACCCTTTAATGCAATGACTAACATTAACAGTGATCAATGCGTTTGTTATAGCATTTTGTTATAGCATGTTATAGCATATAATTAACATTTGATAGAGGGATAGTTCACCAAAAAAGTATCCCATGATTTACTTACCCTCAAGCCATCCTTGGTGTATATGACTATCTTCTTTCAGATGAATACAATTATATTTAAAAATATCCTGGCTCTTCCAAGCTTTATACTGGGAGTGAATAGAGGGCGAGATTATCTCCAGGGGGTAATTAAAGGCCTTCTGAACCGAATCGATGCGTTTGTGTAAAAAACAAAACAAAAAAACAAAACATATTAAAAACTTTATTAGCTATAATGGCCATACAGTATACTGCGCAAGTTGACTAACGCCAAAAGAGAAAACCTGACGAGATGTATGACGTAGGATGTAGGAGTGTCGTAAGCTTAGACGCCTCTCGTGGTTCAAACAAATAGGACTGTGCAACAAACTCAAGTTCCTCTTCTCTTATATCAAAATCCTCCGACATTTCTCTTTAAAAATTCTCGTTTTAGTGTTCTAATCTATGTTTTGTTTTTCTCTATCCTCTGCGCTTCTGTATTTGTCATTGCGTCGGGTCAGAGGTTACTCTTTCACCGTAAATCGCTGCCGGAAGCTAGTTATTATAGCTAATAAAGTTTTAAATATGGATATTTTTCTTACAAAAACCCATTGCTTCATTCCAGAAGGCCTTTATTAACCCCCTGGAGTCGTATGGATTCTTTTTAATGATGGATGAATGCATTTTTTGGGAGCTTCACAATCTCGCCCCCATTCACTGCCATTATAAAGCTTGGTCTGGAAGTGCCAGTATAGTTTTAAATATAACTCAGAATGTGTTCGTCTGAAAGAAGAATGTCAAATACATGTAGGATGGCTTGAAGAAGTAAATCATAGTAAATTCATAAATAGTAAATTCATTTTTGGGTCAACTATCCTTTTAACATTAGTTAATAAAAATACAATTGTTCCTTGTTAGTTCATGTTAGCAGGTAGATTAAATAATATGTAGCCTTGGCTACAGATACAACTTTAGATTTGTATAATGTAGCCTATTAGTAAATGTTGAAATTATATTACGATTGTGAACTATTTTCATTGTTAGATCATGTTTATGAAGTTAACTAATGTTAACATGGTCATGAACTGAGAATTCAAATTTTCCTTGATCTTTTGAAAGTTAAGAGTTCGTTATACTATAAAAAAATACCCTGTTAAGTTTAAAAACTCAAAACTTCCTTGTTATTCCAACAACTGCTTTTATTGAAACCAAGGCCAGAAAACGACAGGATCTAAAAAGTGGACACTTATGACGTCACATGGCAGCGAAAGACCGCCTTTGCAGAAGAAGATTAACGCCTATGTCTACATCACCACGTCTTTGGCCCTGCTCACTGGACCATTAGGTAGACGCGAATTTGACACGCTATTCGCGTCTGGTGTGAACTCACAGTTAATGAATACCATTACCAGGGGCGGATTGGCCATCGGGAATACCGGGAGCAATCCCGAACGGCCGGTCCATTTCAGGCCGAAGACCGGCCGGTGGGCAAAGAGTTTTTTATTATTATTTTTTTTAATGATACGCGACCGGCCTAACCGGCCGCTCAGCTGCAGCATGTGTGTGTGTTTCAGACCGGGCCACGCCAATACTTTCAATCTGAGGGGGGATATGAGCGGCGCCTCCCAACTTGGACTGATCCTCGTTTTTCCTGACATCCGATTGGCTCAAACTAGGCGCCGAGATGTTTGGCGGCCGGGTTTGTGTGAATGGAACAGAGACGGACGGTAAACATGACGAAAAGAAGGAAAGAAGAGAAAGAAATGGGTGGGGCCGAAAACATAAGAATTAAACAGAAAAAAATGTTGGCACAAGAGGCAGCTGTGCGCCAAATTAACAGACCTTTTCCGTACTGAAAAGGGTGCTGTAGCAGCCAGCGGTGCAGATGAGGAAGGAACCAGCAGCGTGGACAGGACAGGTGCACAATTAGTGATATATTAGTGATTTATTATACACTGAAATTGCTTATATTTGCATTTAAATATAGGTATTTATTATATGGCTTGGTAGAATTCCAATGTAGAATGCGGTCGGTTTCTTGATAACAGATAATTATCCCTTACATATGTTATATTTTTATAGATATATTATATACTGACTGTACACGTGACATACTGTGACTTGACTTATGTGTTCGAGATTAGGTTTTGCTGACCTGGTTGCGTTAGTGCAGTGGTGACTTGCTTATACAACCTGAAGAGGCAGGTGTCATCCAAAAATTTTATGAATGTCTTCAGTGTAATCTGATTCTCTTTATACCATAAAAACACTATTAGAATTAAAATAACTGCAAAAAAATCCTTCTGCTCGTGCACCATGGTCACTCGCATAAAAGGCCTCCCCATCTTAAAGTCCCGGGCTGAATTTCAGTCCCAGTACGTCCCTGACCATTACCTTCCAAAGGATCCTAATACTAGGAAAGTGTTTTATCCCCCAACAATGTGAATGTCGCAGTGCATTATTTGTTTGTAGGCCTATTCGGTATGGCTACATTGATTTCACTGTGGATTATTTGTTAAATCAGTTGCAATTTCGATGCAGTAGCCTTATGGTGCGTTCACAACGGACGCGAATAGCGCGTCAGGCGCGAGTGATTTCAATGTTAAGTCAATGCAAAGACGCGTTCCGCGCGTAAAAAATTCCTGCGGCGCGAATGAGACGTAGAACGCGGCGCGGTAGACGCGAATACGCCTCACTCACGCGTCAAGTTCGCGCGAAATGAGCGTCTGGCGCGGTAAGCGCGAATGATTTAGTTAGTGCTATTTGTGCATTCACGCGTTTGACGCGAATTCGCGCCTGCCGCCTGAGTTGAAAAATCTGAACTGAACCAATCACGAGCCTAGCTGCTTGCTGCTGTCATGTGGCGAAGTGTCTGGATGCTTCAATAAATTATTTTGTAATATGACTAACTGCCTGTGCCCGGTTGCATAAAGCACCTTAAGTGTAATTTTCCCTTAAAGGAACACTTCACCCATTTCAACATTAATCTTTATTGAAAGTGGGTCATATGTAGTCGAAATGTAAAAGAATGTTTGAATTTGGTGCCCTCTTGACCGAGAAAAGACAGAAAATAACTTTAGGGCGCATTTGTATGTAAGACAACAACTCCCACAATGCACCACATTGCACAGCTCCGCAAGCCACTCCCACTAATCCAGAACAGTGCAAACATAAGAGAAATCACTCTTTCGTCTACAAGGCTAACGTTAGCTGCCACCAGAGTTAGAAATTTATTTCACACAAAATTGCTAGTTAGTTGGCTGTGGCGAGCAGGACGAGGGCGAGGGACGTGAGAGGACGGGGCGAGGCCGGTGGCGGGAGTAATAATGAACGACACCTGTGAGACGCACCGGTCTCTCTCGCATCTCTCACGGAGGAGCGGACGCATAAAACGAGGAGCGACGACAGGGCAGATCTAGAGAGGAACAGGCCTGATTTTATGTTGTGTTTTGTTTCTGTTGTGTGTGGCTGCTGGCTTATACTTTTGTATTTGTTTATTTTACTATTAAAATGTTTAAATGTTCGCCGGTTCCCGCCTCCTTCTTCCCACAACAACGAACCCCCTTACATTGGCAAACTCATTAGTGAATTACTCCTTGTTTGTATATCTTTCTATATGGTGAATTATTGCATGATACCTGGATGTTCAGTCAGAACATATGCGGTGCGAAACTAGGATGGTTCACATCACAACACAAACGTCCGTGTGCTCGTCTGATTCAGAGATTTCGTCCAGGAGAAATTGCCATCGTTGAAATTCTCTGCAGCAGACGGACTCTATCTGTGTCCGTAGCGCACAGCGAGAGCACAGGCACCAGCAGTCCGCCCAGCTCGAGCCAGTCCGGGCTCCTCGTCCGCGACAGGCAGCCGCCTCCTGTTCCTCCAGCAGCCTCAGCTGCTCTTCACTATATTGCGGCTCGTAAAGATAGCCACGAACATCGGATTCGAGCAGCAGAATTTTAAAATCCTCTTCTTCCATATGTTTAGTTTCTTCCGTCATTGTCGTAACTTCCTATCTCCACAGCGCTTGTTAGCTTAGTTTCTAAACAAGATGGCTGATATTGCTTTCTCTATCTGCAAGTGAAGTCCCACCCACTGATCTGTAATAGGTCTGTAGCGTGAGTGGGTTCCACACCCTGAATAAATGATGAGCTTGTGTTTGTAGTCTCAACCCTTATACAAAGAAATGGGACTTCCTGCTTTTTATGACGCAAAATGACGATTTTTACGTCATAAAAAGCAGGAAGAGGAACACTTAAATCCTTATTTCTCCCATCTCAGGGGAAAATAAGGGAATAAACCATGACCATTCAAAAATATGACTGGGTTGACTGTGTCCCTTTAAAGGGTTAGTTCACCCAAAAATGAAAATTAAGTCATTAAAGGGTTAGTTCACCCAAAAATTAAAATTAAGTCATTAATTACTCACCCCCATGCTGTACCAACCCCGTATGACCTTCGTTCGTCTTCGGAACACAAATGAAGATATTTTTTATTAAATGTGACAGCTGGATCATTCCTCCATAGGCTGCCTAAGGGATTGAAACCTGACGGCCCAGAAAGTCAATGAAGAAAATGTTTAAATATTCCATGTCGCAACAGTGGCTCAACTATAAGTTTATCAAGCGACGAGAATACTTTTTGTGCGAAAAAACAAACAAAAATAACGACTTTATTCGACTATTCCTATACTAACGAAGGTCTTACGGGGTTGGTACAGCATGGGGGTGAGTAATTAATGACTTAATTTTCATTTTTGGGTGAACTAACCCTTTAATTACTCACCCCCATGTTTCCCTTAAACCTAAGGGTGTTGCAGAAAACGTCTCGGTTACGTATGTAACCCTAGTTCCCTGATAGGGAACGAGACGCTGCGTCAAACGCTGCGGGAACGCCCCTGCGTTGTGCGTCATGAAGCACGTATGGAATCAGCCCAATGGAGAGATGAAACGTCATAGGCGGGTGACGTCATCGACCAGGAAACTATAAAGCACCCCAAAAACACAAGCGCATTAGCTTCTGATAGGCTTGAAGGAAGCGCTAACGGGAGTGCCGGGAGTATGGCGGAGCGACGCAGCGTCTCGTTCCCTATCAGGGAACTAGGGTTACATACGTAACCGAGACGTTCACTTTCAAGGGAACTTCGAGCTGCGTCAAACGCTGCGGGAACGAGAATACCCACGTCGCCATAGGACCAAATGACCGTCATGTGAGAACTAGCGCACAGAGGACGAGAGCACCTGTGCCCCAGGGGTAGAGCTTAAGTCTAGGTCATAGAACTTAATAAAAGTTTGCGGTGAAGACCATCCAGCCGCATCACAAACATCACTCAGGGAAACCCCCGACAAAAGAGCTTTTGAAGCAGCCATACTCCTGGTAGAGTGGGCTCGAACAGCCAAAGGTGAAGGCTGACCAGCCGACTCATAAGCAAGTGAGATAGCCTCGACCACCCACTTGCTCATTCTCTGCTTAGACGCAGGACACCCTTTCCTGGGTGGCCCGAAACATACAAAAAGTTGTTCTGATTTCCTCCACAGGGCAGCTCTGTGGACATAAGCGTCTAATGCCCTAACAGGGCAGAGTAAATTAAGTTTCTCCTGGTCCGATGACATAAATGGAGGAGGACAGAAAGCCTGCAGAACCGTAGGTCTAACGACATTAGTAGGGACCTTGGGAACGTAACCTGGTCTAGGATGCAGCAAAGCTTTAACCATGCCAGGCGAGAATTCCAGGCACGAGGGTGAAACCGACAGAGCCTGTAAATCTCCGATTCTTTTTAGTGAGGAGATAGCAAGTAGACAGATAGTTTTAAAAGTGAGAAACTTCTCGGGAACTTCTTCGATAGGTTCAAAAGGAGCTAGGGAAAGACCTTCTAATACAATGGCCAGATCCCAGGTCGGCACCCTCGTACGAACAGCTGGCCTCAGCCTCAAAGTGCCACGGAGGAAACGGGTTATAAGCGGGTGTCTCCCAAGAGAAACTCCACTGAAAGGGACGTAGTAAGCAGCTAGTGCCGCCACATGCACCTTTAGTGTGGAGGGGGATAACCCTGTGGAGAAGCGCTCCTGCAGGAATTCCAGCACTGCACCCACTGGGCAGTTAACTGGGTCCTGCAGGTGTTCTCCAGCTCTGGAGTTAAGAATGGTCTCAACAACCTCGGTTGAGAGACCGGAGTCTATGAGCTGGGCCCCCTCAGAGGCCAAGCCCACAGTTTCCACAATTCTGGGCGGGGGTGAAGTATCGTGCCGCCCGCCTGGGAGAGTAGATCCCTCCTGACCGGGAGCTCCAAAGAAGAACCGTCCAGGAGAGAAATCAGGTCCGCAAACCATACTCGGGCCGGCCAGAACGGGGCTACTAGTAGTAGGCTGACCCCGTCCCGGCGGACCCTCTCCAGAACTCCTGGTAAAAGAGCAATCGGGGGAAAGGCATACAGACGTGACCTCGGCCACGGCTGCATCATAGCGTCCAACCCCAGGGGGGCTGGATGACTGATGGAGAACCACCGATGACAATGTGTGGTCTCCTTGGAAGCGAATAGGTCCACCTCGGCGCGACCGAAACTCAACCAAAGGAGCTCCACCACCTCGGGTTGGAGTCTCCATTCCCCTGGCCTCGGCCCCTGCCTCGACAGGGAGTCTGCTACCACATTCAAATACCCAGGAAGATACATTGCTCTCAGAGATAGTAGCTTCCCTTGGGACCACAGGAGGATCTGATGGGCCAACTTGTAAAGCCGGCGAGACCGCAGGCCCCCCTGATGATTTATATAAGAGACCACCGACGTGTTGTCTGATTGAACTAACACATGATGGCCTCTCAGGTCTGTTAGGAAGTGTTTCAGAGCCTGAAACACAGCCAACATCTCTAGACAATTTATATGCCACGATAGATGATGGTCCTGCCACAGACCTTGGGCTGGGCGACCACTCATGACCGCCCCCCACCCTGTGAGGGAAGCATCCGTCGTTAGTGTTATGCGACGAAAAGAGCCCCCAGCACAGGACCTTTGGATAGGAACCAAGTTTCTCTCCACATGACCAGAGCACGAAGGCAGCGCCGCGTGACTTTGAACGTGTGGAGCGGATTTCCCCTCGGGGAGAATCCCTTGGTCCTGAGCCACCACTGTAGCGGTCTCATGTACAACAGGCCGCAAGGTATAACGTTGGACGCTGCTGCCATCAGACCCAACAGTCTCTGAAACTGCTTCACAGTGAGTAGCTGGCCTAGCTTTACTTGTTTCACAGCTGAGAGAATCGAAGCGATGCAGGTCGGAGAGAGTCGCGCCCGCTAGAGACCGAATCCCAAACGATACCCAGAAAAGTGGTCTTCTGGGAAGGAGATAATACACTTTTCTTTGCGTTCAGCCTCAACCCCAACTTTCTGATGTGAGCGAGGACGACATCTCGATGCCGAACCGCCATCTGCTCCGTCTGAGCTAAAATCAACCAATCGTCGATGTAATTGAGAATACGAATGCCCTGAAGCCTCAGAGGCACTAGTGCTGCATCCATGCATTTCGTGAAAGTGCGGGGTGATAAAGCTAGGCCAAACGGAAGAACCCTGTACTGGTACGCCTCGCCCCCGAAGGCGAACCTCAGGAACTTCCTGTGTTGTGGAAGGATGGAAATGTGGAAGTATGCGTCCTTTAGATCTATCGTGACAAACCAGTCCTCGGATCTGATTTGAGACACGATCTGCTTGATAGTGAGCATCTTGAATTTTAGCTTCCCTACCGAGCGATTCAATAGGCGCAGGTCTAAAATTGGACGCAACCCCCCATCCTTCTTTGGAACGATGAAGTATCGGCTGTAATAACCTGACTCCAAACTAGGAGGAGGAACCCGTTCTATAGCCTCCTTTTGCAGGAGCGTTTTCACCTCTTGTTCCATTACCAGAGCCTGCTCGGGGCCCACCACTGTGTGCAGAACCCCTCTGAATTTTGGTGGACGACACCTGAACTGGATAGCATAACCCTTTTCTACTGTCTGCAGGACCCAATGAGATATTTTTGGAAGGCTTTTCCACTCTGCCAGAAAATCTACTAAGGGTACCAGTCTCTCGAGACTGGCCTCTGGTGTAACTTGAGCAGCAAACGCAGCGCCCTGTAACGGCGCACCGGCAGGGAACAACTGGTTTGACCGCTCTGAGACCCTCCTCAGAGGGAGCGAGCGTCCCTCGGGAAAGCGCTCGCTGGGACCGTCTGCGCCCCGGCATAAAGGCGGGGTTGGCAGAACGAGCCCCTGAGGGCACCGAGGAGGAACGGGCACCGTAAAAAGAGGTGAACACCTTTCCGCCTCGGTGGGGACCACCCTCAGTATCCTGAACGCCTTGGCGTCAGGACTTCTTCTTAGCCGAAGCCTTCTTAGCCAATATAACTGTCCTCAGATCAGTTCTATTGCTAGAAGGCTTCGGCTGAGAGTGTCGCGGCTGAGCCCACTGTCCAGCAGGGGGAGCACGAGACGCGACACTCTGCCTCTGCTGCGCTCTATGTGATGAGCTCGTAGACGGCCGGGGCTGCTCCCGCCCAGCAGCCCCAGGGACGTGAACTTTCAGGGGAAGAAACTTTTTAAAAGCTGCAGTTTTTCTCTCTTCCTGGAATTTGTCGATAACCGAATTAACAGCATTACCAAACAAACCCAGGGGAGAGAGAGGAGTATCTAAAAGAAAAGCCTTTTCTTTCTCTTTTATATTGGTTTGGTTCAACCATAAATGTCTTTCTGCGGCCACCAGAGCTGCCATAGAACGACCCACTAGCTTGGCCGATTCTCTGGTGGCACACAGGGATAAATCAGCAGCCTGACGCAGTTCGCGAACTACGTCAGTACTGACCTCCTCACTCTCACTCACGTCCCTTAGCAGATCAGCCTGGTATGCCTGCAAGATTGACATTGTATGCAGGCATGACGCAGCCTGACCTGCTGCCGAATACGCTTTACCCACCAAAGCCAAGGTGTTTCTTAAAGGCTTGGTGGGTAATGCCGGTGCCTTAAAAGATGATGCTGCTTCGGGGGAGAGATGGCTCGCAAGCGTCTCTTCCACACGAGGCAAAGCACCATTACCATGAGCCTTAGCTCCCATAATATTAGAATATGTCGAAGTCTGGGGACTAAATATTCTATATGACACCGGTTTTCTCCATGATTTCGACACCTCGGTGTGGAGATCATGGAAAAACGGCAGGCACCGGCGTGGAGGCTGCACACGTGACGGCAAAAATCTCTCATCCAACTTTGATTTTGAAACAGACTCCTGTCTAGTCACTGGCCATGCAATACTGAGTTTCTCAACAGCTCTTGTTAAAACCTCCATAAGCTCATCACTCTCGGGAGTGTGGGGTGGCGAATCCTCCACATCTCCCTCAACACTAACAACATCCAGCTCCTCAGAACTGGATAGCTGCAGTATTGGTGCCTCAGCCCGAGCGGAAGAAACCGCAGCGCGTGCTTCCGAACCCGGGACTGAGGCACTGGATCTCACAGGTGAAGGGAGAGATAAGGCAGAGCAACCCCCGCTGAGAGATCCATCTGCGATCCCCACGATAAGCGCCGCCGCTCTGCCTCGGCAGAAGCGGGACCCGAACCGCGGGGAGCGCGCACCGAACCGCTCTCCTCAAAGAGCGCCCGGCGGGAGCGGAGCGTCCTTAACGGCAGACGCTCGCAATGCTCACAGTCAGCCCCCTCGAGAGCTGACTGGGCATGCTGGACTCCCAAACAAACAACGCAAAGATCGTGTGTATCCCCGCCCGTTAGATAACGCGAGCAGGGAGGAACACACTTCTTAAACTGTTGTTCATCCGCCATATCTCTCAATATAAGGATAAATTGTTTGTGCGGTGCAGAGTATGTAAAGACAGACAATATCACACAGGGACAGATTCACATGTAGCGCGACTGAAAGCACAGAAGCTAATGCGCTTGTGTTTTTGGGGTGCTTTATAGTTTCCTGGTCGATGACGTCACCCGCCTATGACGTTTCATCTCTCCATTGGGCTGATTCCATACGTGCTTCATGACGCACAACGCAGGGGCGTTCCCGCAGCGTTTGACGCAGCTCGAAGTTCTCTTTAAAGGGAAATATCCTTAAGTGTTACTTAACGTTTTTTTTTAAGTGAAACGTCATAAACACTTAGAATTTCCCTTAAATGCTGTTTTTTCACTTAAAGGTATTGTAGGTAGGAATTGTATAAAAAAAACTTTTTTCCAAATTTGTTTAAACTTTCTGTATTTATCAATGCATAATTAAAATGTAAGTACTCTGAAAAAGAAAGTATAAAAATCGAGTGTCTGTAGACCTCTCACGACTGTTTTAAAGACAGCTCATTATTTCCATTCACTCTACCCCCTCCCTTCTGGGCTCCTTCCAAAGCCACGCCTCCAAAACACATGAACGCGCGACTCCGACCGCTGAGCTGATGACGCATTATTTACCTGAGACGAGTGGAGAGGAAGGAGCGCAGTGCATGTAGTGACATCATGTCAGAATCACATGTAATAAAAAAATCTAACTTTATCATTATGAAGATAAACAAATAAGATGTATTTTAGTACTCACTATCAAGTAGCATATTGATATTGGTAATAGGGATGTCAATTTTCACAAATTCCCATGATCGATCGTCGTTTAAATTAACGATCAATTAATCGATTAATCGTTAGCATTAATGGCAAACAGCACAGGGTCTGCAAATGCTGCTCAAAAAGCTATGTTACTCACCAAATTAATAAGAATGTTTTTTAATCTAAATAAAGGCTTAGTAGGATTGTAAAATGTTTTGACGTGATTGATAAATTAAATGAACTATTTAATATATAAATATAACGACAAATACAATGTGTCACCAACGCCGCCTCATATGCGTGCTTGTCAGAATGTGTGACTGTTGTGGAAGTGCTAGAACAACGCACTGAAAACGGCAACTAAACCCAATGAATTCACAACCATTTAATAAAAAAGTGTTCTCATGTTATGTAATATGAAGGTCCCAAATTAACCATCGTTATTATTAGTCGTGCATTCTGCTTGAGCGGCGCGCGCTGAATGAATAACCGTTGAGCACTTTGTTAGCGTTTATTTAACTCAAAGAAACGCATCCTATTTGATATTAATCAGATATATACAAAATAAGCAGAATATTACAAAATTATATCTGCACAAAATGACGTGAATGCACAAGTTAACTTAAACTGAGTTACGTGCCATTCAGAATGACTCATATGTTGTGGTGGACGCGCTCAAAGTCTCTGACGAGCTCTTCCTGGAACAAGGAATGTGGCATCGCGACATGGCATCAAAACCCAAATAATTCACAATGTTTTATTACAATAGTGTTCTCTTTATAATCTTGTGTAATATGACAGTCCCAATAGTCATTATTAGTCGTGCATTGTCGTTTGAGCTGAGCGCGCTAAAGATCACGTCGATTCTTAACCAAATGCATCCAATATGAGACCAATCAGATATAGATAAGCGTACACAAAATAAACTATTACAACTTACATTTGCACAAAACAAAAGGCTGCGAATGCACACGCAAACTTATAGTCATGATGAAGGTGTAAAATAGTCCCAAACAACTCCGGGGTGTGTCATTCACTAGGACTCAACACTTCACCACACCGGCGCGCTCGCTTACATGTTTCCATAGGCATGTTTCGCGGTTGAGCAGCACGCACGCGCATGATCCTGCTTAATCGATGATCGATAAGTTTTAGCGATTAAATGTATTATCGACAATTAATCGATCGTCGATTAATCATTGACATCCCTAATTGGTAAAGATTAAAATATATATTTATTGATTCGCTAACGAGCTAGTTATCTATAAGGCAAAGCTAAAAACAGGTTGCATGATACACGTTTTTCCATTGCCATCATTTACACTGTGATGAAGATGAATTTCGTGGAACATTCATAACATATATGGTGTTCTGCATGTAAGAGTTTCCATAATGAAAGCATTGTTGACTCTGATGAGGACTACACTCCAGAGACAAGTACCGCATCGTCAGGTCGAGGACAGATCCGGGGTCGAGGGATTTTTTGTTTAAAAACAAAACAAAGGCGAAAAAAACGTGCAGGTAAACTTCCAGGTGAACATGGTAAAAGAGTTAGACAGAGGGTAAATATAATTCTAAGAAAAGTTCCTGGATGCGGATCAGCCTACTATCTGTTAAACATGTATTTAGTTATCTAAAGCAAAATTATGCACAATTCAACACTAGGCCTATAGCTATCATCTTAAGCTAGGCATATTATTTATCATCTCTACTACGGCTCGCTAAGTAATGTTATGTTAGCTGTATTAGGTAGCTACATGTGCTAATGACACATGCTTCATGAAAACATAAAGAAAAAAATATGTATGATCAAAATACAAAAAGAAAGATTTACCTGTCCAGCAGAAATATAGCCATCCAGGCGTCACTTTTCAGCCCCTTGAGGTCTCTCAGTTCTCGCCATCGCATCGATATTGGCATGCGTTTTATTTTGTTGTTTATCCAAAGACTTTTTGTTCATTACCTTTTCTAGTAACGTTACTGTCTTCCTTTTTTGGCCTGGTTTGCCTTCGCGAACTGCATATGTGAATTTTGATTGGTCTTTCTAATCTCTGCCATTGTTTTGCTATTCCTAGGTTCCGTGCCTCTTGAATTCCTCAAATCAAACGGATGCGCGCGCAAGTGGCCAGGTCCTGTGTGGCAAAAGGGTGGTTGCCATGGTTGCGAGAGAGTGACAGTCGCCTAAGCCAATCCTTTGTTTCGTCCCGAATGTAAATAATGAGCTGTGTTTAGTGCAGATTAAACGGTCTAGAGTCACTCGATTTTTATACTCTTTTTATCAGAGTACTTACATTTTAATTATGCATTGATATATACAGAAAGTTTAAACAAATTTGGAAAAAAGTTTTTATAAAATTCCTACCTAAAATACCTTTAAGTAATCGTTAAGTGTTGCATAAAACCCCTTAACGGTAATTTCCCTAAGTATAACTTAAAGGTGGGGTATGTGATTTTCTTTTTTGACCATTTTTTCAAAATCACTTGAAATCATATTCCTAACCCACTTACAGCCACTGAGTTAGAAGCATTGAAATGAAAATTAAGCAATTTAATCATCTGTGGAAAGGGCAGGACTCGAAAAACTCCAGCCGATCATTTCCAAGACCACCTAGAATCATTGGACAGTAAGTGCGTCAATCAAACGGTCGTACCACACCCCCCTCCCCCACCCACCTCGAGCGAATCAGGGCCAGCGTTGGAGGAAAGAAGGTAGGACGTTTTGAGTTGTGTATTTTTAAAATCTGCCGGCCGTTTTGCAAATCACATACCCCACCTTTAAGGTTTGGAAATCGTAACCTTAAGAGTAACGCGGACACAAATAAGACGACATGGCTGAATTTATGGAACCAGCTGAAGATCATAGGGAATAGGGAGAACCCTTTGGACCAATTTAGCGATGAAAAATTGTGCAAGAATACCGATTTGATCGACGCGCAATATTTGACATCGCTATCAAACTAGACGGCTGTCTGTCTGTCATTATACGCGACTCGCATGTAAAGTGCGCGCACGGAGAGTGTGTGGCCGACCCGTGCAGAAAAAGATTCTCAGGAGAACGAGCTGATTCTGTGTTTTAAAAGGAATCATGACAGAAGAAAACAGGTATGCTATGGAAATATACTCAGCTGTATTTCGAGACACAGAGCCAGAAGTGCATTCACAAAACCTAAACAAATGCCAAAGCATGAGACGGCGAACATCACAAACTGCCGCCACTTTCGGAGCTAACGCGGTGTTGCATGATAGCGTCACTGGACTGACTGACACGTGATATTCCGACATGTTAGTGTTTTGCGTATCTATGGCAACAACAGACTTTTATAAAGTGAATCCAGGATCGCTGTCGTGAAACACTTAAATGTTTCCCTTACCTAAGAGAACCGTTTAAGAGATCATATGCAACACCCTTGATTGGCAGGGATCACTGGTGATCCCGGATTATTGTTGTTCAAAATTCATTACTCGTCAAACCATCACACTCTTACCTGATCTGAACAAACTCAGCATCATATGAAAGGTTTAAGTCTACATCTTCGATATTTGACCACTGTTTATGATTAAACTGGTTTGCAGTGATATTAATTTCTTAATTTATGCCAGGAGTGCAAAATAATTAATCTGTAACGTTCGTTATTTTGAATAGAAATCATCACTCATAAAACATTAATTCTCGTCTTCTCCGGTTTATTTGTGTTAAAATACATACAATATACAGCATCCGCCAGGGCTATTAGTCCAATGGTGCGCATATTTGGAGAAATGATTAATAATTATCACATGCCAGTAAAATATTTCGTCATACAGAACAACATTTCTATTCATTTACCACTGAAATATGCGATCTAAAGAGCTCAAACAGCGAACGGAGCGAGATGTTTATCCCCTCTTCCTGGTTCGCGTCATATTTGACCTCAAAGCTATATCATTCGCTGTACAGCTGTCAATCATCTGACGTGGTCCAGCGTGACCTCTTCTGCATGACGCGTCATGTGTAACGTTACACTTCCCCATACTGGACATCCGTGATAACAAAGCGAAACTGACATCTCTTCACCTGAAACAAGGAACTAATAAATGCACGATTGAAATATTATGTGTTTTGTGTGTGATTTTCGTGCGATTTGGGGTTTTCATATGAATGAAGAATGTTTACAGAATGCATATGCTAGGTAAGGCTAGCACATAGCTTCATCTGAAATGCTAAATATAACATATTTCAAAATCTTTTCATGACTTGAAACCATTTTAATCCGCGACCGGAATATGATACAAATACTCGATGTTGTTTTAAAGTGAACTTTGAATAAAAGTGTAATATCAATAAATTAAATTGTGTCATGTAGCTTGAGGCTACTTGTTGTGCTAATGCACCTGCTTGCAGAAGCTATTCCTTTTTATACAATCATTTAAAAAAAATAATTCGCATTTAAACTTCCAAGAATTGTTTGTTTTCTAACAAGAGTTAATATAATAGGTGGATTGATCATGTAAGGTGGGGTCAGAGGGGGTTAGATGGCAAATACAGGCTATAATGGCTGAATTCAAACAAAAGAATAAGGATAAAAGAATAATGAAGATTAAGTCTCATACCGGCAGAGGTGTGAAAGGTTGGTCGATTAAATGAAGAGCATGAATGGGGCCAGTTCTCCTCGCCAGACATTAGTCAGAGACTGTAAATGAGTGTTTACAGGGCAATAAAATATTTGATGAGAATCTTATATTAGCATTCTCTAAAACTTCTCTAAAGTCTCCCCATGACATGGTTTCATAATAGGCTTAATAAAATGCATAATTTTAGAGATATCATCCTCAGATTTTAAATGAAGCATGACCACAATTGTGGCTACACTTTAGTTGTGGTTTCAAGTTGCTATCCTAAATTCACATAATATTTTTATACATTTAATAAATATGTTCTTAATATTTGTTGTTTTTGTTTTTATGTTTGAGCTTATATATCTCAATATTAATAACAGTCTGATTAATTTTGAGTCTTGAAATGTAAACTCTCAAGGGTTGGCTTTCTAAATATATGTTGGTTATGTGTCTATTCAGAATGACTTATGAACAGCAACCTTTTTATTTTGGGTATGTCATGAATGCATCAATTGCCAAAATTGGGGCCGACTAGTAAGGGGTTAAGTTATTCTCTTAGGTAAGGGTAAATCGCCCCTTAAGTGTCATACTTAAGGGAAAAACTTAAAGGTTTAGTTCACCCAAAAATAAAAATTAAGTCATTAATTACTCACCCCCATGCTGTACCAACCCCGTAAGACCTTCGTTCGTCTTCGGAACACAAATGAAGATATTTATGATTAAATCTGAGAGCTGGATCACTCCTATAGGCTGCCTAAGGGAATGAATCCTGAGGCACAGAAAGTCAATGAAGAAAATGTTTAAATATTCCATGTCACAACAGTGGCTCAACTATAAGTACTTAAATGGTTTCTTCCTTATATATATATATATATATATATATATATATATATATATATATATATATATATATATATATATATATTACAAAATATAATTTACTCTAAAACTGCAAGAAAATGTAAGCCAAAAATCTGAAAAAGTTGTGTTCCAAATGTTAGGTTGATATCTCAAAAAATTAGCTTTCATTTAGATTTTATTTGGGCGCAGTACCAACATTTTCCACTAGATGGACAGCCAAGCTTCATTACTGAAGAAAAATAAACTGTACCGTGTGCACAGTTTTACACAACTGCGCACAGTTTACCAGTCTGTCCCCACGGATTGTAAAATCGTGCACACAGTTTATTTATTTTTCTCTTCCCGGAACCTAGGGGGGCTCCGCAGAAAAAGCTCTTTTACTGTCTATGAGAAAAAGTCGCTTGTTTTGGGCTTGTTTTCACGGGCCTGGTTGCTTATTTGTCTCGCGAGATCTGGCAACACTGGCGAGGGTGATCCTCGCTTCGATGCGGGACAACAGGTCATCAAACTGGGCGCGGGACAGGCGGAAGTTCCGCTGACTGCAGCCGTCATCCAGGCGCAGCTCCTGGAGCGTGCAAATGGTGAAACTCGCCAAACGGTTCGCCTCCGAAGGGTCCTGTGGACACAAATACGGCGACGATGATCCCCACGCCGCTGTTCTGCTCTCCAGAGCAAATACTGAGCGGTGACTCTCTCGATGAATGCTCGATCAACATAAAAAAAGATGGCCGCCAACGGGTTTTGATTCCGACGCGCGTGTCGCGCGTAAATTTCTATTCAAACTTTTGTTTTTACGCGCATCAGTTTCACTCTTGACGCGCGAATTAACACAAGCGTGGTCAAGCGTCAAACTAGACGCGGTAGACGCCAATTTGACGCGCTATTCGCATCTGGTGTGAACGCACAGTAACCATGTTTATGCCTGATCTGTGATCACTGATTCCTGATGTGTAATTAAGTTCAGACAGAATCTTTCTCTCAAAATCGTTCAATACTGTTTATGCATCAGTAAATCAAGCAGTGACGAAACGATCACCTTCACATCGTTTCTCTAGTAGCTACGATGGAAATAATCATATTTAAATTGAGATTAAATTTTAAAGCGATCAAAGAAAGCTCCCTTTATCTGGACACTTGCCAAAACTCGTTATGAAATCAATGACACCGCACAATGAAGCTCTTAAGCCGCCTTTCCACTGCACACGACATTCGCGTCGCATTTCGCCCCCTATAGTGTCAGTCGCACGGAACTTTATTGGTCGTGAACCAATGGTAAAATTATTGATGAATGTAATGCATGCATGAATATATCCACACAAAACAAATGACTCTCAATACATCTACAATAAAAACAATAGATTTTACAGAGCTAATCAATATAAATATTGATTTAATAATTATAAATATTTTTTTTCTGCCTATAATTATAAATAACCGACATTTTACAGAAATAGCGTTTACAGAATAACATTAAAGAGTTGAAATATTGGTAATTCTAGCCTCACGCTCATAGTTTTGATTAGAATACATCACATCCGGTCGCATACGGTCTAGTCGCAGAAGTTCAGATATTTCAACGGATCCAAAGCTCAAATCGGATACGAATTTTCCGCATTCGCATATGATCGGAACTCCCCGCAGCTCCCGTACGACTCTCCATTGGAAATGAATGACTTCCGGTCCAACGGCAGTCGTTTGTCGTGTGCAGTGGAAAGGCGGCTTTACTGTTTTTACATCGTGGTTCCATTGTTATTTGGTGAAAGCATTCGTGAGAGTGCAAAAATTGCTGCAATGATAAGATCTCTTCATTCACGCGATCAACAGACTGTCTATCATCTGCTCAATGCTTACTGCAACCTTTCATGTGATGGAAATAGATCTAAATATATGATCAATACTTTTCACGATTCGTTAATCTCGATAGCTGTAATAGTAAAAACATAGTAAAAGTTTTCGTAATGCGAGGTATTTCATATGCAAACATGTCAGCCAATCACAGCAGTGGGCGTTTACACTGAAGTCTCACAGCAGACACGCCCCTCCAAACAGAAAGTTCAAATCAGAGGCTAAAATCAGGGCAGGCAACGTGCCTTTTATTTCTAAATTTAAATTATGACATTTTTTTTATGTAAAATTCATTCTAACATTATAAGAGCACCCCAGGAAACATTATAAAATATTAAATAATCCTGTTTATGACCCCTTTAACAAATGGAACCTTATTGTAAAGTGTAACCATATGGTTCAAATAGCTTTAATATTGTTATTGAAATAAATATGAATATTATGTTCATAGAGAATGTTGATGAAAATAAAACTGAGTGATAGGCCTATCAGCTACAATGGAGATATCAAGAAGAATTGTGCTTGGTTTTATGGCCACACCAGCGTGCGGTAAAGAAGCCCAGAGCTCAGACCTGTCAGACAAATCAGAGAACATCAGAGTGAATTCAGTACAGGAGAGGGAGGCAAAAGAAAGGGATGGAGAGTAGAGGAATGAAGAGAGATGGATACAGGGGTTAGCAGTTTCTCATCTGGAGGTAGGATATCTCAGCACCTATGTGTAAGTTCAAATTGGTTGTAAATTGATTTTCAAGTGTTTCAAACAAAGAAATGGGTGATCTTTTTCCTTAAGCCTAAATGTTTATTCTTTCAAAAACTTCAATACAGCTTGGCCAACGATCATCAAAGCAATGCTGTATTTAAAGTTCTTCTACAGCATTTTATCATTGTAAATCTAATCAATATTCTCCACAAAAAGAAGTTACGTTTATTAGTGATAAGCCTGTAACTGACAATTTATCATATTTTCTATAAATTAAACTTCACTCATACACTAACAGACATTCATTGTCCAATAGAGCAGAAAGTTAGAATTTTATAAATAGAGCTGGGATGGGAAGTCTTAGATATAGGGGGAGAATAATATGGGAACCTTTAAGACATGCTATTGGTTTTTGTATCTCTTAAAGTAATGATAGAAAGAAAATGCCTCAAACTCATGAAATCAGCAGCACAACACAAAGACACACAATTTCGACATTAATTTAAAAAACTTTGAATCCTGTGAACAATTCATCATATTTCAGAAAAGGAAATCTGTACTTAGTCAAAAGGGAAATATCGTTGATCAAAAACTATCATCATTTCATCTTCATGATAAAAGAAAATGACATATTCGCTCTTTAGATATTTGAAAAGGCCTCTCATGTGAAGATGAAACGCATGTGCCTGAGAGGATTTACTTGTCTCTGTAAAACAAGATTGCAAATGGCTTACAACACATTCAAGACCATGTTCAAATTTGTTGCTGGGTGGACTCAAAATCAGTGACAGAATCAGGTCAAGTGAATGATGTATCCAATTCATTAATGAAAAAAAAAAAAAAAGTTGGGATTTACCTGTTAATTTCTTCAACATGCGTGTCTGACACACTAGTTCTTGCAATTCATGTTCTGATGCTCTAGATGGCACATTTATACTGCTTCCCCATATCGATAATTTAATAATAGTGCATTAGATCGATAGTTAAGATTGTTTGTTCAGTGACAGAAATCACCAATTGTACACTTTGTCTAAATAATCACATCAATTGTTAAAAAATCTAAATCTGTTTACTCAAAATACACTATCATTAAAAAATTCGGGGTCTCTGAAAGGTCTTTTGATGTTTTTGAAAGAAAGATTCTAAGGCTCAGGCTGCATTTATTTAATCAAAATACAGTAAAAACAGTAATGTTATGAAATGTTATGATAATTAAAAAAGTTTTTTCAATGTTTTTTAAAATGTAATTTATTCCTGTGAATTTTTTTAGCAGCCATTTCTCCAGTCTTCAGTGTCACACGATCCTTCAGAAATCATTCTAATATGCTGAATTGGAGCCCAAGAAACACTTCTTCTTATTATCAATGCAATATAATATAATGTTATGTAATATAATCAGGATTCTTTGATGAGAAGAATGCTTTGATCTTAAATCAAGTTTACTTTTCCTACTGCATTCATATCCAAATTTAGTGAGGGTTTATGATCATAACGTCTCGGTCACATATGGTAACCCTCGTTCCCTGAGGGAGGTAACGGAGACGTAGGTCAGACTGACCAATAGGAATCTCGCTAGAGAGCCAATTTACTTCGAGTGAATCTAAAACAAGCCAATGCACATTGGCGTACAATCATTTACAACAGCTGCGCGTCCTCGTCAGCGCGGGTATATAACGAGCGGCAGTGTGATTGCACATCAGTTTTTTGCTGAGGAGCCAAACTTGGAAGCTGGCCCCCCGGCGGGCAGCAGCAGATGTGGCGACGGGACCTACGTCTCCGTTCCCTCCCTCAGGGAACGAGGGTTACCATATGTAACCGAGACGTTCCCTATCGGTCAGTCACTACAACGTAGGTCAGACTGACCAATAGGAATCCCTACCAAAGCGCCACAGTCGCTGCACCCCATCCAGCGCCCCATGCAAGCCTCTGCACCTTCTTGCCTGGAAGGACGATAGGAGGAGGGTTACACAGAGAGTGACTGACACTGTTGTTCCTTTATAACCCATACAGTGAGACTTGGATAACACTGGGAAAGCGTGCCCTTTTTTAGAGGGAGGGGAACGCTGCGGAACCCACTTTCTTCAGAGAGTTATGTGGAAAATACATATGGACTAACCCGAAGGCTGTACTGCATATGATATAATGGGTGACTTAGCCCAAGGGAAAGACACGGGCTTCCGACTTAGGAGCAGCCGTGGAACATATACACATATGGGATCCCCGAAGGGTCGCACATATGGAACCCAGCCCGGGTCCGGCTCTCAAGGATTCAGGGGACGGGCCTGGCTCCGGACGCTCTGCCATGTCCGGGCCGAGGGGTGTTGGAGGACTCGACAGGTTTTACACTCTGGAGCAATAAGGTTGCACAGTAGGGTGCAGCAAGCCGACAGAGCCGGGCCTCTCAGTGCTTCTACCCGTTTAGGGTGAGAACACGGGAGGAGACCGGCTCTACACGTAGGCTATAGTATCTAGCGAACGTGTTAGGTGTCGCCCAGCCCGCAGCTCTACAGATATCTGTTAGCGAGGCGCCACGAGCCAGCGCCCAGGAGGATGCAACGCCTCTCGTGGAGTGTGAATGCAACCTGAGCGAGCAGGGCACGCCTTGAGCTTGGTAAGCCAAGGCGATGGCATCCACTATCCAGTGGGCCACCCTCTGCTTGGAGACAGCCTTTCCCTTCTGCTGGCCTCCGTAACAGACAAAGAGCTGGTCTGAGGTCCTGATGCTTTGAGTTCTGTCCACGTACATACGCAGAGCGCGAACGGGACAGAGCAAAGCCAGGGCTGGGTCTGCCTCCTCCAAGGGCAGCGCTTGCAGGTTCACTACCTGGTCTCTAAAGGGAGTGGTAGGAACCTTGGGCACATAGCCAGGCCGGGGTCTTAATACCACATGGCTGTCACCCGGCCCGAACTCTAGGCACGATTCGTCGACCAAAAATGCGTGCAGGTCTCCTACCCTCTTGACAGAGGCCAATGCAACCAGTAGCAAAGTCTTCATGGAAAGAAGCTTTAAGTCCACTGTTTGCAAAGGCTCAAAGGGAACGTCCTGAAATGCTCGGAGCACCAGGGAAAGATCCCAAGAGGGTATGGAGGGGGGTCGAGGAGGATTTAATCGTCTCGCCCCTCTAAGAAACCTGACGACCAGGTCGTGCTTTCCAACTGTTTTGCCATCGATGTGGTCGTGATAAGCTGAAATAGCAGCAGCATGTACTTTGAGGGTGGAGGGAGACAGTCTTCGCTCCAACCCTTGCTGCAAGAAGGAAAGCACAGACCCTATCGAACATCTTCGGGGGTCTTCTCGGCGAGAAGAACACCACTCGACGAACAGGTTCCACTTCAGGGCGTAGACACGTCTCGTGGACGGCGACCGTGCTGAAGTGATGGTGTTAAGTACCTCTGGGGGTAAGTCACCTAGAACCTCCGCGTCCCGTCCAGGGACCAGACATGGAGTTTCCGGAGGTCTGGACGCGGGTGCCATAGGGTGCCCCGTCTCTGAGTCAGAAGATCCTTCCTCAGAGGAATGGGCCAGGGAGGGACTGTCACAAGGAGCATGAGTTCTGGGAACCAGGTCCGAGTGGGCCAGTAGGGAGCCACCAGAAGGACCTGCTCCTTGTCCTCCCCGACTTTGCACAGTGTCTGTGCAAGAAGGCTCACTGGGGGAAACGCATATTTGCGAAGGCCCCGGGGCCAGCTGTGTGCCAGTGCGTCCGTGCCGAGTGTTCCCTCGGTCAGGGAGTAAAACAGCTGGCAGTGGGAGGTCTCTGAGGAGGCAAAAAGGTCTACCTGAGCCTCCCCGAACTCTCTCCAGATCAGCTGAACCACCTGGGGGTGGAGTCGCCATTCTCCAGAGGAGGAGATGGCGGGCGAGTTGCGACATGCGACGGAAGCGTAGACCACCTTGCCGGTTGATATACGCAGCGGTCGCAGTGTTGTCCGTACGGACCAGCACATCCCTGCCCTGCAGCGGCCTTTTCAGACGGCGCAGAGCGAGGTGTACTGCTAGCAACTCGAGGCAATTGATATCCCAATTCAGATGAGGGTCCGTCCACACCCCTGATACTGCATGCCCGTTGTACGTGGCACCCCAGCCGGTGGCAGAGGCATCTGTGAATACCACAGCGTGCCTGGATACCTGTTCCAAGGGGACTCCTGCCCAAAGGAACGAGGGATCTGACCATGGGCTGAAGGTCTGACGGCAGGCAGGTGTGATTGCCACCCGGTGAGTGCCGTGATGCCACGCCCATCTCGGGACTCGGCCGTGAAGCCAGTGCTGAAGCGGTCTCATATGAAGCAAGCCGAGCGGGGTTACCGCTGCTGCTGCCATATGCCCCAGGAGCCTCTGAAAGAATTTCAGTGGGACCGCCGTCCTGCCCTTGAACGTGTTCAAGCAGTCCAGCACCGACTGAGCGTGTTGCTCTGTGAGGCGCGCTGTTTGTGCGACCGAATCCAACTCCATTCCGAGAAAAGTGATCCTCTGCACGGGGGCGAGTTTGCTCTTCTCCCAGTTGACCCGAAGACCCAACTGGCTGAGGTGCCTGAGCACAAGGTCCCTGTGGTCGCATAACTGATCTCGAGAGTGTGCTAGTATTAGCCAGTCGTCGAGATAGTTGAGGATGCGAACACCCTGTTCTCTCATGGGAACAAGGGCCCTGAAAAAATGCTTCCATTTGGTAGCACTTATAAGACACAAGTTGCCAGCTCAGGGTGCTGACCCACCAAAGACTGTCCGATTAGAGACTAAATCTAAGATGCAATTACTTTCTGGGAATAACCCAATTTTTTGTCACCACTCAACAGACTGGCTTGTACAGTTGTGGTTTTCTATAAAATAAACAGTAACATAAACATGAATATACATTATAATAATAAATACAACAATTAGACATATGATCAATAATGTAGAAAGATAAAATAACATTAATAATTAAACATTATTAGAATAAATCGAAAGCAAATGTAAAGTAGGCTGTAATCTTTATGTTATATGCCACGTACAGCTGTAATCTGACACCTTCTAAGCCTGCATGGCGCCGCTCTGTCGAAGTTATGAGAGCGCATGCGCGTAGCAAATTGTTTACAACAATTCTCCCATTAAATAAAGAAAACAAAAAAATACAGCGAACTTCGCTTTAAACAATAACATAACATGTAATAATAAGGCAAATGTAACTCTAGTGCGGACAATAATAAAGTTATGTATACAAACGTATGAACTAGAGTGTTACAGGCATGAATACACAATCGGGAATACACGCACATCTCTATGGTATCTCGTCATAATAACTTGTTTCCCAGAGCGAATGCAATGCTCATCAACTGTATAATTAAAGATTACAAACTTACTTTGGCATTCACGCACAACCCTTCATCCGAAATACGATATATAAACATTTTATACTGCTTTAGCTTCAGCGTCAGTCTCCGTGTCCTGCTGCACTGTAATACTGTCTTTGTGAGGGCGAGGGAGACCACATGTTCAAGGTTTCTGGACGCTGATTGGCTCAGGTAAAGTGCTGCGTGTGCGCGTGTGCCTCAAAATACAGAGGGAGAGATTTTAGAGAGAGGTTAGTAGCTATAGCCTTTTTTACAGCCGTCCCCAGATTTACGTAAGGAAATATGTACACATTCAAAAAGGGCTTTCATTCTACTGTCGGTTACAATTAATCAGGAATGGCAGGTAATTGCACAAGGCGTGCAACTGGCCGAGTGTAAGTTTTTTCTCCCACCTGAACCTTGGCTGTCCTCACTCTGGTGTCAGTTCCAGGGAATACTTTTGACACTTTTCCCACAGGCCAGAGAGCTCTGGGTAGTTGGGGATCAATGATCAACACCGTAGTGCCAACCTGGATATCTGGAGTGTCTTTTCGCCATTTTCCATGGTTCTGAAGACCTGGGAGGTAGAATTTAAGGTAATGTCTCCAGAATTGGTCCGCAAGGATCTGGCTGTGACGCCATCGCCATCGACTGATCAGCTCAGACTGGGGATATACTGTCAGGGGGAGTGAAGCGTCTGGCCGCCCCATTAGGAGACAATTTGGCATAATGGGGTCAGGATCAGAAACATCAGATGATGTATATCCCAGTGGTTTGGAGTTCAAGATGCCTTCAACCTCCACCAGCACAGTTTGAAGGACCTCAAGAGTCACTGATTGAGTTCCTAGAGTCACCATCAATGCGTTTTTCAAGGAGCGAATTTCTCGCTCCCAACAACCTCTAAAGTGCGGCGAGCTAGGAGGGTTGAATTGGAATTCAATTTGCTGTTTGGCCAATTGTCTCTGCAGATCTGGAGCAAGAGCTGTAAAGAGCTGCTTCCTTTAGCTCTCTTTCACCTCCTCGGAAGTTGGTGCCTTGATCTGACAAGAGCTCATGGGGTTTCCCTCGTCTAGCCGTGAATCGTCTGAGAGCCATAAGGAAGGAGTCTGCTTCCAGACTATGGAGGATGTCGACTCGATATATACTGCTCTGGTGGTAAGGCATTTGAATATTATTCCCCATTTTTTCTCACTGCGTCGACCCACTTTGACGGTATAGGGACCAAAACAGTCCACGCCAGTGGAGTAAAAAGGGGGCTTGAAAAGACGTAGTCTCACTGGGGGGAGGTCCGCCATTTTAGGTACCTCTGGTTTTTTTCTCCATTTCTGGCACTGCACACACTCTCGTTGTAGATGCCTAATGGCTTCTCTCCCCCGTAGAACCCAATATTTATGGCGGAGTTCAGCGAACACCCTCTCAGGACCTGGATGACAAAGTTTGGAGTCATAACTTTGGATGATAAGTTTAGTGATGGGGTGCTTTGGATCCAGTACTATAGGGTGCATGTTGTCAGGTTCAAGGTATGGACTATGCCGTAAACGTCCGCCAACTCTGATTAATTCGGTTTCTCCATCAAGTTCTGGGGCCAGTGCGCCTAGTCGACTGTTCCGTGAAAGTGGTTTACCAGTCCTTAGTTGTTCTAAGTCTGATGGAAAGCATTCTTGCTGTGATTGCCGCAAAACACTAATCTCGGCACTTCTGTAGTCATTGGCTGTGGGCTCACCATTGACGGCCTCTTGACGAGCCGTGAACTCAATTAGCTCTTCGAGAGTTTTAAACTGACTGAAATCAGAGGAGGTGAAACAGACCAGAGTACTGGAACCAGTCTTGCGAAGTTCATTGTTGTCTATATCGGCTGGACTGGGGCATTCAGGCCACAGATTGGCTGGATCTTTTAAGAAAGGCGGCCCTTGGTACCAGCGTCTTCCCGGACCAAGCTCGCGCAGACTCAATCCCCGAGTGATGTCATCGGCTGGATTATTTGCGGAGGGTACATATCGCCAGCTGTGTTGTTCTGTGAGGTCCTGGATTTCTGCTACACGACTACCAACAAATACTTTGAATTGGCAAGAGTCTGATTGTAACCATGTGAGGACTGTGGTAGAATCAGTCCACAAGATCGTTTGACGAAGGGGCAAGTTCAACTCATTGCCGAGTACTTTGGCAAGTTGAGCTCCTGTCAGTGCAGCGCACAGTTCCAGTCGGGGAACAGATTGTTGTTTCTTTGGTGCTACAAGTGATCTTGCTGTTAGGAAGGCTACCTCTGTCTGCCCATGTTGATCCTCTGTTCGAAGATATGCCACAGAACCATAGGCACGTTCAGAGGCATCACAGAAAACGTGTATGTCTCTAAAGTTTGTTTCTGTGTCCTTGGTGGGGCTACAGTAACACCGAGGAAGAACGATATTCTGTAGGGCTGGTAGCTCCTCCTCCCATTCAATCCAGGTCTGTAGTAGATCTGTGGGCAAGTGTGGATCATCCCAATCCCGTTTCTTGTCCCACAGGCGTTGTACGAGGATCTTAGCGCGAGTGGTATAAGGGATAAGGTAGCCCAACAGGTCATACTGGCTGGCTAGGATCCTGTATATGTTACGCATGGTAGTCTCACAACTGTCCTTGGCACGGTATTTATAGGATATTGTGTCAGATTGATGGTTCCAGAGGAGCCCCAATGTAGATTCCTGGGTGTCTCTGAAATCCAGAGTTCTGCACTGTCCGATCTGGCATCGTGAGGGAGGTGACTTATAGTTGAAGGGGCATTGCTGGACCACTGCCTCAGCTCAAATCCTCCGTCTGCCAGCAAGTTCCTTATTCTGTCAACGAAACACTTTGCTGCTTCTGCTGAAGTGAAACGTTGTAGGCAGTTGTCTACATAAAAGGATTTCAGCACCAAATTGCAGACATCATCTCCAGGCAGGCTATGATCAAGGACGTGTTTCTGAAGTGCAAATACGGCACAGCAGGGGCTGCAGGTAGTGCCGAATGGGAGGACTTGCCATTCGTACACACTGGGTTGTTCCTGTATGTTTAGGTCTCTCCAGATGAAACGTAAGAGTGGTTTGTCTTCTGGAAGTAGTCGAATTTGGTGGAACATCCCCTTGATGTCACTGCTGACTGCCACTGAATGTTCCCTAAATCTGAGTAGCACAGCAAGTAGGGAGGGTCCCAACACTGGCCCTGGGAGCAAAAGCTCATTCAAGTTTTGTCCGTGATATTGGAACGAGCAGTTGAAAACTATCCTGTTTTCCCATTGTGGTGCACCATGTGATGCGGGATGTACCAGGAGCAAGAAGGATCTGTCTCAGCATTCTGTGGCAATTTGCTAACATAGTCTGCTTGTTCCAGTTTTAAAATCTCTGCAGTATAAGCGGCTGCTTGCTCTGGATTTTTTATCAGTCTCTTTTCGGTGGCCCTCAGCTGTGATAAGACTGCCTCTTTGGGTGCTCTGAGTTCAGGCATGTCCTTGACACGCAAGAGAGGGGTCGCATACCGCTTCACACCATCAAACTCAACCCTGAATGTCTTCCTTTCTAAGAGTTCCACCGCCTCCTGGTCCAGTCTGGATCTGATGCAAATCTTTTCGTTACGCCAGGGCAGTACATCCATCTGCCATAACTTCTCCACTCGCTTGTAGAGATCTGATTCTGGGGACGAGACTGAAGTGAAGAGACCATGCTGTTCAGTCATCTCCTTCTGAAAGTGTTGGACCGGGCCCTGTAATGTCCAGCCAAGACGTGTCTTTACAGCCGCTGGTCCCCCCGGAGGACCCAGCCTTACTGGTTCTACAGAAGTGATCAGATGGGGGTAATCGGATCCAATGAGCAGCACGGGGCAGACTGCTTCAAAATCATGCAATGGAAGCCCTTTAAGGTGTTGATATCTCTTCCTCAGATTCTTCACTGGGTGTGAGTGTTCTGCTAAACTTAGCTGTTGAGCAGTGAAAGCACCTTTGATGCGATACTGTTTAGTGGGCTGAGCCATTGGGGAGATTGAAAATGAGACTGCTGCACCTCTGAGAACCTGAAACTCCTGCCTGACTGTCCGAAAGGGAAGGTCCTCAGGCTGACCTTTAAGTCCCAACTGCTGAGCTGCAATGTGGAGGAGGATAGTTCTCTCAGATCCATCATCCTGGATTGCATATGCATCCATCTTTCTCTTACCATTTCTGAGAATCACTTTGATGACTTTAAGTAGAACTTTCCGGCTGGTAGGCGGCTTATGAATCAGGAGAATCTCATTCATAGTGTTGAGCAGACAGGTGTTAGTATCAGCAGTGTCATCGTGAACAGGCTTTGGATTCTCTGGCTTCCCAGCACTGATATCATGCAGAGCCATGAGGTGTCGGCTGTTGCACTGTCTGCATCGCATTTTTAAGTTACATTCTGCTGACTTATGAGTTCTACCACAACGCCAACATCTGTTGTTGTCTTTGACCCAGCTTCGTTTTTGATCTTTAGTAAGCAACTTGAAGTTGGTAGTTATTGAGGGAGTGCTTACTGTTGTCACAGTAGGTGCAGTAGGGTTTTAGAGAAGACTTAAATGGTAAAGCAGATGGTGTAGACTCAGAAATCGCCTTCTCTGTGCTCAGAAAGATTGTGGTGCTTTTAGCTGCTGGCTTAGAGCCTCTGATAGTCTCTCTTGTTCGTGTTAACGGCCCTCTATGTTGATTGCTTGCAAACCTTGTAGTGTCCTCTTGAACTTGGATTTCGAACTCCAGCCATTCTGCAAAATCCAGAAGTGTAGGGATGGGCACATGATGTGGATGTGCAAACCTCCGAAACCCTGATCTGAGATCATGCGGAACCTTCCCAAGCAGCCGAGACACATGAGACCCGCACTAACTCGACAAAACCCTTCTCACCTAATTGCTCCAACATGCCAACCAGGGAACGGACCTTAACCCTCTGAGGTCGGCTATCGCGCCGGCGCGATAGTCTCGCTTTTTTCTTATCAGTGCAAAAGAAACTCAAAATACTCTGTTGATTTTGATCTTACATATTAAGTGTTGTACATCATTAGATCCTGATAAGTGTCTATTTTTTTTGTGGATACTCACAATAAAAACAAAGTGTTGTGCTTTTCGCCAAATAAAGAAAAACAAACATGATGCGCGTTCTGCCTTCTCTCTGTCAGTGAAGTCCATTCTGAAACGCGTCCTAAGATTATTTTTAATTCCGCGAATACTTGTCATACAGGCACGAGTGTTTTTCCATAATGAAGCTTGAACTCTCTTCTTTTAAATGAGTTAATTTATATAAAAAAACAAATATTCTTAGCTTATGTAATCTGTATGAAAAGAGAGAGATGTCAGTATTTTTCTTTCCAGCTCATTATACCTAATTACGCGTTAATGTGCCACGCCCACGGAGAGCGCGCGCTATTCAAACGCAAATGATTTTAGACAAGCCGTTCAAACATGCCAACGCCCACCAGCTGGATTATAAAACACATCGTGTTTAGTAAGTATCTTGTACAGCTGTGTACACAGCGTATCCTTTCACTGTGAGGAATATCTAACCCTGGAAAATGTACCAGAAGTGCTGGTAGTTTCATTTCGAGGAGCAACGGATCCAGCTGATGTAGTAAGTCATTTATTCTAGTGCTTTGTTCTAATCGTGATATTGAAGTGTCGGACTGTAAACCGCAAAAAGACTGTTTAAATATGAATTGCGTGTATGTGTGTAGGCTAAATGATGAGTGAACGGCAAAGGCGCGCGCGCTTTGTTTACAGTTATACAGCGCGTGTCTGTGCCTTGTTCATTCACTCTCGCACCTACATTAGTAAACGTTATGTTTACATAAACACATCTTAGTAGGCTATAGCAATATAGTTTGTATGAGTAAAAATAGACTGAAATATGTTGAAATAAAATGTCTGTATAAGCAACAAGCTGCAAATTCACATGTATATACTAATATATCATACACAATATATTACAGACTAAATATGAATGTTTAGACACGATTTTGTGATTAGTTTTGGATAGCTTATAAAGTTTTGACTGTAAAAAAAGACTACTGTCACATTAAATAGGTACGCTTTTGTTCACCAATTTCTGCTCATAGTTAAATATACTATAGTATGATGTTTTGTCAAAAATAAAGTAGGTATATTGAATTATCAACTAAGATGTTATTATAGTGTTTGTTCCAATATTCAAACTAATGAATCCTTACCTTTTTTTAATACGTATGATAAAATGTATAGTTTTTACAAAGAAATACACTTGAAATATTGTTAAAATTGTAATTGTTGTTGTAATTGTAACCTATTTGTAATTGGTTACAATTTCTAATTGTAAAATATGTATAGGCTATATAGATCATTTCTTTTGTCCTTGCATTCTTTGGGATCCTGTGACACACCTGTGTGAAAGGGCTAATTAATATGCAGCTCATTATGCGGCACATTATCCGGCCTTTGTCTTCTCAGGTGTGAACACGCCTCCACGCATATTGCCTTTCCAAACCAAAGGTCTCTAATAAAATTTAAATCAGTGTATGTGTTTGTGTAAATGATTAGGTAGGATGATTTTCAGATCATTTTGAAGCAAAAATTCTAGGCAACAACACTGATTAGTCACAAGTCTTGTGGACACATATTTAGTATGTGTTTTGTGGCCTTATTTCAGACACTTTAAGTTTTAGTTTTTTCAATAACCATGCATAAGCAATATTCTCTCAAAAATACAAACATGTTTCATAATTGTTGCTGAGAAATTACGGTAGTCCAGTTTGTGCTTTATTGAGTGAATTTACACCTTTGCCATTAACATGTTTATAAATAACTGAAAAAAGCACAAATGTCAGAGCATGTCAGAACACCTCAAGGACCCCAAAAATCCTTAGACCTCAGAGGGTTAACCCTCTGAGGTCGGCTATCGCGCCTCGCTATTTTCTTATCAGTGCAAAAGAAACTCAAAATACTCTGTTGATTTTGATCTTACATATTAAGTGTTGTACATCATTAGATCCTGATAAGTGTCTATTTTTTTTGTGGATACTCACAATAAAAACAAAGTGTTGTGCTTTTCGCCAAATAAAGAAAAACAAACATGATGCGCGTTCTGCCTTCTCTCTGTCAGTGAAGTCCATTCTGAAACGCGTCCTAAGATTAACTTTAATTCCGCGAATAATTGTCATACAGGCACGAGTGTTTTTCCATAATGAAGCTTGAACTCTCTTCTTTTAAATGAATTAATTTATAAAATATTAAAATATTCTCAGCTTATGTAATCTGTATGAAAAGAGAGAGATGTCAGTATTTTTCTTTCCAGCTCATTATACCTAATTACGCGTTAATGTGCCACGCCCACGGAGAGCGCGCGCTATTCAAACGCAAATGATCTTAGACAAGCCATTCAAACATGCCAACGCCCACCAGCTGGATTATAAAACACATCGTGTTTAGTAAGTATCTTGTACAGCTGTGTACACAGCGTATCCTTTCGCTGTGAGGAATAATACTATCTAACCCTGGAAAATGTACCAGAAGTGCTGGTAGTTTCATTTCGAGGAGCAACGGATCCAGCTGATGTAGTAAGTCATTTATTCTAGTGCTTTGTTCTAATCGTGATATTGAATAGTGTCGGACTGTAAACCGCAAAAAGACTGTTAAATATGAATTGCGTGTCTGTGTGTAGGCTAAATGATGAGTGAACGGCATAGGCGCGCACGCTTTGTTTACTACAGTTATACAGCGCGTGTCTGTGCCTTGTTCATTCACTCTCGCACCTACATTAGTAAACGTTATGTTTACATGAACACATAAAAACTATATTGCTATTGCCTACTAAGATGAGTAAAAATAGACTGAAATATGTTGAAATAAAATGTCTGTATAAGCAACAAGCTGCAAATTCACATGTATATACTAATATATCATACACAATATATTACAGACTAAATATGAATGTTTAGACACGATTTTGTGATTAGTTTTGGATAGATTGTAAAGTTTTGACTCTGCTGTCACATTAAATAGGTACGCTTTTGTTCACCAATTTCTGCTCATAGTTAAATATACTATAGTATGATGTTTTGTCAAAAATAAAGTAGGTATATTGAATTATCAACTAAGATGTTATTATAGTGTTTGTTCCAATATTCAAACTAATGAATCCTTACCTTTTTTTAATACGTATGATAAAATGTATACTTTTTACAAAGAAATACACTTGAAATATTGTTAAAATTGTCATTGTTGTTGTAATTGTAACCTATTTGTAATTGGTTACAATTTCTAATTGTAAAATATGTATAGGCTATATAGATAATTTCTTTTGTCCTTGTATTCTTTGGGATCCTGTGACACACCTGTGTGAAAGGGCTAATTAATATGCAGCTCATTATGCGGCACATTATCCGGCCTTTGTCTTCTCAGGTGTGAACACGCCTCCACGCATATTGCCTTTCCAAGCAAAAGGTCTCTAATAAAATTTAAATCAAGTGTATGTGTTTGTGTAAATGATTAGGCAGGATGATTTTCAGATCATTTTGAAGCAAAAATTCTAGGCAACAACACTCATTAGTCAAAAGTATTGTGGACACATATTTAGTATGCGTTTTGTGGCCTTATTTCAGACACTTTAAGTTTTAGTTTTTTTCAATAACCATGCATAAGCAATATTCTCTCAAAAATACAAACATGTTTCATAATTGTTGCTCAGAAATGACGGTAGCCCAGTTTGTGCTATATTGAGTGAATTTACACCTTTGCCATTAACATGTTTATAAATAACTGAAAAAAGAACAAATGTCAGAGCATGTCAGAACACCTCAAGGACCCCAAAAACCCTTAGACCTCAGAGGGTTAAGAGCAAAAAGTCTAAAGGCCTTCTGATCTCCACTAGCTATATTCGTGCCATCCATTAACTCTGCAATCCGTTGTAGAGCTAATTGATGTGGTTGACCATACTGCTGATCTAGGGCAGCCATCGTCCTGGTGTAAGGGTGTTGCGAATGGCAGTATGAGTCAGCAACTAACAGAGCTTCCTCTAATTTCAGATGGTCCATCAGTATCTGAAATTTGAACCTTTCTGTAGCATTAGCTGGGAGGATATTTTCCAGAGCAATTTTGAGTCTTGTGAACTCTCTTGGGTTTGGATGTATAAAGTCAGGAATTGTGGGGGTTGGACCTCGATACATCAGTTCTGGTTCAGGGGGAGGTGATGGCGTAAGTGACCGGCATGGCATTTGTGGATGCCTTGCAGTACCTTGAGAGACCCAGTCTGGAGGATTTAAGTATTCTTTTCTGTGGGAGTGATGTCCCTCTGATCTCTGAACCCCTTGTGGCCTAAAGTGGTAAGAAGAGCTCTGTTTAATATTGGAGGTCAATGCTGGCGTTGAGTGGTGTGGAGGACTTTGAAGCTTATCCTCTGTCTGATGCTCCTTTTGCGGTTTGAGGCGCGGAGCTGGTACAGGTCTGAAACTCGATTCATTATAACGTGCCTGTGGATGGGCGCGTGGTGCAGGTACAGGACGACTGGAGCTATACTGCCTCGTAGGGGTGGCAGTCGAAAGGGGCTGACTTCCAGGGCGTTGATGCTCCATCTGAATTTGCAGCTGCTTCATTCGCTGCTTAAGCTGAGAAAGCTCCTTTGCATATTGGTCATTTGAGCTCTGAACTGTGTCCCTTTCCTGCTGTAACATTTACAGGACTTTGCGGAGATCCTTATTCTCTCTCCTTATGATGTCTGATGCAGATTCACTCTCCTCATCGGACCACTGTAGCGGACTGTCAGAATTATAACCTGGTGGCAGTGTAGTATAGCCAGTTGCGCCTTCCTCTGCCAGTCTGGTTGAATGAGTGAGTGGTGACATGGGCTCTGAAGCGAGCTTAGAGAGGGTGAAGCCAGTGAGATCATACTCCTCGTAACGTGCGGGAAGGCCAGTCTTCCTCCTGACTCGCACAGTTGGCTCATCCTCCTCATATTGCGACATCTTCTATGTTTTTGGTAAGTCCAGAGATTCGGCTCGAAGGACCATGAAAAAATGCTTCCATTTGGTAGCACTTATAAGACACAAGTTGCCAGCTCAGGGTGCTGACCCACCAAAGACTGTCTGATTAGAGACTAAATCTAAGATGCAATTACTTTCTGGGAATAACCCATTTATTGTCACCACTCAACAGACTGGCTTGTACAGTTGTGGTTTTCTATAAAATAAACAGTAACATAAACATGAATATACATAATAATAATAATTACAACAATTAGACATATGAGCAATAATGTAGAAAGATAAAATAACATTAATAATTAAACATTATTAGAATAAATCGAAAGCAAATGTAAAGTAGGCTGTAATCTTTGTTATATGCCACGTACAGCTGTAATCTGACACCTTCTAAGCCTGCATGGCGCCGCTCTGTCGAAGTTATGAGAGCGCATGCGCGTAGCAAATTGTTTACAACAATTCTCCCATTAAATAAAGAAAACAAAAAAATACAGCGAACTTCGCTTCAAACAATAACATAACATGTAATAATGAGGCAAATGTAACTCTAGTGCGGACAATAATAAAGTTATGTATACAAACGTATGAACTAGAGTGTTACAGGCATGAATACACAATCGGGAATACACGCACATCTCTATGGTATCTCGTCATAATATCTTGTTTCCCAGATCGAATGCAATGCTCATCAACTGTATAATTAAAGATTACAAACTTACTTTGGCATTCACGCACAACCCTTCATCCGAAATACGATATATAAACAGTTTATGCTGCTTTAGCTTCAGCGTCAGTGTCCGTGTCCCGCTGCACAAATACTGTCTTTGTGAGGGCGGGGGAGACCACATGTTCAAGGTTTCTGGACGCTGATTGGCTCAGGTAAAGTGCTGTGTGTGCACGTGTGCCTCAAAATACAGAGGGAGAGAATTTAGAGAGAGGTTAGTAGCTATAGCCTTTTTTACAGGCCCCCTCCGCGACTTTCATGAAGACACGGGGGGACAGGGACAGCCCGAAGGGTAGGACCTTGTACTGATATGCTCGACCCTCGAACGCAAAGCACAGAAACGGCCTGTGTCGAGGGAGAATCGAGACATGAAAGTACGCGTCCTTCAGGTCGATCGCTGCAAACCAATCTCGGGGACGAATGCATTCGAAGATGCGTTTGTGCGTGAGCATTTTGAACGGTAGCTTGTGGAGGCTCCGATTCAAAACTCGCAGGTCAAAGATCGGTCGTAACCCACCACCTTTCTTGGGTACAATGAAGTAGGGACTGTAGTGCCCTGACCTCATATCGGCTGGAGGGACCGGCTCTATCGCGTCCTTCGCCAGTAGGACTGCGATCTCCGCGCGCAAGACATGGGCATCGGCTGCTCTCACTGTAGTGGAGTGGATGGCCCGAAACTTGGGGGGACGCCGGGCGAACTGAATCGCATAGCCGAGCCTGATGGTCCGGATGAGCCAGCGAGACGGACTGGGGAGCGCTAACCAGGCTCTCAGAGACCGTACAAGCGGGACCAAGGGGACCGTAGGCGTACCCGGAGTGGGGCAGCGAAGTGGAACACAGGGACCTGGCTGGGGGGGCTCTCTCTGGGAGGCAGCCCCCAGCGGGGTCTGAGTGTGCTGTAAAGCGCTTACCTGGTTCCACGGGGCAGGAGGTGCGGGAGGCGGCTCGGTGGCGTTCTCGAACCGTACACTGCTGCCAGCTAACGATAGAAGAGGAGGATGAGAGTGGTAAGGATTTTGTCCCCCCACTGCTCTCTATCAGGGATGATAGAAACTGCTCTTTTATTGAAAATGTGGGTCTCCGTGAGCTCTGGGGCCAGCGGCGGAACAAAACAAAACAAAAGATTTTCCACCCGGCCCTCTTCCGGGGGAGGGAGCGATGCGGCTATCATCTCCTGGAGAGCAGTCACTGCCATCCCTGGGTTGCCCGTCCTAGGGCCGCTTGGTGCTAGCTTTGCCGCCCCTCTTGGCGGCGGCCTGGACGGGCGGGGCGTTCTGCCTGCGACTGGCTCCGCGGCGCCGCTTCGGTGGAGGCTGCTGCTGTGGCGCGGGAGCCGGGGAGGGCGCAGGCGGACGCCCCCGGCGACGAGCAGACTGAGGAGCCGCCGGCGGTGGGGTGGAGGCAGCAGCTGACCGCCGAGGCAGGATGTGTTTGATGGCCTCAGTCTGCTTCTGTACAGCCGAGAACTGCTGGGCAAAGTTCTCGACCGCGTCGCCGAAGAGGCCGGTCTGGGACACGGGGGCGTTGAGGAACCGGAGCTTGTCGGTCTCCCGCATGTCAGCCAGACACAGCCAGAGATGCCGTTCCTGGACCACCATTGTGGACATCGCACGGCCCACTGAGCGAGCGGTAGCCTTCGTCGCACGAAGCGTGAGGTCCGTCGCCCGCCGGAGTTCTTGGAACACCAGTGGGTCGTGACCACCCTCGTCCAGTTCCTTCAGTGCCTTGGCCTGATGGACCTGGAGCAACGCCAAAGCGTGCACGGCAGAGGCAGCTTCCCCACAGGCCTTGTAAGCCTTGCCGGTTAAGTCCGACGAGTACTTACAGGCCCGGGAAGGGAGACACGGTTCTCCGCGCCAAGTGGAGTTAGGGCACAGTTGCATAGCAACGGCCCGCTCCACCGGCGGGATGCGCGTGTAACCCTTAGCTGCCCCGCCGTCAAGGGTGGTGAGGGAGGAGGAACTACTGGAGCGGTTTCGGGCAGTAAAAGGTGCCGTCCACGTCCCAGTGAGCTCCTCATGCACCTCCGGGAAGAAAGGCACTGGGGTGGGTTGCTGAGAGCCAGCACGCGCCACCCCGAGATACCAATCGTCCAGCCTCGAGGGTTCGGGACCCGGTGGAGGGTTCCACACGAGCCCGACCCTCTTTGCGGCCCGGGAAAGCATGGCCATCATCTCCGGGTCCGTATCGGGCACCGCCGGCACCCCTGAAGGAGGCAGCGGCTCCGACACGTCATCCGCAGAGACATCTGACCCACCCTCCGATGCCGCGATCGACATCTGTTCATCGCCAGGAGCGCCAAAGGAAACGGTTGGTACACACCTCGTGGATGGTCCAGCACGCTCCTTTGGCAGCTCACATGGTTGCGGAGGCTGAGAGGAGTGAGAGTTGCTAGGGGGTTGGTTCCCCGAAGGAAGCGCGCTCGCTGTAATCCTCAGGTCACCCGTGCCAGCGTCCGAAGCAACCCTCGCAGGAGGATTGGAACGGGGCGCCGGCACGGGGACTCCACCCCTTTGCAGGAACGAGAGTCTCGATCTCAGCTCCGAGATGGTCATCTTCCCACAATGGGTGCATGACTCATCCACGAACGCTGCCTGTGCGTGTTGTAAGCCCAGACACACAAGACAGCGTTCGTGACCATCCCGCGATCCCAGGTAACGACCTCATCCAGAAACACACAGATAGAATGTCATCTTTAAAAAGACGCAAACTAACTGTGTAAGCTCTTTTAGGAACTGCTCTCGCTGATACTGAGGCACACAGGGGGACAGATACAGACGATCACGGCTGGGAATGTGCACCCGTACGTGCGCTGATCAGCTCTCGTGCTCAGCTTTACCAGCTGTGAAAACAGCTTTTGGGTTTCTTCGCCGGAGAGAGGAGATCTGTCCACGCTGTCGCACCGTGACACCCGTACCAGAGAGAGAGTTTGCTTGTAGAAAGAAGTCACTCTAAGCAGAGGCATCGAAGTTTAGGCTCCGAAGCAAAAAGCTGAAGTGCAATCACACAGCCGCTCGTTATATACCCGCGCTGACGAGGACACGCAGCTGTTGCAAATGATTGCACGCCAATGTGCATTGGCTTGTTTTAGATTCACTCGAAGTAAATTGGCTCTCTAGCGAGATTCCTATTGGTCAGTCTGACCTACGTTGTAGTGACTGACCGATAGGGAACAAGAAAAATTACAGGCTGGTAATGGTAGAAAGACAGCAAATGTTTGCAAGGAGAGAAAAAAGCAACAACAACAAAAAAACCTTTAAAAGAACCATTAATCTGGAAACATAGAGGGGAAAGGAGAGGTAAAGGAGGGTGGTTCTGAAGTAAAGGAGATGGTGATTAAAACTGTGCACAAAATCTAAGCAAGGACACAAAGCGAGAGTGACAACTAGATAAAAGACACAAACTGAGAGAAAAATAGGGAGGTGAGCCAAACCAGGCAGAGGCAGACAAAGTTTGACAGCTAAGGTGAAAAAGGGCATCACACACATAGTAGAGACACTGACAAAACTGAAAAACATGACAGAAAAATTACATCGCTGTAATTTACAGTACTTCTACTCTACAAGCTTGCACATATTAAAATTACTTTTTAAACCTAATTTCTCCTGTTCTTGTACCATAATAACCCAGCAGTTTTAGCCACGGTGATGGATATCCACACTATAACCTCCACAGTTAAAATACAGACACCAGGCAGAGTGAGGACGCAGGTGCAGTTCTCCATCAAAGAAGAGTCTTTGTAGCTCTACCAAGCAGGGAATGATTATCCAGGGTTAACCACTGGCATTCCCAAAAAGCCCAAAGGGCACATAAAAGTAAAACAAAGATAGGCTATACAACTGGGAAAAGGGAACCAGACACAGTGTCAAAGTCAAAAAAGTCAAGAGTTATCAGCAGCTCCCTGCTTTATAGATATGGAAAAATGACTTTTACTTAGTGCCAAAACAAGCTTCTTTGTATTTCTGAAGACCTAGATCTTTATGTTAAAACATATGGGTCTAGAGAACAATGGGAAAGTCTAAAAAATGTCACAAAGGAATGCTGGAGGTCTTTAAAAAAAAAAAAATCTGTCACTATAACTGCTTTAAATGATTTAATTTCATTCTCTCTGCAGCCAGCAGAGTGAAGCCCCTGTCTTGAAGACGAACCTCATTCACTTATATAACTGATCTGACCTTTTGCTTTTTGCTAATCTACTCTGGAACTGTCTGGACTGTTATAAAGGAGACACCTATCAATCTTCATTTACACTCACTCAGTCCAAGCCTATCCTATTTATCTTTCATTTACCTTGTTAGTAGGAAAACATGAGCATTCAAAAACAGGTGGGCTGGGTTGGCGTGGTGCGACGGGACTCATGCTAATTACAGCAGCTGGCACAGGCACTTCTGTTGACTTCCACCCATGCACTACACTTTCTTTCAAGGTTAGGTGCACATGTGGAGAATATGAAGAACTGTGAAATAATTAGATTGAAGGAATTAATCACACAGGACGTAAATGGTAGTAAAAGGATAAATACCCTTGTGAAAAAGTGCAAACTGATGGTGCGTCTCATTCAGGTTCCTAGCTCGCTAGGTCGTGAAACAGTATATCATGCACACGAATTTGGGCACTGGTGGACAGTGAGTACCCTGGCTCACTACAATGGGACACTGATGGCTCTATTTCTGGTGACATGGCAACATCCTCGGAGTCATTGTACAATGTCTCTACTGGCATTTATGAACAACAGCAGCACAGATATCTTTCTGACACTATGTTATTATACATTATGATAAATAGGCCTACATACCCTTGTTACATTTCCTTGCAACATTTCAGCCGTAAATTCATTATAAATGTTAGCTGGATTATGTTAATTACCTGTCTAGCTATGTATGTTTATGCAGGAACATAATTAAATAAAAGTTTGTTTTTTAAAACATCTTTCGCGTGATGTGCATTGAGTTGCCTCACGTGATTATGTTTCGTGCTTCAGAACTTCCATTAAAGGGTTAGATCACTCAAAAATGAATATTCTGTCATCATTTACTCACCCTCATGTCGTTCCAATCTCGTAAGACTTTCATTTGAGGGAACAGTGAGCATGTCCATATACCCACAGGCCCTATCCCAAATGTAACCCTAAGTCCTCGAGATCTTCCTCTGAGTCCAAACTTTCGTGATGTAATGTCGCTCTGACTTTCTGGAAAACATTCCAAGTCTTCTGAAGCCATACAACATAGCTTTGTATAAAGAACAGACCAAAATTTGAGTCATTATTCAGTGAAAGTTAGCAGCATGTTAATCAGACTTCATGAATAGTGCTGATGTCCTATGATGAATAATGCTGACTTTTCATTGAATTGGACTTAAAGGACACGTGTCCACAACAGCCATTGTAAGTCCACAAGCCTGAAAGTGCATATGGGACCATTTGGGACATGGTCTTTATGTTGGTTCTTTTTGAAGCTTTAAAGCCTCACTCCTATGTCCATGTAACTGCATGGAAAAGAACAAACATACAACTCATTGCATTTTTTTCCTCTTGTGTTCCATGTAAGAAAGATAAATTATTCGGATTTGGACATGAGTGTGAGTAAATATTGACAATTTTTATTTGGGAGTGAACAAATCCTTTAAAAGGAAGATGGAGAAAACATGAGGAAAACAACAGGAAAGAGAAAGAAGATATTAATGATCATAATTGTTCTATCTAGCAACCGGTCCCCTGTGTTTATGTTTAGCATACCGCTTGATAAAATGCATAAATATTTATTATTTTGCGAGTTTCCTGCCCCTGTCTGACTTTAAATTGCTTCAAAATTATTTTAAGAATGCGTGCAAAGACCAAAATCACTCCCTTTAATATTCAAAATAGTTTTTTTTTTATATGTAGTGTTAATTAAATGTACCTCTTTTGTTGTTGTTTTCTTTGTGTCTGGTATAAAAAAAGCTATATTAAAGCCATTTAATATTGCTCCCCAGTGCTGATTCTTTTTGAATAATCACGGTTGGCATAATGATATGTTTTGCAATGCAAAACACTCACATATTCCTTGCTGTTAGACTGGCTGTGAAAATATATAGGGGAGGGGTTTCAGGTTTCAGCACTCTGTCTTTGTTTAATTCTCAGACAGTCGCTGCCATTTGCTCAGCTTGTATAACAACTCCAGAACTCCAGACAACCTGTGCTTGGCTGTACCGTGTTTTGTTATTTGCCATTGCTGTTTTAATGCAAAGTTAGGAGAGAAGCGGAGAGCAGAAGTGCATCACAAAACACAGGCACAAAATACAGACCAACAGATCAGAAAGACAAAAAGATAGATTCTGTGTGAAGAATCCTTCATCAAGGCTGTGGAGGGCTCCTTTGTATTTGCATATTGCTTTTTACATTTAGTAGATCTCATTAACCTGTGCTGAATCTGGCAGAAATTCACAGGCCTTCTGTCACACGAAGAAGCCATCCCCATTCGCTTTTCATCATATCCTCATTCTCTTCCGACAGTGGTTGCATTAGTGAGAGATGGTGGAATGTATCTTGTGAGATGTCAAACTCTGCTGGAAGAGAAGCCATAATTACACTGATTTTGCCTCCATTTGTGGACACATGCGGTGAGCACATACAGTATACTTAACAGGCAAAGAGTGCAGTAAGAAAGTATGCTAATATTACATGCATTCATAAATAATGTGATGTGGGTTAGGGTTAGGGTTAGGGTTAGGGTTAGCCCCTAACGAGACTTCGAGAGATTTCCCAGACGCATGCACGAGAATTGCGATCTCGCGCATGCGTCTGGGAAATCTCTCGAAGTCTCGTTTCAGGCCTACAAGGAAGAAAAGGAATAGTCGAATAAAGTCGTTATTTTTGTTTGTTTTTTTGCACAAAAAGTATTCTCGTCGCTTGATAAACTTATAGTTGAGCCACTGTTGCGACATGGAATATTTAAACATTTTCTTTAATGACTCTCTGGGCCGTCAGCATTCAATCCCTTAGGGAGCCTATGTAGCAGTCATGAACCTCTCAGATTTAATCATAAATATCTTCATTTGTGTTCCGAAGACGAACGAAGGCCTTACGGGGTTGGTACAGCATGGGGGTGAGTAATTAATGACTTAATTTTCATTTTTGGGTGAACTAACCCTTTAAGTCTGTTCCATTAGAAAGACTGCGGCATAAAAATGGGATGCGTACAGGTTACAGGTAAAGTGAGACAACAAGTAAATTGCGAATTACATTTTTTTTGTATTTAATATTTCCCATTTCCACTGTATAATGTATTGGAGAATTGTGGCCTTTCCCACAATAACATCATAAGCATCATATTTTAAAACAAGACCAACAATACATTTTTAGAAAGTATCCCACGTAAGAAAAAAGGAAAAGAAAGGAAATCTGTGAAGTATAAGGTAAAAAAAAGGTAGCTGTTGCCAAAAATTTCACTTTATCATAAAAACAAAGTAACAACATATTACATTTTGCACATTGAACTTAAGTTTACACTTTTAAGTTTACCTTTTTAATTTACTGACAAGAACACAAAGAAAAAGCCACATCATGAATCAAAGCTCATCAGTAACTTTTCCACAAATTGAAGTAATTACTAATAGACGCCATAGAAATACAAAACAACATCAAGGTAACACACAAGACACTAAAATAATGCAACAAATTAATTTATCACCATAAGATGTAACATAAAACCCTAATGTACATAACTGATAAAAAAAATAAAATAAGAAAAAACAAATGTCAATTTACTTTTTTCGCAATAAATTGTAAGATGCCTTGTTGTTTTTCACTTCCAAAAACGTCTCATTGGATCTATTGCAGTTTTTCACAGTAAGGGAACTTATATTAACCACTTTTTACTGTACAAAAGGTTTTAACTGTAGGATTTTTACAGTCGTTTAGCGTTAAAGTTGACAAGAAATGGATGTTGTGATAGTCTTTTCTTCCATGTTGTGACAAGTATCCAAGTTAGCTTCTTGAATAACAAAAAAAAAAAAATGTAGGCCGGGACATTATTTTGTCCATCGGAAATTGATTGGATCTTTGTGGTTTGTGGAGTTGTGAACTCAACTCGTGAGAGCTTGTCCACGCGAGTAAACACGACATCAGAGAAGAGAAGAGATGCATTGTAAGAGGGAGGGGAAGGTGTTTTGATTAAAGATTATGAGGGCAAATTAATTGAATAATGATGTTCATAGATTAATAATTTAAATCCAATATACAGTACCATAAAAAAATACAAGTGTCCATTTCTGATTTCATACCAAGCAGATTGACCCCTAGAAAGTTTTAAACCCTTGAAGACCTTTTCCCACCAACTTCTCCTGTCATGAAGTCTTAGTGTAAAGCTTAAGCCCCGTGGATGTTGTTGAGCAGAAAAACAGAGTGAGAGAAGAAAATAAAAGTAAAAAGAAGTCAAATAAATAAGTGGATCAAGCATCAGCAGTTCATGTCAGCTCAATTTGACTGCGGCGATTTGACTTTGGGGGTTCGGGATTCTTTTCAGGTAATTATGCATTTCATCAGGCGGCGTGGAGAGCACGAGTCTTGCCACTGCACACACGTTTAAGTTCTTCACAGGCTTCAGATTTGCCCCTCCAGCCTCTCACATTGGCATGTGTGAAGAAAGGTTTCACATGTGCCCATGCCAGACAGCCTGTTAATTTTGATGCTTCTGGGTTTGACCAACTAGACTAGAGGGTTGACTAACTAAGATCTGGTCCCATCTGGTGGCCTCCTAGTCATATAGGCCCAGTTTGGACTTGGACTAAATGTATAAATCTATATTTCAATATTTCTCCCAGTAATCCAACCAAAGTGTATGTAAAATACATTAAGAATGTTGTCATACTGTAACTTTGATTTTATAGTTCGTGAAACAGGTGGCACAGATCAGGTTAACATTCAGCGCACCATTCAGTTTCAAAGTCAAAGCACTTTCAAAAAAAAAAAGGAAAAGTCTATGTTTACCATAATGAAAGTTTCTAGAGTGCTGAACATTTTATTTTGACAGATTATGCATTAAACACACTGTAAAACGATCATGTTTTAATTTATTTAATTGATGATTTATCTTTTATATTTAACTTTAAATATCTGCCATTTCTAGATCAACTTTTTATGTTTTTTTTTATATTTCAACAAGATTTTTTTTCAGTGGTAATTAAATTCAAAGTGTCAAATAAGTGGAAAGTGGGCTTAGTATTACTTTGTAATACGCACCTTGACTTTACTTTTAAAAAAGGGCAGCAAATAAACCTCAGCTTTCAATTTTAGTGAGCTGAAATTTTCTCAGTGTATGTTGGCAAACAAGATGCAGGTGTTTCCGTGAATATGATTCCATTTCAGAATGATGTTGTGTGTAATTTAATTTATGAGATAACAATTGAACTGACAGTTTGGAAAGATAATACCTAGGGGGGGAAAAGAAAAAGAAAAAACGCCCAAGGAGTGAGTGCACACACCAATCCAAATGTGCATATTATACAATTATGAAATATTAATGTCATATTTTAAGAGAATAAGGTATCATCTTGTCACCGTTATCTGACAAATTGATTTTAATGGCATAAAATCTACAATTAATTTGCTCTTAGCTGTCAATGGAGCAGAAAACGGTAACATCTTAATATTGTTGACAGGTTTAGAGGCCTCCAAGGATGGCTTGTCTATATAGGTGCAACAATATACAGAATGTGAGCCAGGGAATATTAATATTAATAATAGCATTCGAAGTGTGTGTGTGTGTGTTTTTTTATCAGTTTCAGCACCCATTATTATAAAATGCTGATTAAAGATCAGTATTACCATATAGTGAATATCACAATAATACCTTAATATGAATGGTATACAGAAACAACATTAATTTCATTAACGTGAAGACTAACAATATGCCAAAGACGATACATATTTTACTCTGAGTGTGATTACTTGTATATAGCAGAGGGGGGCACCCAAGGTAACAATATGTAATGCCAGAGACTATTGGTAATGCCCAGTAGGTCCTGATGAGACAATGAGCGTCCACCGGGGGGCGTCGCAGAGGTCAATCTCACTGTCCACTAAGAGCTGCACAAAACACATACAGTAGTGAAGATGTGAGAGCACATAATGTGTCTTTAAAATCCTGAACTAGAAATCAAAGAACAGAGTTATGTTTGTTGACTGTAAAAGAAGAATACATTTGTGCTTTAATATAGGCTATTGAGTAAATATTGAAGAGACATATGTGGTATAGAATTAAATGAAAACAACGTTATTCACTACTGGTTTTAATAAAACAAAAACATTGCAAGTACAAAAATATTACAAGACACTGGATTGGTATAACATTGGACACAGGATTTGTAAGTTATTGCAGACTGCTGCACATTATAGTGTTGATATTCTAGGCTGAGTAAATGTGAAGTGTCCTACATTTGAATGCAGTGCGTTTTAGTGATTTCAAAAGCATTGCTCGAGGGAGAACCAAAACACTCAATTGTGGAGTGGGACTAAATGTTATTTAATTCAATAATTAATATGCACGTTTGCTGTGAGGGAATTACCATTAACCATGACACACCAACATTAAATGACTAATAAAATATTATTAGCTTACATATTGTTCAATTCATTATAATTCTACATATAATCTAGCATTTTGGGCTTGTACTTTAACAGCTGGAACAATATTTACTGTAAAATTGAAGAAGGAGGCTGCAGCAATTCACAATGAATGTACTCAGAGTATGTCGGCCCGTGTGACAGGACTAAATGTGGGTTAAATATAGAGTATATGAATGATTCTTCATTTAGGGACACTGTTTACTTTTCGCTTGTTAGCTATTAGTAAATAAACATTGAATCTTTAAAAAATATATTGTCTTGATTTGGGCAGATTCTTTGTTATTAATATGAAGGGATGAATTAAATGATGTGAAATTATGAATTGCACAATGGAATTATTCCGATTTGAGCACTTTTTATGTATTTACTATAGAGGGGATATAAAAAGTTTGACTAGAGAACAATACCAAAATTTACTTTTCAACACTAGAAATTAGCACAAAAAAATTAAAGAGACACTATGAAAAAGTTAAGTTATTGTAATTACCCTTTAAAACCATAATACTGATTTTTTTTAAACAATATATATTATTTTAAATCATCCAAGAAGTTCCCCTAACTGAAGAAAAAAATCATAAAGTGGGTTACAAACCTTTGTCTTGTGTTAATAAAGGCAACAGCCCAGAGTAACAGGAGCAGATAGGAGGAGTTTGCGTTGCATCATCATTAACCGCGTGACGTTGTCAATAACTCACAACACAACGAGGAAAGTTAAATATTGAGAAGTGTGTAAGGTGAGCTGAAACTTTGTAACTATGAGATCAATCACTGCTTCATTCTGTCAGTAGCTTTATCCACTGGCAAGCCAGGTGAGAGGCTCCTTCCAGCAAACAGCCAGATTCACCAGCACAGCTGAATGGCTTACAATTTCAAAACTCTTGGCTTTCCTTTGCTTGCGTAATTGGAAAATATCAAGTTTGCATATGATGAGCTGCGTCGGTTCATGAGAACGGCTTATAGATGTCCAGTGAAGCGGATAGAGACTCACAGGTAGATGTGACCCGCCTAGATCCCCTCCACGCGGAATGTGGTGAAGACATTGACGAGGAGAGGATGAGGACGGGTGAAGCTCCAGCGCCGCGCAGGCTCAGCCGCAGCCCGAAGTGCGCTCGCTGCAGGAATCACGGCGTCGTGTCGCGCCTCAAGGGCCACAAGCGCTTGTGTCGCTGGCGTGACTGTCAGTGCGCGAACTGTCTGCTGGTCGTAGAGAGACAGAGAGTGATGGCAGCACAAGTCGCCCTCCGGAGACAGCAGGCCACAGAGGTTGGTTCGCTGAGCAGGGTAGTTTAAATATTTCTGTGTGCTCCGGTGGAACTAAAAATGTTGTTATTTGCAAACAAAGTGACAGTGTTTTGTTGAAGCATTTGAGCAGCTGTGTACTTGCCTAGCAGACCCGAACTTCAAACTTTTTAGCAAACTATGCCTATAGCCTACTACAAATTATAGGCTATATATATACCAGGGTATTCCTTGAAATGTACCAGGGTATTTAAAATAATATGTACATAATTCTAATAAATTATATACTAATTATATATATATATATATATATATATATATATATATATATATATATATATATATATTTATTAGAATTATGTATATATTATTTTAAAGGTATTAGAATTATATATATATTGAGTTATATACAAAATTATATATTAATACATTTAATTATGTATTAAGGCGTAATTATGTTTCTGCAAAAAGAAAAAAAGACATGTCTGTTACATAGAAGTTACTTATAAGAAAATAAGTACTGTGGCAGTATCATGGTGTACTGGTATTAGATGGTTATAATATAACATGGTACTATTATACATAACATGAAACTGAATTATACTATATTCATTTACAGTACAGTGGTATTTACAAAACACTTTAAAACACTTCAAGGAATACCCTGGTACTTCAAACTATTGTATGGTAATTCTGATCTTGTTGAACTTTGACATATTTCTACAAATGCAAAAATGCTTTACAGTGATTTTCAAAACATACTATTGTTAAAAAAACAATGTTTTACCAAATTTTCTGATAGTGATAAACATCTTTATCAATTTATAACAAAATGATTGAGAGCAAGCAACATAAATGTATTGCATTTGAGTAGTAATTGATATGCAGTTATTTAAAAGTTGTGTAAGATATCCAATAAATATTGCTAAGAAAAAGGACACTCTTTTTTGAAAAACAAGATAACCCTTTGGAGTCTTTTATCTATCCCATGAATTAATGCTGTGTTGTACTTTCTCTTTGACAGGCCAAAAAAGGTAAAAAAAATACCTCTGTTCTCCGACGCACAGCTTACCAGCGCTACACGAGGACACCTAGTCTCCTGGCAAAGAGTATTCTAGAGGGTAAGCCTTAATTAACGCACATCTCATTAACACAATTGCACCCTGAAAGGCGACATCGGGAGAAACTGGATTAGTTCACCCGTTATGCTACAGAACACTCTGTTGGGAATAAATCTGTTTATGTTTATGTAAGGTAATTAAAATTATGCAAATGGAGAGAGGAATTAAAAAAAATTCCTCATTTAACTGCTTTGGAGTTTGATTTTCCCTGATGTGTTTCCCACTGTCAACATTAAGGTCAAAGTGATTTTATTGTTATCATAAATTTGAATACACTTAATGTGTTTTTGTTCAGTTGGAATAGTTAAAGAAGTTATACTTTTTTAACTTGATATGTCTATGATATGTGTTTTTAATTCATTTGAAAGTAGATGAAAATGATTTGTACACTTACAAAATGCATTCAAAGGAACTTTATGGCAGTGGTGCTCAAATGTGTCAGAACAAAAAATAAACTGTTTTGATATGGTCATGGTCAGCACAGAAAAATCATTGCTAGATACAAATAAAAAAATGAACTAACCATATAATCATACATAGTTAAGATTGCACAATATGGCATAGCACTTTGCATGGTTTCCATTTGTTGTTGACATCAATAGCTCTGCTTTTCCTTTTAAAAGAAAACCGAAAGAAGTAACAGTAAAGACATTTATAGTCACAAAAGATTTATATTTCAAATGAATGCAGTTCTTTCTATTAATCAAAGAATTCTGAAAAAATGTATCACTGTTTCCCAAAAAATATTAAGCAGCACAGCTGTTTTCAACATTGATAATAATAAGAAAATATGCTTGTGCACCAAATCAACATATTATGATTTCTGAAGGATCATGTGACACTGAAGACTGTAATGTCTGCTGAAAATTCAGCTTTGCCATCACAGCAATAAATTATATTTTAAAATCCATTCAAATTGAAATAGTTATTTTAAATTGTAATAATAATATGTCAATATTTCTTTCCGACCCCAAACTATTGAACGGTAGTCTATAATACAGATTATAGTCTCTACTTGAATACTTGAAATCAAAGTATCTTAGTGTATATGTTTTATATATATACTGTATATGTAAAACAGTTTAATCTGCTAGACTCTTCTAAAATGTATACATTTAATGTGACTCTTGATCTTCTGTCACACTGTAGGCTACAAGCCCCCTGTGCTGGAGGACTGGCCAAAGAGACTCCACCAACCCCCAGTTAGTGTTCGGATGAGGAAGAGGAGAGCGTTTGCTGATAAAGAGCTGGAGACTGTGATGCTGGAAAGAGAGCTGAGGCAAAGAGAGATGGAAGAGTTGCCTGCGCTCCTCCTCCAGGCCGTGGTGCCCTCCGTTCCCTCTCCCTATTTTTTCCCGCTGTCAGACCCAATCATGCCCACGTACATGCCTGTGTCTAAAAGCGGCCCACCTTTGACTGACTGTGATCTCCCTTTCCGTCAGCAAGTGCTTAAATCCAAGACTCTGGACTGCAGCACAGACACACTGACAGACAGCATCTCTCTAAGAGTGTGTGAGAACTGGGATATTTTCAATACGATTCAGCCTTACAGCACAAGCCCAGGTGTCAACATATTTAAAAACAGCGGGTTTTCTGATATGTCTGTCAAACCAAAAATTGTAGTTGCTGACATAATGTCAAAGCAAGACATCCCGCCCTCAGTGAATATGGCTGACATGCTGGTACAAGCTAAATCACCACACAAATGCTGCAGGTCATTGGGACACGTGGACTCTGTGGAGGGTGCAAATAAAGACCCCATCAAAAAAACTGTAACACAACCATTACCCTTTTCTGTAGAGGCATTGCTCATGAGATGATAAGAATAATTTTTTCCAAAGCTAACACTTTACTGTAAAGTTCAGTTGGTTAACATTAGGAATCATGAACTAACAATAGCATTTTTTACAGCATTTATTAATCTTGCTTACTATAATTTCTAGTTACTATAATTTTGTATACATTTCAAGTTATATATTAAATTAACATTACCTACTAGGTATTTGTCGATTTGTTGAATATGTCGATTTTCAAATGACAAGCTACATTTTTCATCTAGGAACAGGATAGAGTGCCAAAATGCTACATGACTGTTATGACCACATTTTATACTACACATCACATTAATACTGATCACACTGTTGAGTGAGTGGAGGAAATAATCAGACATGCTCTCTCTCTCTCTCTCTCTCTCTCTCTCTCTAGTAAGGTTGAGAAGTCCAATTTATTTGAGTTCATTGATAAACCTGTTCATGAATGATTCACAATTTCATTCGTTCTTGCACAGAAGTGGATCATGTCTTCGACCCCGTTTTATAAATATGGTGTTTAATAGTTTTAATAGTTTAGTTCCATTTAGCATCACTTATTATACAAAGCTGAACTTTTAGGTTAAAGGAATCAAAATAAGTTTACTGGGATGAATCAAAATCCTTCTGCTATTAAACTTGTCTGTTCAATATGCCAGATCAATATTATATACTCTGATAGTAATAATAAATTATATAATCTAATAGTGTTTTTATTTTTTTTATTGGCTCCCTAAAATAGCCTATGTAATTATTTTAGGAAGTAGCTATACCTACCTAACTAGTGGTTTAACTACTTTAAATTGAGTATCTTGCAGCTTGGCACACAAGTTTCAGAGAAGCTTCCCCAACACTGCTCTGGAAAGCTAAATAATCTTGTTTAATAAAACTCTTTGAAACATATTTGATTTATTTATAACCAAAAAAGTTTTATAATCCTGTTTAATAATGTGAAATTGTTACAGAGTATATTGTAATATATACATGCTTATTACTAACCTTTATACTCTCTTTTTCCAGTTCTCTACATTAAAATATTTGGTAAATGTTGTGCTGTTAGAAAAACATTGCGATTTTCTTTCTTGTGAATTTAAATCGTCATGACTAGTCCTATTTAAAAAAAAAAAAATCATATTTTTAAATTCCAAACATGAAAGTCTGATGTAAACTCAGAGGTGGCGGAGGATCAAATGAAAGAGTGCTAAAAAAAAGATTAGTTTCTTTCTCTTTCTCTTCCTTTAATGTGAATTAATGATGTAGTTTATACGGTGGTTGGATTGAAGTGACGCCTGTACATCTGTGTATTTAAGAAACACAGGCTCCCACAAAGGTACTTTGAACTGTTTCTGCGGTGTTCATAAAATATTTTTAATTTAAAAAAAAAATTACGATGAAAAGGACTCAGACAGAACCAACTCAAAGTGTAAAACTAAACGGGCGAGCAGAAAGACACATGTGCCTGAAGGTTCAGAGGCAGAACAACTCTAATATGAGCTCAGGATAACAAATTATTCAGTATATGTTCCCCCTTTTACTTTCTGCATCTTAATCAGAATGTTCATAAGTCTTCTTTTTCCTGTCAGTTCTGTATACACTCAAAAAAATGATATGTTGGCTTTAATTAACTTTTTTATGTCAACAGGTTCCACATAACTGGGTTACGTTAAACAAACATAATTTGTTCATGTAACCTCAACATCATGGAATTAAGTCATTTTAAGCGACCCAATTAAACTCTGAGCAGAGTGTGAAATGAATACCGAAGCAGTGTTGAAGTTAATGAGATAATTAAGTGATTAACTGAGTGATGATTGAGCATGATTGAAGACACCTGATGTTAACAAGCAGAATCACTGAAGGAGAAAACCAGAATTCGAAGTCACCATTATGACGATCAGTGTTTGTTTTAGTTGGGCTCTTGACTTTTAAATCATTAACATTAGAATTTGTTTGGCTGCTGTACGTGAGGTATAACAGCCAGATGAACAAATAGTAAAGGTGATCTGATGGTGTTGGTTGTGTTTTAACATAATCGTTATTTCACAATTGTTTGACCTGAATTACTGAACTCATATAGAGCCGAATTTCTGAGCTAAATTTACCTTATGGATTATAGGAGCACTGTCAATGTAGAGCATACCATTTTTAGCCTTTTCAATGAAATCCAAATGATCAAATCAATAAATTAAGAAACTTCTAAATAATATATTTTATAACATTTTAGGTAGGCACACACAGACATCAAGTCGAGTCAAGTAATCCTCATTTATATAGCGCTTTTAACAATGGATTGTTTCAAAGCAGCTTTACAGAGATAAACATATAATTTAAGGTAACAGATTGTTTTGGCGTTATAGCGGTTCTTGAAGACTTAGTGTATGAGTCTCATCAATGGTGACAAACAGATCACCTCTGAATATAACCTTATTATTTATTCATGCAGCAATGCATGATGGGAGCCATGAATGAGTTTTTATTGGTGGCACCCAGAATGCACTGCAACATGCTTTATAATTGTCACCATTGTTGAGATTCACAGGCTGATTCTTGTTGTCTGTGTGTGCCGACATAAAATATTTCTTAGATATGTCTTTTTTTTATTGATTTGATCATTTGTATTTCTTTGAAAATGCTAAAAATGGTATGTTCTGATGACAGTGCTGCTATAATCCATAAGATAAACTTAACTCAGAAATTGGGTGCTATATGAGTTCAGTGATTCAGGTCAAATGATTGTGAAATAACAATTATGTTAAAACACAACCAACACCATCATATCACCTTTATTTGTTCATCTGGCGGTTAACTCATGTACAGCAGCCAAACAAACCCTAAAGTAAATGATTTAATGGTCAATAGCCCAACTAAAACAAACATCGATCTCCATAATGGTGACTTAAAATTTTTTTTTTTTTCTCCTTCAGTGATTCTGCTTGTTAACATCAGGTGTCTTCAATAATGCTCAATCATCATTCAATTATTCGCTTAAGTATCTCATTAACTTTAACACTGCTTCAGTGTTCATTTAACACTCGTTATGCCGTTATGTGGAACCTGTTGACATAAAAAAGTTAATTTATGGAACTTGTTAACATAAAAAAGTCAATTAAAGCCAACATATAATTTTTTTAAGTGTAGGCAAGTACATGCGTTGGCTTAGCAACATTATGCAATATTTTTGGGAGTGTATAACTATCCTGTAGACTGGGTTGAACTCACAAACAATATAAATCCTCTCTTTTATATCCTTTCTTTATTTTCCATTTCAGTTTTTGAGATATGGAAGCCTGATAGTTTTGACAACTCTGGACCGTGTGGCGTCAACGTGTGATGGCATCATGCCCAACACTGTGTCTGTCTCTATATCTCAGCACATCTTCCAGTGAAGATAGGGGCTTTACATTAGGAGCCTTCCCGAGGAACCGTAGACTGAGGGGTAAATCTCAGCGCTCTTGTGGTCCACTTAAAAAAAATAAAAAAAATAAAAACCTGATGAAAAGTGTGCAGAAAAGCATTAGCATTTTCAAATGATAATCATGATCTATACCACAAGCCTCAGTTACTAGAAGTCATAATACTTTTTGTGAGGAGCAATGGAGAGTACTTCAAAACAATGCCATATTAATATTTTTTTTGTCACAAAATATGTGTACTTGAATAATATAAGTAAACATATTTGCATACTCCCTAAATCATAATACATATATACATTACTGCTGTTAAAAAATTTGGAATCGGTAATAATTTTTAAATGTTTTTTTAAAGAAGTCTCTTATGCTTACCAAGGCTATTTACTTGATCAAAAATACAGTAAAAACAGTATAATGTTGTGAAATATTATTACAATTTAAATAATTGTTTTTCATTTGAATGTATTTTAAAATGTCATTTATTTCTGTAATTGAAAAACTACATTTTCAGCAGCCATTAGCCCTACTCCAGTCTTTAGTGTCACATGACATGATCCTTCAGAAATCATTCTGCTGATTTGGTGTTCAAGAAAAAGGTTGGATTTTCACTTTTTCTGGGCACATTAGACATAATGTGATGACATTTTTATACTGAACAAATTATATATTCTATCTCCAAAACCAGAAAACTTTTCTGCATTTTTAGATTTTGAAAAAACATAATTTAGTATGATTTAAACTGTTTTCATTGTGGGGACCAACAAATGTCCCGATAAGAACAAGGATTTTGGATATTGCCATCTTAGTGGGGACATTTTGTCCCCATAGGGTATACCTGAACAACACACACGCGCACACACACACACAGACCCCAGAAACATGAATTTTGGGCATGGCATTATTTGAAGAGAATGCACTTGTAGTATTGCTTGCAAGTACTCCACATTACAGTTTACCAATGGGCAAAATTGTTATTCTAAGGCAGCACCCCAAACCCTTTTCATTGTAGGTTTATTTATTCTCACAGTCTGCTCTACCATGAAGTTACCCTAACTTGTTTGTGTAATCTATATATCAGCATATTCTTTCTCCCGACATGGTATCAACAACATTTAGTATCAAGGTCCAAGGGGGCCGCTTTGATCCTGCTGCCAGCTCCCAACTCAAGCAGAATTTGCCAGATTGAGACCCTGCACTTGGCATGCATAACCCTGAAAAACCCCTGCATGCCCCACCGCTCTTGGGTTACACGGCTCCCCTCTTCCTCCAAACAGGGGGTGTCTCTTTCAGTGTGGGTGGGCTGGCCCTCTGCCGCTCACCTGCTGCGTCCAATAAAAAACTCTCTTGTGTCATGTGTCTTTGGCCTTGGGATAAACAGACAGTTTCCACAAGGCAGAGAACCTCTACAGTCTTGATTTCTATGTAAGTATTTGTTGTGGGTAACTATGAAGGAGCCAGTGCCAAAAAGCTTGAGTGTGTGTTCAACACAGTTTTAATATATTTAAAAGTGTCTAATATATTTTCTCAGTTTTTCTAAAAAATATTGGCTAAGACATTGTTTTCAGCATGGAGGGATCTGCAAAACTACCTAAGCAGTATCAAAATACCTCACAACTTGGGATATGCATTTAATAATACACAAAATACTGAATATTTCAAACTGTTCCAGCTTGTGTGAAAATCTGTTTATCTTTTTCTCAGGTCTTTGCAGTCACAAATGCAGAAGCAACAGATTTAGAGAGGATCTTTTTACACTATTCTGACTGTTTAGGTGAACACAGAATTTCTGTAAACCTGTTAGAAGTTGATTTGCAGAATAAGCGATCTGCCAGCAACACGATACAAACTGATTCATCAACAAGAAAATCTGAGCTCTCTTACAGTCTAAATGTTGTCTCTGTAAATTCAAAAACCAATCTCTCAGCCAGCACATACATATATGTTCAGACATGCTTTTTTAAAAGAGCCCAACTGTGGGATTGAAATTTTACACACTTAAAACATTACTGTTGGGTGAAAAGGGTTCCTCCACTTCCATCATAGGAGTCAGTTTTTTTCATGTCCCCTAAAGTGAGGCTCTTGCTTTGTGGCATTCGTCTGGAGCCAACACGAACCTGTGCTGACTGCAGCAGCTGTGTAGCTATACTGTTACATTCTCTTGGGCCGCCTAGTTCCTAAAATCCACCTTTCCAATTCAACACAAAGCACAGACTTTCTTGAATGTTAAACCTCTGGAGCCATTACTCTGCATGATTCAATATGCTCTGCCCATTAGTCTTCATTCAAACTCTGCAAACTCTTCAGGTTCAAACTATTTGTCATTCATTGAGAAATATGGAATCAGTAGAAGCAGAAATTAGAAATTCTTTAAACACTGGAAGAATTTGAAAAAAATACTATGGAGCTGAAACTGTAAAAGTTTGGCGACAAGTCAAGACTGCTGTCACGTTGTGGGTTTTGTGTCTTGTTCCTTGTTCTTGTCTGTCATGTGATTCCCTGATTGTTATGCAATCCTGCCATGTGTCTTGTCATTTGTTAATGTCTGATCATTGTTCACAGGTGTTCCTTGTCTTGTAATTAGTCTGTGTATTTAAGCCCTCATGTTTGCCCTGTGTCTTGGTCTAGTATTGAATGTTTCTTGTCCAGGTTCTTTTCTTTGTTTTGAGTTTCCAGGTTTCCTGTCGTTGTTCTTGTTTCATGCCTGGCCATGCTTTTGTTTGATTATGTTTTGAAGTAAAGTTGCATTTGGGTTCTCAACCAGCTTGCCTCCAGTGGACCTCATTCGTAACAACTGCACCATTGTTCCTTTACTTCTTAATTAATTCGGTCTTCTTTTGGCACCAGTCTAAAGAATAGTTAAAAGAAAGCTGTTCAAAATGACATAATAAATTAAAAAAACTGTTATTTGATAATATTACTGATATTAAAGTAGGCATAGAAAACTGTTTATTTTCACCATTTTACAATGGTGTTTAAAGTGCTCCATTGTGCTTTTTGGATATTACCTCTTATGTAGTGTGTAATATAGATGTTTGTGAATGTAAAAAGTGATCAAAGTGCACGATAAATGGAGATACTGTCTCCCAAAAGAAAGAACTGATTCTGAACTGCTTGAAAGAAGTCATCAGTTAATTCCAGTCTTACTCCCTGCACTAACCTCCATAGGTTTCAAACTAATTTCCATAATGCCAGTCTATGGTCTTCCTTGGCTGATCACAAACAATATCCACTTTGACCCACACTTTGCTCCTTGTAGCTGAAGCCTGGAAGAGTTCGTTTAGTCAATATACAGCAAAAAGACGCTGTTTTCTGCGATGTGAAAGCAAATCCACTTTGGATGCACTTCCAAAGGATGAGGACTCAGGCTTTAATGCGGTAAAACCAACGCCATCGTTATTGTTCTTTATCACTGTGTATACCAGTGCTGAAGAAGCCTCTGGAGCTGAAATTTAGATAAAGTATATGTAGTCAGGTTCAGCGTGTGTGGATGGAGGAAGAAGAAGACAGGGTCGGCGGAATTGGGACTCGCACTTTATTTATAAAAATAAAAACAACAAAAAGGTGCGCTCGTGCGCTTTCACCGTAGTGCAATACTACAGCATGCATATAAGAAACACTCTTGCTCGAAAACTCAGTCCAATCTCTTTCAAAACTCTTTTTCTCTCTGCCGATCTCTTCTTGCAGGTCGCGTGCGAGTCCCAAGCCCTTCTCTCTCCCCGCTCTCTCACTCCTGCCAGCTTATATGCGGTCTCCACGCCAATCACTGCAATCAGACACAGGTGTTCATCATCTGCACTTGACCTACTTACTCACCGCACAGCTCGCTGACTCGTCACTCTCACTACAGACTTCGCGAGACCACGCCCCCCTCGCCACATACCCCCACCGCCCGACTCAGGCCGGGGAGCCGTCCGGCCTGTAGCCTCCCCCCCCCCCCCCCCTCCTCCTGGAGAGGAAGTCGGCCACAGCCATCTGTGCACCCGGCCTGTGGACCACCTGGAATTTAAAAGGCTGTAAAGCAAGATACCAACGGGTGATCCGCGCGTTGGTGTCCTTCATGCGGTGGAGCCACTGCAGGGGAGCGTGGTCCGAACAGAGGGTGAACTCCCGCCCCAGGAGGTAGTAGCGGAGGGTGAGAACAGCCCACCTGATGGCTAAACATTCTTTCTCAATGGTGCTGTACATCGTCTCTCTCTTAGAGAGCTTTCGACTGATGTACAGCACCGGCCGCTCTTCACCCTCCACCTCCTGGGACAGGACCGCGCCCAGCCCCCTATCCGATGCGTCCGTCTGCAGGATGAAAGGGAGAGAGAAGTCAGGAGCATGTAAAAGCGGCCCGCCACACAGAGCAGCCTTTATTTGGGTGAAAGCCTGCTGACACTGCTCCGTCCACTGGACCGTATCTGGTGCATCCTTTTTAGTTAGATCAGTCAGCGGGCTAGCGAGGTCCGAATAATTAGGCACAAACCTTCTGTAATAACCCGCTAGCCCCAGGAACTGTCTAACCTCCTTTTTGGTCTTAGGTCTCGGACAGGTCGCAACCGCTGCCGTCTTATCAATTTGGGGACGCACCTGTCCGTGACCCAAGTGGAAGCCCAGATACCTTACTTCCACACGCCCAACCTCACACTTCTTCGGGTTGGCCGTGAGCCCAGCCCTTCTCAGCGTCTTTAGAACAGCACGCAAATGCTGCATATGACGCTGCCAATCGTTACTATAGATGATAATATCATCCAAGTAGGCAGCGGCATATGCAACATGCGGCTGGAGAATTTTGTCCATCAGACGCTGAAAAGTCGCAGGAGCCCCGAACAAGCCGAAAGGAAGGGTGACAAATTGGTGTAATCCGAACGGCGTTGTGAAAGCTGACTTTTCTTTGGACATGGGAGACAAGGGGATCTGCCAATACCCCTTTGTTAAGTCCAGTGTCGAATAAAAACGAGCAGTACCCAGCCGATCAAGCAATTCGTCAACCCTCGGCATTGGATAAGCATCAAACTTAGACACCGCGTTCACCTTTCTATAGTCCACACAGAAACGGACCGAGCCGTCGGTCTTAGGAACTAAAACTATCGGGCTCGCCCAGTCACTGCTGGACTCTTCTATTACCCCCATATCCAGCATAGCCTCTAATTCGTTCTGAACTACCTTTTTTTTGTGTTCAGGTAAACGATACGGGCGGCAGCGTACCACCACACCCGGTTCCGTCTCAATGTGGTGCTGAATGAGGTCCGTTCGACCAGGCAGGGGAGAAAACACATCAGCAAATTCCGCTTGTAAATTTTTAATGTCAGTAAGCTGGGAGGGTGAGAGGTGATCTCCACCAAGAGCCAGCGCGCGCGATTGTGGTTTTGTGTTCGCTTCTGGCCCGAGATCCTCCTCTCCACCCACCACCGTTGCCAGCATCACCGACTCTGCATCAACCCACTTTTTAAGGAGATTGAGGTGATAAATTTGATGAGCTCCGCCCCTATCTGTTCGAACTACTTCATAATTGAGATCGCTGACCCGCCGTGTGACCTCAAAGGGTCCTTGCCACTTTGCGAGTAATTTAGAACTGGAAGTAGGGAGTAATACAAGCACTTTATCTCCCGGTGCAAATTGACGAAGTCTAGCCCCCCTGTTGTACAGCCGACTCTGTTTGTCCTGGGCCTGTAACAAATTCTCCATTGATAGCCGCCCCAAAGTGTGGAGTTTTGCTCTCAGGTCCAGGACATACTGAATTTCGTTTTTACTAGCGGACGGTCCGTCCTCCCAAGTCTCTCTAAGAACGTCTAACACCCCGCGGGGCTGACGCCCATAGAGAAGCTCGAAGGGGGAAAACCCCGTGGAGGCTTGAGGGACCTCGCGTACAGCGAACAAGAGGGGTTCTAGCCATTTATCCCAATTTTTGGCGTCTTCGTGAACAAACTTTCGAATCATGGACTTCAAAGTGCGATTAAATCGTTCCACTAACCCGTCTGTCTGTGGGTGGTAGACGCTAGTGCGAACCGATTTAACGCCCAATAATTCATAAAGTTCGTGAATAGTACGTGACATAAACGCCGTGCCCTGATCGGTGAGAATCTCTTTAGGGATTCCCACCCGGGAGATTAACGAGAAGAGCGCGCTTGCAACACTTTTGGCAGAAATGTTACGGAGCGGGACTGCTTCAGGGTACCGCGTTGCGTAATCCACCAGGACTAACGCAAAGCGGTGCCCACGTGCTGACCGTTCTAATGGCCCGATGAGGTCCATACCAATTCGTTCGAAGGGGACCTGCACTAATGGAAGGGGGCACAATGGTGCTTTTGGATTGGCCGGAGGATTCACCAACTGACATTCACGACAAGACGCGCACCACCTGCGCACGTTCTCGTGAATGCCCGGCCAAAAGAATCGGGCCATGAGACGGTTTAGTGTCGCCGTTTGACCTAAATGCCCGGCCATTGGATTACAGTGAGCCGCCTGAAAAAGCATTTCCCGGCGGCTTTCAGGCACTAACAACTGGGTTGTATCTTCCTTTGACTGGGTGTCTTGGGTCACCCGATACAACTTATCTTTCAAAATAGCAAAGTAGGGATAAGAGAGCGGTTGGTCTGGGTGGAGTAGCTGGCCGTCGATAGAACGGACCTGATCAAATGCATGTTTTAACGTCTCGTCCTGGGACTGCTCCAGGGGAAAATCATCGCGCTCTGTGAGGATAGCTCTCTCCAGAGCACTCCGTTCCCCTGCAGCAGAAGCCAGAGGTCCCGGCTCAGCATCCCCCACCTGAACAACCGCTGTCTTTCCCTTGTTTTTCTTTTTCCAAGAGACATCCGCACACAACGACCCCAATAATTTACTAAAAGCCGGCCAATTCGTCCCTAGAATTAGCGGATGCCGGAGGTGCGGGTTAACTGCTACCTCCACACTATGCTTTTGACCCCTAAATTGAATTCGCACAGGCATTATAGGATAACTCACCACCACCCCGTGCACACACCGCACCTTAACCATGCGGCTGTTATCCAATGCCCCAGGTTGAATCAGGCTTTGATGAATGGAGGTTTGGTTGCAGCCTGAATCCATCAAAGCCTGATAAGTACCCCCCTTGATACTCACTGGTATCTGGTACAGGCCAGCTTGATCGGGGGCAGCCTGTGGCGCGTCGGGGACCCGGATCAGTGTCCCCACCTCCATCACCGGACACCGGTCTATAAAGTGTCCTGGGTCCCCGCAGCGCCAACAGGCCGGCCCAGGCCTCCCCGCCGCCCCAGTGGCGGGAAGCGGGTCAAGAGATTGGCGTGGAGAACGCAAGGCTGCAGGAACCGGTGCGGAGTGGTCGCCCGACGCCGTCCCCCTAGGTGGGGCCCTGGATGCCAGGACAGGTTCCGCCGGAGGCCCCGTTCTCCACCTCGGCGCCGGCCGGGGCATCAGCCCCCCACGAGACCTGGGAAGGGGAACAGGTTTGGGGAGAGAAGGGGACGAAAGAGAGGGAGAGAGAGAGGGAGAGAGAGAGACAGATGGAAGGGGCTCGCCGACCCCTGGGCACGCCACCATGTGATCCTCCGCCAGGTGGATGGCCTGGTCCAGCGACGTCGGGCGGTGGCACTGGACCCACTGCGCAGTCTTTTTGGGCAGTTTGGCGATGAACTGTTCCAGTACCACCTTGCTGATAACATCCTCGACGTCGCCTCCGTCGGCCATCAGCCATCTGCGGCAGGAGTCCCGGAGCTGCTGCGCCATGACGAAGGGCCGGCCGGACTCGTCCAGGCTCAGGGACCTGAACCGTTGGCGATGTTGTTCCGGGGTCCGGCCGACCCGCTGAAGAATGGCGCGCCTCAGGTCTTCATAGACCAGGAGATTCTGGACTGGCAGTTGGTGGGCGGCTATCTGCGACTCTCCTGATAGTAAAGGGATGAGCCGCATGGGCCAGTCCGCTCGGGGCCATCCCCGGGCCTCGGCCGACCTCTCAAAAAGGTCCAGGAATGCCTCCGGATCATCCTGGGACCCCATTTTATTGAGAGGCAGGGGCGGGGCCGAGGCAGAAGCTGGATCGGGGACGGCCCGAATCTCCCGGTCGAGCCAGCTCCGGAACAGCTCGCGGTCTTCTTGCTGGCCTTGGAGAAGCAGCTGGAACCGCTGATCTTGCTCCTCCTTCACGGCCAGCAGGGCGAGGTGTTGCTCCCTGTGAAGACCCGCGAGCGTTTGGATGAGCTCCGCAAATGGCGTTCCTGACGGGTTCTGCATGGCGGCGGCAGTCTTCTTCTTCCCGGGTTTCGGCACCAGTGTAGTCAGGTTCAGCGTGTGTGGATGGAGGAAGAAGAAGACAGGGTCGGCGGAATTGGGACTCGCACTTTATTTATAAAAATAAAAACAACAAAAAGGTGCGCTCGTGCGCTTTCACCGTAGTGCAATACTACAGCATGCATATAAGAAACACTCTTGCTCGAAAACTCAGTCCAATCTCTTTCAAAACTCTTTTTCTCTCTCCCGATCTCTTCTTGCAGGTCGCGTGCGAGTCCCAAGCCCTTCTCTCTCCCCGCTCTCTCACTCCTGCCAGCTTATATGCGGTCTCCACGCCAATCACTGCAATCAGACACAGGTGTTCATCATCTGCACTTGACCTACTTACTCACCGCACAGCTCGCTGACTCGTCACTCTCACTACAGACTTCGCGAGACCACGCCCCCCTCGCCACAGTATAGTAATGGCTTTCATTTCCGACACGTGCTGTAAGACCAATTACAACAGACTGGGCCATCTGACCAATCAGAGCAGAGTATGGCTCTCAGAAAGGAGGGGTTTAGAGACAGTCAATCCTTTATCAAAAAATTTCAGACACTGTGAGAAAAGAGGTGATGCTGCAATGTTTATTATGAAATACTTAAAGTGTTTTTTGACCTTGAATGTAAGTAAACTTATTACAGGAGAAATTAGGAACCTTAAATAAATTAGCTTAAGGGCATTTTAATACAATATTGTGGTAATTACAAGGAAAATAAATTAATGTTTGTTGTGTTCTGTGTAATTGCACTAGAGAGCACTAGTGAATTCAAGTGGACAAGAAGAAAAAGGGAGAGAAGGAGGAGAATTGCGAATAGTCATGGTTGATATGAGTTCGTGAACTAGTGTGAAATAAAGAAGTTAAACAATTATACTTACCCCGTCAATATGTTGATGTCCTAGAGTTGGCTGCTTGCTTGCATCTTGATATCAGAATACAACAATTGGCGACGATGGCGAGTCTTCCCACACCTGCTCCGTTCTTGCCATGTGCTTCTGATCCACCGATTCCCTTCTGCACGTGGAAAAGAATCTTCGAGAACTACATGCTGGCTATTAACGCGTCAGGAGATTCCTGGACGGCTGCTCGAAGACGCGCAGTTCTTTTACATTGCTTGGGGACAGAAGGACAACGTATTTTATACACTTTGCCGGATACGGGTTCGACTTATGATGAAGCAATGTCTGCTTTGGAAAAGTATTTCATTCCGAAAGTCAATGTGGTTGTTGCACGTCACCAGTTCAGACAGCGAGCTCAACGCACGGATGAAACGATTGTGCAATACACTTCAGCGTTGCGAGAATTGGCAGTCAATTGTGCTTATGGTATAGTACTGTTTGTTCCATATTGTCTGGAATTACAAACCTGCGCACATATTTTAAAAAGCACATAACTATAGAATCAATTCTGAATGAGCATGTGAACGCCGTCAGCGTTAATCACAGGTTCGCGTTTAAAGTCTGATCCTTTCGGCGGAGGTGAATCAATCAAAGTTAACTTTAGCTGGAAATAACATTATTCAAGAACCGCTGTAACGCCAAAACAATCTGTTACCTTAAATTATATGTTTATCTCTGTAAAGCTGCTTTGAAACAATCCATTGTTAAAAGCGCTATATAAATGAAGATGACTTGACTTGACTAGTAGAGGATGAAATGATTCGGGATCAGCTCATCGAGAAAGCGTACGCTACAACTCCGAGATACTGCTCCGGTACAAGCGGTGAGTTCAAAGACTTCTCATTATCAATCGACCACACAAGACAGACCTAAATCTACGCCAAGCAAGTTTACTGCGTCACAGCGTGCTTGCTACAGATGTGGCTCTAATAAGTACTTGGCAAATGCATCTGATTGTCCAGCATCTAAAGCTAAATGGAACTCATGTGGCAAAACAGGACATTTTGCGAAAGTATGCTGTTCGACAACATCCGTTCGCGCAGTTCTGCCCGAAATACAAGTATGTAATATGAACTGTGGAAATTCTGACGACAGGATTAAGTGTTGTGTGCACATTTCTACTGACACAGGGCAGTCTATGCAGACTGAGTTTGTCGTGGATACAGGCTCTGTGGTTTCGATTTTGCCAGAGACTTTGTACAGGCATTATTTCAGTCCATCTCCACTGTCTGCGCCGAGTGTCCAATTGGTCACGTACATGAGAGGACACATTCCAGTTCTAGGATGTCTCACAGCTAATGTGTCATTGCACGGAGTGTCTGCTACCGTTCCACTCTACATTGTGAAAAACGGAACTGCCTTATTAGGCATGGATGTACTTAAAGCACTGAAATGTACAATTAACCATGACTGTACTGTTACTGTTTCTACCTCTGCTTCAGTTCACAGTGTTGCGAATACTGAGCCCGTGGGATGTGTGAAAGGCTTCATGCACAAGGTCAAAGCTTGTGATGATGCAGTTCCAGTTCAACAAAAACTCTGTTGTCTTCCCTTTTCTGTACGTAATGCAGTCTCAGAGGAACCACAATCTCTGCTGAATCAAGGTATTATCGAGAAAATCGATGCTTCTCCCTGGGTTTCGCCAATAGTAGTCTCTACAAAGAAAGGAGGAAAAATTAGACTTTGTGTTGATCTTCGTGAACCGAACAAAGCACTACTAGTTGACAAACACTCAATACCCCATATGGATGAGCTGTTGAGTGAGTTGAGGGGTGCAGCTGTATTTTCGACTATTGATCTAACATGCGCGTACCACCAACTACCCTTACTTGCTGATAGCCGTGAATTAACTGACTTCAAGTTACACAAGCATACGAGCACTAGGCCTGGCGTCGGACGCTCCGCAACGTCCAACTGCCGAAGGGGTGTGGAGGAACTCACAGGGTTCACCTGGAGGGGAACTCGACTGGAGCAAAGAGCGCACGTATCCGCTCCGTAGAGGGGAGTGGCGCAGCAAGCCGACACTAGAAAGGGAACTTCGGTGTTACCGGCTGGTTGAAGCGAGCACACAGGAAGAAACCGGCTCAACACGTAGGCTATAGAACCTAGCGAACGTGTTAGGTGTCGCCCAGCCCGCAGCTCTACAGATATCTGTCAGCGAGGCGCCGTGTGCCAGCGCCCAAGAAGAAGCGACACTCCTAGTGGAGTGGGCTCTCAACCCAGGCGGGCAAGGCACGCCTTGGGCTTCGTAAGCCAAGGCGATAGCATCCACTATCCAGTGGGCCATCCTCTGCTTAGAGACAGCCTTTCCCTTCTGCTGGCCTCCGTAACAGACGAAGAGCTGGTCTGAGGTCCTGAGGCTTTGCGTTCTGTCCACGTACAAACGCAGAGCGCGGACGGGACAGAGAAAAGCCAGGGCTGGGTTTGCCTCCTCCAAAGGCAGCGCTTGCAGGTTCACCACCTGGTCCCGGAAGGGAGTAGTAGGAACCTTGGGCACGTATCCGGGCCGGGGTCTCAGGATCACGTGAGAGTTATCCGGGCCGAATTCCAGGCACGATTCGTCGACCGAAAATGCATGTAGGTCCCCTACCCTCTTGATAGAGGCCAATGCAACCAGGAGAACTGTCTTACAGGACAAGATTTTTAACTCAGCCAATTGCAGAGGCTCAAAGGGTGGACTCTGAAGAGCCGAAAGGACCAGAGACAAATCCCAAGAGGGTATAGAGAGCGGGCGAGGAGGATTCAGTCTCCTCGCTCCCCTCAGGAACCTAACGATCAGGTCGTGCTTCCCCAAGGACTTACCATCAACAGCATCGTGATGTGCGGCAATAGCGGCAATGTACACTTTAAGGGTGGAGGGAGACAGCCTTCGCTCCAACCCATCTTGCAGGAAGGAAAGCACGGCTCTGATCGAGCATGATCGGGGGTTCTCCTCGTGAGAAGAACACCATTCAACGAATAGGTTCCACTTCAACGCATAGAGGCGCCTCGTAGAGGGGGCTCTAGCGGAAGTGATGGTGTCAACCACCGCTGGGGGTAGGTCACCTAGAACCTCCGCGTCCCGTCCAGGGACCAGACATGGAGCTTCCAGAGGTCTGGACGCGGGTGCCACAGGGTGCCCCGTCTCTGAGAGAGCAGGTCCTCTCTCAGAGGGATGGGCCAGGGAGGGGCTGTCGCGAGGAGCACTAGTTCCGGGAACCAGGTCCGGTTGGGCCAATACGGCGCAACTAACAAGACCTGCTCCTCGTCCTCCCTGACTTTGCACAAGGTCTGTGCCAGAAGGCTCACTGGGGGAAACGCATACTTGCGAAGAAGCGACCTCAGATGCTTCTGACTCCAAAGGAGGAGATGGCGGGCAAGTTGTGACATGCGGCGGGAGCGTAGACCACCCTGACGGTTGATGTACGCAACGGTCGCAGTGTTGTCCGTACGGACCAGTACATGCTTGCCTTGTAGCGACGTTTTGAAGTGGCCCAGCGCAAGATGTACTGCTAACAACTCGAGGCAGTTGATGTGCCAATGCAGTTGAGGCCCCGTCCACACAGACCTGAAGCTGCATGCCCGTTGTACGTGGCCCCCCAGCCGGTGATAGAGGCATCCGTGGAGACCACAGAGTGCCTGGACACTTGTTCTAGGGGAACACCTGCCCGCAGGAACGAAGGGTCCGACCACAAGCTGAGAGTTTGGCGACAGTGCGGGGTCACTGGAACCCGGCACGAGCCGCTCTGCCACGCCCATCTCGGGACTCGATCGTGAAGCCAGTGTTGGAGCGGTCTCATATGAAGCAATCCGAGCGGCGTTACCGCGGCTGCAGATACCATATGCCCCAGGAGCCTCTGAAATAGTTTCAGTGGTGCCGCTGTTCTGCGTCTGAGCGTACTCACGCAGTTCAACACTGCCTGCACGCGGGCCTCGGTGAGACGCGCTGTCATGTTGATCGAGTCCAACTCCATACCGAGAAAAGAGATCCTCTGCCCGGGGGTGAGTTTGCTCTTCTCCCAGTTGACCCGAAGCCCTAGGTGGCTGAGGTGACTGAGCACCAAATCCCTGTGTTCGCACAACTGCTCTCTCGACTGGGCGAGAATAAGCCAGTCGTCGAGATAGTTGAGAATGCGAACACCACGCTCGCACATGGGAGCAATGGCCGCCTCCGCAACTTTCGTGAAGACGCAGGGCGACAGGGCCAGCCCGAAGGGTAAGACTTTGTACTGATATGCCCGTCCCTCGAATGCAAAGCGAAGAAACGGTCTGTGTCGAGGGAGAATCGAGACATGAAAGTACGCGTCCTTCAGGTCGATGGCTGCAAACCAATCTTGGGGACGGATGCATTTGAAAATGCGTTTCTGCGTAAGCATCTTGAATGGCAGCCTGTGAAGGGACCGATTCAGGACGCGCAGGTCCAAGATTGGCCGTAACTCACCTCCTTTCTTGGGTACAATGAAGTACGGGCTGTAGAAGCCGGTCTTCATATCGGCTGGAGGGACCGGCTCGATTGCATCCTTCGCCAGTAGGACTGCAATCTCCGCTCTGAGAAAAGGGGCACTGTCCGCCAGAACACGGGTGAACAGGATGCCCCTGAAAAGGAGGATTCCACTCAAGCCCGACCTTCTCGGCGGCCCGGGAAAGCATAGCGGTCCATTCTGGATCCGGCTCGGACAACGCTACACACCCCGAAGGGGGCAACGCAGCCGAGTCGTCATCTCCAAATGACCGCTCCCCCTCCGATGCTGCGATCGACATCTGATCGTCAGCTGGTGCCCCAAAGGAAACGACTGGTCGTTCCGGAGAAGGACCGAGCCGTTCGCAAAGGGGCGCCGACAGCAACAGCACATGAGAGGCGTGAGGGGCCCGCGGAGATTGCCTCGGCGGGGAAGCCCTCACGGTAATCCTCATATCACCCTGGTCATGCGCCGAAGTAGGCCTATTCTGCGGGGCAGAATAAGCACTAGATCGGGGCATAGGCGAGGGGACTGCACCTCCCTTGAGGTAAGCGAGTCTCGATCTAAGTGCTGTGATAGTCATATTCCCGCAATGGGAACATGAACTATCCACAAAAGCTGCCTCAGCGTGCCGAATGCCCAAACACGAGATGCAGCTATTGTGGCCATCTGCTGGCGCCAGGGAACGACGGCATCCAGAAACGCACAAGCGGAATGACATCTTGAAAAAGACGCAGGGTCCGCTTGTGTTGCTCTTTTAGTAAAAATAAAAAAGGAAATTACTCTCAGAGTGCTGAGGCGCCCAGGGGTAGCCACTGTGTGGACACACACACACACACACACACAAACAACAGTGTTGTGAGAACAGCAGTTGAGAGCTACACTGCTCGCGGCCACCGCTGATCGGGCCGTCACACCAACACTGGAAAGAGAGATCTTCCTTGAAGTCTTCAAAGGCGTTGAATCTTTAGACAACAGTCATAGGAAACTCGCGCTCCGAAATGAAAGACGGTGGGTGCTCGCGCCCGCTTCCTGTTTTATACCTGCGCTGCGGGGCGGGGGCGCGTGACGCGTTCACGCACGCCAACGTTCATTGGCTTGTTCTTAGATACTCGAAGTTGATAGGGCTCCCTGAAGTGATCCCCTAACGTCGTCACGTCGACGTCACGTCGAACGTGAGCGACTGAAGGGGAAATCTTCACACTGTCATTCAGAAATTGAGAGATGGTGGTTTGACACTGAACATGCAAAAATGCACATTCAACAAGACTTCCCTCAAATTCCTGGGTCACGTGATTTCAAAAGAAGGAATCTTACCAGATACTGCTCACATCGAAGCTATAGTCGATGCTCCTACTCCACACGACGTATCTGCTCTTTGTTCGTTCCTTGGATTGATCTCGTGGTACAGTAAATTCTTCCCAAACTTTGCCACGGAGGTGGAACCATTACGTGCTCTTCTGAGAAATGCTCCTGAAACGTTGTTCGAATGGACTGCAGAAGCAGACCGTTGCTTTAACAAACTGAAAGCTGTTCTTGTGGAGAGCACAGTGCTTGCACTTTTTGACCCTTTTCTTCCTACGATCCTGTCAACTGATGCTTCGGACTATGGTCTTGGTGGAGTACTGACTCAACTCCATGGAGATGGTGTAGAACGCACTGTCGCTTTTGCTTCACGTACGCTTAGCGCGACCGAGAGAAAATACTCCACAGTGGAAAAAGAGGCTTTGGCTTGCGTGTTCGCTGTAGAGAAATGGCGCCCATACTTATGGGGTCATCACTTTACGTTACGTACTGACCACAAAGCATTAACTACTTTGCTGGCTACAAAAGGAATTGGAAGTGCTGGAATGAGAGTAGCCAGATGGTCAGCCCGGTTGCTGTGTTTTTCGTATGACATTGAATACCGCCCTGTGCCCGGTTGCATAAAGCACCTTAAGTTTTTCCTTTAAAGGAACACTCCACCGTTTTTTGAAATAGGGCTTATTCACATTCTTTCCTACATTTAGAAATGTATGCAAATGCATTTTTGTCTCAGTGCATGCATTGTTTTAGTTTTACAGGGTTGGCGCCAGCTTAGCTTAGCACAATGTCAAGTCAAGTCAAGTCATCTTCATTTATATAGCGCTTTTAACAATGGATTGTTTCAAAGCAGCTTCACAGAGATAAACATATAATTTAAGGTAACAGATTGTTTTGGCATTATAGCGGTTCTTGAATAATGTTATTTCCAGCTAAAGTTAACTTTGATTGATTCACCTCCGTCGAAATGATCAGACTTTTGAACGCGAACCTGTGATTAACGCTGACGGCGTTCACATGCTCATTCAGAATTGATTCTATAGTTATGTGCTTTTTAAAATATGTGCGCAGGTTTATAATTCATACAACCCAGCCTAAACAAACTACTTTTCTTGCCTATAAATTTTGATACAGAATTTTGTTTTATTTTATCACTTCGGGGTACGCGAGCCAGAATTCACAACGCTTCATCTGTAGAGTGGGAAAGGGATCCTCCATAGGGAGAGGATAGTGGACACTTCAGCACTGCATTGTCATCGGGTCCAGGCGGATCTCCTTCGTCAGATCTGGACACGGCCTAGATCCGGCAGGCTGCGGGAAAACCTCGGGATAAAAAAAGACACTAATATTAGCGTAGATGCCATTCTTCTTATGATGTAGCGAGTACATCAAGATTTAAGGGAAGTGTTCCCAGTTCCGGCTGACCTAATCTATGCAGCCTAACATTGAATTTATAGAAGTCTATAGTGTGTTATGTGTATGCTAGGTCAAAGAGATGTGTTTTTAGTCTAGCTTTGAACTGACAGAGTGTGTCTGCTTCCCGGACAATGGTAGGAAGACTGTTCCAAAGTTTTGGTGCTAAATAGGAAAAGGATCTACCGCCTGCAGTCGATTTAGATATTCTAGGTATTATCAACTAGCCGGAATTTTGAGATCGCAATAGACGTGAAGGACTATAATACGTTAAGAGCTCGCTCAAGTACTGTGGAGCTAAACCATTTAGTGCTTTGTAGGTAATCAACAATATTTTAAAATTTATACGATGTTTAATAGGGAGCCAATGCAGTGTTGACAGAACCGGGCTAATAGGGTCATATTTCCTGGTTCTGGTAAGAACTCGAGCTTAGTTTATTAGTTTATTTATTAAGCGTGCAGGGCAACCACCCAGTAGAGCATTACAATGATCTAGCCTTGAGGTCATGAACGCATGGACTAATTGTTCCGCATTTCCCAATGAGAGCATATGGCGTATTTTAGATATATTTTTAAGATGGAAAAATGCAGTTTTACAGATACTAGACACGTGGCTTTCAAAAGAAAGGTTGGTATCAAAGAGCACACCCAGGTTCCTAACCGACGACGAAGACTTGACAGAGCAGCCATCAAGTGTTAGACAGTATTCTGGGTTATTACGTGTGGAAGTTTTTTGTCCAATAATTAGAACCTCTGTCTTTTCAGAATTTAGTAGTAGGAAATTACTAGTCATCCAATTTTTTATATCAGCTATGCATTCCGTTAATTTTGTGAATTGGTAAGTTTCGTTGGGTTTTGAAGAAATATACAGCTGAGTATCATCGGCATAACAGTGAAAGCTAACTCCATGTTTCCTAATGATATCTCCTAATGGTAGCATGTACAGAGTGAACAGCAGCGGTCCTAGTACTGAGCCTTGTGGTACGCCATACTGAACTTGTGATCGATAAGACATCTCTTCATTTACTGCTACAAACTGATAACGGTCAGTTAAGTATGATTTAAACCATGCTAGTGCAATTCCACTAATGCCCACATAGTTTTCTAGTCTATTTAAAAGAATGTTGTGGTCAGTTGTGTCAAATGCAGCACTAAGATCGAGTAACACTAATAGAGAGATACAACCACGATCGGATGATAAGAGCAAATCATTTGTGACTCTAATGAGAGCGGTCTCAGTACTATGGTACGGTCTAAATCCGGACTGAAAATCCTCGCAGATATCATTTCTTTCTAGAAAGGAACACAGTTGTGAAGATACTGCTTTTTCTAATATCTTTGACAGAAAAGGCAGATTCGAGATCGGCCTGTAATTGACTAATTCTGTAGGATCAAGTTGTGGTTTTTTAACAAGCGGTTTTATCATAGCCAGTTTAAAGGTTTTTGGTACGTATCCTAGAGACAAAGATGAATTAATGATATTAAAAAGAGGATATATGACCTCTGGAAACATCTCTTTCAGTAGCTTAGTCGGTATAGGATCTAACATACAAGTTGTCGATTTAGATGAATTAACGAGTTTGCAGAATTCTTCCTCTCCTATAGCAACAAATGAATCAAATTTTTCCTCAGGGAGACTACAATGCACTTCCTGATGCGATACTGTGGTAGACGGTTGCATAGTTATAATTTTGTCCCTGATATTATCAATCTTATAAGTGAAGTTCATAAAGTCATCACTGCTGTGTTGCTTTGACACTTCTGAGCTTGAAGCTTTCTTTTTCGTTAGTTTAGCCACTGTTTCAAATAAATACCTTGGATTATGTTTATTTTCTTCTAATAGGTTTGAAAAATAAGCAGATCTAGCAGCTTTTAAAGCCTCTCTGTAAGCAATCGAGCTCTCTTTCCACGAAATCCAAAATACCTCTAGTTTAGTTTTCTTCCAGTTGCGCTCCATTTTTCTGGCTGCTCTCTTAAGGGCTCGGGTGTGCTCGCTGTACCACGGCGTTGGGCTATTTTCTTTAATCTTCTTTAAGCGCAACGGAGCAACTGTTACGGGTGTGGTGCAGGCAGATGAAGAGGCAGCAGTCAAAAGATCAAATTCAATAATCTTTACTAAATAACTCAGACCAGGAATCCAGAAAACACTAACACACCATATACAAACGTACATACGAACGAGAACCGACCAGGAGTGAGGGAGAACACAGGGTTTACATACACAGAGAACAGATAGGGGAAACAAGGCACAGCTGGGGCAAATTAACTAGAAACAGGTGAAGGAACTGAACACAAACGAGGAGCGGGAAAACTGAGATACAGGACTGAACCAAATACACAATGACGGGGGAAACTCAGGACACACATGTAACATAACGCCCCCTCCAAAAAGGCGCGTCCTCGCGCCGTATAACTTCAAAAGGGGTGGGGGGGCGGGCGCCCTGGAGGCTGACGAGGGCGTGGCCTACCCTGAGCAGGAAGCCTCCAGGGCGGAGCAGGCTGGTCAGGGGGCCATGGCGGAGTAGGAGACCACCCCTCGGGCGGTCCTGGCGGAGAATCCCCTTCGGGCGGCCATGGTGGAGAATCCCCTTCGGGCGGCCATGGCGGAGACGCACCTTCGGGCGGCCATGGCGGAGACGCACCTTCGGGCGGCCATGGCGGAGACGCACCTTCGGGCGGCCATGGCGGAGACGCACCTTCGGGCGGCCATGGCGGAGACGCACCTTCGGGCGGCCTATATCCCCCCCCAAAACTTTCTTGGGGGGAATCACCGGCTCTGGGACAGTCTCTGGGTGGGCAGAAGGGACATGGAAAGTCTCTGGCTGGGCTAGCGGTGAAGGCCCGGCTATGCTGGATGGAACCAGTGGTGAAGGCTTAGAAGGGCTGGACGGGACCAGCGGAGAAGGCTCTGAAGGGCTGGACGGGACCAGCGGAGAGGGCTCTGAAGGGCTGGACGGGACCAGCGGAGAAGGCTCTGAAGGGCTGGACGGGACCAGCGGAGAGGGCTCTGAAGGGCTGGACGGGACCAGCGGAGAGGGCTCTGAAGGGCTGGACGGGACCAGCGGAGAAGGCTCTGGCTCGGCCGGCGTGACGCGAAGCTCCGGCCCGGCAGGCGTGACGCGAAACTCTGGCTCGGCAGGCGTGCAGGTAAGCTCAGGCTCGGCAGGCGTACAGGGAAGCTCAGGCTCGGCAGGCGTGCAGGGAAGCTCAGGCTCGGCAGGCGTGCAGGGAACCAGCGGTGCGGGCTTGGCTGGACGGAACCAGCGGTGCGGGCTTGGCTGGGCTGGACGGAACCAGCGGTGCGGGCTTGGCTGGGCTCAGTGGCGGTAGCTCTGTGTCCCAGTCAATAAGCCTGTCTTCCTCTTTTAGCTCCACCAAAATTCCAACTGGCACGGTGGGCATGACGTGATGCATCGGCATGACGGTCTCGGCAGAACGAGACACTGGACACAGTGGAGAGACAGGAACAGAAGGGAGATCTGGGGTTACATCAACGGTGTAGGACGATCCACTCACCCACAGGATGTTGTCGATATATTCCCTAAGGGAACATGTGGTGGCAGTAGCTGGAAATTGCCCAAAGAGTGGATCGTCCAGACCCATCCAGAAGGAGTGCTTGAGGGCTGCCTCTTTCCAGGACACCTGATGGGCGAGGTGGAGGAATTCCTCGACGTAGGTCTCGATCGGATGGTGATTCTGGGAGAGGTTGAGGAGAAGGTCGGTGGAATCTTGAGGGTAGAGGAAGATGCCCATAATGCTGCTGTAACGGTCGGTTCTTCTGTTACGGGTGTGGTGCAGGCAGATGAAGAGGCAGCAGTCAAAAGATCAAATTCAATAATCTTTACTAAATAAATCAGACCAGGAATCCAGAAAACACTAACACACCATATACAAACGTACATACGAACGAGAACCGACCAGGAGTGAGGGAGAACACAGGGTTTATATACACAGAGAACAGATAGGGGAAACAAGGCACAGCTGGGGCAAATTAACTAGAAACAGGTGAAGGAACTGAACACAAACGAGGAGCGGGAAAACTGAGATACAGGACTGAACCAAATACACAATGACGGGGGGAAACTCAGGACACACATGTAACAGCAACTGCGTCTAAAGTGCTGGAAAAGAGAGAGTTAAACGTTTCTGTTGCAATATCAAGTTCTTCTAAGCTATCCGGGATGCTGAGATGATGAAACTGATTAGGAAGATTATTGATAAAGCAATCTTTAGTGGCAGAAGTTATAGGTCTAACGTATTTATAACACGGAGTCGGCTTTGCAGCCTTGGCTAAATGTAATTTACATGAGACTAGATAATGATCTGAGATGTCATCGCTCTGCTGCAGAATTTCAACGGCATCAACATCTATTCCATGTGATAATATTAGATCTAGAGTATGATTACGACAATGAGTAGGTCCTGACACGTGTTGTCTAACTCCAATTGAGTTTACAATGTCTTTAAATGCCAATCCCAATGCATCTTTTTCATTATCTACATGTATATTAAAATCACCAACAATTAGTACTTTATCTGTAGCCAATACTAAATCTGATAGAAAGTCCGCAAATTCTTTGATAAAATCTTTATGGTGCCCCGGTGGCCTGTATACAGTAGCCAGCATAATTCTCAAATGTGATTTATCGTTTACACTATATATTTTTACATTAAGCACCAATACTTCAAAAGAAGTATATTTAAAGCTAGATTTCTTAGTGGTTATGAAAATATTACTATAAATTACAGCAACACCTCCCCCTTTGCCTTTCAGACGAGGTTCATGTTTATAACTGTAATCTTGTGGGGTTGACTCATTTAAAATAATGTAATCGTTTGGTTTTAGCCAGGTTTCTGTCAAACACAGCATATCAAGATTATAATCTGAAATCATATCATTAACTATGAGAGATTTTGAAGTAAGGGATCGAATATTCAGCAACCCAAGCTTTATCATTTGCTCATCTGTATTATATCTGTTTTTTATTTGTTGAACATCAATTAAATTTTTAACCTGACGTTTTTTGGATTTCCAAATTCGGGGAACAGACACAGTCTCTATATGATGACATCTAGGTGAAAGAGACTCTATGTGATGGGATTTATCTGACCTTGGTGACGTGAGGCCGCTAGCAGACGGTCGGTTTAGCCAGTCTGTCTGCTTCCTGACCTGAGCCCCAGATTGTCATGTTTTATCTCTAAGACTATGAGCCAAATTACTAGAGAGAAGAGCAGCACCAGCCCAGGAGGGATGGATACCATCTCTTTTCAACAGATCAGGCTTGCCCCAAAAACTTTTCCAATTGTCTATGAATTTTATATTATTCTGCGGACACCACTTCGACAGCCAACCCTTCAGTGAGGCCAATCGGCTAACTATCTCATCACTCTTGCGTACAGGAAGGGGACCAGAGTAAATTACAGTGCCTGACATCGTACTTGCGAGTTCACACACCTCTTTAATATTAATTTTGGTGATCTCCGACTGGCGGAGTCGAACATCATTAGTGCCAACATGAATAATGATCTTAGAGAACTTACGATTAGCATTAGCCAGCACTTTTAAATTTGCTTTGATGTCAGGCGCTCTGGCTCCCGGCAAACATGTGACTATGGTGGCTGGTGTCTCTATTTTCACGTTCCGTGTGATCGAATCACCAATTACCAGGGCACAATCAACTGAATTCGCAGTGGGTGTTTCACTGAGTGGGGCAAATCGGTTTGTTATGGGAATCGGAACGGAAGAGTGGTTCTTTGATCCGCGACTAGAACGATCTCTCACGGTCACCCATCTGCCCTGCTGCACGGGCTCTACTTCAGCCGGAACCGAATCATGTAAAGAGTTCACTATGCTAGGCGCATCCAAAACACGATCTAAAGATCTAGCATTCTTACCATCCTCAATTAAAGTTTGAATGCGTGTCTCTAGTTCTGAAATCTTCTCCGTCAGCCTGACTGTCTCCTTGCATTTATCACATATAAATCCTATATTGCCATCGGAGAAGGCTATACTAAACATATGACATGTGACACAGGTGACAATAACAGGACAAGAAGACATTACTCACCGTGTTTGTTGACTGATTTCTTACTTACCTGGACTTTATGAACTCAAAGGCGCGGGCGCGCGAGAGAAAATAAATATATAAATGAGCGCACAGGTGGCGCGTTAGCAGGCTAACGTTAGCGAGTTACTAGCGTGCTGTGTTAACAATAACGGAAGCTAGAGATGTAAGGTTAATCTGAGATTTTGGGTAAGCTGTATTTAGTAGTATAAACAACTAGATAGTAAATGATGGCTCAAAACATAAAGAAATACGAGGCTCAGGCGGAGCTTACAGCCTCGAAGCAAACAAACACACAGCAGGCAGCGAGGCAGACAGGAGCAATCGATCAGGGATCAGCAAAGACAATGAATGGAATCCTTTGTTGCCAGCTAGCATGTCCTGAGTAAAAGTGATAAAAAATTTAAAAAAAAACCCCACGTAATTACTTCTTGTGGCCTGCGTATTCACAACGAGTACAAATAGCGATGCAGATTAACACTAGGCGATTTCCTAGGCAGATATTGACTTGGGACTATATTAGGGGGAAGCACGGGCGAAGCACTGTTGCTTAGGCGAAGCACTGCTACTTGGGCGCAGAAATATCACGCAACACATGAAATCCCATGACTTCCGTAAACATACCGGCGTGAATGCCTGACTATTTTCCTTACAGTACATGACTGGCGATGAACATGGCTGATTTTGTGAGAGACGAAGAGGGTGACTTCTCAGACAGTCAAGAGCCAGAGCCATACCTATTTGAACCAGAGTTTACAGAAGAGGAGCTGCGTGCTTTAGAAATAGACCGACAGGAGGAGGAAGTTGAGATCGCTCAACAGCCTGAGGACATGAGGATGAGAGCCAACAAGAACTGGTGGTGTGAATGTGGGGGAATAAGCCAACCTATGCCGACTGAAATAGAGTGTCTGTGCTGTGGAGAGTGGGACCAGTTACAGCCATCGATGACCAGGCTCAACGCGTCAGATCAAGATGAGCGTGCCCGCAGTTGTGTCACAGCTACCGAGGATTTCATGGCGCTGATCCATCCTGCAGTACTCACCTTCATTACCATGTTTGCTGTAACTTCTCAAAATAAATAGTCCTAAAGCAAAGACACTCTGTGCAGGTCAAGCCGGTATGTTCTTCTTCTTCTGTTTTTTTTTTGACGCGTTGAACGCCGGTATGTTATGTTCATGTGTTGCGTGATATCTCTGCGCCCAAGTAGCAGTGCTTCGCATAAGCAGCAGTGCTTCGCCTGTGCTTCCCCCTAATATAGTCCCAAGTCAATATCTGCCTAGGAAATCGCCTAGTGTTCATCTGCATCGCTAATTGTACTCGTTGTGAATACGCAGGCCACAAGAAGTAATTACGTGGGTTTGTTTATTTTTTTTAATCACTTTTACTCAGGACATGCTAGCTGGCAACAAAGGATTCCATTCATTGTGCTAAGCTAAGCTAACGCCGACCCTGTCAAACTAAAACAATGCATGCACTGAGACAAAAATGCATTTGCACACATATCTAAATGTAGGAAAGAATGTGAATAAGCCCTATTTCAAAAAACGGTGGAGTGTTCCTTTAAGTATGATACTTAAGGGGCGATTTACCCTTACCTAAGAGAATAACTTAAGGGTGTTGAATATAATCTCTTAAACGGTTCTCTTAGGTAAGGGAAACATTAAGCTGCAACCCCATTTTTGAAAAATCCCCAGATATGGCATACCCAAACTGAAACAGATACAGTTCATGAACCCTTTGTACTAAAAGCACAAGTAAGATCTCATTTGAAAGCTGACACCTGGAAGTTTATTGTAAATGTAGAATTAATTATTGCCATAATAAAAAAAAAGTTATAAATAGCTTCAAAGTTTTGTAAAGTTGTTATACATTTATTTTTATGAAACATCTTCATGAAAATAAAATTGAAGTTGGCATTGTATCAATCTAGAAATGCATTGCAGCTAAAGCCACATGTCTGACCATGTTCTATTAAAATCTGAAGATGATAAGTCTAAAACTCTGTATTTAGTTCAATGTTTTTCAAGATCATGTCATTTGACTTTATTTTGATTAGACTCTAAAATGCAAACTGGTGTTTATTGTCATCTTATAAGCATCTATTCAGTGCCTCTATTGTTTTTGCGGTGCAAAACGAGCCCCATTCAGTCTCAGTCTCCCCTGCACATATTCACACCTCTCCGGCCTGGTTATGGATCTAAATATGCTTTTCTTTTGTCTGCATTATAATCACTAACGACTAGCAATTCACACTGTTTCAATCCCTCATTTCTTTTATAAAAGTTCTCACTTCACAGTGAAACTGTATCAAATGCCCTTTTTGAAAAAAGAAACATTTCAGTAAGCATTCTTATTTAGAAAAAATCATAAAAATTACAGCGAAGTTAGGTCGCAGCCTAGCAGGTGCACAGAGCTAGCTAGCATGTTAGCTTAGCACACCATCAATACACGACAATTCATGAGATTAAAATCATGTTTGTGCTCCAAACTTACTTTATAGTGCAAGTCGAGTGTTTTAAATAACTTTCTGTGATCTGATTTGGCTTCAGATAAAAAAATCTGATAGAAAATATATTATTTTATTGTATTCTGCACATTGTGAAAGTCTATATCGATTAGCATTACATTATACATATAATCTATTATTATGAAAATACCTGACATGGCTCGAAGAACACAGGTAAATCAAATATCATTGCAATCATGTTTATTGTCTTCAAAACATCTTTATCTGCACTTTACAGCGATCTCTGATAGCTTTGTTGTGTCAGGACTTCCTGAATGTCACATGATTATGGCTCTTCTTCATGTGATCCATAAATGGACTTTACTGTGCACACAGCGCCCTCAGACTGCCAGTATGAATTGAAAACACAGTACATCAGAGTATACAGCGCTCATAATGATTACATCGACGCATTTGGGTATAAATTCAATAAATATTATTCCTGTCTATAGAAATATGATGTAAACCTATGAGAATCTATCAATATTTCTCCAAATCTGCACATGTTTGAGCTAAAAGCCCGGAGGGACGTTGTTTTGTCAAGCACTGTCATGACGATTGCACAGGAGTTTTTTTCTCAATGAGAGCAGCTGACGCTCATAATTCATATTAAAGGTAACGACTCATTTTTTTATTTCATAACTCCTGACACAAATTAAGATATAACTGTCACTATAAGTTCCCTTTCGTTGTCACTCCGAGTTCCGTCGGATGACGACGAATGGGGTCTCCGTTCCCTACTCAGGGAACGAGGGTTACATCCGTAACCGAGATGTTTCTCAGAATACAATAGTGGTCAAATACTGAAACTTGAGTCTTATATCTTTTTAATGATGTAAAGTTTGTCAAGTTAATAACATTAAATATGATAGTAACTTTGAACTATTTAAAAAAAAAAAACGCTTCAGAGCGCCCGCGCTCTGGTGAAGCTTAACAGGTTTAGTGTTTCACGACAGCGATCCTGGATTCACATTATAAAAGTCTGTGTTGCCATAGATACGCAAAACACTAACATGCCGGAATATCACGTGTCAGTCCAGTGACGCTATCACGCAACACCTCGTTAGATCCGAAAGTGGCGGCAGTTTGTGTTGTTCACCGTCTCATGCTTTGGCATTTATTTAGGTTTTGTGAATGCACTTCTGGCTCTGTGTCTCGAAATACAGCTGAGTATATTTCCATAGCATACCTGTTTTCTTCTGTCATGATTCCTTTTAAAACACAGAATCAGCTCGTTCTCCTGTGAATCTTTTTCTGCACGGGTCGGCCACACATAATTTACATACGAGTCGCGTGTAATGACAGACAGACAGCCGTCTAGTTTGATAGCGATGTCAAATATTGCGCGTCGATCAAATCGGTATTCTTGCAACAATTTTTCATCGGTAAATTGGTCCAAAGGGTTCTCCCTATTCCCTATGATCTTCAGCTGGTTCCATAAATTCAGCCATGTCGTCTTATTTTTGTCCGCGTTACTCTTAAGGTTACGATTTCCAAACCTTAAGTTATACTTAGGGAAATTACCGTTAAGGGGTTTTATGCAACACTTAACGATTACTTAAGTGAAAAAACAGCATTTAAGGGAAATTCTAAGTGTTTATGATGTTTCACTTAAAAAAAAATGTTAAGTAACACTTAAGGGTATTTTTCTGCAACACCTTTAGGTTTAAGGGAAACATAAGGGCGACCTTAAGGGAAAATTACACTTAAGGTGCTTTATGCACTGGTGCTCAAAACCAGGCCGCAGATTGCTTGTCAAGAATACCCTTACCAGTGACGAACGAGCACACTGAGGAACCAGAAATGGTTGCTGCAGTCTTTTCAGGGTTACATTCAGTGTCCATGGAGACTTTCAAAAAAGCTTCCGAATCTTGTTCTGAGCTGTGTTTACTTAGATCGCAAATACTGAATGGCTGGCCACACAACAAGAAGGATGTAGATCCAGCCCTATCAGTCTTTTTCATTCGTGATGAACTGTCAGTATACAACGGATTGATCATGCGAGGTGAACATCGTGTCGTTGTTCCTGTTTCTCTTCGTTCGACCCTGGTGAAGCTAGCTCACGAAACACACCAAGGTTTGGTCAGAACCAAACAAAGGCTACGTGAACTGTACTGGTGGCCGAAAATGGATTTGTTAGTTAACTCAGTGATTTCAACCTGTCTTGTCAACTTAATGACAAATCTGCAAAGACAGCTCCTGCTCCATTACAACCTGTAGATTTGCCGGATGGACCTTGGCAAAAACTGGGTCTTGACATCATCGGGCCTTTCGAACATGCTGCATCAGGTTGTCGTTTCGCAATTTCATTGGTGGACTATTACAGCAAATGGCCAGACGTTGCTTTTTCTTCACGTCACTACTGAGGTTGTTACTTCTTTCTTACATTCCGTGTTTGCACGAGAAGGAAACCCATGTTTGTTGTTACGGACAATGGACCTCAGTTTCTATCTTCAGCTTTTTCGGATTTCCTTTCTGAACGTGGTATCAAACACCTGAGTACAAGTGTGTATCACCCACAAGGAAATTGTGCAGTTGAACGCTGGAACAGAGTACTGAAAGAGTGTATCTTATCTGCGGAACAAATGAGAAAAGCTTGTAGACCGTCAGTAGTGGAGTTTCTTCAGAGTTACCGTGCTACTCCTCATGCTACTACCTGTGTATCCCCATCTGAACTTTTGCATAACCGGAAACTGAGAACGAAGGTAGACATTTTTCCTGTGAGGGGGAAAAGTGACAAATGTGCTGGTGTACGAGATGCTGTCAAGGAAAGGCAGGAGAAAAGTAAGAAATACACAGACAGGAAGACGAGAGCCAAAACTGTTTCTTTCAAGGTCGGGGAACAAGTAAGAATCAGGAAGCCAGATCATGGTCCTAAAGGAAGCCCTAAGTATACCTTACCTTTGTCGATTCGAGAAAAGATTGGACCAAGTTCATTCTTGCTTAGTGATGGAAAGAAATGGAATGGACAGAGACTGACTAAATTTCAGATCAAACTGAAAAAAATGTTCAGGGATCAATTCTGCCTGCTCAAAACTGCCCAACCATTCCCAGGAGGAGTGAAAGAGTTGTTAAACCACCAGTGTGTCTGAAAGACTTCATAAAGTAGTGAAGTCAAAAGACAACATGATTGTGAAAAAAAAAACAAAAAAACACATGCACTTGTTCTAGTGTGTTAAGGTATTTGATTGTTATTTAGAATGGTACTTCTAAATAATACTGTTTAGGTTAAGAGAATGAAATTTTGACTTGCAGTAATGCATAATGTTCTTATATGTAAGAAGTGTTACTATGGCTGTTTTCTTAAAACGTACTGCCTTACAGGTTAAATACTGAATACTGTTGTGTTCTGTGTAATTGCACTAGAGGGCACTAGTGAGTTCAAGTGGACAAGAAGAAAAAGGGAGAGAAGGAGGAGGAGAATTGCGAAGAGTCATGGGCCCTGTCCCAAATGGCACACTCCGGACTTGTGGACTTCCTCAGAGTCCACACTTCGGTGACGTCATATAGTGCAGACCTATAGGGCCCTTAGCGCGAGTCCGCGAGGGCGCATTGAGAGGTATTTTTGGGACAGACTCGATCGTCACGCCGGAAACAGGAAGACGGTCTGATTGTTGTTATGGACAGGAGCTACAGGTTCGGGGAAATATGCTTCCTATTGTTGTTGTGCTTACATATGACTCAGTAAAGCCCTGACATTCTGTTCTATTTATTTAATGAATCATAATGCGATCGTATTATTCAGCTTGCTATTATTAGCCTATGTTTGAGACATCAACCACTGGTCGATGATCATAATGTTTGTATAAACTTGTCATAAAAACCGTAATGATATAATTACACTAATATTTTTTTCTCAGCCATGTTAACAATTGTCCGTGAGCGAAATCTCCTCCCATCCGTTGTCTGATTGGCCTTTCGCAAGGATTCCTGGGTAGTTGAAGTGCGTGAAGCCTGGATTTATGCGGGCTTCGCGGAAGACCGCTTCAAGGGTACAAAGGGGGCGCTGCTGAGCACACTTCAGAGCGTTAAAATGCCAAATGGGACGGCCTACGGACTCGTAGACTCGGCGAGCACGCGCAATTTAAGTCCACGAGACCGAAAGTCCGCATGAAGTGCGCCATTTGGGACAGGGCCCTAGTTGACATGAGTTCGTGAACTAGTGTGAAATAAAGAAGTTAAACAATTATACTTACCTCGTCAATATGTTGATGTCCTAGAGTTGGCTGCTTGCTTGCATCTTGATATCAGAATTTAACAATGTTGTCATTATTTACTTACCTCATGTCACTCATTCCCAACCTGTATGACTTTAGTGAAACAGAAAGGGTCAATTCATAAAAAATGTTCCTGGCCACTCCTTTGCATTCAATGGAAAAGAATGAGTGGGGGTATGTAAAACAACATAAAACTATTATAAAAGTGCTATGTATGACCATTTTATAGTGCTATTTTTTACTTTGGAACTAACTTGCTACTCACTTTTTTGACCTAAAGCTAGAAAGTCATAAAGGTTTAGAACGACATATTGTAAATAAGAACAGAATTTTCATTTTGGGAAGAACTATATCAGATATACATGGGTTTTTAATTGTACATTTATGCAATCAATTGAATAGGTATAAAGTTATTCCTGAAATTATTTTTATCGTTTTCGTTTTTAATTTAGCTTTCTTAATATTTCTTAATCATTTATATTGTTCTGAATATTTTTGGACACTTAGGCCTACAAATAGCAGAGTATCCATGTGCTTGTTAAGCGTTTTAGCATATAATTCTTATTCCAGTTTCAGCTGCTCTCCCTCAGGGATGGGATTGACGCCTTGCATGGACGCCTTGGGAGTTTAATGCGATATAAAGTAATATACAGATGAAAACAACTGTGATCCCATTCCCAACCATGTGAAACCATTAACACAGTATTTACCCTCCTTATTTCTGGTTGGCCTTTAAGCATATTTCTAAACCACTGGATGGCCATAATACCCAAGAACCCAAGAAAGCCAATCCACCCCTGCGTATTATGTGGTCACTGCACCATAAAAATGGCATTCAGAAGTATTGGCACCTACTTATACATGATTAATTGCACCAGCATCGGACTCCAGTGGAGGAGAGGAAGGGTTATCTACACATAAACCTTTACTGATGATGCTGGGTAAAAATGTGGGCAGCAGAAGGATGTGGGAGGTTGAGAAATGACAGCGGCTTGGCAGAAAGAAAGAGTGAGAAAACCAAGAGGCAGTTGGGGCAAAGAAAGGACATGTGGAGAGAGAGACAGCAAGAGAGGCAGCAAAAGACAGACTGAGAAGGCACCAGATGGATTGAAAGACAGTGAGAGAGAAAGAGACTGTGTTGAGTTGGCAGAATGAAGGAGTGGAGAGATGGTGTGATAAAGCAGAGAAACCCTGTATTCACTGCAGCTGTACAGATGGCTCACCTGCCAAGAACAACACCATGTTTAAGGGCTATTTATTCTAACTGGATTACTATTACAGACACCACAATCCATGCTGTGAATTCTGAGAGTAACGGAAACCGCAGGGTGGATTAAGGGATGCAATTCATTCTAATAGTTCTGGATATATATTGCAATCATATATGTCAAGTCTGGTGTTTACTGCATACAGTTATGGAATATAATCATCTTTTTATGTCTATTTATATAAATCCGTCAAAAGAGAAAACGTAAAACCAGCAAATTAGAGCAAAAAAATTTAATGGAGATATATAAATTCTTAAATCTTAAAATTAAAGGCACTAAGCGAAGACATCAGCGGGTTTGGGAAGAACCCTGGTGAAAAAAACGTATACCAAAATGTATTTAAAATATATTGATTTCATACTAAGTATACTACAAATCCATTAACATATTTATTGACATATCACTTGAGACTTGAGGAAGTCTATTAAAAATACAAGTCACTTTCCACTACTAATGGAAATATCAGCAAAAAAAAAAAAAAAAAAATGCTGCAGATGCAAACAGTTAAACTAAACCATGACTTTTTTAGAGTGCAGAAATCTTACCTGTTTAATATCCCTTTAATTTATATGACTGACAAATATGCATCTCATTATGTTTATTAGTTTATTTTAAAACTGTGTTTTTAATTCAAATGGATGGAAAATGTATCTGCAATTCAAACACATAGCCTAAATATTAAATTTAGGCCTAAATACTTTTTGAGTGTACCTTACACTTACCTTGTAGGCTCGATCTCAAACCACCAGGTAATCTGTCTCGAATGTGTCTTGGGGGGCATTTAACTTTGGTTGTTGATTGGACAGCTGATTAGTAAAAATGCATGCAGTGGCCAAGTACTGTATAAATACCCCTTATTTGAATAAGTCAAACTTTCCTACTACATACCAATCATTCAAAAACACTCTAAATACCTTAACTGTGTCAAATCACTGAAAAACTAGTTTGAAAGCATATGCTCTGCCAGAACTGGTTCATGAGATAATAATGAAATGGAGTCAAAACAGAGAGTCTCTTTATATGAATCAGCCTTCGAGTCAATATTGCTTTTTCCTCCGCAGCTCACGCACTAGCTTCCATTACTAGCTAACATTTGGCCTGGAGCTTTTCACCTGTATCTCATACCTCAGGCTATACTCACCAACCTCACCACTGCCCTCCCCTAACATTTGTTACGACTGTGGCTTCCTCTCCCCCCAGGCTGTTGATGGCTTCAACCCCAGCAGAACATTTTGCCTGTAACACAAACCCTTCTGTCTCGTGTTTTTACTTCAAACAAAGCTATTAATCACCTTAATCGCCCTCAATTAACCTGTGGCACCAGATGCTCTCGGCACGTCAAACCCTGAACTGTTCCAGCCAGCCAAATAGAACATAAATCAACGAGTGGAGCAATTTGCACCAGCAATTCCACATAATGTTTGCGGAAGCTGGATAACAAAACATTTACAACATGGAAACAGGCACCTGGGGGACGGTCTATTTGCCACAAGGGAAGGTGATGAAATGAATAGAGAGGGAATGGCAGAAATGAGATGAGAGTGTTCTCTGAGTTGGAATAGGAAAAATGTTGCCCTCCCTGTCCCAAGTGGCACATGGAAGTTTACTGTGCTCCTAGCAGCTCTGACCAACACAACTTTACCAGGTTTCATGCACTGGGGTACTGCCAAATGTTTGAAATCTTAGACCAAAGTACTTGCTTTGAACATGTTCTTACACATGGGTCTATCTTGTTTCACCGTTACGAAGCCCAAAACATTCTGGTCATGACTGGATTGTTGACAGGTGCGACAAGGCAGGCTCTTATCTATGGTGAAAGAATTGATGCCATTGTGACATTTATGACACTGTATCTGATTTCAATAAGGAAAAAAAATATTAACCATATGCATATAAAATGCATCAATTGGATTATGCTGTCAATAATCAGACTGATCTCATGAAATTGCGTGTGTATGACACGCCAATTCGTATTTCCATTTTTGGCGTGCTATCAACAAGCATAATCGCTTTTCAGCGTGTTTATGAACGCCGTTGACTTAACGTTACATTACTGTATATATAAATATATGACCTACCCCAACCCCGTCCCTAAACCTACCCGTCACTGGGGTTAATAGCATTTATGAGTCTTCCCCTACCATCCTAGGAAAAAAAATATCGCTCCCCATATGTAGATCTACATTTTGCTTCGTTTCGCTCGGACATTTAACGGCGTGTACATACACGCGGAATCACTCGGACATTAATGCCGCAGACATACACGCGGATAGCTCAAAATGCGTATAGATAACATGCCACTTGACTAGAAAGTGGCGTGTATGTTTACGCAAAAGTCATGATGTCATGTTGCAATAATGCAGAATCTACAGTAGCAAAAGAATCAAATAACTGTCAGAACTGAATATGTCTCAATTACAAAGTAATATATTATCATTTAAAAGTGTAAAGTTCATCATAGAAACACACTGAGGAAATGTTTCTCTTTAACCATTGAGGAAATCTCCTCTCTTGACCTTTGTGTGCTGCCAGATATGTGTGAGGGGAACTTGAGTGCAGCCAAAACCTGTTTCTTGGATGGATCAGTTCCACACAAATAAGCTTGTTCGTCTTTCAGGGATTTAACCATTCAGTCAAAATGTCATTATTGGTGCTAACAAGCATTCAGGTAGCCTATTGAAGACACAATGATTTTAGGATGTATACTACATATTTATGTGATTTGTTGCATGAAAAAAAAATGTATATATATATATATATATATATATATATATATATATATATATATATATATATATATATGCAAAAAGTCACTGGAACACAAAAATCTCCCATACATATATACATATTTGTTTTGAGTAATGGCTGCTGATAATTCAGCTTTGCCATCACATGAATAAATGACATTTGAAAATATATTAAAATATATATAAAAAATAAGTAATACAATTTCATGATAATGCTTTCTTTTTTATCTTTACTCAAATAAATGCAGACTTGGTGACACTTTGAACAAAAAAATAGTTACTGGCCCACAATATATATATAATTAAAAGTAATTAATGATGATTATTATTTGATTTGACCTCATTTTAGAGCCATTATTTTAATGAAGTCTGTTTTGTTTTGTTTTTTAATGTTAAATAACCATTTAAAAAAAAACAAAAAAACAGAGACTACTCTAAAATAATGGCTCCAAAATGAGGTCAAATCAAATAATAATCATCATTAATTACTTTTAATTTGGCTAAAATAAATAAGAGAACATATTGATCAAGTTGAAATTGTTGTATTATATTAGAAGAAATAAATTGTTTAAGTACAAAAAAAAATTCTGACAGCATTCCAGAGATGCATGTAATGACCAGATTTAATTCTACTCTGCTCATTTTGATTTAAAATCCCTGAAAACACAAACCTAAACTAAAAAAGAAAGACACAAAAAAACCTATAACAATTATGGTGAAAACTAACCGTAAATTAAAATTACATATACATTTTTTATATATATAAATAGTCATTTAATTTAATTTAAGAGAATAGGAGAGAAAAATTGACAAGCAAGTATACGTGGAAATGTCACAGTGGCAAAAGTCCTATTGTTGGCTAAATCTTGGATTCACATACTGTGGGTTCCAGGCCTTGATGTGACCATGTAGCAGGGCTTAGTTGCTATAAAAGAAGACCAAGCCCACTTGATCTGCCTCTTCAGCGCATTGAGTAAGGATCAAGGTCTCATTCCAAGGTTTCCCCAATGTAGCAACCACCCTCTGACCAGGCAGTGAACCAGCACAAATCTGCCATGCATGGTATTCTGATAAGAGCATGGTGTGTCATATATAGAGCCCATCAGTTGAGCTAAGGTGATCAGTCAAAAATACTCTTATGGTAACTCATTTACTGCACTTAAAGAAAAGTTTTAAAAAAATATTTTGAATGTGAATTATCTGTCCTTATTTTCTTACAGAGAGACAAAATAACTCATGTAAGCTGCTGAAGATCTTCAGGCATGAATTATATGAATGCTTACTAATTTAAGCACACAACATTTTTTTTTTATATTTCCTTCAAATGTTTAGTCTTACTTCATTAACATTCCAAGAGATTAGCCTGTGGACAACGACTGCTTCCCTTACCAGATGAACACTTTTCCCAGTTAAACTAATGGATGTTTTTTCTATACAGCCTAAGCAGACATGTCATCATTTGATAGAGACCCTGAAGGTCTGAGCACCATTATTTCTCCATCACTGGAATCCACCCATTCAGCTCTCACTCAGTCAGGCTCTTAAACACTTAATCATAATTTGTTTTGGTCATGACATTGTAAAAAGCCTGGGAATAACCCGCAGCAGTCTGTGTGCTCAACATGCCATCAGTTACACAGAAAGAAAGAATAGGAAAAAAATTCTAGCAATCTCTGAAAGATATTTCAGAGATATTTGAACAGCAAAATATGTTGATGATGAAATAATTCTTGTTTGTGTATCCCTTCAGGAAGTATTTGAAGTCCCTTTCATCTTTGGCATAGACTTGCACTCAATGTGCATATCGTAAAAAAAAAAAGACCAAAATATATTCAGGATGAATATCAAGTCAAGAGATGGTTTCTGAAAAGAGCTTGGCCTGTGATTGCCGGGATGCCCGGAGGAGAGGAAATGAAGTCTTAGAGAGCACAAACTCTTACACTTCTGTCAAATAGTGGTTTTATTTAAGTTTATTTTCAGAGGCTTCACACAGGCCAACATTCCACCGACAGTGGTTGAAAAACTGATGGTGTTCAACACTGCAGTGGCTTGGCCAAGCTATCTTTTTTATATGCATAATTATTTTGATTTCCTGAGGCAGCTCATTTTGCACTTCTCAGATGTTTACTTTTGACACCTGAGATGAGTTCAAACGAGTGGTGAGGTGTTTATTTTTAGTTTCCCTTACAATGACTTGGGCAGGTTTAGTTCCTTGAATCCCATTATACCATTTGATGTATTAAACAACTTTAATTTCCAAACGTAACAGTGCTTTACACAATATTTATCAAATTGCTATCATCAAGTATGATTACTAAGCAAAAGCACTGTGTTAAATCATAATGCATTAAATTGACAGATATTAAAGGAAAGTTCACCCAAAAATGAAAATTCTGTCATTAATTACTCACCCTCATGTCAGTCCAAACCCAATTCTTGTGAGGTTCATTTTAGTGTCACGCCAGCACAATTGAGCTTCCGCAAGACCCAATTAGGTTTGTTCTTACTCATCAAGCAAGTACGGTGAACTACCCTTTAAGGGTAGTTTGATATCAAGTCAAGTCATCTTCATGTATATAGCGCTTTTAACAATGGATTGTTTCAAAGCAGCTTTACAGAGATAAACATATAATTTAAGGTAATAGAGATTGTTTTGGCTTTATAGCGGTTCTTGAATAATGTTATTTCCAGTTAAAGTTAATTTTTACTTTTACTTTTAAATTTTAATTTTATCCTTCACATCGCCCTCTGCCTGACAAAATGCAGTTATGGTATCACACAATCACAGTTGCTGCTGTGTAATCAATATGGTTGACACACTAATACTCCATTCCCATGACAGTCTAGTCTGTGGTGTGTGTGCATGTGCATTTATATATTTCTCTCTAGGGGTTTTGCCCTCTGGCTAGCATTTGGTTATTAACTTAAGCATTGAGAATGCCAATAGCTCTAGACCATTTTAACTTGGCATATGTTTTGAGAAATGATTTGGTGCATTTTTTAATCAAAAACAAGAGTATGAGATTGGAAATAAAGCAAGCGGAAAATCAAAACAATTAAAAGTTATTGATTCCATTACCTTGTAAAACCAAGACTGTGGCAAAAACACAACTGTACAAGTCATTTAATGGGATTGTTTGTTCCATATCACAGTGTTGGACTTAAATTAATCTTTGGCTTTGCTGATAAGTAGAATATTGCATGGACTCGTTCCTGACTGTTGGCTGGTTGATCAGACTCTCACAAATGGAATCTAATCTAGTGTTTCTCTATGCTTTACTCTGTGAGGGGGCCCTCGAGTGTTGATGACACCCTGATTGTCAGTATGCGTGTCAGCTTTGACGTCTACACACACACACACACACACACAAACAGAACTGAGCATTTGTCTCTGTTTCGTCACTGCTCCAGTCCAACCTTGACTGATGTGCGTCTTTGTTTGGAATACTAGATCTTTCCAGCCGTTGATGTGTGCTGATGTTATCAAAGTAAATCTCCCAAAGAGAAGAAAACAACACATCTCCAGAGAGTGAAAAGATATGTAACAATGGTTGTTCTAAACTTTCATTTGGTTCAGAGGAAACGGGCAAAAAAAAAAAAAAGTCATGATATCTGTTGAAGTGAAAAGATAGAAAAGTCTATGTAGGCCAAGTCATATTTTCTGTGTTCTGGACTAAGTTAAAATTCTATAAAAAAAATAACAATAACAGAAACAGCAATTGTAAATATAACAAACAAAGTATAAATAAGTCAATCAATCAAACCATTTAATCAATCAATAAATAAATAAATGAATTAATAACTAGCTCAGTCGCTTTGGCTAATTCTATGCCAACACCACCATAGTGACCAGTGCCTGTCTTGTGTGAAATCAGGTGAGCACAACAAAGACAGAATCACCTGGGACCCAGGAGTGAAGCCCAAAACTAGGTTGTAAACACGACGAGTGTGTGTGGATAGGAACAGCCCGCCGCATCACACACCTCTTGTAGGGATAGCCCTAATACAAGGCTACAAACCCGCCATTCTCCTCCTGCTCCAACGCACCACGGAGGAAAGTGGTTTGTTTCCTGTGCAGGGAGCTCTAGAGTGATCGTGGCCTCAACAATCTCAATTAAGAGACCTGAGTCTATGAGTTGGGCCCCCTCAGAGGCCAAACCCACACTTCCATACATATGTTCTCCAGAACTACCGGAAGTAGAACAATCAGGGAAACCATATACAGATGCAGTACAGCCACATCTGCAACTCCATATAAGCTCCACCACCTCGGGGAGGAGTCTTCCTTCCCTGGGCCTCAGCCCCTGCCTCGACGGGATATCTGCTCCCTGAATCTGGTGCCCAGGGATGTTGAGTCTAAAGGCCATTGCACACTGAGTCCGAAATTCGCATCCGAAATTTTCGCACGTAAAAAAAAAAATTCGACCTCACGTTATGTCAATCACGCTTGCACACCGCCTCCGAAACTTTCGTCCGTCATAAAAAAATTCGGATCGGGTTCGATTTTCTGCGTTTTTCGCATCCACAGCCAGCATTTTGAGAGGTTTTTTGACAATTCAGAGCCACCGTACAAGCGAACGACAAAATCCAGAATGGCGTCTGACAAATTGATACACTTCGTCTCGCAGCACAAAGTACTGTATGAAAAACAAAATGCGGATTACAAAGACACTGAATATAAAGACAGATTGTGGCAGATGATTACTGAACAGCTTGGGAAACAGGATGGTAGGCATTGATTTCAAAACAAAGGGTGTACGAAAGTGTACAGTATTGTGTTAAAGTTAGCTATACAAGTAGCTCTTTTGCTAATGTCATTCATTCATTCGTAGTGAATAGTGATAACGTAGTCCAGGGTTTATTCATTCATTTGCTAGCATACTTGGACTTTTAATACATGCAAAGCTCGGTTCACTTAAATTACTATAATAATGTATTTAACAATATATCTATTATGTTAGAATATATGATATTAGTATTTAATATTAGATATTATGAATAAATAACTGTAATACATATATAATAACAATAACAGGTCTCCCTCACAATCTTCCCTACAGTGCTGATGCCCAACCTAAAACTGCTGGCGATGGTGGTGAGTGAATCCCCAGTGCTCAGATACCTAAAATTATACATATATTATTAGAACACAAAATAATGTTGTTTCAATAATGTGTGTGTGTGTGTGTGTAGGGCCGGGGGGGAGCTCGTTCCGCACATCATTGCACATGCGCAGTCCTTTCAGTTTCGGTTTTCAATTCGATCAATTGTTTTCAACTGTTCTCTCGATCGGATTAGAAAATGAATAAACCTCCCCTTTCAATCAGATCGAAATTTCGGATCGATCAAGGTGTGATTGAGAAGCCAATTCGATAATGTATTATTTGGGTACAATATATAACCTGTAGCCTATACAGCTGTTCATATCTGCCCAGCGCTTCCCCCGGCCGCTCGCGCGCGCCCGTGTGTGTGTGTGTGTCCATACCTTAGACACACTGCCAGTCTCTGTTCAGGATCGATTGATTCACGGAAATTGGTGGTCTTCTTTTTAATATGTGGCTCCAGAATCGCTAGCAAAGCATCAAACTGTTCCACTGACATTCTAAAGTAAATTTTGAATCGCTCGGGATAAATTCGCAACTCCTTGATAAGGAGGTGGAACTCTCCTTCCTCTCGGCGCAATTTCAGGATTGGATGGACCCAATATTTTCTCTTTCTTTTTCTCTTTTTAATAAGAGAGAGGGTAACAAAATCATCCTTGCTTGACGAATCCATTTTGTTTTTTTTGCGTTTTTTTCCGCAAAGGTTAAATAAATACGCATCGGACTCAGTGTGCAAGGTTTCTGTGCGTGACGAAATTTTAGTCTGACGAACACGAAAAAACGCATGCGAAAATTTCGGACTCAGTGTGCAATGGCCTTAAGCCATCATCACCAGGTGATTAAGTGCCAGGTGAGATGGTGACCCGTCCACGGGTACCGAGTAGCATCCATGATCGCTCCCCAGCCCGTGAGGGATGCATCCGTCATAAGCGTTAAGCGACGACAATGAGCTCCCAGCACAGGACCCTGGGACAAGAACCAAGGCTTCTTCCACATAACTAGGGCACGTAAGCATCGCCGCGTGACCCTGATCATGCGAAAGGGGTTGCCCCTCGGGGAAAACTCTTTGGTCCTGAGCCACCACTACAAGGGTCTCATGTACAACAGGCCAAAAGGTATCACGTTGGACGCTGCTGCCATCAGACCCCGCATTCTCTGAAACGGTTTCACAGTGAGTGACTGGCCTAGCTTTATTATTTTCACAGCCGACAGGATGTACTCTATGCATTCAGGTGAGAGGTATACCTGCATCAACATTAAGTCCCAAACCACGCCTAGAAATGTGGTCCTCTGTAGTGGAGAAAGCACACTCTTTGTGGCGCTTATCCGTAACCCCAACTCTTTCATGTGGGCGAGAACAACTTCTCGATGCCGAACCGCCAACTGATGCAACTGAGCCAATTTCAACCAATCGTCGATGTAGTTCATGATGCGAATACCCTGCAGGTGCAGAGGCGTCAGAGCTGCATCTACGCATATTCGTGAAAGTGCGGGGTGATAGTGCTAGGCCAAATGGAAGAACTCGATATTGGTATGCTTTGCCCCTAAAAGCAAACCTCAGGAACTTCCTGTGATATGGAAGGATGGATATATGGAAGTATGCGTCCTTGAGATCTATCGTGACAAACCAGTCCTCGGATCTGATCTGTGGCATGATTTGTCTCAAGGTTAACATTTAGAATTTTAGTTGCATTACTGACTCATTCAGCACTCGCAGATCCAAAAATGGGACGCAACCCACCTTCCCTTTTTTGGAACAATGAAATATCGACTGTACAACCCGGTTTCTCTGTTGGAGGGGGGTACATGTTCTATGGCCACTTTCTCCAGAAGTGTTTTCACTTCTTGTTCCATTACCAGAACCTACCCGTTCCGGGTAGACCCTGAGATATGTTCTTGCCGGAGACCGCTGCGCCCCGAAACACACGAGGTGGCGGGGTTAGCATAAAGGCAGCGAAGGGCGGAGGGCACCGTATAATGAGGTGTTAACCGCTTTACTTCGGGAGAGACTGCCCTCGTTGGCCTGACCCCTCGGGCGTTAGGACCTTTTACCCGCAGCCTTCTTGGAAATAATGACGGTCCTCAGATCCGTCTTACCCCTTAAAGGCTGTGGTTGAGAGCGCCAGCCTAAACCCCAGTCCTTTAGTGGGGGCTCGGGAGCAGATGCTCTGCTACTGCTGAGATATGTTTGGCAGAAGTTCCCACGCTGCCAAAAGATCTTCTAAGAGAACCAGTCTCTCAAGACTGGTCTAGGTGTTACTCAAACTACCAATTCGGTGCCCTGGGATAATACAACTTCGATTTAAACCACTTTACACCTCAGACCATATACTAAAATGTTTCTAAAATGATTTTCAGCCATGATCAACCACTTTACAATTTTAATAATTTGCACTTAAACGTGCATAATTTTGCTATTTAATGTGGCATGTCCCAAACTACTGACAAATTGCGATTTTGTGCTCAGAAAGACACAATCTTCAGAAGACTACATATAGCACCTTGACCAGTCTCTTTCATGCACATTAAAGTAAGTGTTGATCGGTTCCTCAGGGTGGCATTGAAAAGGAACCTGGAGCGATGACACAAGGCAGCTCTGTGTTTAAAAGTGCCTATTACTGCCAGAGGTACTGTCAAATTGCATCAGTCTGCACCATACAGACCTGCAATCAGTATGAAACCATTTAGCTTTAGTTTGCCTTTGTGTGGAAACTAGCAACACCTCGATTGGGAGTGAAAGATTCAATAGAGCCAAAGAAATCTCTGAAGACAGCAGCTTTGTTATAAAAGATGAGCAATGATTGGATTCACATGGGGATTCATTGTTATTCCGATATGAAGTGTCATATCTTATACAACAGTTCAATAAGACGTTCATTTTAATTAACTTACATTTGGCCAGTTATACTTCATCCATTTTTGCTTTGTAATCTGCAGCCACTGTTAATGCAAAGACAGTCTATTTTATTGAATAACAAGAAGGCCTGAACACTATAACCATTAACAGTTTTTAACAAAGTAAAAAAAAAATGCATGGGGAATAAACAATATTACACAAAGACATGAAAGAAAATACATGCCTGTACAATCTGAATTGCTTTCTGTGTTTTTGAGGGCAACATTGCACAATACACAAACCCTCAGCCTGTCTGGAACAAATAGACAGGTGGCTCGGCCTCCCTTGCTTCCACTGATGGACCACCACTGCAGGAGATCCTCCAACTTCAGTTTACAAAGAAGGACTTGAGAAAGATCTTAGAGTGATCCACTTTACACAAGAACCTCTACATCATGCCAGACCACACGTCAACATTCAAGTCACCAACTTTGTAATGAGGACAGGCACAACGACCAAGATAAACACCACCAAGACACCACTCTGGTAGTCTGAAGAAGTTTAAGGAGTTAGTCAACATGTTTGAACAAATCAGAGGCACTTGAGCAAAGTGTTTCAATAAGTGGAGGCTTCGCTTAGCGTAACCTGATCACCATTTGGGCTCCATGGGAGTGACATGCAGTGATTGGCATCACCTCTGTGGTGCAGACGTTGCTGTTTTAATACGGGATAAGGACAGAGGAGAGGAGCCTTTGTGCTCTTATCTGTACATACTGCATGTGGAGTCGCCACCTCAGTTTGGGATCAGTCTAGCTGTGTCTCTTAGTTCCTTCTGAGAGCAGACCAGAACAACCCCACGTTCACATCAGTAACATGTTCACAGCATGGCTCATGCCCGGGCATGCACGTCTGAACTGTTTTACACTGCCGCTGACCCTGGAAATAGCAGGGTAAGGGTTTGAAGAGACCCCAAACACTGATGGTCAGTCATCACTTAGTGGGGCCTCTCATTAGTACTTGTGTTTAAAAGCATAGGGGAGATCTGGGCTAAAGGTCAAACCTTTTTACTCCAGTGCATATTTATATTTAATATTTAATATGAATGTTATTTATTAGTTATTTATGAACATTTAAGTTTATTCATGAAAGCCAGTTAATGTAGGCACAGTTTTGGCTTAAAAAAAGCTGCGTATTTCAGGAAACTATATACTGAACATTACTGAACAACTTTAGAGATAACATGCCTCAAACTGCCCCCATTAGCATTTTATGGGATAAGTAAAATGGTATTTACATATTGAAATGATGTTGTCCGATATACTTCGTACACACAGAAACACACGTTTTATGGGTACATTCCATAATGATTTTTCATTATATGTGTTGGGATATAATTTCTACATTGTTGATTAAAATAAATTGAGTTATCCAGGGGAGAAATTATTATTATTATTATTATTATGTAAGAGAGTACCAGAAACTAATGCCAGTATTTGGCAGCACTGCCAGGTGTGAAGTATGATAATTATCTGTTAGCAAACTAGTAGAATTTGGCCCAAGTCCAAAGCTCATTGTACAGGCTTTCTAATGACATTTAAAGGGATAGTTCACCCAAAAATGAAAATTCTGTCATCATTTCTGTCATCATCAAGTTGTTCCAAACCTGTATGAATTTCCTTCTTCTGCTGAATACAATAGAAGATATTGGGAAGAATATGGGTAACCAAACAGTTGACGGCAGTGGCGCAAAAAGTGGGTATGCGCTATATGCGGTGCATAGGGGCACAGCACCATGGGGGGCGCCAAAGCGACGGTAAAGTTTTTTTTATTAAAATTTAATTCAAATATGTATATATATATATTGTATTTTCTATATGTAGCTGCTGTTGTGCGTTTCTAAATCATTTCCGCATTTCTTCAATGTTATATAAAATTTTAGAGGACTAACAGGCTAGAGTAGCCTAGGCGCCCTCATGGAGAAGTGGGGTGGAGTAATATCGCGAGTGGGCCGGGGCGCCGTGAGCGCTGAGCGAGCAGGTACGAGTAGTGAGTTGTCATCGAAAAAGATGGATAAAACAAAATGCTGGGTGGCTAAAAATAGAAAAAGAAAGAGGGAAAAGGATATGTCATGTCAACTGATGCGACAGCAGCTAAATAAGTGCATGCTGAAAGCCAACAGGTAGGATTTAAAGTGTGACATCCAGGCATGTAGGCTATCTATATCTCTGTGGCCATCGGGACTACCGGGAGATTCCCGGTGGGCCGACGTGCTTTTTCGGCCGATACATCTCATATTTTTTTTTTTTTTGTCTTAACGGCCTATAAAACTCATACATCGGCGGCCCATTCGTTTTTTTTTTGTTGTTGTTTTTTTTTTTTGCTTAATTGGCGGCGCTGTGTTAGTGCCGTAATCTGCATTGGTCAAAAAAAGTCAGCGTTAGGTTTTTTTTCTGACACACCGGCCCATGAAACATGTCATCATGTGCGTATATCTTTCAAGTATAGAAATTAGTACAAAACTAATTATGAAAGTTTCCTTTATTTTTCAGTGCATTTGTTTTACAATATATGGCTATTATATCATGGGATTAATATTATATACTATTATGCCCCCGAACCCCCCTAGAGGAACAGAGGTCCCCCTACCACAGTTTTACCTAAAATCCTGTGAGAAACACTGCTGTTCCAATGGAGCTTATAGTTTTTTTAGGGGGGTTCATCACGGTGGAGTAGCTATAGTTTAATTATATTAATAAATGGCAATTTTCCACTTATTTTATCTGTTAGCTCTCACTCATTCCTACTCACTTATTACATGGCACACTTATTTATTTATTTATTTTTCTTTTTTTGGGGGGGCGCAAAAATTGTTACTGCATACCCCTCTGACACTGGGTAGTTGCGCCCCTGGTTGACGGGCCTTGAGGATGAGTGAATGATGAATTAAAATTTTTAGGTGAACTATCCCTTTAAGCAAATCAACACACTGAATTTCTTTCTAAAAGCGAGACACAAACACTGGCATCTCCCCTCTCTTTGAAAATATGTTCACACATGTTAGGCCTATTTGTTATTTGACTGTTCTGTTTGTAACAAGAAGTATATTAGCACCAGAAAATTTATGTTTTCTAAATAGCATTGTTTAGCCGGAACAAAAGGATAGGAAAACAAAAGAACAATTATATGACATTATAGTCAAGTTGCGCATATGTTAGTGGAATTTCCCTGTAAAACCATGGCGGGCCATCTACAAATGTTATATAGAAACTGGCACTGAACTAATTGTTCAGCTTTTACCTTTAAATCCTCCATCATTCAACTCATGGCAACAGATTACATTAACACAATGACTTTAAATTATCTTCCCTCACCCTTCTCTTTTAGATTGCTATGTAAGATAAAGGGATTAAAGATGTATGATTTATTCAGATTAATATGATGGAGAGGAATTTGCTGTCTGGAACACTTTTTGCCTCTGAAGTAAAGACTTCACTGTAAAGGTTTAATGGGATGTCTATGAGTCTCTTTGAATTTAATGAGCCCATCAGTCTCAATTTGATGGGTGGAAGCTGTGCTACAGTAAGTGCTGTCAGTGGTTCTCTTGTTTTTGAGTCATTGTCATGAGAAAATGCAAAATTATTAGATTTTTAAAAACACATATTTTAAGTAGATATCGTTAGTGGTACAATTACAAGTATCTTAAATTTATTTGAGTTTTTGTCTTGTTTTCCAGAAAAAAATTATAATAATCTTTGATCTTTAATTGCATTTATTTATTTTACAAATTGGTACTTTTCTTGTTTTAAAGGGTCTGTGGTTAAAATAATAATAATAAAATATAGCTGCGAGCAGCGATTACGGGCCCAAGCCGGTGGCACCGCAACCCCGGTGCCTTTAGTTACCTAAAGGCACCGGAGTGGCGGTGCCGCCGGCTTTGGCCCTTCATCGCTGCTCGCAGCTATATTCATATATATATATATATATATATATATATATATATATATATATATAAACAAGCCGGTGGCACCGCCACCCCGGTGCCTTTATATATATATATATATATATATGTCTACATTGTTCAATCACGCCTCACACACACACACACACTTTTGCAGAGCCCACACCAATGCAAGCTCTATAGCACACATCTTCTCAAAGGTCAAAGCGGAGTTACGATATTGCCCGTCATGCACAGTAACCGTAAAGGCACCGGGGTGGCGGTGCCACCGGCTTGTTTATATATATATATATATCGTATTATTCTAACTTGTAAAAAACTATTAACTTTTGTTAATATTCAACCATTTCACAACTAACTTTTTTCCATAGATCAAACACAACATAATTATATGGTGGACTGAAACAAAAATTATTAATTAAATAAAATTATTGTTTTCCTCTGAAATAGCAAAAGCATCACACACTAGCTGTACCTGCTCTAAATAAAAAAGAGTAATTCAATAAAAATACAAAATCGAACTAAATAAAATAAATTATTACAAAAACAAAATCAAACCAAAGAAAATATATCTTCGAAAAAAAAAGCGAGTGCCATGAGGAAAGGCGCCTCAGGAATCGTCAGGATTAACTCCATGTGTAAGGAATTTTGATTGATTTTATTTGTCACTTGAAAATTATTGTTAAATGTGTGCCTGCATAACTTTAATAAGATTTATTTTCTTTGATTTGATTTTGTTTTATATAATTTATTTATTTCGATTTTGTATTTTTATTTAAATACTATTATTTATTTAGAGCAGGTACAGCTAAGTGTGCGATGCTTTTGCTATTTCAGAGGGAAAAAAACACATTTTATTTCAAAAAGGCTTTTCAATTAAATAAAATGTTCAAGCTTTGTTTTCGTTTTATTATTTTGTTTGTTTTAAGCTTTGTTTAATTTATATTGTTAATCATCTGACACAAAACAAATGCATAAAGTATCATTTTAACTTTTAAAAAACTATTAACATTTGTTAATAGTACATTGCCTGTCTTTTGTTAATAGGACAAAACATAGTTATTATATTTTATAATATTTTATAAATATATAAAATAAACATTTGTAATGAAATCGTTCAAAAAAATGATATTAGCATTGTTTTAAACTTTGAAACAGAAGTAGCGCAATGCCTGGCCACTCCCGCGCCGCCTCCTTTTCACAATCCGAGGGAACCATCTCCGGAATATTAACCTCACTCCTAGAAGTCCAATTCTCATTATTCATGCCTCTTACCTGGGATTGATTGCACACACACACACACACACACACACACACGCACGCACGCACTCACACGCACACACACACACACACACACACACACGTGTCAAGTCACTTACATTTTAGATGCAATATTGACTGTTCTTCTGTTTCAGCAGCGAAAATAGTTAAACAAAGATCACAGCAGAACCATTGCATCTCACAGCAACGTGTTTTCTCATTACTGAATGATTCAGCATTTTGAACAAATTGGTTGACTCAAAGATTCAATGACCAATCCATAAACATCTGTCTCATTCATGAATGACTCAGTCGTTCAAACGAATCGTTTGAACGAATGAATCAATGACCCGCTCATTAAGACGGTCGCCTGGCGACACCTAGTGACGGTTTAGTGTTATTTGATTATACACTCAAAATATTCCACAACAAATCCTTTAAATTTAATGATATTCAGAACAGAACACAAATAAAAAAATAACTATAATAAAGCCAAAACGAAATAATTTAAAACAAAAGTAAAAGTAAGTGGTGTTAGGCTCACGTAAATCTCTCTTTAGAATCTAAATGTTGCAACATTTGCGATGTATTTGGATGCTAAACTATTCTTTATTACAGGCTTTGTACTTCACTCACGTTCCAATATCGACGGAAAAAATCATCCTCTTCACTTGTGCAAAAATGTGCTTGGAAAAATCACAGTGGAGCGGTGCTTACTGTGAATGATACAAATTGTACTACTGACTATTTCAACATAGCAGTGTAATTTGTATATGTTAGGTTGAATGTTTTATTATTGTGTGTGTGTGTGTGTGTGTGTTTGTGTGTGTGTGTGTGTGTGTGTGTGTGTGTGTGTGTGTGTGTGTGTGTGTGTGTGTGTGTGTGTGTGTGTCAGTGTGTGTCAGTGTGTGTGTGGGGGTCTGGGTGGCTCAGCGCGATTGAACAGTGAAACATACTCCGTCATTTTCTTCATACAGGACATCATTCAAACGTCAAAGTGTTTACTTATATTTGTGTACACTCGCAATTAAACACAACATTGTGTTTTTGTTAAATAAATTAAAGTAATACGTCCCCCGAAATGGCGCTAATTTTAAAATGAAACTAAAATGCTCACGGCTGCACGGGCATTCATAACTCTGCGCGCCCACGGTGAGGGACGAGCAGAACAGAGCGAACGTTGTTTAGTTCATTCCTACTTCCATAGGAATTAATTGAAAAAGCTCACTCTACTCTGAACTATTATTAATGAATTGTGCAGACGTCCTTATTTTACTTTCGCTTTTTACCTGATTTTGAACACAAGAGGGCAGTATAACACTATGTATGATTTGGAAAAAAATTTTTTTTGACTAAACAACCATTCTGGCTGTTTTTAAACTTAAACATTATTCTCTAATTGCTCTCACCATGCCCGTTTCTGAAACTCTGCACATGTCTACTGTCTAATAAATGTGATGTGTCTGTCGGGTTTCATGCAATTTCAAGTATGTTAAGAGTCTCAAAAGCATCAACAAAGAATAATAAAGTTTGATGCGTTGCCACGGCAACAGTATCTAAGATATCAATAATCCTTTCTCAGGTCTACATCTGCCGTGTGTCTACATTATACACATAAAGTTTGAAGCAAATTGGGTAAAAATAAGAGGGTGATTTCAAAGCCTTTAGGAAGTGACACACTTCCTGCTGCCAGTTGGTGGCGCTATAACTTTGACTCACAATAGTCACATCCATGTGATCGGACTCTTACAGCGAACACACTGCTGAAGTTTCATCAAGATCAGTTAATGTATGCAGAAGTTATAACACACTTCCTGTTTCCTTTATTCGCCATAAATTCGTTTCCTCGCCACAGCCAAACCGTTCGAGATATCAAAAATCCCCTGGCAACTTTTCATCCTCAATGTCTTGACTTCATGCTGACCGAGTTTCGTGGCGATTGGTTGAATTCTCTAGGAGGAGTATATCGAATTCCAGGGGCATACGCTTCCAAACAAACCATAATAGCCGACTTCCTGTTGGGCTGGGGTAAAAAGTAAAAGTACAAAGGATATATGAATCGATGAGATCTATATGTGTACCGAGTTTCATATTATTACATTCAAGCGTGTTTGATTTATGGACCAAGTTTTCGGACCCCGTTCCAGGGGGCACTGTCGAGCCCCCCTGCCACGCCCGGGTACCAGCTTCAGCCCGGCCCTGATGGCCACGGGTTCTGACCCGTGTGCAAAGTTTCAAGAGTTTTTGAGCACGTTAAGGGCCCCCAAAGTGCGCTGAGAGTCTCAAAAGTATCCAAAAAGAATATTAAAGTTTGATGCGTCGTCACGGCAACAGCATCTAAGATATCAACAATCCTTTCACAGGTCTAAATCTGGCGTGTGTCTACATTATACACATCAAGTTTGAAGCAAATCGGGTAAAGCCTGTTTGATTTATGGACCAAGTTTTCGGACCCCATTCCAGGGGGCGCTGTCGAGCCCCCCTGCCACGCCCGGGTACCAGCTTCAGCCCGGCCCTGATGGCCGCGGTTTCTGACCCGTGTGCAAAGTTTCAAGAGTTTTTGAGCACGTTAAGGGCCCCAAAAGTGCGCTAAGAATCTCAAAAGTATCCAAAAAGAATATTAAAGTTTGATGCGTTGTCACGGCAACAGCATCTAAGATATCAACAATCCTTTCACAGGTCTACATCTGGCTTGTGTCTACATTATACACATCAAGTTTGAAGCAAATAGGGTAAAGCGTGTTGGATATATGGACCAAATTGTCTGACCCGTTCAAGGGGGCGCTGTCGAGCCCCCCTGCCACGCCCGGGTACCAGCTTCAGCCTGGCCCTGATGGCCGCGGGTTTTGTCCCGTGTGCAAAGTTTCAAGAGTTTTCGAGCACGTTAAGAACCCCAAAAGTGCCCGAAAGCATAAAAAAGCATGAAAAAGCTTAAAAAAAGGAATATTAATGTTTGATGCATTGCCATGGCAACAGTATCTAAGATATCAATAATCCTTTCACAGGTCTACATCTGGCGTGTGTCTACATTATGCACATGAAGTTTGAAGCAAATCGGGTAAAAATAAGAGGGTGATTTAAAAGCATTTTGAAAGTGACACACTTCCTGCTTCCAGTTGGTGGCGCTATAACTTTGACTCACAATAGTCACATCCATGTGATCGGGCTCTTACAACGAACACACTGCTGAAGTTTCATCAAGATTAGTTAATGTATGCAGTAGTTATAACACACTTCCTGTTTCACGTTTCTCGCCATAATTTCGTTTACTCGCCACGGCCAAACCGTTCGAGATATCAAAAATCCCCTGGCAATTTTTCATCCTCAATGTCTTGACTTCATGCTGACCGAGTTTCGTGCCGTGTGTTTGAATTCTCTAGGAGGAGTATTTCACATTCCATTGCATGTGTTTTCCAAACAACCCTTAATAGCCGACTTCCTGTTGGGCTGGGGTAAAAAGTAAGAGCATGAAGTATATATGAACCGATGAGATCTATATGTGTACTGAGTTTCATATTATTACATGCAAGCGTGTTTGATTTATGGACCAAGTGTTCAAACCCCGTTCCAGGGGGCGCTGTCGAGCCCCCCTGCCACGCCCGGGTACCAGCTTCAGCCCGGCCCTGATGGCCACGGGTTCTGACCCGTGTGCAAAGTTACAAGAGTTTTTGAGCACGTTAAGGCCCCCAAAAGTGCCCAAAAGGTAGTAAAATAATAATAATAATAAATAAATATAGCTGCGAGCAGCGATTACGGGCCCAAGCCGGTGGCACCGCAACCCCGGTGCCTTTAATTACCTAAAGGCACCGGAGTGGCGGTGCCGCCGGCTTTGGCCCTTCATCGCTGCTCGCAGCTATATTTATATGCACACTTTTGCACACCGGGGTGGCGGTGCCACCGGCTTGTTTATATATATATATATATATAAACAAGCCGGTGGCACCGCCACCCCGGTGCCTTTAGGGTTACTGTGCGTGACGGGCAATAACGTAACCCCGCTTTGACCTTTGAGAAGATGTGTGCTGTAGAGCTTGCATCAGTGTGGGCTCTGCAAAAGTGTGCATTGAGGGCACATATCAACCACAAAGTATGCGTGAGCAACCTTCTGAAACCTAAAATGAAAAATGAGACACCCTACGGTCTCATGGACTTAATGGAAACATGAAATAAGTACACAAGTTTGAAAGTTATATGAAGTGTGCCAAGACAGAATATTTGCCTGATCTGATTAGAAAAATAGTTTTTGTGTGTGTGTGTGTGTGTGTGAGGCGTGATTGAACAATGTAGACATAAAAACATACTCCGTCCTTTTGTTCATACAGGACATTATTCAAACTACAAAGTGTTTACTTATATTTGTGTACAATCGCAATAAAACACAACATTGTGCTTTTGTCAAACTGTAAACTACAACTGTCACCCAACCAAAATCTCTTACACACACACACACACACACACACACACACACACACACACACACACACAGACACACATAGTTTAAAAGCAAAAAAATCTTTTGGACATTCATCATATTGCATTGGTTTTCATTTCTTGTTCTCGAACAGAGCCCTAATCTGTTTATTTTTTCAGTTACACATTCTACATTGATTAAAAAAGAAAAATCAAATGTGCTTTTATTTTAGACATAAATAAATAATCTATCATTCAGATGAGAGTAAAGTTAGTGTTAGTTCAAATTTTAAGGAAAACAAAAATATGATCTGAAATATCGCACATTCATTTAAAATTCATTCAGGTTCAATTACCAAACATACAAATCTCAATGTAATTTAAAGCAAACAATACATTTAAAATATATGGGTTGTATGCAATTTTTTTATATATAAAAAGATATATATCCAAAAATACAAAGCCTAAACTTTAACAAGGGTTAAACAATCACTGTAACAGACACAATCACACACACACACACACACACACACACACACGTCAAATCACTTACATTTTAGATGCAATATTGACTTTTTTTCTGTTTCAGCAGCGAAAATAGTTCGACAAAGATCACAGCAGAACCATCGAGCATCTCACAGCAACGCGTTCTCATTACTGAATGATTCAGCATTTTGAACAAATCGGTTGACTCAAAGATTCAACGACCAATCCATAATCTGTCTCATTCATGAATGACTCAGCCGTTCGAACGAATCGTTTGAACGAATGAATCAATGACTCGCTCATTAAGACGGTCGCCTGGCGACACCTAATGACGGTTTAGTGATATGTTTAAAAGTATCATTCTTTCCAACGATTGTTAATTAACTCATATTTGAAACATAAGCTATATATATATATATATATATAATATATATATATATATATATATATACACACATATATATACACAAAAATAAAATAAACACATTTGAAGCGTGTTTGCTTACTAAATTGTGAGCTGAACGAAAGTTGCAGCAAATATCAGCAACAGGAGTCAAATTTCATTAATCACGAGAGTGAAGAGCTGACTGAAAAGATTATGACGGAATAGGCTATTTTATGTAAAAGCGCCTATTTAAGCGAATCTATCATTATACTCTTTTGTTGTTGTGTTTTCCGTGAAAAATAATAGACTATTGAACTCACAATTCAAGCACGCGCTCTGCACGCGCCACCATTATCAATGTCCGTGTGGACGTCCGCGATCGAACAGTGGAAACATTGGCTACTCCGTCATTTTATTCAAGAAGATCATTCAAACTGCAAAGTGTTTACTAATTTTTGGATACTCGCAATCAAACACAACATTGTGATTTTGTAAAATACATTCAAGAAATCCGCCCCCGAAATGGGGCTTCTTTTAAAATGAAACGAAAATGCTCACAGCTGCACGTCTTGTGGAGACGTCCGTTACTTTCGCTTTCAAGTTAGCGATTTTAAAGCCCCCAGCGGAGTCACGGTGGGAAAATATTCCCATAGTAGCATCAATTGGCCTACCTGATTTTGAACACAAGAGGGCAGTAAAGCACTATGAATGATTTTAATTTTTTTTATTTTTTTGGCTAAACAACCATTCTGGCTGTTTTTAAACTTAAACATAAATCTTAAATTGAAAAAAAGGAAGACAATGGGTTTAGTTCTAATATTAGTATAATTTTATAGAAAAATAAATGGTGTATAATTACATTTTAGAAAGATATGAGACATTTCCTGATTCTTTTTTTGACATAATCCCTCGCCATAGCAAAACCGTTTGAGATATTCAATATCCGTTCACAATTTAGCATCTTTAAAGTATTTTCATCAAGTTGAAAAAGTTTTGTAACTGTAGATGAAACTAACCCCCCCCACACACACACTTTTGTCACAAAAGGTGGCGCTACTGAGCCCCTGCACCACGCCCGTTTCTGAAACTTTGCACATGTCTACTGGCTAATAAATGTGATCTGTCTGTCAAGTTTCATGCAATTTTAAGCAATTTCAGGCATGCTAAGAGTCTCAAAAGCATCCAAAAAGAATATTAAAGTTTATGCGTTGTCACGGCAACAGTATCTAAGATATCAATAATCCTTTCACAGGTCTACATCTGGCGTGTGTCTACATTATACACATAAAGTTTGAAGCAAATCGGGTAAAAATAAGAGGGTGATTTAAAAGCATTTTGAAAGTTACACACTTCCTGCTGCCAGTTGGTGGCGCTATAACTTTGACTCACAATAGTCACATCCATGTGATCGGCCTCTTACAGCGAACACACTGCTAAAGTTTCATCAAGATCAGTTACTGTATGCTGAAGTTATAACACACTTCCTGTTTCACGTTTCTCGCCATAAATTCGTTTCCTCGCCACGGCCAAACCGTTCGAGATATCAAAAATCCCCTGGCAATTTTTCATGCTCAATGTCTTGACTTCATGCTGACCGAGTTTCGTGGCGATTGGTTGAATTCTCTAGGAGGAGTATATCGAATTCCAGGGGCATACGCTTCCAAACAAACCATAATAGCCGACTTCCTGTTGGGCTGGGGTAAAAAGTAAAAGTACAAAGGATATATGAATCGATGAGATCTATATGTGTACCGAGTTTCATATTATTACATTCAAGCGTGTTTGATTTATGGACCAAGTTTTCGGACCCCGTTCCAGGGGGCACTGTCGAGCCCCCCTGCCACGCCCGGGTACCAGCTTCAGCCCGGCCCTGATGGCCACGGGTTCTGACCCGTGTGCAAAGTTTCAAGAGTTTTTGAGCACGTTAAGGGCCCCCAAAGTGCGCTGAGAGTCTCAAAAGTATCCAAAAAGAATATTAAAGTTTGATGCGTTGTCACGGCAACAGCATCTAAGATATCAACAATCCTTTCACAGGTCTACATCTGGCTTGTGTCTACATTATACACATCAAGTTTGAAGCAAATAGGGTAAAGCGTGTTGGATATATGGACCAAATTGTCTGACCCGTTCAAGGGGGCGCTGTCGAGCCCCCCTGCCACGCCCGGGTACCAGCTTCAGCCTGGCCCTGATGGCCGCGGGTTTTGTCCCGTGTGCAAAGTTTCAAGAGTTTTTGAGCACGTTAAGAACCCCAAAAGTGCCCGAAAGCATAAAAAAGCATGAAAAAGCTTAAAAAAAGGAATATTAATGTTTGATGCATTGCCATGGCAACAGTATCTAAGATATCAATAATCCTTTCACAGGTCTACATCTGGCGTGTGTCTACATTATGCACATGAAGTTTGAAGCAAATCGGGTAAAAATAAGAGGGTGATTTAAAAGCATTTTGAAAGTGACACACTTCCTGCTTCCAGTTGGTGGCGCTATAACTTTGACTCACAATAGTCACATCCATGTGATCGGGCTCTTACAACGAACACACTGCTGAAGTTTCATCGAGATTAGTTAATGTATGCAGTAGTTATAACACACTTCCTGTTTCACGTTTCTCGCCATAATTTCGTTTACTCGCCACGGCCAAACCGTTCGAGATATCAAAAATCCCCTGGCAATTTTTCATCCTCAGTGTCTTGACTTCATGCTGACCGAGTTTCGTGCCGTGTGTTTGAATTCTCTAGGAGGAGTATTTCACATTCCATTGCATGTGTTTTCCAAACAACCCTTAATAGCCGACTTCCTGTTGGGCTGGGGTAAAAAGTAAGAGCATGAAGTATATATGAACCGATGAGATCTATATGTGTACTGAGTTTCATATTATTACATGCAAGCGTGTTTGATTTATGGACCAAGTGTTCAAACCCCGTTCCAGGGGGCGCTGTCGAGCCCCCCTGCCACGCCCGGGTACCAGCTTCAGCCCGGCCCTGATGGCCGCGGGTTCTGAGATGTGTGCAAAGTTTCAAGAGTTTTCGAGCACGTTAAGGCCCCCAAAAGTGCCCAAAAGGTAGTAAAATAATAATAATAATAAATAAATATATATATATATATAAATATAGCTGCGAGCAGCGATTACGGGCCCAAGCCGGTGGCACCGCAACCCCGGTGCCTTTAGTTACCTAAAGGCACCGGAGTGGCGATGCCGCCGGCTTTGGCCCTTCATCGCTGCTCGCAGCTATATTTATATATATATATATATATATATATATATATATATATATATATATATAAACAAGCCGGTGGCACCGCCACCCCGGTGCCTTTAGGGTTACTGTGCGTGACGGGCAATAACGTAACCCCGCTTTGACCTTTGAGAAGATGTGTGCTGTAGAGCTTGCATCAGTGTGGGCTCTGCAAAAGTGTGCATTGAGGGCACATATCAACCACAAAGTATGCGTGAGCAACCTTCTGAAACCTAAAATGAAAAATGAGACACCCTACGGTCTCATGGACTTAATGGACACATGAAATAAGTACACAAGTTTGACAGTTATATGAAGTGTGCCAAGACAGAATATTTGCCTGATCTGATTAGAAAAATAGTTTTTGTGTGTGTGTGTGTGTGTGAGGCGTGATTGAACAATGTAGACATAAAAACATACTCCGTCCTTTTGTTCATACAGGACATTATTCAAACTACAAAGTGTTTACTTATATTTGTGTACAATCGCAATAAAACACAACATTGTGCTTTTGCCAAACTGTAAACTACAACTGTCACCCAACCAAAATCTCTTACACACACACACACACACACACACACACACACACACACACACACACACACACATAGTTTAAAAGCAAAAAAATCTTTTGGACATTCATCATATTGCATTGGTTTTCATTTCTTGTTCTCGAACAGAGCCCTAATCTGTTTATTTTTTCAGTTACACATTCTACATTGATTAAAAAAGAAAAATCAAATGTGTTTTTATTTTATACATAAATAAATAATCTATCATTCAGATGAGAGTAAAGTTAGTGTTAGTTCAAATATTAAGGAAAACAAAAATATGATCTGAAATATCGCACATTCATTTAAAATTCATTCAGGTTCAATTACCAAACATACAAATCTCAATGTAATTTAAAGCAAACAATACATTTAAAATATATGGGTTGTATGCAATTTTTATATATAAAAAGATATATATCCAAAAATACAAAGCCTAAACTTTAACAAGGGTTAAACAATCACTGTAACAGACACAATCACACACACACACACACACACGCACACACACACACACACGTCAAATCACTTACATTTTAGATGCAATATTGACTTTTTTTCTGTTTCAGCAGCGAAAATAGTTCAACAAAGATCACAGCAGAACCATCGAGCATCTCACAGCAACGCGTTCTCATTACTGAATGATTCAGCATTTTGAACGAATCGGTTGACTCAAAGATTCAACGACCAATCCATAATCAGTCTCATTCATGAATGACTCAGCCGTTCGAACGAATCGTTTGAACGAATGAATCAATGACTCGCTCATTAAGACGGTCGCCTGGCGACACCTAATGACGGTTTAGTGATATGTTTAAAAGTACTTTAAACGATTCTTTCCAACGATTGTTAATTAACTCATATTTGAAACATAAGCTCTATATATATATATATATATATATATATATATATATATATATATATATATATATATATATATATATATATATACACACACATATATATACACAAAAATAAAATAAACACATTTGAAGCGTGTTTGCTTACTAAATTGTGAGCTGAACGAAAGTTGCAGCAAATATCAGCAACAGGAGTCAAATTTCATTAATCACGAGAGTGAAGAGCTGACTGAAAAGATGATGACGGAATAGGCTATTTTATGTAAAAGCGCCTATTTAAGCGAATCTATCATTATACTCTTTTGTTGTGTTTTCCGTGAAAAATAATAGACTATTGAACTCACAATTCAAGCAATCGGCCCCCGATATTGCACTAAATTTAAAGTGACACTAAAAAGTATGCGGCTGCACATTCATAACGGTGCGCGTCCATGGCGATGAGCGAGCAGAACAGAGTGAACGTTTTTTAGTTCATTCCTACTTCCATAGGCATTCCCTCGAGCGCTCTGCACGCGCCACCATTATCAATGTCCGTGTGGACGTCCGCGATCGAACAGTGGAAACATTGGCTACTCCGTCATTTTATTCAAGAAGATCATTCAAACTGCAAAGTGTTTACTTATTTTTGGATACTCGCAATCAAACACAACATTGTGATTTTGTAAAATACATTCAAGAAATCCGCCCCCGAAATGGGGCTTCTTTTAAAATGAAACGAAAATGCTCACAGCTGCACGTCTTGTGGAGACGTCCGTTACTTTCGCTTTCAAGTTAGCGATTTTAAAGCCCCCAGCGGAGTCACGGTGGGAAAATATTCCCATAGTAGCATCAATTGGCCTACCTGATTTTGAACACAAGAGGGCAGTAAAGCACTATGAATGATTTTTATTTTTTTTATTTTTTTGGCTAAACAACCATTCTTGCTGTTTTTAAACTTAAACATAAATCTTAAATTGAAAAAAAGGAATACAATGGGTTTAGTTCTAATATTAGTATAATTTTATAGAAAAATAAATGGTGTATAATTACATTTTAGAAAGATATGAGACATTTCCTGATTCTTTTTTTGACATAATCCCTCGCCATAGCAAAACCGTTTGAGATATTCAATATCCGTTCACAATTTAGCATCTTTAATGTATTTTCATCAAGTTGAAAAAGTTTTGTAACTGTAGATGAAACTAACCCCCCCCCCACACACACTTTTTTCACAAAAGGTGGCGCTACTGAGCCCCTGCACCACGCCCGTTTCTGAAACTTTGCACATGTCTACTGTCTAATAAATGTGATGTGTCTGTCGGGTTTCATGCAATTTCAAGTATGTTAAGAGTCTCAAAAGCATCAACAAAGAATAATAAAGTTTGATGCGTTGCCACGGCAACAGTATCTAAGATATCAATAATCCTTTCTCAGGTCTACATCTGCCGTGTGTCTACATTATACACATAAAGTTTGAAGCAAATTGGGTAAAAATAAGAGGGTGATTTCAAAGCCTTTAGGAAGTGACACACTTCCTGCTGCCAGTTGGTGGCGCTATAACTTTGACTCACAATAGTCACATCCATGTGATCGGACTCTTACAGCGAACACACTGCTGAAGTTTCATCAAGATCAGTTAATGTATGCAGAAGTTATAACACACTTCCTGTTTCCTTTATTCGCCATAAATTCGTTTCCTCGCCACAGCCAAACCGTTCGAGATATCAAAAATCCCCTGGCAACTTTTCATCCTCAATGTCTTGACTTCATGCTGACCGAGTTTCGTGGCGATTGGTTGAATTCTCTAGGAGGAGTATATCGAATTCCAGGGGCATACGCTTCCAAACAAACCATAATAGCCGACTTCCTGTTGGGCTGGGGTAAAAAGTAAAAGTACAAAGGATATATGAATCGATGAGATCTATATGTGTACCGAGTTTCATATTATTACATTCAAGCGTGTTTGATTTATGGACCAAGTTTTCGGACCCCGTTCCAGGGGGCACTGTCGAGCCCCCCTGCCACGCCCGGGTACCAGCTTCAGCCCGGCCCTGATGGCCACGGGTTCTGACCCGTGTGCAAAGTTTCAAGAGTTTTTGAGCACGTTAAGGGCCCCCAAAGTGCGCTGAGAGTCTCAAAAGTATCCAAAAAGAATATTAAAGTTTGATGCGTTGTCACGGCAACAGCATCTAAGATATCAACAATCCTTTCACAGGTCTAAATCTGGCGTGTGTCTACATTATACACATCAAGTTTGAAGCAAATCGGGTAAAGCCTGTTTGATTTATGGACCAAGTTTTCGGACCCCATTCCAGGGGGCGCTGTCGAGCCCCCCTGCCACGCCCGGGTACCAGCTTCAGCCCGGCCCTGATGGCCGCGGTTTCTGACCCGTGTGCAAAGTTTCAAGAGTTTTTGAGCACGTTAAGGGCCCCAAAAGTGCGCTAAGAATCTCAAAAGTATCCAAAAAGAATATTAAAGTTTGATGCGTTGTCACGGCAACAGCATCTAAGATATCAACAATCCTTTCACAGGTCTACATCTGGCTTGTGTCTACATTATACACATCAAGTTTGAAGCAAATAGGGTAAAGCGTGTTGGATATATGGACCAAATTGTCTGACCCGTTCAAGGGGGCGCTGTCGAGCCCCCCTGCCACGCCCGGGTACCAGCTTCAGCCTGGCCCTGATGGCCGCGGGTTTTGTCCCGTGTGCAAAGTTTCAAGAGTTTTCGAGCACGTTAAGAACCCCAAAAGTGCCCGAAAGCATAAAAAAGCATGAAAAAGCTTAAAAAAAGGAATATTAATGTTTGATGCATTGCCATGGCAACAGTATCTAAGATATCAATAATCCTTTCACAGGTCTACATCTGGCGTGTGTCTACATTATGCACATGAAGTTTGAAGCAAATCGGGTAAAAATAAGAGGGTGATTTAAAAGCATTTTGAAAGTGACACACTTCCTGCTTCCAGTTGGTGGCGCTATAACTTTGACTCACAATAGTCACATCCATGTGATCGGGCTCTTACAACGAACACACTGCTGAAGTTTCATCAAGATTAGTTAATGTATGCAGTAGTTATAACACACTTCCTGTTTCACGTTTCTCGCCATCATTTCGTTTACTCGCCACGGCCAAACCGTTCGAGATATCAAAAATCCCCTGGCAATTTTTCATCCTCAGTGTCTTGACTTCATGCTGACCGAGTTTCGTGCCGTGTGTTTGAATTCTCTAGGAGGAGTATTTCACATTCCATTGCATGTGTTTTCCAAACAACCCTTAATAGCCGACTTCCTGTTGGGCTGGGGTAAAAAGTAAGAGCATGAAGTATATATGAACCGATGAGATCTATATGTGTACTGAGTTTCATATTATTACATGCAAGCGTGTTTGATTTATGGACCAAGTGTTCAAACCCCGTTCCAGGGGGCGCTGTCGAGCCCCCCTGCCACGCCCGGGTACCAGCTTCAGCCCGGCCCTGATGGCCGCGGGTTCTGAGATGTGTGCAAAGTTTCAAGAGTTTTCGAGCACGTTAAGGCCCCCAAAAGTGCCCAAAAGGTAGTAAAATAATAATAATAATAATAATAATAAATAATAATCCTAAGGAAAACAATAGGGCCTTCGCCTTTTCAAGGCTTGGGCCCTAATAATCCTAAGGAAAACAATAGGGCCTTCGCCTTTTCAAGGCTTGGGCCCTAATAATAAATAATAATCCTTAGGAAAACAATAGGGCCTTCGCCTTTTCAAGGCTTGGGCCCTAATAATCCTTAGGAAAACAATAGGGCCTTCGCCTTTTCAAGGCTTGGGCCCTAATAATCCTTAGGAAAACAATAGGGCCTTCGCCTTTTCAAGGCTTGGGCCCTAAAAAAACAATATGACAACTTGACATGCTTTAAAAAAAATCAGTTAATTAAATAATGTTTTTAAATATTACTTTAAAGTATTATAATTAGTTATGAAAATTTATTTAGCTATTTTGTTTGTTTTATCTGATGATGAGTTGATTGTATATAATTGTCCATTTGTCAGTTAAGAATTTTCAGCCACTACCAGCATTCCAGGGAAACAAGTGGAGAAATGAACTGATGATAACACTGATCCTCGGCTTTGGACTGGTTCCTTAATATCTGTCATACTCACAAGACACCCAAACAGCCTCTTTACTCCCACCACCTACCCTGGACATAAGCCCAAACAGGCCCAACTCCCAAATGATACTCTGCAAACACAACCTGGCCTCTCCAAAGAAATCCAATCCGTCTTTTGTCGCCAAGTAGTAAGTGGTAGTTGAAGACAGATCCGACATTTAGCTGGCTCATCACCTCAGAAAGGAGGGAATGTCTGTTCTGATTTCTGATGTTTCTTAAGACAAATGAGTTTATATAGCCTGGTCTTATTCCAAGGAAATTAATCTTTAAAACAAAAAAAAAAGAAACTGATATGGATGGATGAATAGATAGATAGATAGATAGATAGATAGATAGATAGATAGATAGATAGATAGATAGATAGATAGATAGATAGATAGATAGATAGATAGATAGATAGATAGATAGATAGATAGGCCTAGACATGAATGACTGGATATCAGAGCCACCTACAAAAAATATAGATATAAATGACTGAAAGTTGATGTCAGCTGTCTATAAAATGACTAATAAAGCTACAGGGACAATAAGCCTGCTCAGTTTGCCATATACTGTGCCCACTGACATTTACCGCCATCAAAATCCCATTAAGACACTGCTGTCTGATAAGGAGTCCTAATGAGTGAACTCTGGAAACTCTCTCACGCAGAAGACAGAGCACAGCGGCCACGGAGAGCACGCTATAGTTGATCAAATGCTCTTTAAGTAATCAAAGTAACCCGCTCTACAGTTCTTTCCTCTCTCTCACCTGTCAGGACTGCTCAGATCCCACTCATGACAAATTCCATTGTGAATCCCCATGTGATAGATCCTTTTCCCAAACAAAAGCCACTTGAGGAAAGAATGTGAGACAAGCAGCAAGCTGTTTCTGTATTTGCCTTACCCTCTCTTTATTCCTCAGGACAGTTACAGTAATAACGCTCGTTATGTTATAAGGCCAGGGGGATAGAGGAAAAGCAGGAACACATGTTTTATGTGACATACTCGCTGAAATTGCTATTAGCAGTGACAACAAAGAGAAGTGTGTGTTTCTATGTTTAGCTGTCTATAGGCGATGACAGAGGAGCACAACTCAGAGTGCAGACACTTGATAAGCTTGCGAAGACCAGACAGTATTTTTGCCAATCAGATAACAGAACACATCAAGTGCCAATGTAAGGCAATGCAGTTAATTTAACAAATGTCAAACTAATAACTGCAGGTGATCATGTTGCAAAAAATAAAGCAAGCATAAAGTGTGTTAATTTATTCTCTTTTTAGGAGAATCCAAAATGAAGATCCTCTGTCAGTCCTTGTGAAGATTACATTGTGTATTACTCATAAAACAACATAACTGATGTAACATAACTGAATGAATAAAGAAAATGTATCTGAAATTGTTATGTGTATGGGTTATTCCTATTCAGTTTAGTGCATTTTGGACTGAGCAGGTTATTTTTTAGTCTTGTCAGAGGAAGAATATGTCTGTCTATTATAAAAACACACTGGTCAAACGCAGGCTAGTATAACCTAATAATCCCCTGACCAAATATTTTGCAATTCACATTCATAATCCACCCTGTTGCATGCCATTTCCATAATGCAATGTGTAATGGACCATAGCAGAGTGTATGTTTTACGCTAATAAGCTAGGAAAGAACAACATGCTAGGAGAAGATCAACAAGATACATAAAATCTATTTAAAAAAAATAAACAAACATTTTTACGTCCAGAGTGGAGTGGACATGTTATGTTTTACGCTACAGTTAAGTCACCTATAACTAAGGAAAGGCGAGAAAATGTAATGACTTATTCTTACTTTGTCCATGGAGTTTTTTTCCCTCAAATGATGCCACTTCTAACCAACTCATGTGATTTAGGGCATATGCTTAAGATTTTAAAGGGCAAATAGCACTAATTTAACAGGGCGGACTGGAATTTGAGGGACAAAAACTAATTTAATGCTTTTACACAAAAATGTGTCACAATAAATTGTATATTACGTCAAAGAGAATAGATACATGCATTTAATACTTAAAATTGCTAAATTATAAACATGTGTAACCTTTATTTCAAAGTGAACTTGAAAAAACATGATTGGGGACATGGGAATTTTCTTAGAAATTATTTCTTATTAGATGCTAATCGTTACAAATGTGTGTGGTACATCTTCACATTATATATAATGAATTGTCACGAACTGCTCCGAGACATGGGGGTGAAGATCCAAATGCAGCTTTATATTGAATAGTCGTACAGGCAGGGTCAATCTAAGAAAGAGAGAATCCAAGAAACAGGCAGAGGTCAGGGCAGGCAGCAAGAATCAGAGTCCAAGAACAATCCAAAGTCAAAAACAGAAAAACAAACACGGGAAAACACTCGGAAATGCAGACACACAGTACAACAAGACTTCGCGGTGAGTGAATGAATGAACATGGTATAAATAGACTGAGACTAGCAGGATGACAAGACACAGGTGAATACAATCAGTGATAATGAGGTACAGGTGAATGTGATCAGTGATGATGAGTCCAGGCAGTGAGTATGGGAAATGTAGTTTGTGAGGAAGTGATCATAGTCTATTGTGGAGTGCCCTCTGGTGGCTCTCGAGGGCACTCCAGCTGGTGATCGTTACATGAATATGAATGAATATTCATTATTGATTGATAAGGATAATAATCTGACAGAAAGAAAAAACACCTACAGTATATTAAATTAAAGGAGGTGAAGTCCAAGCAAAAGACTTCAGCTTGTGTTGCATATTCCTTTTAGTTGTTCTGAGACGGTATTATAGGTAATCTTCTCTGGACGGTCAAGACGCTCCTAGATTTCAGAACAATTTAACTCAAGCTATTTAAGTGATTTTCAAACTATTTAACATGTCAAGCTGTTTAATTAAAGATATTAAATGTGTTCCCCCTTAAACATTTTACTAAGCTCACTTTACATGCATCGGCATAGGCTGCAGATGACAATTAGTATTAGGAATTGATTTGGGTTTGTGGAAAATAGATCAAAATAAATCCAGCGTGATTAGACCTGATGTCGTTCATTCTATAATGATCATTTGGGAGCAAACTCAGGATGGATTCAAAACAGCCAATGCTTGCAGTCTGCAATATGTCCTTATATCAAACCAATCTAGCCCAATTTCATTTTAAAGACTAAACACAGAGATTCAGGAGAGACTTGGGCTCTGAGGGTTGTATTATTTTAGGTATACATGGTCTCATTTTTCACCCTGAATCCTTTACATGGCCCTATAAACAGAGAACATGTTGCTGAAACTTTGATCCGGCTGAGGGAACACTTAAAAAGCAGTGCCAATCTGATTTTTCAAGAGAGTTTCCCATGACCAGGTGGCGTCTCCAGTGATGGCGAGTGTATTCAGTATAATCAGTGCCATCAGTGGTGTATGACTCCTGGGGTTTATCTAGCTCTACCAGATCGAGATTTTGCGGCTGCTCCCTCTCTGCCTGTGTGACGGAGGGAATAAAGCATCATTTCAGCTGAAGATGTGTGACAAAGAATGATGGTACCGTTTATCTGAACCTCAACATACACTTCCTCACACCTGAACACACACTCACATATGCATTCACATTATCCCTTTGTGTATGAGATAGAGAATTATCATGGTGTGCGTGTAGACAATAGGCCTTGAGCGAGTGTGTTTGTATTTTGGCACAGATTGTGGTTATGGATGACTGCTAGTCACAGACATAGCATGGACTCATGGTTAGATGTGCTGGAAACTTTCTCACGTTCTTAAGCCTCCAGGAACAATTCAGCAAGCATTTTTAAAATGAAGTAAAACTTAGGTGTAAAACAAAGAATTGTTAAAAAAAAAAAATAGATAAAAAAATAAGTTCACAACAATGGTACATTACATGTGGTTGTGATGCGCAGAACAAAATTAATCCCCAGCGTTTTGACTGTACTAATGAATTTTAATCCTCCAAGTGACACAATATCAAAGAGCAAAATGCTAATAATTGCACCATTTTATGTAGCCTATTTAGAAACAAGAGCAAACAAATTACATAAAACCCAGGGGCGGGTCTAAGGGGGGCTAGGAGGGCAGTGCCCATATACTATCCGCAGGATACTAAATTTTTCGTGATATACAATATTTAAAAATATATAAAACATTCAATTAGCTGCATGCGTGAATTATAGAAATATATGAGATGTTTTTTCTCAGCTCTCCCTCACAGACAAGTTCAGCACTTTTTATTTTTCGTTCTTTGCAGGATGGCGCCCGCTCTTCTGAGCAGTTTAAGTCAAAGGCTTCCGACCACCTCGGTTGCATCCGAAATCACATACTTCCCTACTAGGTCCTATATATAGTAGGTAGGTGGAAAACAAAAATTTCCAAATAGAAGGTATGCGCGTGACGTCACTGCCAGCTGGAGTGATTGCGGTCACGCCCACTGAGTGGCAAAAAGCCTGAGCGGCAGCATTGGTTTTCAGCGTGAATGCCGTGAAAAACACACAAAAAAAAACACATCTAAAATGGGAAAGAGCTTTGCGATTGACTGCACAACTACATTTGACAAGAAATCTGAGGTATATTTTTACAGACTGCCGAAAGCTACAGAACAGAGAAGCAAATGCATCGATGCAATTCATAGAAACAACTCGACTCCAGGCAAAGAAAAGTGGATTTGCAGTTTTCATTGAGCACGTTTACATGCACACCAGTAACCATAACAACGCAAGTAAACCACGGCATGTTTACATGACTTTTTAAATAAATCAGGCCATGACCTGTAACGATAAAACGTACTCGGTTACTAACGTAACCTCGGTTCTCTCTAGAGAGGGAACGAGTACTGCGTAATAGCTTACGCTATGGGGAAAAACTCTTTTCCGCGAGATATTGAAGCCAAAAATTATCCTTAATTTTTTATTAATGTAAAACGCTTTGCAGCAGCAAGCAAACATAGGCGAAACAGCTCGCGCGCCTATTGGTTGCTCTGCAGCAAATGCAGCAGCCTATCGAGATAGACTCTGCGTGACGTAATGACCAATGGGGGCAATTCGCGCCCATATCGTCACGTCCCGCCAGAAGGGGCGTGGTCTCGCCCTATAAATATGCTCGTTAGGCTGATACAAGCTGGTTTTTACCGCTGAAGCGAACCAGAGCGTATTCCACGCACGGCAAGATACGCAGTACTCGTTCCCTCTCTAGAGAGAACCGAGGTTACGTTAGTAACCGAGTACGTTCTCTTACGAGAGTATCTCTCGTACTGCGTAATAGCTTACGCTATGGGGAACACAATGCAACACGCCGTGCGTACAGGGATCCAACACCAAAGTCCCAGGGGCCGAAGCCCAGGGCTCATGTAGTGCATAATCACCATAAACTCACATAGAGTAAAGGAAGAGAGGCTGGAAGCGTCATTCCCTATAAAAAAGCACCCAGCGGGGCTATTATACGACAATCAAACGCGCAGCCAGGGTGAAAGCATTCAGCCTGATCTGGGCGGCCATACGTGAGTCAATACTCATGGGGCTGCAGTAAACTCAGCATCTGGGCCGCACAGCGGGGCAGATAGTACTGAATTTAGACCGCCAAAAGCTTAGCTTGTAAGGCGGGTACCTCCAGGTTATAGCATTTTATAAATGTAGACGGCGAGGCCCAGCCCGCGGCCGTACAGATATCTTGCAGGGAAACCCCGCTAGACCATGCCCACGAAGAGGCCACGCCTCTCGTGGAATGCGCCCTGACACCCAAGGGGCACCGTAAGCCCTTCGCAGAGTAAGCGAGCGCGATGGCATCCACTATCCATCTGGATAGGCTCTGTTTTGAGGCGGCGAGTCCCTTGGAACGCCCGCCGAACAAAACAAAACGCTGCTCCGTCTGCCTGAAAACAGACGAGCGTGCCACATAAGCTCTCAATGCCCTGACGGGGCAAAGGAGACTTGCATCCTCCTCCTCACTGAGAACCGGAAGGGCAGACAGGGAAATGACCTGGGCCCTGAACGGCGTATTGAGGGATTTCGGGACGTACCCGTGCTTCGGTTTGAGAATGACCTTTGAGTCATTAGGCCCAAACTCCATACACGACGCGCTTACTGAAAGCGCCTGTAGGTCCCCTATGCGCTTCACTGAAGCGAGAGCCATGAGAAACACTGTCTTGAACGACAGGTGTTTCATGTCCACCAGCTGGATCGGCTCGAACGGGGCGCCTTTCATGGCCTCCAGGACCGTGGAAAGGTCCCACGTCGGGACTGAAGGGGGCCTTGGAGGGTTCAGCCTCCGAGCTCCCCTAAGGAAACGCACGACTAAGTCGTTTTTCCCAAGCGACTGGCCAGACACCGGTTTTGCAAACGTTGCTATGGCCGCCACATATACTTTGAGCGTGGATGGGGTCCTGCCCTTATCCAGTAGCTCTTGAAGGAAGGAGAGCACTTCCGAAACCCCGCACTCCACAGGTGAAAGGCTCTGGGCCTGACACCATGCAGAGAAAACAGACCATTTCGAGGAGTAGAGCCGCCTGGTAGACGGAGCTCTAGCCTGCGCGATCGTGTTTAACACTCCCTCTGGGAGGCTAGCGGGTACCCGTTGATGGCCCATGCGTGCAGGGACCATAACTCCGGGCGAGGGTGCCAGATCGAGCCCTCCACCTGAGAGAGGAGGTCTCTCCTCAATGGTACAGGCCATGGGGCAGTGCTGTTCATCTGCATCAGGGCAGGGAACCACGTCTGGTTCGTCCAGAGCGGGGCTACAAGCAGCACTGGGCATCCGTTTTTCCTGACTCGTTCCAACACCTGAGGCAGGAGCGAGACAGGGGGAAAAGCATATAGGGGGCAGCGGGGCCAAACATGAGCCAGCGCGTCCTTGCTTTTCGAGAAAAACTCCGGGCAATGAGCGTTTTCGTGGGACGCGAATAGGTCCACCTGAGCTCTGCCGAACGTCTTCCACAGCAGCTGGACCGTCTGCGGGTGCAGCGACCATTCCCCTGCTGGAACATTGTTCCTGGACAGTCTGTCTGGTCCCACGTTCAGGAGACCAGGCACGTGCGCTGCTCTCAGTGAGAGCAGGTTGTGCTGAGCCCAGACCAGGAGGCTTTCCGTCAACCTGTAAAGGTTTCGTGACCTGACGCCGCCCTGGTGATTTATGTATGCCACCACCGACATGTTGTCCGACCGGACCAAGACGTGGTGGCCTGTTATCTGGGGACAAAAACGCCGTAGCGCTTTGTCGACTGCTATCATCTCCAAGCAGTTTATGTGAAGGAGCTTTTCCCGTTCTGACCACAGGCCAGCTAGCGGTCTGCCCTCGAGCAGTGCTCCCCACCCCGAGGTGGAGGCGTCCGTAGACACCACCTTCACGCTCGAAGCGGTCCCCAGACTTACACCTGACTGATACCAGTCGGTCTCTTTCCAAGGTTTCAGAGCTGAAACACACTGAAGGTCGACCCTGAGGCGAAACAGACCCGCTGTCCATGCCCTGGGTGGAACCCGCGTCTTCAGCCACATCTGCAGTGGGCGCATGCGGAGCAGGCCCAACTGGAGTACAGAGGCTACTGAGGCCATCAGCCCCAGCATTTTCTGAAACCTTTTGAGCGGAACTATCGCGCCGTGGCGGAAGGATTTCGCGCCGCGCTGAATATTTAGCCCGCGCTCTGGTGACAGGCGTGCTGTCATGGACAGCGAGTCCAACACGGTTCCCAGAAAGGAAAATTTCTGACTGGGAGACAGTGAGCTCTTCGCCCAATTGACTGTGAGGCCCAGCTCCTCGAGGTGCTCGAGTAATGCGGCCCTGTGTTCTATGAGCTCCGATCGTGATCGAGCTAGAATCAGCCAATCGTCCAAGTAGTTCAGGACTCGCATGCCCTGAAGTCTCAGGGGTGCGAGCGCCACGTCCATGCACTTCGTAATTGTACGAGGTGCTAGGGACAGGCCGAACGGCAGGACTGCGTATTGATATGCCTGGCCCTCGAAAGCGAATCTCAAGAATCGCCTGTGATGGGACGCCATTTGTATTTGGAAATAGGCGTCTTTCAGATCTATTGACATAAACCAGTCCCCGTGGCGCACTTGCGCGAGGATTTTCCTGGTCGTAAGCATTCTGAACTGGCGCTTCACAAGCGCTCTGTTCAGCTGTCGCAGATCTAAAATGGGTCTGTGACCTCCATCTTTTTTCGGTACCAGAAAATATCTGCTGTGTAGGCCCCCTTTGCTCTGAGCTTGAGATAAAGGTTCTATAGCACCTTTGCTCAGTAGTTTCGCTATCTCGGCTCAAAGTAGATTAGATACTTCGTTTTCCACCGTCGTCTCGACGCGCGCCATATAACGGCGGGGACGTCGAGCGAACTGTAGCGAATAGCCTCTATTTATAGTGTTCAGCACCCATTCTGATACCCCAGGAAGCTGTGTCCACACTTTCTCGTGAATAGCTAGGGGTAGAATGAGATCTGGGCTCTGGCCGAGACATAGTGACGGCAAGAGAGCTCCGGCGTGCTGTAACGCAGACACTGTGTTTACAGTGTGTGAGGCGGGGGGCGCGCCAATCGCGGCGGGCAGCCTGGCCGCGCTCAAAACCCTTATAGCAGTCTGCTGAGGGAGAGAGAGCGGGGCGAGCCCCGTGGGGCTTAACATGTCTGTGAGTGAATGTGGGCGCAGGACAGCGGGCACATTTACTGCACTGAAAAACACCGTCGGCCTGAGCTGACTGAATGTGTGTTGGTTTCGTTTTCACAGAACCCGTGGGACATGTGGTGTGTAGTGTTTGTGGGCACTGAGACGTAGGCACATTCACTACATTTAGTGCACAATCGACATGAGGCGATTTTGTTTGTGCGAGCCCTGCATTTTTGCGGGCTGTGTTTGTGTGTAGAAATGAGCCCTGGGTTGTAGGCATTTTCAATACACTCATAACACCATCGGCTGTGGCCGGAATACCAGAAAATACACCATTTATGTGATTTATCTGGGTCGCCGTAGGAACAGCATTTGTGTGCAGGCAAGCGGGCATGGTACTGGCTTGCTTACTGCAAAATACACTGGAACAGTTACATTTTCTGGAACTGAACGAGCGAAAATTTCAGTGGAAGTCTGGCCACGGCGAGACTGAAACACCGTCGATTTCCTAGGAGGCTAGGAAGACTTGTGTTGGTTTCGTTTTACAGAAACCGTGGTAGTGTTTGTGGGCACTGGGTTGTGGGCACATTAACTACATTTAATGCACAATTGACATGCGTCGATTTCATTTGTGCGAGCCCTGTACCGTGGCGGGCTGTGTTTGTGTGTAGAAATGAACACTGGGCTGTGAGCATTTTATTACACTTATAACACCATCGGCTGTGGCCGGAAAACCAGAAATACAATGAATACATGATTTTTCTGGGTCGCCGTGGAAACGGCCTTTATGTGCAGGCAAGCGGGCCGTGGTACCAGCTTGTTTACTGCAAAATACACTGGAACAGTCGCATTTTCTGGAACTACACCTAATAATAGGGGACCTTTTTGACAGTTATAGCGCAACCTATGGTCCCATCTCCATGAAACTCTGCATGCTTCTTCACCATGTTATGACACATGTGCTCATCAATTTTTGTGAAGTTCTGAGTTTTTATTTATGATTAACGAGCGAAAAGTTCGTTTTATATTATATTATTATTATTAATATAGATATATTATTAACGAGCGAAAAGTTTTTGGTGGAAGTCTGGCCGCGGCGAGACTAAATTTTTATTTGCTGCGAGAGCCGGGATCGAACACGGGTCTCTCGCGTGAAAGCTACGGGTTCCGCCACTGGGCCACAGGGAGAACTACACTAGCGCAAGCAGATAAAAGAGCGTCATCACAGTTTTGTGTGTGTCGGCGTTTGTATGCAGGTGTGCGTGTTATACAACAGGCTCATTGCTGCAATAATGACATTTTCAGCCGCTCAAACTAGGAGCTGAGAAATGTTTAAGAAATGGAGATTAGTCCGGCCTCGGCGGGGACTAAAACACACTCTTTTCTCATTTGCCGGTGACGCACGCCCATGGGGGGCGGGGTAGATTTCTTATAACGTAAAGAAAGCTAGCCGCGGTTTTAGGGCTCGCGGTCTTGATGCTGGCCCGTTTCCTTGACGACTCGCGGACAGAAGGCGGAGGTCCACAGAGCTCGCCTGTTGCGCGGGCGCCTCCCAATCGAGGCCGATGCTTTCCACGGCCTGAGAGAGCAGACGCATCAGCTCAGTCTCAATGCCGGCTCTCTTACCAGTGGTCTGGCGGGAAACGCTAGCGGAGGGGAGATCCACGGAGCTCGCCCAATCCTCACTATCGGATGCCAGAAGAGAACACGCCTCGGTAGGTTCGTCAAACTCGTGGATGGACGCGGCGGCAGGCGGCGGCCGTTGTCCGTCAGTGAGCGACTCGAGCGAAGCCGGCGAAGCTGGCGGGCGAACCGGCGAGCTTTGGCGGGCTGGAGAAAGCTCGGGAGCGCGCTGGGCGCGGCGCTTCTTGCGGCGCGGCACCACGGCGGGCTGCGGTGAAGGCTCGGAGAATGATGCCAGGCGCGTCCTCAGAGTCACCATGGGCAAAAGCTCGCAATGAGGGCATCCGCCGTCAGCGAGCGCGATAGCCGCGTGATCCTCACCCAGACAGGCAACACAGATGACGTGTCGATCTCCATCGCTGAGCGGGGCGCGGCACGAGCCACATGAAGGCATCTTTAAAAAGACGCTGCTCTTTTGTGAGGAAATGCAAGTCGCGTCAAGTAAGCGACAAACACTTCACAACAGAGAAATACACACAGAGTATTGAAAGGATATATAACGCCGGAAAGCGCAGCAGGTACGGCAGTTGAAGGCGGCGAGGCCAGCGACTCCAGAGCTCGTCCCGCTGAAAAGCTTGCTTCGACGGCGTGGCTTCTCACTCCGGATCCAGCGATGCAAGAGCTTCGCTGAAGAGGTAAAAATCAGCTTGTATCAGCCTAACGAGCATATTTATAGGGCGAGACCACGCCCCTTCTGGCGGGACGTGACGATATGGGCGCGAATTGCCCCCATTGGTCATTACGTCACGCAGAGTCTATCTCGATAGGCTGCTGCATTTGCTGCAGAGCAACCAATAGGCGCGCGAGCTGTTTCGCCTATGTTTGCTTGCTGCTGCAAAGCGTTTTACATTAATAAAAAATTAAGGATAATTTTTGGCTTCAATATCTCGCGGAAAAGAGTTTTTCCCCATAGCGTAAGCTATTACGCAGTACGAGAGATACTCTCGTAAGAGAACAATCATTTGCGTATCTGACTTTGAGTATTTCATTTGTTATATCGGTTGATGTTAAATAAAGCTTGCAACATGTCAGCGGGAAACTTACAGTTTTTATATTATCCTCTCATTCAGTTGGATGCAGCATTTTGACTGAACCATTTCTACTTCTGCTGCACAAGATGAGAGGACATTTTTATAATGTCCTGTGTCATGAAAGAGTCTGCGTTTGTGATATAATTTATTCTTCCTTTCCAGCAAAACGCTCTGTCTGGATGTGTTTAAATCTGCACAAAGGATGCGTTTCTGTCACATTTCACACATGCGCACTTCAATAAGCCGACAGAAAGCAGGTTAATGCGTTTTCATAATGCGAAATCCGAGTAAGAGGCAAAAAACGACCTGTGTCGACCGGTTTATGCTTAAGCCAGTTATGACCCTACTCCGATAAAATACACTTTTTAAATAAACTGACAAAAAACTATAGGCTACAAGTTTTAGGGCTGGACAATATGATTATAGCCTATATATAGCATTGATGTGATCACCTGGATTTAGATCTACCTATATTGTATTTATATAAAGCGTTCACAGGGAAATTTGCTTCACGCATTTCCCCGGCGTCGAAATCAGGCACACATGAGTGTCAGGAAACACGATGGCTGCGTGTCAATATCCATGGATCACTGGATCTTTGGCCTAAGTTGTAAGGAACACTATATCGAGTCCAACTTTTAGTTTAAACTTATAATAGTTAGTTTTACTCGCGTTTTCGCAGTTTCCCCTATTAACTCAGCCACGCAGCAGCTCTTTTGCCACTCAGTCCGGCTGAGGGGGCGTGTTCCGGCGGAAAAGTCACGTTAATGCATTCCCTCTATTCACTGTACTCATGTCTATGCTCATGTAGGCAAAAAGTACCCGGATGACCTACTGCTTCTGGCGAGATTCTTAAGTGTGCATACGATGGACACTTTAAATTACCAACATTATATTAATAATTTTGTATTTTCTGGATATTTTTCTGAATATTTAATTTGAACATTTCCCTTGCCAAAGATTGATTGATTTATTTTCTACAAAATATGATTAATTTAGTATATTCTTGGTTCTTATGCCACAACAAATTTTGCACATTAAACACCACTTCACCACTTTTTTTTTATGAATGAATGAATGAATTAATTCATCAATCACAAGTAGATAATGGTCCCTGTTGGAGTAATATAATAACTGCCTTGAATTGGCTACCATTGAAATACATAAGGACAGAAAGTACAATTCATATGTTGAACTTCTGTTGCAAGCTAATTGCTGGGCTTCGAGCGCCCTCGTGTGGAGAAAACATATTATAGCACTTTATTTAGCGCTTTATTTACGGTTGCCAAGCAACACAATTCTTAGAGAAGAGGGAAGCTGCTGGAAGTGATTCGGTGAACATACCAGCAAACATTAGCAACTGAAAAATAATTTATAACACTTTGGTCAATATGGCAAAACCTAAAGAAAAAGAGCCCGTGGACATAGTTCACCAGAATGCTATTCATGTCGAGACAATAATGAAGGAGCTGAGAACCCAGAAGCTTTACACGGAGTTTAACATCAACCCCTTCAAGAAACGTGAGTGCAGAGCTTCACGTCTCTCTGTTAACTTTGACTAAATATTTAAAAGAGCCTCTTTGTTTTTTCAGTGCACATTTTGACTGACAAACCCATGTCCAACATCACCTACAGAAAGGAAGAGGAAGACCGTAAGTATTTCAACTACATTTGACGTAGCAGAATTTAATGTAACTTAGCCTAGTTGCCGAAAAACTACAGTTATGCTAGAGCCACAAAATATAACCATATATTCACATACGAGTCGTCCCTGCCATTTAAATTCTAAACTCTAAGTGAAGTTCACAACATACTTTCGGGAGGAGTGAACCCATCTAATCTTTCAATTAACAGGATATAAGCCGCAGCTCACCTTGCTCTGGCATCAGCTGTTTTGGCATCCATCCACCTCCATCTTACTTCGATACTCATCATCAAGCATTAGTCCCACTGGGGGGTATATCTAAGCTCAAGTTGAAGCCGCTTCCTCGAGCCACTCCACCGCGGACAGCAAGCCAAATACGCTTAACCTTATTAGCTTAAAGATTATATAGGCAAAGTAACTCGTGAAACTTAAATTCTAAACTTAACAGGTAAAGGGTATTGACAAAATCTTTTTGTACAGCTGCTTTCCTTCAGGCCATACACGGGGCCCGTCTGGAGCCAGCAAAGAAGTACTCTCACCCTCAGACTGAAGCACAAGAGATAGGATGGATATCCACTCCTTTAGTAAGTTCTTATCTATCTATCTATCTATCTATCTATCTATCTACTCCTTTAGTAAGTTCTTATCTATCTATCTATCTATCTATCTATCTATCTATCTATCTATCTATCTATCTATCTATCTATCTATCTATCTATCTATCTAAAAAGAGTCATTAATGTTCTCTAATTGTTTAGCTCAAGATATTTAAATTATATATTAACATTTAGGATACTATTTAGATGTATTTATTGGTAACACTTTAAATATGGTTCCATTACTTTACATTTGTTAGCATGAATGAATCAATGTGTTAACCTAAGCTAACATAAACTAACATGAACATTTGTATCAGTATTGTTTATTAACTAACGTTAACCAAGATTAATAAATACTGTAACAAATGTATTGCTCATTGTTAGTTAATATTTAACTAACATTAACAAATGGGACATTTGAATTGTTACCCATTTATTTATTAAAGCTGCTGTCCGTAACTTTTTTGGGTTAAAAATTATCCAAAATAATAATAATTAAAAAAAACATAACCGGCCAGTGTTAAAAAAAATCTGCTTACCTTTGCTGTAAGCTTGTAATAATTATTTTAATTCCAGTGGTACTGGTGGATTTCCGCGTGAAATTCGAGCATGTCTTTGCGTCATAACGTCACATCTGTACACATAAAGGAGGAGTCCCGGCAAGTAGGCTGTATTGCGTGAGCGGATGTTGGAGTTGGAAGCTTTTAGCCTTTTCTCACTGCTCTACAAATAATTAAACTCATGACGGATCCAGAAAGGTTCAAACGACAACCACCAGTGACAACTGGAGTTCACCCGTGGTAAAACCCAGGAGAATTCGGACTTCGGAGTGGGTAGAGAAAAAAAGAAATTGCAACCGGGCCCACGCGAAAACAAGGATTAACATTGGCAGGGCTTTTGAAAGGTGGCGTGAACTCCGTGATATTTGAAGGGGTTTAAAACGGACGCAGAAACGTCTTTTTTCTGTTGGACGGGTAAGACATTTCAATAGTTCAACCGTGTAACAGTAGCACACGTGTTCGCTTAATTCACACAGTTAAGGAGTTTTCTTTGTTGTGGCTTTTTTCGTTTAGCTATTATGGTAAATATGAATTATTTTGTGCTAGCTATGAGAGGGAGCAAATCACTCTACTCCAAGAAAACCAAACCCGCCGCCTCCATTGTCAAGCGTTGGATCTGAATCAGATCGGTAAAGTGAAAATGATCCTTTTCCCAAAAATTATTAGAGTTATATTATGTAAAACACGTTTATGCATAACAGGGATTCAGTTCATAAACCGTTTATTTCATAGCACTATGACTACTTGTCAGTATCCACACCGTCGCGTTGACTGACAGACACGCAGTCTCCTCAAAACAGTGTTCATCCGCGCTGTTTCATGCCGATGTAGAACTCACGCAAAGTTAATAATTCCGCGAATAACTGCAATTACAGATTTCAAACAGAGATGGCGACAAAGAGGAAAAACGCCGGACTGCAGCTTTAAGCTATTTATTATTATTTATTTTAATAAATCTTTTGCTTCTAAATCTAACTGCTAAATAACCTTGGTTACACTTTAGTTCAGGGTCTAATTCTCACTACATAAACTAACTGCTTCTCAGAGCCGGACGGTAAAGGAGTACATTTACTTGAGTACAGTACTTAAAGGGTTAGTTCATCCAAAAATGAAAATTAAGTCATTAATTACTCACCCCAGGGGCGTAGAATTTAGTAGGGACGCTAGGGACGTGTCCCTACCAATATCCAGTGACACTGATATATCCCTAGCAATAATTTCGATCAAAACTTAAAATATATTTATATATTGATGTCCCCGTCCCCACCAATTTCAAAATCAAACCTACGCCACTGACTCACCCCCATGCTGTACCAACCCCGTAAGGCCTTCGTTCGTCTTCGGAACACAAATTAAGATATTTATGATTAAATCTGAGAGGTGCATGACTGCTACATAGGCCCCCTAAGGGAATGACACCGGACGACCCAGAAAGTCATTAAAGAAAATGTTTAAATATTCCATGTCACAACAGTGGCTCAACTATAAGTTTATCAAGCGACGACAATACTTTTTGTGTGAAAAAACAAACAAAAATAACGACTTTATTCGACTATTCCTTTTCTTCCTTGTAGGCCTGAAACGAGACTTCAAGAGATTTCCACGACGCATGCGCGAGAATTGCGATCTCCTTCAACTACTTCAGTTAAGTTCTCGCGCGTGCGCGTCAGTGATGTGCGGGTCAATGTATAAAGAACCCGCACCCGACCGACGTTTTCAACTAACCCGCCCGCAACTCGGACCGCAAAAAAAAAGTATGAAAATATTGTACCCGACCCGCTTCCTGACCGCATTTTTTAAAAGTAGTAAATGCTCATCGTAGCGTCATTGGGCCATAGACGTGTAACAACACAGCATCGCAAGAAGACGTACATATAACAAAGTCATCAAACATAATCATTATTTCAGAGCTTCCACTCCCCAGTCTTCACTTTTTCTCTTGCCACCTCCATCTCTCTGCAGACTAGTGATCATAGACATGGCCGGTTCGTGAACGAATCGTTCTTTTGAACCGGTTCTTTTTAGTGAACCGGTCGAACCAGTACACTAAATCGAACTGAATCGTTCGAAACAGTTCGCGTCTTGCGTCAGTGCTGATCCACAAGTTACTAAAGTTACTCACTTTCAGACATGCCTGACAGTCCCTCCGAATCGAAATAAACCAATATCCCGAAGTATATTTTACTCCAGGAACAGTTCACTGAACTGAGACATGTTGGTGCCACTGCTGAGAGAAGTGATGAGCACGAGCAGCTGATACTGCGCATCCGCGTACTACCGAACGCACAGGTACTGTGGTTCTCGGATCACCAGTACAGAACCGAGAACTGTTGACTGAGCTGTGTGTCATCTTCGTGCCAGTTATTCAGCCAATAAAGTGTAGGCCTATATATTTCATAGAAAATTATGTCTAGTACTATATAAATACAAAGGTTTAATTTGCATCTTTTTTCAAACGACCCGACCGACCGCAACCCGAATATAATCAAAAATATTTTTGGATGACTCGTAACTGCGGGTGACCGCGGGTGACCGCAGGCACCCGCTCATTTTGGATCAACCCGCGCATCACTAGTGCGCGTCGTGGAAATCTCTTGAAGTCTCGTTTCAGGCCTACAAGGAAGAAAAGGAATAGTCGAATAAAGTCGTTATTTTTGTTTGTTTTTTCGCACAAAAAGTATTCTCGTCGCTTGATAAACTTATAGTTGAGCCACTACATTTCTATCCATAACCGTGAGTACCCGTTACTACTTCTAAAAAAAGAAAATAGAAAAAAAAAAAATCTCGGAAACCCTAAATTTGTTGTTTCCTTCTCAAACGTGATTGGATTGTGCAGGCGCCACTGATTGGGACAGCCTATCAGCAATCACTTTCAGCTTTCCGCCAAAGTCAACTCCATGGTCAGATTTAGATAAGAGACGAAACCATGGACGAAACAGCAGGTCCATCCCGGCAATGTGCCAACCCGTGGCCCCACCTCGCCAGACTATTTCAATTTTCTGAATTTTCTGAAATTTTCTTAAATGTTAAATAAAGCAACATGGTAAAAAGATGAAAATGACTTGATTTTACTTTCAATTCCTTTTACATTCTCCAAGGTATTAACACTAAAATTTTTCATAACTCCATGTAGGACGTTTCTGTACATAAATGTAAGCACTGTGGCAGTAGTAATGCAATATTTAGAAAATGTACTCTTGATACTCAAGTACTTTTAAAAACAAGTACTTCAGTAATTTTACTTAAGTACACATCTGACTGTTGTACTTTTACTTGTACTTGAGTAAAATTTAGCAATGGGTATCTGTACTTTTACTCAAGTAATGAAGCTGTGTACTCTGTCCGCCTCTGCTTATTAGCATGCATATTACTAGTATATTGACTGTTTATTAGTACCTAGAAAGCACATATTGATGCCTTATTCTGCATGACCTTATTCTACATCCCTTAATCCCACCTAATACCTAAATTTAACAACTACCTTACTAACTATTAATAAGCAGTAATTAGGAGTTTGAGGCAAAAGCTGTTGTTAATATTTAGTTAATAGTGAGAATTGGACCCTAATCTAAAGTGTAACCAGTTTGTTTTTTGTTTTTTTTGTAATTGATTTTATTTTACATTTGCAAACCCCATAGTGGATTTACTCCCAATTTGCATATTATAGTATCCAAGATTACAGTATGTATGTACTTTAACCATCAGCTGTACAGTATAAAATTGAAAACATCTTTCATAATCGTGCTACTAATCAGCTCTTTTGTGCAACACTTCAGCTTGTCTCAGATCGCAGTGACAGAAGATTAAACTTTCCACGGCAGAACTCTGAAATCACTAAATACATGGATGCTGCCTGGCGGTTGAAGGAGCAGACAAAAAATTTGGGATAAAAGTTTAGGCTATATTTTCCTGATGCCATATAGCACTAATGCAGATAAAAAAGTCTGGATAGCATCTGTGAGCACTGCAAAGTGAGCATTCTTTGTTATCACAATAAACACTAAATGTACAAGTACTAATGTGTTTTTTACTATAGCAAGGCAGGTCATTCGATTTTAAGACACAGCCGGGGTGTTTAGAATTTCAGTCGTGTATCTGGAGATATGTAAAAGTGGGTCAAATGGCCACCATTCATCACTATGAATGTAACTGCTCCTGTCTAGCAGAATCTCTGCATAGTAAGCAAAAGAGATTAGTTCATAACTAATCGATCTAAGATAATGTCATATTATACAGAAACAGGATTCACATAGCTTGTTTTGCAAATATGCCTTTTTCACAAGAAAAATCCATAACTGTGACCATAATCCACTGGCTATAGGAGCATATTACACTTAAAGTATTGGCCACTCAGGTCAAGATTTATTACATTACTTCCCCCAAAAGAAATACAGCCCTTTATATAAAGATACAATAATATTTTTGTTGCTTCTTTCTCAATGCTCAGTGTGTTGTAAAATATATTTTGAGATAATGATGTTTCAAGAGATTTGAAAACCTAAAGCAGTAATTAATGTTTAATTAAGTGCTTAGTAAGTTTAATGTTTTATCTAAACATATATTAGTTTTCTCAGTCGCTTTGGAACATTTCTTGAATCGTTCTTAAGATTTGCAAACCATTAAGTGCATTTCTCAAAACAATTTGTACAAACAGCACCACACAATGGATTACCTGCCAAAAGCCTGTAACTTACTCAAAATCCTTAGTTAACTCAAAAGTATTTATGTCAATGAACATATCAGTGCCATCAGAATGACAAGTCCTTGTGTCATTGTTCACAAACAAGATAGTAAAAATCCTTAGTCATGTTGTCAATATAACAGTGTACTCAGTGTCAGTATTTTCAGATGTAAACTATGATTTTGATGACAATGATCGAAAATGTGAGATATTGATTGCAAGAGACTGCATGGAAAGGATTCAGTAAATTTTTTACTGTTGGTCTGTCAACAAATTATGCAACAAATAATGCTATATTTCAGTAGTGAATGATTGAGGACACAGTTGTGCTCCCAATATTCGGCTGTACCTTTTGAGCCGCTTCGGCCATAAGATCATGACTGAGAACATGGTCCACAATAGTGGCCCTTGTTTCATCAGAATCAAGTCTACAATCGTGGCCTCTTCTACCTCTTCCACTGTTTTGCTTCCATACCATTCCACCACACATTCGTACTCCTCTTCCTCTTCGTGGCTGTTGACCTTGTTTGTTTCCTTGTTCTTCCATTGTCAGAATTTGTAACAATGTTGTGCTCTGTCTATATATGATTTCCAATTGAAGGTTCATGTATTTTTGAGCTATTTTAGAGAACGGGTTGATCATTAGTGTATTTAACCCTTTACATTTCTGTAACAAATTTCCACTGAGGCAAGTTGTAGTGAGAACCCAAGTGCAGTTTTATTAAACAAGATCCATGAACCAAACAACCCATGAACCAAAAACAAAATAAACAAAAGACTTGGCAAAACTAAGCATGACATGAATACTTATGCAAGGAACTAATGTTTTGAGGGGTAAGACTATTCAACAGGGAACCAGTATAATATATTTTGATCAACATAACATAAGCAATTGATCATAGGAAACAGCAGACAATTGTACATAATCAATTGCACATTAATGTAGCAAAGCATTTGCAATTTGTTCAAAATAATGAGAAATTGCTTTTATGATGTGCACAAGTGACTAGATGATGTGGAGGTTGAACAAGTAGTTTTGAGAATTTCATTTGTGATCTGAGAAATGCACCAAAACGACTGAGAAAAACTGTAATTTTTATATTATATTATATTATATTTAGGGCTGTCGAACGATTAAAATATTTTATCGCGATTAATCGCATTAATGTCATAGTTAACTCGCGATTAATCACAATTATTTTTATCTATTCAAAATGTCTCTTGATTTTCTTTTTGTCCCATTATTTTTTCTCATTTTAATGCTCTTATCAACATGGAAAAGTGGATCGGCTTGCTTTGTGCAAATGAAAATGTTTTTTATTGAAAACAACATTGACATACTGTGTTCAATTTCACACTAACATTCTCACTTGGAGCAAATAATCACTCAATGCACTGTCCATTAATAAAAGGGTGAAAGAAATACTGACGAGGTCCTGATATTGACGAGGGGGCGGAAAATTCGCATCAACTGTGTGTGTGTGTGTGTGTGTGTGTGTGTGCTTGTCCATCATCAAGCGGTATTTCAGACTGGACGTGCTGCGATGATGATAGCTCAGTTCACAACGACAAAACACACAGATCACTTTGGTCTTGTCAATGGAACCATTTGGCAACTTTTTAAAAGTAAACTTTCCATTCAGAATCTTATTGGCATCCATTTCGGCGTCTCGCGCTCGTCATCCACTCAAAGCGTAACGTTAACCAACTATTTGGCCGGCTCGCAAGCCCAAACAAGTGTGTGCGGCGCGCCTGTTGTTTTGTTTCCGGTCCAGCTAGATCCACTTGCGCTTTGGTCGATGAAGCAACAAAACATCCTCGCGCAGCGCAAATTGAAATGAATGGGTTTCATAGCGCAGCGCCGCACATGCCGCGTCCTGTTGTAACAGCATGTGAAAAAAAACTACAAAGTTTGCTAGGCCAAAAAGACCGTTAATCGCGCGATAAAAAAATTGACGCCGTTAAAATGGGTTTGCGTTAACGCCGTTAATAACGCGTTTAACTGACAGCCCTAATTATATTATATTATATTATATTATACTTCTGTACTGTGTAATTTGGTCATTGGGGATCATACAAGACCTTCTCTCTAAGACACCTACATTCTAGCCAAAAGTCTCATTCGATTATAGTCTCTAAATAATCCTTATCTGAGTCATCAAAACTTCTTTTGTCTCCAATGAATGGCTAATAATTGGTGATCTTATTAGTGTTCAGTATCCTTTAGCTGAGGTGAGCATTACTACAATTAGAGTTTTCCTTGTCCTGTGTCCATGTACAGCCCTCCAGAACCTTAAAGTAACCTTGCAGATTGTTGGTTTGAAACCATTTAACAGCATAATGTGACACACATAATCCTATATTAATTAATCTTTTTTGTGTGACATGAACACGCACAACTCTGTATGTGTCCTAGATATCAAAACGCTATCCAAAAAGGATGTCACGTTAAATTAGCTTCTGTACCTGCAAAGTTTTTCATCTTTTTTTTATATTATATATAATCAAACAATTTGAATCTGTAAGGAGTTCAGTATCAAGATGAGAGACTAAACTGTGTAGGTCTTAACATTTCCTCTGATTAGTCACATCAGCCACAATCAATTTGTCAGCAAAGGGTAGGAGGGGGTGACTGTCTAAATTGATATCTCAAGTCAGCACCAATATTCTGTATCTGAAAAAGGAAATGTATTTCACTACAGCATCGAGATGCTCAATAAGGTCTTAAAAGGTTAATTAGAATTCTTCCTAGATTTGTACTCATTCTGATCCTAATGATCAGAAAAGTTCCTTTGCCCCTTGTTGGCAATGCATTTGCCGGATTTGATGTGATTTATTGAAGTGTGTAGAGACGATTGAGTGCTAACACTGCTTTCATCTGTAGCCACTAGGGCCTACACTGTGTACCTCAGTGAACACACAACAAACTCATTTTTATCACTCTTTTCTTGTTCTTTTTTTTTTCTCTGCTTGTGTGCATCTAAGTGTATCACATCAGATTGCCAACTAAGAACACCAGCAGCATGTTAAACTGCTTTTAGCAGGTATACAGCACATATTTTGTAGTACATAGCGACTTAATTGTTAGTGAGTGAGTGATGAAATGATTTAAATGTTCCATACAGTAAAAGCAGGCCTTCCCATTGGATGTAGTGTTCCACAGAAAAATACAACAAATCCAAAAACCTGGAAATATCAGGAAATTAAAAAATAGTGATTTTACTGAATAGATATTGCCAGATGTTACGTGTGTTGCTTTCACGCCATGTCATAATTACTATAATTTCGGGATGACAACATGTGATATTCTACTCTGAGATGTGTCCTCTGAGTGGGAATTATGCGCTTCTATGGCAACATTATCAATGCCTAAATGAATCTGTAGCGGTCACATGGTACAAGTAGGAGCTTACAAGTTGTAATTCCGAGCTTTACGGGGAAGTGAACGCTTTTTACAAGTTGAAATCTCAGAATTGCAATAATTATGACATGGTGTGTGAACTCACTTACAGTATGTTCCCTGTGTTTGCCCATGGACTTATGCTGAAGTGTTTCCTGTTCCTTGTGCCATGTTTGTAGTCTTTGGATGTCCTTTTGTTCATTGGTTCCCCCTGTTCATTAGCCTTGATTGTTCCCAAACGTTTGACGTGTTAGATTGTTAGCCCTTGTGTATTTAATCCCCAGTGTTTCTTGTGTTCTTTTTTCTGGTCTTCCATGTATGGATGTATTGTCCTGTGTCCTCAGTTCTGTTCCTTGGATTTCTGGTTTCTTTCGTTTCGAGTTGATTTTGTTCCTTTACCTTGATTTATTAAACACACTGCATTTGGATCCAGCTCTCTTTCGTTTCTGAGTTTCTAATACTGATTTTTTTTTATATCAGTTTCCACAAAAATATAAGGCAGCACATATGTTTTCAACATTGATAATAATAAGAACTATTTCTTGAGCTCCAAATCAGCATATTAGAATGATTTCTGAATGATCATGTGACACTGAAGACTGGAGTAATGGCTGCTGAAAATTCAGTTTTGCCATCTCAGGAATAAATTACATTTTAAAATATATATATAAAAAAACTGTTACTTTAAACTGTAATAATATTCAGTAGTATTACTGTTTTATTGTATTTTTGTTCAAATAAATGCAGCCTTGGTGACCCCAGACCTATGATGCTTTGCTGAATTATGGGAGTAACTTCTGTTAAACTGTAAACAATCAGCGAAAGGTTTGCTCAATAATAAGCATTTTCAAAAACTGGGTACAATGATATGACATTATTCTACTAAGCCTTCAACCATCGAACATTAAAAGGACATTTAAAAGTGTAAAAGCATTAACAAATTACTCCCACAGACTGAATAATCACTAGTAATAGGATAGGCCTGTCTGTATTATGTAACTCGTTGCCTTAATTAACAATGTTAATTAACTGGAACATTAAGAGATAATATTTCAAAGTGGTTTCCATCATTTTGACAGACAATATTGTGTTTACTGGATTTAGAAACATTCCAATAAACACTGCTAATAGGGATTAGAAGTGAAAAGGGGAGACAATTACATTTTAAAGCATCCGTGTGAAAACAAACGTGAGGATTTGGGGAGAGACGTGAGGATTTGGGGAGAAAAACGAGCAATACTTTGTGCATTCCAGTGAATTATTCATGGGCTATTTCGTAAATTAAATCGGGAACAGACCACAAAAGCGCAGTATATGTTGTCTTTTTCTGTTACAGCGGAATACAAAGGAAAACAGAAAATAATCAGGAGGAAAGAACACAGCAGACTGCAAAAAGCTCTTGCCATAGATATTCTTGTTACTGTGTCACATTAAAATACCAAGCGTTACTGTATTCTCTTGAAGTCTGACCATGAGAACATGAAGAAAATGTTACAGTTCATTCAGTCAAACTGACGGATAAGGATTATTTGTTTCAGTCTTTTTGAGTGGAACTTCCCCACACCGTAAGTGCCTCACATAATATAAAACTCAGTAGGCTTGTATAGGCTCGGATCCTCCAAAAGGTGGATGTAATTAAGTAATGGAATTATACAAATCCTTCTCCACTATCACAAGGGGTCAGGGGTTGTCTTATGTTACCCCCTGCTGGTTGTAACTACATCGACTGCACACAAAAATGATATTTCTCTGTTGCTGGCCAAATGTGAATATCATCAGGTACCAGTATCGTCAAGTTTGAAAACTCTTGTATTATATAGTATGTGCATTCAGCATTGTTTTTCCCTGCTGTCCATTTCTGAGTCACGACACTCCAGTAGATCCCTACTAAGCCATATTTCCCTTATATCTGAAAGTGTCTTAAATAATGAATCAGCTAGTTAGTCACTGAAACATTTACGTGTATGTGTTAAAAAAAAAATTCTCACAGCTTGAAGTGTGGCATAGACTCAAATTCAGATACTACTGGTTTCAAACATCACAGTATTCTCACAAGGTTTTGCTTTTGGACTGTGTTGATATGAGAAATATGATGACAGAGGAAAAAATGTGTAGGCCTATCTTTCAACATATCAAATCGAAGATTTACACACTGGGGCATTCGTTGTTTTACAACAATACAACCTTATATCACTGGGTGTTTTTTCACAGCAGGTTGTGCAGCTTTTTTCTTATAATACAAATGTCTAAAAAGCTGGCATGCTTCTGTATTCTGATGTGTATCTGTGCCTCTGAGCAAAGGACACAGATCCCTGCTGCCCACTATAGCTATGAACGCAGTCAGGCTGAGCAGCATCAGATCGTGTCTGGGATGATTAGTTCATCTTACGTGACTTTGGACCACTGACAGAGTCAGGCTCTATGGCATCATCTCTGTCTCGACGGAAATTGCAAAGTTGAGGGTTGCTGAATACCTGAAAGCTAATATGCTGTATCTGTGTCCAGAATCACACACTAAACTGGTGCCTGAACTGAAGTCCAGCTTTTGAGGGTTATTATGCAGTTAAAAAAAGGACTATTCTAATCCTTTTGCCTTTCCCTTAGCAAACCTAACTCGCAATTGCAGCCTGAACCATGTCTTGAACCATCCTCTGTGAATGTTAGGAAAATGTTCTTAGAACATAAAAAGGGAACATTCTACTAACATTTTGCTAACACAATGTTCGTGTAACCAAAAAATGCTCATAAAACATTTATAAAATTGACGTTTTGAACATTCACAGAATATACGGAAGTAATATTTCCGTAACTTTGGAACCGAAAACCTTTTTTAATGTCAGCTTGAAACTGAATTTGCGATAGTCTTTTCTTCATTATTGTTACATATATCTGAGTAAAAATGGCTTCTCGAACAAGAAAAAATGTAGGGCTGGACTTGATTTTGTCCATCGGGAATTAATTGGATAGTTGGATTGTTGTAGTTTGCTATTGCTGTGATGTCATATGAGTGACAGGATGTTCTACAAAACACGTCATTAGAGAAGAGATGTCACTGCATGTGAGAGGGGAAGTTATTTTAATTAAAGATTACCAAGGCACATGAATTAAAAACAAAATAATGTGCATGGATAAATAATTTATCATAAATACTGCAATATTCTAATAAAAAAACAATAATTGTCCATTTTGATTTCAGGGTGACTTTAAACACAAAAATGTAAGCTGGGAACATTCTACTAATGTTTTTAGCATGTTTATAATCATGTATAAAAAATGGACGTTTTGAAAGTTCACAGAACTTTTGGAAAACATTATTATATAGCAACCATAACTTAATAGCAATGCTGAATGTGTTCCTGAAACATACAAATCTTAGCCAATAATAGTTAAATTGTATCTTTACTGAAGTGTTTCTGTTGGAATATATGCACTCTGCAGCATGGAGTTTGGAAGGCTGTCTGTTGATTGGTTTTGCATGGAATGTCTTCACCAGCAAGCAGAAGCTGAGAGCATGGCTAAGCTCTGGAGTAACACAGGACCCTTTGCTGTCTCATCAGAAACGAAATGCATTTTGCTGTGGGGTAAAGACATCCTTCCTAAAATTACAAAGACCCAGTGCTGTCAGTTGAGGGACCAATTTATGTTTATTTTTTCCTTTGTTGTATGTGTTTGGGCAGATTGGTGTGTTGAGTTACCATGTTCCGCTGGTGCAGCTGTGCTAGTTGATGAGTCAGCACTGACGAAGGCTCATAACTGGCCTGGGAACCTATTTTATGAAGGCAGACTAAACACATTGATGGACTTTCACCAGAGATATAGCACTCAAATGGCTTCAAAGGTCACGTTAGGCCATTTGATTCTTCTACATTAGTTGACTTTACTTAGTTGACAAGATTTTAGTTGGATAATTGATTCTTTGGAGATTAAAAATGTTGTTGATGTTATAGTTTCTTAAATTGGCATTTTATTAATTTTTTCCTGGTGCGCTCAGTTTTTTTCAGTATTTTTTTTATGATGACAACAGGGCAGTGACACAGGGAGTTATACTGACACGCAGCAGCAAAAGTGTTCAGTTATGCCATTGTAGAAAAGCTTTATTCGCAGTCATACACAGAGGGATTGTGGACATGTTTGATACATTTTTAGGGTAAAACATATTTTTATTTTGAAGAAAGAAATTATAATTGGATCATAATATAATAATAACATCTTTATATATAAAATTGTTCAAAAGTTTGGTGTCGGTAAGATTTTATGTTTTTGAAAAACGTTTTATGCTCGCTAGGTCTGCGTTTATTTGATCTTAAAAACAGTAAAAACCACAATATTGTAAAACATTATTACAATACAAATGTCTGTATTCTTCAAAATGTCTTTTATGTTCAGCGGAAGAAAGAAATTCATACAGGTTTGGAACAACTTGAGTAATTGAGTAACTTGAGTAAATGATTTTTGGGTAAACAATTCCTTTAATGTAGTATTGTGCATGACCCTCTTTTAAAGAAAAAAGTAGTTACTTTGACCTGACACCAACAAATAGAAAGGAGAAAAGTTCATTGGAACGTCAAACGTGGACATGTATAAACGTATCGAATAAATTCAGAATGTCAAACCTGGTTTAAAGTGCAAGAAATGGTCAATTTATGTTTATAAGAATGACCTGTTTAACAGGCTGCTGCCATCTACCTTGCAATCTTCTGTTGTCGTTTTTGTTTTTCACTCCCAAGCCGTCTCACCGACAGGAAAGAGTGTTTGTGCAAGTCCACGGGAGGCCAAGCTCATAAAACCGGCCCATGTGCGAAAGCTGGCCATTTAAAACACATGGCATTTCCCTCCCACTGTGACACTGATTGGAACAGAGCAGGCACATTAATCAAGAGAACGATGGCATTTCGCCGAGGACATCACCACAATCGCGAAGGAAATGCGACGTCGGTTTCCATAAATCTGGAGGGGCTAGAGAGAGCGACGGGATGAAAGACAGAGTGATGAAAGCCGGACTATAATCACTGTTATTTTACTCTCCAGCTCCTGAAAACTTTACCTTATTATCCCTTGATGCAAGTGATACCAGTCTGCACGAAGGAGGAAGTCTTCGACTTTGAGATGTGGCTTGAAAAGCATTAAGATTTAAAGAGTGTCCAGTTTATGGATGAACTGTCCTCAATATGAACTCTACCCTCTGTCGGTGTTTGATTTGCCTCTGTCTATATTGGGCTTTTTTCCCCACACGCTTTCCAATTTCTTCACTTTTTTCTTTATCCTTCTAGTTTTCTGCTTGCGTAGTTGTTTCTTGTTTTCTTCCTTTACCTTCAATATTATCATCATTTTCTTTTCTTCATCCCCGTCCCCTACGGGCTTTGCGCAGTAATGGAGCATGCCGTCTTTTTCACAGCCCTTTACTCTCTCTCTCTCTCTCACATGCACAAACAAACTCACTGTCAGGAAGACCACGTATCCAGGTTTGAGTTGTTAAAGGGGCAGATGGAGGAGAAAGAAGAAAGACAGATTCAGGACATACATATTAGCTGAGATACAGACCAGCCTGAGGAAGGACACAGAGATCTTAAAGATTATCATTTGTCATCCTGAATGTGTTAAAGGTCAATCCAATTTTCCTTGATGTTTTAAGATAAAAGAGATGTTTGTACTTTTTTTCATTCTGTGAACTTTGCCACTTAGGACAGCTGTATTGTATTGTACAGCAGTATTCCTTCGTTTACTCAGACCAAGGGGGTCAAGGTTCACTGCTGATAGGATGCCTTAACTACAACATCTGGCAGCAAAAAGCATCTTTCACCATTGACGGACATTCAAATATATCAGTGTGTTCTGAATTTTTTTCCGAGCAACGTTAAAAAACTGCGACTGGTGCCAATGCTTGATTCTTGGAGGGCTCTTAAAGTCACCATGAAATCAAAATTGACAGTTATTATTATTATTTTATTTATATTGCAGTATTTATTAGAAAAGACTAACACCATTTTTTTTAATTAATGTGCCCTCGTAATCTTTAAACAAAATAACTTCCCCTCCCTCTTGCAATGACATCTCTTCTCTTATCTGATGACATGTTTAATGAAGTGAATGCGGTACAAACCAGGGCCGGCCCGAGGCATAAGCGAACTAAGCGGCTGCTTGGGGCCCCCCAATCGAGTCGAAAAATCGAAAAATATTTTTTAGATAACTTAAACAAGTGACATAAATGAATGAATTAATATGAATAAATGAATAATTAAAGACAATAAAAGAAAATTCTGATTTCATGATCAATATACCTCCCTACCACTGCTGCTGTGTCTGCCAGCGTTTAAATCATGCGCATAATCTAGACACCTCGCGCGTGCATAGACAATTCGTGCGCAACTGCGCATAGTCGCGGTCTCGCGGACTCGCGGTAATGTTAAGCAATGTCACAAAAAAGGACGTATCCCTCTGGTGCCGAAAATAGAACGAAGAAAACGACAGAGGAGGAGAAAAAAAAAGAGCAAGATAAAAGTATGTTTGCATGATTACTTACGGTATGTTTTGTGCAGCAATTGAACCATTCCTATCTACGGCAAGCCCAGGGGGGGGAAATACATTGCATACACACACATATACAACGAGCGCCAGTACATCATTACCGGTATTATAGTAATAGACTTTGTTGGATTCTGTCATGTACAATCTAACAAAGTCTGTTACAATAATTATGTTTTTGATTTCTCAGTTGTCATTATTTTAGCAAATAATGTATTTGATAGGTTTTGAGACAGTTTGTTTTAAGAAGTTTCAAAGAGTTAGTAAAAGAGTAAAGTAAAAGTTAAAAAAATATATTTAAGTAGGCTATCTATTTTTTATTAAGTATTTATTTTGTATTTATACATAACCTCACTGTATTAATTTATAATGTATCATTGTTGCGTGATATTTGTGTCAATAATCGTCAAGCACAGGTGACTCCGCGTAGTGGGAGGGGCCCCCAAATCAAATTCTGCTTAGGGCCCCCAAAAGGCTCGGGCCGGCTCTGGTACTAACTGTCACTCATATGACATCACAGCAATAGCAAACCACAACAATTCAACTATCCAATCAATTCCTGAAGGACGAAATCAAGTCCCGCCCTATCTTTTTTCTTGTTCGAGAATCTGTTTCACTTGGATGTACATCACAATAGTGAAGAAAAGACTTTGAAACTTACGTTTCATGCAGACTATACAAATATGAAGTTATGTTGTGCTTGCTTAAGACTTTTCAAATCTTATGATACAGTAAATCTTGTCTGATACCAAACAAGTTACTGTAAAGAAGCCCTAGCGTATTTCAGATGAACTGTACTGTTACACCTTTAGCTGTTTCCATTCCTTCAATAATGTTTACATAAATATTTACTTAATATGATATCCCATACCTGCAAATTCGCTGTTCAGACCTTAAAATAGGCCATTCATGTTATACAAGTGTATACATCTGAAGGGAACTGACTGTCTTCACTTTCAATTACATTTCTTTTCATCTTACCTCCATATAGGGAAGTACTGCTTCGTACAGTAACCACCTTCAGAGACTTAATTTGCATTTTCAGTCAGTCTGCTGTTTTTGGTCAGACCACTGAAATGTGAGGATTACCATTTTATAAAACGTTTTGTTTTTGTCAGATCTTCTATTATTCAAAATGTAATGTTTTTAAGGTCATTTTACAGATTAGGATGTCACCAGATATTGGCGTTGTTTCAAAAAACAGCTAAATAAACAACATGTAGTTCTATTCTAATATCAGGATTTCCATTAAGAAGTAGAAGATGGGCAAATTATAAGTGCTTCCTTAAACTACATTAGATAGCTAATTTCAAAGTATGTGAGTAAGGGGTTTTCTGATACATACCTGCTGACCAAGAACACAGTTCATCTGGGACCAGAGCACACAGTGTGAATTTTAATTCTGGATGACTATAAATTCTCAAATTTGAGCTGTAGCTAGAAACGATCAATGTATGCATTGGATAAGCACTGTGAGCAACACACACAAAAATCCAGTTACATGGATTTTACAGCCCCATTTATCATTGTCTTACTGTCACAACACATACAATAGCTGCTTCTATGTCCCTGGGCGGTAATATTTACTATAATTAACATTTTAGAGATAAATGGACTGCGAACCAGCAAAAGGTCTAATCCCATTTTCTCTATTTTCTATGGCTGCGTTCCAGACCGCATACTCAACGAGTAGGTACTTAATTTCAATAAGTACTTACTTAACGAGCTCAAAAAGAGTAGGTACTTTATAGCCAAATCTCGTTGAGTATGAATGCGATCCGGACATCTGCCATGTTGACGTTATCATGTGACCTACGACGCGTTATCACAAGCGCGACAACTTAAAATATATGAACGACACGTTTAATTCATCTGATCTATCTGTAAATATCTTGATGATGAAACTTGCTCATTTTGTGGTAGTATTGTTGAAGAAACAGCTGCCCATTTATTTTGTGAATAGTTGATTTAAGTTGTTATATTTTAAACCCTACTAATGTTGTGACCCAGTTTTATCCTTAGGCTATAACGATATATTTATTTATTAAGAAACCCCCAAATCGTCATCTCTTGAATATGTTGTTAATTTCTTTATTTTATACCCAAAAAGTTTCTCCTTTAAGTTTTCCTTTTTCTTGATGAAACCTCTCGTTTCATCCCTCAGACTTATAACAACAATTTGTTTTAATGTATTATGAAGAACTATTTAAAGATATTTAGCCTTGTTATTGTTTTTTTTTCCTGTGTATAAATATCATATTATAATGTATACAAACCAATGATCTTTATGTTTTCTGTTTTGTCATCATGATTGTTCATTGTTAGATACAACTATGGTATCTTTCCATGATCTTGTATGTAATAATTTTAAATTATATGAGTGACAGGTGCACTAACACTTCATAACATCAGTAACTCGACAGCACAACCTAGAACAGTTTTCCTCGGCGTTTGTAATGTCTGCACAAAGGAGACGGGTCGCTGCTCGAAGATCTCTCCTTTGGAGAAAACTGTTGATTTTTTACTCGAAAAATTTAAGTATCACGCCTTAAAAATTACTATTACCTCAGAATGAATTGCATTGTTAGCCCACCTCAAAACATAAACAAAATAATAATATTAAATGCTGACCAATACTTAATTATATTACTTTTTTTACATACTAAAAATGATATAATTGAATAAAACAAGCTAAATGTTATTTGTTTTGTCATTTGACATACTTATGCATGAATACATTTATATTGATAAATGCAGTGAAACATCTCAATTGTCAGTCAAACAATGAATTAATGCATACATCAATTAAATAATTATATTTTATATACTGACAACAATAAAAAACATGAATAAATGAGTAAAAGAACAAATAAAAGTAACCATCACAATAAACAAATGCATATACAAGTCAACAACACATGGAACAAAGCTTTATTCAAACTACAAGCATGTATTTACAGGCGCTGAACCCCAAATCCTACTGCCATCTCAACACAGCGGTTCCCATTCTGCAGCTTTATTCTGATAAATTCACCAGAGGTGACCGTGCCTTCGTGCCGGAGCTTGTGGAGCAGGTGAAGGGATGAAGGGTCTCATAAGGGCAGATAGAGTGATGGAAGGTCTCATAAGGGCAGATGGAGTGATGGAGGGTCTCGTAAGGCCAGATGGAGTGATGGAAGGTCTCATAAGGGCAGATGGAGTGATGGAGGGTCTCATAAGGGCAGGTGGAGTGATGGAGGGTCTCATAAGGGCAGATGGAGTGATGGAAGGTCTCGTAAGGGCAGGTGGAGTGATGGAGGGTCTCGTAAGGGCAGGTGGAGTGATGGAGGGACTCATAAGGGCAGGTGGAGTGATGGAGGGACTCATAAGGGCAGGTGAAGGGATGAAGGGTCTCATAAGGGCAGATAGAGTGATGGAAGGTCTCATAAGGGCAGATGGAGTGATGGAGGGTCTCGTAAGGCCAGATGGAGTGATGGAAGGTCTCATAAGGGCAGATGGAGTGATGGAGGGTCTCGTAAGGGCAGGTGGAGTGATGGAGGGACTCATAAGGGCAGGTGAAGGGATGAAGGGTCTCATAAGGGCAGATAGAGTGATGGAAGGTCTCATAAGGGCAGATGGAGTGATGGAGGGTCTCGTAAGGCCAGATGGAGTGATGGAAGGTCTCATAAGGGCAGATGGAGTGATGGAGGGTCTCATAAGGGCAGATGGAGTGATGGAAGGTCTCGTAAGGGCAGGTGGAGTGATGGAGGGTCTCGTAAGGGCAGGTGGAGTGATGGAGGGACTCATAAGGGCAGATGGAGTGATGGAGGGACTCATAAGGGCAGGTGGAGTGATGGAGGGTCTCATAAGGGCAGATGGAGTGATGGAGGGTCTCATAAGGGCAGATGGAGTGATGGAGGGACTCATAAGGGCAGGTGGAGTGATGGAGGGTCTCATAAGGCCAGATGGAGTGATGGAGGGTCTCATAAGGGCAGGTGGAGTGATGGAGGGTCTCATAAGGCCAGATGGAGTGATGGAGGGTCTCATAAGGGCAGGTGGAGTGATGGAGGGACTCATAAGGGCAGATGGAGTGATGGAGGGTCTCGTAAGGGCAGGTGGAGTGATGGAGGGACTCATAAGGGCAGATGGAGGGTCTCGTAAAGGCAGGTGGAGTGATGGAGGGTCTCGTAAGGGCAGATGGAGTGATGGAGGGTCTCATAAGGGCAGATGGAGTGATGGAGGGTCTCATAAGGGCAGGTGGAGTGATGGTGGGTCTCGTAAGGGCAGGTGGAGTGATGGAGGGACTCATAAGGGCAGATGGAGTGATGGAGGGTCTCGTAAGGGCAGATGGAGTGATGGAGGGACTCATAAGGGCAGATGGAGGGTCTCGTAAGGGCAGGTGGAGTGATGGAGGGTCTCGTAAGGGCAGATGGAGTGATGGAGGGTCTCATAAGGGCAGATGGAGTGATGGAGGGTCTCATAAGGGCAGATGGAGTGATGGAGGGACTCATAAGGGCAGGTGGAGTGATGGAGGGTCTCGTAAGGGCAGATGGAGTGATGGAGGGTCTCATAAGGGCAGATGGAGTGATGGAGGGACTCATAAGGGCAGGTGGAGTGATGGAGGGTCTCGTAAGGGCAGGTGGAGTGATGGAGGGACTCATAAGGGCAGATGGAGGGTCTCGTAAGGGCAGGTGGAGTGATGGAGGGTCTCGTAAGGGCAGATGGAGTGATGGAGGGTCTCATAAGGGCAGATGGAGTGATGGAGGGTCTCATAAGGGCAGGTGGAGTGATGGAGGGTCTCGTAAGGGCAGGTGGAGTGATGGAGGGACTCATAAGGGCAGATGGAGTGATGGAGGGTCTCGTAAGGGCAGATGGAGTGATGGAGGGACTCATAAGGGCAGGTGGAGTGATGGAGGGTCTCATAAGGGCAGATGGAGTGATGGAAGGTCTCGTAAGGGCAGGTGGAGTGATGGAGGGTCTCATAAGGGCAGATGGAGTGATGGAGGGACTCATAAGGGCAGGTGGAGTGATGGAGGGACTCATAAGGGCAGGTGGAGTGATGGAGGGTCTCGTAAGGGCAGGTGGAGTGATGGAGGGTCTCATAAAGTGGAGTGATGGAGGGTCTCATAAGGGCAGGTGGAGTGATGGAGGGACTCATAAGGGCAGGTGGAGTGATGGAGGGTCTCGTAAGGGCAGATGGAGTGATGGAGGGACTCATAAGGGCAGGTGGAGTGATGGAGGGTCTCGTAAGGGCAGATGGAGTGATGGAGGGGCTCGTAAGGGCAGGTGGAGTGATGGAGGGTCTCGTAAGGGCAGATGGAGTGATGGAGGGTCTCGTAAGGGCAGATGGAGTGATGGAGCGCCTCATCCATGGCACCACTTCCAGGATTCAGCTCTGGGCTCCTCATCCTCAGTGCTCACACCAGTCTTGAGACTTCAGATCCTACAAAAATTCCAACATGACATCATGACTTTTGCGTAAACAGACACGCCACTTTCAAGTCAAGTGGTGTGTTATCTATACGCATTTTGAGATATCCGCGTGTATGCGTGTATGTCTACGCCATTAATGTCCAAGTGATTCCGCGTATATGTACACGCCATTAAATTTCCGAGCGAAACGAAGCAAAATGTAGATCTACATCTGGGGAGCGATTTTTTTTTTCCCTATGGCAGGGGAAGACTCATAAATGCTATTAACCCCAGTGACGGGTAGGTTTAGGGACGGGGTGGAGGTAGGTCATATATTTATATATACAGTAATAACGTTAAGTCAACTGCGTTCATAAACACGCTGAAAAGCGATTGTGCGTGTTGATAGCACGCCAAAAATGGAATTACGAATTGGCGTGTCATACACACGCAATTTTATGAGATCAGTCTGAAAATTCACAAACATTATACAAAAGCAGTCATTTTAACAGCACAATGTCATTTGATTTATGTATTCAAAATAACAAAAATGACCTTTATATTTGAGTAAAATCCCTAAAACCTTTTTTTCCCAACAAATGCTGCCATCATCTTTCCTTGCAGGTCCTGCTCCACCACAAAAGCTCTGCAGCAAATGCACAGAAATCAAGAATCAGAAAAGTGCTGCAATTTCTCCATGAAATTACAATAATTCAAATAAACTTAAGATTTAATAGATGTTGTTATCCATTTCTGTAGTATACTCACTCAAAGCCTTTGATGACAGCATTCAGCATCATAAGCCTCTCTCCACTGGATAAACACATGCGTGTTCTTCCGTCCCTGTAACATACAGACAAGATTCACATTAACGTTACCTCTGTGATTTATAAGCTCAATACTGCATTTACATGCTGAGGTTGTAGCTGATGTGTTAACTCACTTTTTATCCAACTTAAATGTTCCTCAACTTATCAACAGTAATAAGGGACAAATAAAATATATAACATGTTTAGTTACTTTATAGATTTGTTTATTTACCTTATTTATTGCACATTTGTCTAATGTAAACAGTGTTGACAACAGTGAATTATCCTACATAATAGCACATATTCATCACTCAGATGTCTTATTCATATTACAGACTGATCTCATAAAATTGCGTGTGTATGACACGCCAATTCGTATTTCCATTTTTGGCGTGCTATCAACACGCACAATCGCTTTTCAGCGTGTTTATGAACGCAGTTGACTTAACGTTATTACTGTATATATAAATATATGACCTACCTCCACCCCGTCCCTAAACCTACCCGTCACTGGGGTTAATAGCATTTATGAGTCTTCCCCTGCCATCCTAGGGAAAAAAAATATCGCTCCCCAGATGTAGATCTACATTTTGCTTCGTTTCGCTCGGAAATTTAATGGCGTGTACATATACGCGGAATCACTTGGACATTAATGGCGTAGACATACACGCATACACGCGGATATCTCAAAATGCGTATAGATAACACGCCAGTTGACTTGAAAGTGGCGTGTCTGTTTACGCAAAAGTCATGATGTCATGTTGCATATTGGGATGTGCTCATCTGCAATACTTATACAATATTTTTCTTTCAGATGTAAATAGACATTTTAAATAAGCGTGTTTAAGATGTATATGGTTATTTAAATTCAGTTTAGAGACGTAACTTATAACGTTACGTGTGCTTACTGGAGCTCCCCTGTTAGCTATACATAATAAAACATGTTTTCACAGCTAAATCACAACTATACTATACTGTCTAACTCCTTTACACCTTGAACAGTTAAAACGTTTACTCTTTAGTAGTTTAACACATACGACACAAGGAACCGTGTTTACTCACATTTGAACCCCCGCGTCGCTGATCTCCGTGATGTTTGATAATGACGTATCCTCTCGCGTGGCCTCCTGGGATAGAAGAGCATCCATCGGACGAGCACTCAAAAATCTGGGCACAAGCAGTAAGCCATCCGGGAACTTCTCACCTACTCTTTTATGAATACTGATGTTTCGAACGTACTGCTTCCTTCACGTACTGTTTTCGCCTACTATATAGTAGGAAAGTAGGCATATTCGAACGCACTTAAGTCCGAATCTCGCGATAATTACTACGTCACCCAGGTAATTCTCGCCTACTCTTTTGGATTCATACATACTTTTTCGCTCGCCTACTCTTTTTCCCATACTAAATAGTAGGGAAGTATGCGGTTTGGAATGCAGCCTATGTCTTTCTTTAGTTCAACAGCCCAGAAAAAGGGATCAGTGATGCGAATGTACAAACTGAACATTTGAGGTATGACCAGCAGAAACTAGGCATCCTCACCTTGACAGAGATATAAAAAATATGTATATTTAGACATATAAGCATACATGTGCATTGTATGAAATCCATATAGTTTGTTTAAATCAAATATCAAGTAGAATCCTCATGTCTCTCATTGGTTGGATAGGTTAGGCCAGTTATAATAAGTGGGATATTTCTATATGAGGCTCAGTCAAGGTGACTCTGGGACTTGCTCTCAGCAGAGAGCTAGCAGCAAGTCCGCAAGTAATGAATAATCACACACCATCAGCATGTGGAGACACACACCTGTTTTAATAATCCCTTGCTCTCTCTCTCACACACACACACACACACACACACACACACACACACACACACACTCATTTTAAGATAACACTAACTGCTCAGCTGTCTTTGTATCTCTCTCGCAAAGCATTTGAAAGAGCACATCTATTACCTGTCTTTTATTCGTTCCTCAAAGCCTTCAACATCAACCACAGCGCTGTCCATGAATAATAACTCCCGACACAAGCTTGTTGATGTGTCGGAACTGATGTGTGACACTCTGCATGCATCTATTCTTGCGAGAGACGCGCCATATTTTATCATCAGCATTATGAGAAAGAAGAGAGGACACTCTGTGCTCAGTGTCACATATAGGCAAAATTGAAAATTGACTTTGTCTTTTAAATGTCACAGACTTTGACTAGGCTTTATCATCTTTGGGTAGAAATTGGATTGAGTGAAGAAAGCTACAAACATAATTGGCTATGAAATTAGGCCAGTTATCAAAGACAGAAATCCAAAGTCATGGACTAATTGATCATTTCTAAAACATAAATGGGGCACAACAATAAGTGTTTCTTCTGGGTGGCCCAGTTTTGCCAAATAGTTTATTACTTGACCTGTCATGATTTTTCACCAGTCAATACTTTTAGTAAAATTATTTTTAATAATTTTCAATCCATACTAACTGATGCTTCTAAGGCAAGCAAGTTCACCCTTGTAATTTCAACAAAAAATATTGTATGTTAACCAGCTAGACGATGTTACCTTGGTAACATTTTTACATCATCTAAATTAACAAAGCAATGTTCAGAGAAAAAAAATCAATAAACGTATAAGCTTATGGAGCGATTGGACAGAGAACTGGTCTGCAATGCTCTCAGGCCAGCCAGTCCCGAGCCATCAGAGGATTTGTGTTGTACTCCTGATCTGTTTTGTTGGAATATGCATGTCTTATTTGGAGTTGAACCAGTTTGATGAGGACTAGAAAAAGGATATGGTTTTTGCAGAGAATGTACCTCCAATATATATAAGTGTGAACACACACAGACACACATATATATATATATATGTGTGATTTTGTCCAATTTCAATCTTAACTCATGTCCTACTGAACACCATACACAACATATTATATACACAAATATATGTGACCTCCTTAAGGCTCAATTGCCACATTTAACATCAAAGCAGCTGAAGACAGCACTACACTCGAATATTGGCATGGAATTGACAGAAAACAGCCTTGTACGGAACGTAGCATGTCACTTCAAGGCCTGGCAATTAGAATACAAATGAACCCGGGATGAGGCAGAGGGGGAATAGATCAGCACTAATGGCTGAAGAAAAAGATCGATGCTTGGGCTGCTTTCCTCGAGGTGGATGGAGCAAGAACTGGACTCTTTCCACAACAGAAATGCTCACCATGAGCGGAACATAACTCAAAACTTCACGTCCCCGATGATGCACAAAGTGTGCGTGTGTGTATCTTTTCCTTCCCTTGACAGGAGCGTGATGAAGAGAGACTATAGTGCACAGGTTCATGAATGACCTTCATAAATATGTAAGCTTCACCCCAAGAGCCCAAGAGACTAAGTGATAACATCAAAGATCCAAAAGACCAGTACATCAGGCAGCATGAGGTGGCGAAGCCAACATCTGTCACAAGATAAAGAAGGAACATTTTAGTGTCCTAAGAGAGAGTGTTGCAATATGTTGCAATATGTTTTGTATATGTGCAATAGGACACCTCTGACTGACAACATGGTTTGTCAAACATGCACTATATTACTATAATAAGAGACTAATGATTCAAGAAGACGCACCCAAACTGGTGCACTTTTCTGACTACTGTGACACCAGTAGTCAATCAAATTGAAATGAATATTCCTTACATATGAATAAGTAAAAAAAAAAAAAAAAACATAAATGAGTAAGAAAAACTAGAGCTTAAAACATTTAGTATAAATCTTAATGGAACAAGAGAATGGACCATTTATTTTATGTGACTCTCTCTCACACACATAGATGGTAAATAATTGCAATGATCAGATACATTTTCAAAAAATGGCATGTAATTTAGATGTTTATCGTTTACAAATTAACAATTATAAAGTTAAAAATCTATAGGCCTATGCATAGCCTATCAAATAATTTGCTGTTCAATCCAAGATCAGTTGGATTAAATCCTAATCATACTGTACCTTATGGAGCTAATGAGAACAGATGTTAATGCAATTATAAAAAGGCAATTACTTTAAAGTCAACATGAACTCGAATTGATCCTATAGCCTGTCTATCCTGTTTTATTAATAGGCTAGGCCTACACGTTTCCTAATCTTCTTGTGATTTGCATTTTTTAAACTGCAATCAAAATGTAGGCATAACTTTCTCAGCATCTAAACAACTTTACTTTTTCGCAGCACCAGCCATTTTTACCCCTCGTCATTTTTTTATGATCGATCAATTTTCCGTGGATTAAATTAAGCACCGCCCTGTTTTCGCATTAATATCTAATATCCCATAAATTAACTGAAATGAAATGGGTTGCAAACATGTCTACATGTAGCCTAATAAAAACTGTGTAGGCTATCAAAGTCAATTAAAAATAAACTTTAGTTTTGAATATTATTAAGATTTATACAACGACTTTAAAATTTATCACCATTACTTGTGAAAACTACCATCTCAATAACACAATTCTATCATTACCCTGAATGATCTATTCATAAGCACTGGTCATGCAAGGGTTTCCGGCAAACAGAGCAGGTAACTCCGCGACGATTTCCAGGTAGGCTATAGCGCGAGCGCGTTTTGTCGCGCAGATAGTGCTTTGAACGCGACCCAGCGTGAACAAACATACAGAAAATTGTTTGGTGTTTCCAATTGGCGCCATTTAACGTCAGACCTTTGGACAAGACGCTTTATCGCTGCAGGTGTCCCACTGGAGGGGTCACACACACACTCCCCAGCTGAACTACAAGCTCCGCGATCAGAGTAGCAATGAGAGGAGAGACCACTCCTCCGAGCGGAGGGCAAAAGTCCTGGCTGAACGAGCAGTGCACCTGCAACGCCATTCGCAATGACAACCTGATATGGTCGGGATTACTGTGCGAGACTTACATTAAACTTGACGTCTCTTCTCGCTGAGCGCGTTTCCCCTCTCAGACGGACCGGCTGTGTATTTCTTGCTGTGTATATTTGTGGCTGATGTGGTTCGGGATGGTGCGCATCGCAGGTAAGAACGGAAGCGTTTTGATCAACGCCCTTGTACTCTTTTAGGTTTGAATAGAAATGTATTTGTTATAGGCTACATTAGACAGATAAGAGGATCCACACCTTGATAGAGCAACGCAGGACACTTTGTACTGGAGTTTTAGGACTTTCACTTCTGGAAAATCGTCTCAACATGTGCAAAAGGACATTTTGTAAACCAATTCATGAAGGGTTGATATTCAAATCTGTTTATAGCATCTATACACTGAAATGGGAAACATACAATGTGTATTTATTCAAATATGTTAATTGCTGCATATAAAATAAAATAAAAATATTTTTTTATTTGACAGGGTATTGCCTAATAAATTAACCAATATCGCACAAGCAAGAGTGCTGTACTCAATATGGACATGTTGTGCTGATATTACTACAGTAGGACTGAGATTGGAGTGTTTAATAGGCAAAATTTGGCCACTTCGTTCACACATGTTGTTTTTTTTCTGGTCCCAATTTCATGTCACCCAGATGTCTCAAACTCAGTCAAGCTGAGTGATAATAACTGTAGGGCGTCCCAGAGCTATTATACAGAATATCAGTCCTAAACATCACTTTAGGACTGTAATTAACTGTTCACCCATCTACTGGATATATGGACTTAAACACACAAAATATATTATCCTGATAAATTAAATGTAAATATATGAATAATCACCGGTGCTTTCAACCGTGTTACATGATTTTTTAAAAAGTGCTGTATATACTGCATCAGCTTTATCAGATAAAATATTAATAATTATTAAACTTAGCTCTTAGGCTAATTAATAATGCATTTTAATAAATTTTTAACATTATAATCTAATTACTTGAGAACATTTGTGAGTAATACTAATGAACAACATTCATAGATTTATTTCCTGGAGCAGGTCACACACTTTAGGCTATCATTTTGCAGTTTATGTAAACAAGCATCCAGTATACATGCCATTTCTTTTCTTTTTTTCCACATCTTATACAAGTAATTAATTGATTCTTTTAGACAAATATGTAAACTACATACAACTGATTTAGTTTCAGAAGTGTGGAGTGTCATTCTCACATACTGCCATTCCTGATTTTATTTCTGAGCTGACCAAAATAAATGTTCACTCAATGTGTTCTGAGTTGTGTAGAAGATAACAATTTTGTCCAGTTTGGAATGAGAAAGTAATAGAATGATCAGATAATGCTTATTGTGGACATTATAGTGTCCATTTCAAGAACATTGTGCTTTAAAGAGTAACTAATATGAGTCAAGTGAGAGCAAAATACTAAAGAGGAGCTGCAGAACTGTAACAGTAGAGAAAGGTAATGTCTCCCATCTGTATAGTTAAAATTGCTCTGTATCATAAAATAAAAGTGAAGCAAATTATTTTAATACTGTAGGTGCCCTTTCTATGCAGAGTGTGAACAGTGCTTTACAGTGACAGGGTAATAGTTTAGGGAGAAAAAGATAGTAATTAATCATGGTTATGCTCTTTCTACCATTTAACCATTGTTAATGTGATGTATCAGCAACACTGGAGGTGTTGATAAAATGTCATGTCATGGATAGAAAATAAAATGACATTTATGACATTTTATTGTTTTATTGTGACTTGATTGTTGAGCATGCACATACAATGACATATTATAGCCATCCGGTAAAAGACATGACAAAATAGGACAAAGAAAGTAGCACAAATAAACATTTCAAATAATTCTAGAAAAGTACCAAAGTTCCATCGCATTACCTTGGCATTCTTTGAAGTATCAATGGATGTAATGTAAATACAATGGAAGATAAATAGGCCTATGTTCTTTCAGTTCCATCATGGTAACACCATCTGATATCATTACTAGTATTTACCAGTCCATTTTTGTTTTTAAATCAAGGATGAACATCCATATTTGGAGTTAAAATAGAGATTTTTTGACATGTATCTGCAGAGAAAGAAAGGAATCTCAAAGTTATGCTTCCAGGTGCCAAGCAAACCAACACACTCTAGGCTCCTTCCTCATCATCCTTTCCTCAGAGATCGTACAGATCTTTAAAAACGACAGGTGCATGACAGCACTCCGCAACATCCAAACATCCCGAGAGTGTATATTCCAGAATATTCTGTGACACACACAGAGACAGTCAGTGAGAATGAAACCATGCCCCTAAAGAGTGAAAGAGTAGGTCCAGGTGTCTTAACCGGGCTGGTGTCAATGTCACAGATGGAGGTCAGGTCACAGAGTTGAGCTCAGCGGCCAAGTTGAATAGTTGCCCTTTTTGTATTGCATTATGGACTATGCTCACATTTTTACTGTCCTAGAGGCCAGAACTGAACATTATGGATGCTGTCACTGTTTTAAGAATGAAAGGGAGAGAGGTAGGCGGGAAGAGAGGTGAACGTTTTTCCTTTTGTCAGCAGTGTGGAGCTGGGTTGACGGGCCTGTTAATTGGTGATTTAATTAGTGCTTAATATTGCAGCTGTGCCCAAAACAGGAAAATCAAGCACCAAACAGCAGTGAATACAGAACCTTACCAGACAAAATAGCACCCTTAAGGCTGGAATACACTACATGACTTTTAAAATCCGAACCGATTTGAAAACACTAGGAATTGCTGACGGCCAGTTGATAATACCTAGAATATCTAAATCGACTGCAGGCGGTAGATCCTTTTCCTATTTAGCACCAAAACTTTGGAACGGTCTTCCTACTATTGTCCGGGAAGCAGACACACTCTGTCAGTTCAAAGCTAGACTAAAAACACATCTCTTTGACTTAGCATACACATAATACATTATAGACTTCTATAATTCAATGTTAGGCTGCATAGATTAGGTCAGATGGAACTGGGAACACTTCCCTTAAATCTTGATGTAATCGCTACATCATAAGAAGAATGGCATCTACGCTAATATTAGTGTCTTTGTTTATCCCGAGGTTTTCCTGCAGCCTACCGGATCCAGGCCGGATCCAGGCCTGACAAGGGAGCTTTGCCTGGACCCGATGACAATGCAGTGCTGAAGTGTCAACTATCCACTCCCTATGGAGGATCCCTTTCCCACTCTACAGATAAAGCGTTGTTGAAAATCCGGCTCGCGTACCCCGAAGTGATAAAATAAAACAAAATTCTGTATCAAAATTTATAGGCAAGACAAGTAGTTTGTTTAAGCATGGGTTGTATGGAATTGCAAACCTGCGCACATATTTTCTAAAGTACATAACTATAGAATCAATTCTTAATGCGCATGTGAACGCATGTGAACGCCGTCAGCATCAATCACAGGTTCGCGTTTAAAGTCTGTTTAGAGAGAACGGCGTCGTCTTAGTGGCCCCTAATTTAATAACAAATGATCATTTCAATGGAGGTGAATCAATCAAAACTAACTTTAGCTGGGAAAAACATCATTCAAGAACCGCTATAAAGCCTGTTACCTTAAATTATATGTTTATCTCTGTAAAGCTGCTTTGGAACAATCTATTGTTAAAAGCGCTATATAAATGAAGATGAATTGACTTGACTTTGTAAATGATTACAGTAAAAAACGTTTGAGGATCACACACTACCAGACTTTCATGTTGTGTTGAACACAAAAAATTATGCAGAAACATGCGTAATTTTTGCTTGGAGATAGATGAAAAATGAAAACAATATGTGTAGGATATCAGATGTTAAATATATCCAAAGTTCGTTAGGAATTGCAGAAACTTGATGGCATGTCTGATTAAAACACGGGACAAATACCAGTCCTTTGCTCTCTTTTAATTTAGTTCAGGATGATTAAGTCTTGGGTAATTCACATGACAGGAAGTTCATAGATTCACATAGAGCTGATTCACACGATGTAAATGGACAGGTGTTAATGGATGGACAGGATGAACAGGATGGTCTTAAGTCACTACAAACAATACAATAAAGAAAATCAAGCTCAGATAATTCAACAATATACATATCATACATATATTCCAAACATTTCAAATAAACAAATTCAAACAATACAATTGGTAAAACAACCTTACTTAACGCATCCTAAGGAAAGGACTCAAAGGACATGGTTGGGTGTCCATTCAAACACCCACACCTCACCAATGCAAAAGAAACAAAGGAAGGAAATGAGGCCTACTTATAGACCTTGACCAAGGGGTGTATGGGTAATGTAGTGCACTCAAGTTAGTATTGTAGTTTGCTTGGAATTCTGGGATATGTAGTACGCATATATAAAGAGAAACAAAAAAAGGAAAGAAATTAAAGGGCCAAATTCACAACAATATGTGTTATAAAATTGGCTCAAAATATGAAACAAGTATGATATCCTCTGACTGGATGGAATCACAGTCTGAAGCTAAAGTTTGCATTTTCTGTAACATCTGTCAACTTTTGGCTGGAATACACTAGATATTTTTTTGCACAGATTATTGCCCTAATTTGCAGTCCAGAAGAGTCAATGCTTGTTGCTCAAAGTTAGAGCCAGTCTGCAGATTTTAGCCAGTCGGAGTTAACAGATTTTGCATAAAATAGTGGTGTGTGATGGGCATAGACTTCAATTTTTTAGCTTCAGACTTTAGCTTCCATCCACTCGGAGGATATCAAACATGTTTGATATTTTGAGCCGGTTTGGGGGTTGAGCCGAGGCGCATGTTTCTGTGTGAGTTGATAATCTGAGTGAGTGTGTGATCCTCAGTTGTTTAGTCTATGATGCACAGTTTTTCTCTGTAACCTTTTACAAAGTCGCTAGTGTATGATGCCCAGTTTTTTTAAACCGTTTTCAATTTTAAAAGTCGTGTACTGTATTCAAGACTTTAGACTACCCAAAATCTGCATACTGGCTCTGACTTTTGGCAAGTAGCATTGATGTATCCAAACTGCAAATTGGGGCAAAAATCGTGTATTGTATTCCAGTCTTTACTGAGAAATATGACTCATGTTGTTTCTACGCTATTACACACCCATAAAAGCCATACCAGGTCTATTGTTGTTGAGTTAATCATACATAGAGAACATTGAGATTTTGTGCAGAGTAAGATTGAGTAATCTGTCTTTATAATGTCATTTTGTGTTCTGTTTCCTTCTACGAACGTGGCGGTAAGCTGCAGTGAAGGGTTGGAATGAAGGAGTGTTCTTAGGGAAAGTGTACTGATGGAAAAGAGGATGTAATGACACCACTGAGTTTTGAAGTGAAATGATGGAATAAGGTACATGACATATGTTAACTTTTATGATGAAAAGAAAGAGCACTGGGAGCCAGAGCTGTGCTTTTCAAAAAGGCTATCCCTCCCCAGCCACCAGAACGGCAGTGCAACATATGAAAAAAAGAGACAGATAAGATACTGAAATTGAGTCGGAAACAGAGAAATAGTGAGGATTTCTCAGTTGAAATAAGAGATTAGGGGTGAAAAATCAAGGGTGGTTTATACAGCTTTAAAGGCAGGGTCTAGGCCAGCTGCTGTTTGCGGTTTGTTCCTGAGGTTATGCCTGACAGTAACTTGAGCCATGTGTGCAGGCTGATAAAATGTGGATTAAGCAAGAAGGAGAGAGGGGCTGCAAGAAGCATAACATTAACAACACACTCTTTGCCCTCCAGAACCCAAATCTTATACCAAATATTTTGTGATTCATTCCCTCATTTTCAGGTATGGAACAACATAACTTATTTAACACTAATGAGTGAAATTAAAGGCCAATTCACAGTGCACAGACAAACACCAAAAAACAGGTTTGTTGGGTTTTATCTGATCAGTACCCCTGTCGGCGTCTGTTGGATTCGGTCAGACAGAGTTTGTTTTCACCTGACTGACCATGGTCAATCAGTGTTTGTTTGTGTCTGTTGGGGCAGTGTGAACATGACAGTTATTTCATAAAATTTAAAATCCAACTGCCAACTTGTTTGTTGGTGTTTGTTGGCCTTTAGAGTTCTTTGAACATATTTTTGTTAGCTGGGTATATAGTAGGGAAGTATGGATATTCAGATGCAGCTAACATTTAAAATTCTGCGTTTTAAACATTCTGAGAACATTCAGAAGTATAATTTTCAAAAGTTAATGGGAATGTTAGCAAAAAGTTCTTAGACCATATTTTTGTTAGCTGGGTATTTACTAGGCAAGGATGCTAATTCGGATGGAGTTAACATTTCTCTCACTTCATCCACCATCTTGGATTTAGTTTTTCACTGAACTTGTTGCAGTGTAGGCTATTATGGGATTGATAACTCCGTGAAGGACACATGCAGTGTTGACTTGGAATGTGGTTTATTTGATGTATCTTAGAAGGTAACGTAATTAAATTCCGTTCTTTTTGGAACAAACATCGTGGCGAGTGTGCACTTACTGCATGCGGCCTGAAAATGGTGCTTAGTAGCTAATATATATAGGGGTGGTGAAAAAAATCGATTATTGATTAATCGCGAGTATGTTATGGACGAGTATGAATCGATTATTAAATTTTCAAAAATCGATTTTTTATTAATTAAAAAAAAAATTGCATTATTATTATTGCCGCATCGCTGGATCTAGAGAGAAGCCGCCGCCGCCGTCGAGGAAGCGACAAGCCAGCTTAGGACAGCGCCTGAAGAAGCCGGCCGTCTTCGCCACCTTCAGCCATCCGTGCGAGCTACGCTATCCGGCGACGGATCCTTTCTTGCAAAACTTACTGTCTAAAAGAGCAGCGAGCGTCTTTTTCAAGATGCCTTGCACTTCCTGCGGCGCGTGCAGATCCCCGCACAGCGACGGAGACCGCCATGTGATCTGCGCTCTATGCCTGGGCCAGGAACACGCAGCTCTTGTCCTCAGGGGGTTTGTGAGCTCAGCGACGCACTTCCGATGTCGACGCTGCGGGCCGCACTGCCGTCGTTTTCTGATGCAAATGCTCGCCGGAATGACTCCCTTGAGCGTCTATCTCTCCTTCTCCGCCCCCCCCTCCCGGACATGCAGCCGCCGGCTCCCGCCCGCGCTGCCGCCGCCTCAGGGGACGAGGCGCTTGATATGGATGAGGACGCGCTGCTGACAGCTGTTATAACTGCATATAATGCAAACATTTTTTTGCATTATAAACTTTTTCTTTACCTTGACATGTTTTGACTGCAACCTGCAGTCTTCCTCCACCTGAACAACACCTTGTCTTTCTAGAAGAAAATTGTCCAATTTCTACAGTATGTTGGTTCTGATCTACTTCCTAAAGGAAATAAGCCTTTCATTTATTTGTTATTGTTTAGTTCAACTTGATGAGTCACAACACAATGTGATGTATTAATTTCTGTGTTCTACAGAACATAAAGCTACATACAAATAATTCTGAAGTTATAACTACATGACACAGAAAGTGCTTTGAGTTGTTGTTACTCAATAAAAGAGTTAAGTAATTCAGCAGCTGACTTTTTTTAATACTGCAATCACTTTGTAGTGTATTTTCGTTTACTGCTGTGAAATGGAAAATCAATAATCGCTAATCGAGAATCGTTAATAATCGAAAATCGACTGTAATCGAATCGGGACTTCAATAATCGTAATCGAATCGAATCGGGAAATCAGACAGATTAACCACCCCTAAATATATAGTGAGCTGTCAATGGGTAAAGTTAGCAGACATGGCTATGGGAAAAAAATATATATTTCATGAAGGTTTTTTGGACACCTTGCCGCAAAGATTGTTCTGTTACCCCCATATGGAAAAGGCAAGTTCCACCCCTGCTCAGATCTTCACAGCAGTTTCCTCCCTTAACAATCAAAAGCAATTTTCTTTTGATGAATTAGACATACTGCATATCCTTTACACATCCCCTTCCTATCAAGCTGGCATTCTTTGCTTCTTTTGTCTCCACACAGATAGTGACCTGTTTCCTCCTGGCCTGGAGAAGGACACGGAGACTTGCTCCATTGTTTTTGTCTAGCAACCAGGCAGAGAAGAGTATGCTAGACAAGGCATCAGCTGTTGTATGGTGACCGGAGACAAGACAAGAGCCTGCTTTATGAACGCTTCTTTAGCAGATACATCAGAGACTTGCAGTCAGAGATACAACAGTGTACCGCTTGACTAGAGAATGAATAGTGCGCTTGGCCTGCCACAATGCTCAGCATTCACACCTGTCGGGAAAGATGCCGTTTGCTCTAAATCTTCAAGAAAACCACCAAACTTCAATAGCCAACAGCAACATGAGCCAAGAAAGAGGAGGAGGAACACTGTCAGGAGGTTACTAAAGCTGAACACCTCTGTCCTGGTGGATCACTCATGCATTGACAGCTAGGGACATTTTGCCTATGAAATAACCTCAGAGAGACCTTGCAGGCATACTGACTGTGGACTGTTTTTTTTAAATCGAGGGCTAAGTTGGACGGCTGTCCAGTCCCAAGGCCACTACACTGACAGATCAGCCATTTAGAAGGTTTTTCCATCGACACCATGTCAGCCTAAAGGAATCTGACTAATAATAATTACAAATTAAAACTAACAATTGCACACTTTCAGTTTTCTGGTCGGCCTGGTTGTGTTCATGCGGCCAATCTTATAAATATACTCTGGAGTCTGGACTGCACCTGTCAGTGACATTACAAAACTAAAGAGGAAAAGGAGCCGCTGCAAATCAAAATCGAAAGTCAGTATATTATTAGAAATTATTTTTTAAAGTATAAGCTAAGGTGAAGGACACAAATAATAAGCAAGTCCCAACCCTGAGGTGATTTGAGGTGAGGAAAATTTCCTTGCTGTCCTTTCTCTCCCCGCACTGAAAGCGATGACTGAAAGCGAATGCACCAGTGAATGATAAACTGCCACATTCTCATCGCAGATACTTTATAATTCTTTAGGGTGAGTACACTTCTACTGTAACATAAGGCACTCATCCAAGATGACGTTCATATTTTGATAAAAGATTCAAAAGACTGAGTCTACTTAGGATTGAAGAGCTCTCATACCAGGAATGCAGGTTAAACTGCCATATGTCTATAACAACGGGGCACAATGCAGATGTCTATAACAATGCAGACATCATACAGTGCTGTGTTTGATGTCATTTTTGCTTTCTGGGCAGCAGTAAAAGAAACATTAACATTATTATTAATTATTTTAGGAATAGCACCCAAATTTTGACTTTCAAAAACTCCATAAAAGCATGATAAAGTGGTCGATTTGACTATATTCAAAGTCTTCCTACTTCCGGTGACTATAACTTTGTGTGTAAAACAGACCAAAATTTAAGTTGTTACTCTGATTACTGATAATCTTCTCCTCCAGTGAAGATAAACACGGAATGAATCAGTGAGTTGAACTCAAGTAGTGGATGAATTTGATTAATGAACAAATCATTCAGACTGGTTTTGTGAACTGGATCAACATTCTTTGAAAAGATCTTGACCCAAAAGAACGATTCATTCACGTTTCAAGAAGAGCCAAGACATGATTTTCAGTTACTAAATTAATCTTTGGTCTGTTTTTTCACACATAAAATTTTGACACAATATAACACACGGGTCTTATTTACCACTTTTATTATACTTGTATGGTTATTTTTTTGTTTTTTGTTTTTTTTTTGTTTGAAAGTCCCCATTTATAATGGTTTTGAAAAAAAGTGACTATTATTATTCTTTAAAATCTTTTTTTAATTCCAAACAAGGAAGGATCCATATGGATTTGGAATGACCAGAGTAAATAATAACAGAAGTTTCATTTTAGGTGATTTATCTCTGACAATCATTGTAATCTTAGAATGGACTTTGGTGTTTTTGTTTTCATGGGCTTTCTTGTTTTACTTTTCCCTCTACATGCCTCACCTCAGTCACAGGGAAGCAGTATGTCAGTGACATGTGACTCCACAGGGACTTAATTAGCAAAGCTTCACAAACGTACATGTACACAACCCCTTTGGCTTCACATGTGGGAGGAGACTGATTTTGAACAAACAGTGCAGAATAATGACACTGGTCCTGCCTGGATAAAGAGAAATAGATTTTGTCTTGATCTGTGATTATAATGTATTCAATGTAGTTTGCTGGTGCAGCAGTGCGGACTGTGAAGGCAAAGCCACTTACGGGATTTTAAAGACAAGCTGTCTGTCCTGCAACCTTGAGGGTCACTGGGACCACAGAGACAGGCCATTTGTAAAGGAATTAAGGCTTGAGCCCCTGAGCAGGAGGGAAATTGTCTTCTCTAACTACTTTAAATCTTTATTATCTCTCTACACACCTCCTCGTGGTCATCCCCAGGCACATTAGCTTTAGACTAAACACAAGTGTTTAAATTAAACCTGGTTTTCATTGTTTGACTACATCATAAATTGATTTTAAGAAAATCTTTATAAATAAAGCTACGTTTTAATCATTAAGCAGCTTGGTCTGTCTCCAGAATGGTGTTTTGAAACCCCATTCTGAATAATTAACATAATATTTGCAACGTTCTGTAAAAGTTCGCATATTTTTGGGAGTGGGGAGAATGATGTGCAGTTTAACATACCTCATTTCCCTTTTTCTGTCTGGTGTTTTTGATTGCATGTCAAGTCATCTTCATTTATATAGCGCTTTTAACAATGGATTGTTTCAAAGCAGCTTTACAGAGATAAACATATAATTTAAGGTAACAGATTGTTTTGGCATTATAGCGGTTCTTGAATAATGTTATTTCCAGCTAAAGTTAACTTTGATTGATTCACCTCCGTCGAAATGATCAGACTTTAAACGCGAACCTGTGATTAACGCTGACGGCGTTCACATGCTCATTCAGAATGGATTCTATAGTTATGTGCTTTTTAAAATATGTGCGCAGGTTTATAATTCATACAACCCAGCCTAAACAAACTACTTTTCTTGCCTATAAATTTTGATACAGAATTTTGTTTTATTTTATCACTTCGGGGTACGCGAGCCGGAATTCACAACGCTTTATCTGTAGAGTGGGAAAGGGATCCTCCATAGGGAGAGGATAGTGGATACTTCAGCACTGCATTGTCATCGGGTCCAGGCGGATCTCCTTCGTCAGATCTGGACACGGCCTGGATCCGGCAGGCTGCGGTAAAACCTCGGGATAAACAAAGACACTAATATTAGCGTAGATGCCATTCTTCTTATGATGTAGCGAGTACATCAAGATTTAAGGGAAGTGTTCCCAGTTCCGGCTGACCTAATCTATGCAGCCTAACATTGAATTATAGAAGTCTATAGTGTGTTATGTGTATGCTAGGTCAAAGAGATGTGTTTTTAGTCTAGCTTTGAACTGACAGAGTGTGTCTGCTTCCCGGACAATGGTAGGAAGACTGTTCCAAAGTTTTGGTGCTAAATAGGAAAAGGATCTACCGCCTGCAGTCGATTTAGATATTCTAGGTATTATCAACTGGCCGGAATTTTGAGATCGCAATAGACGTGAAGGACTATAATACGTTAAGAGCTCGCTCAAGTACTGCGGAGCTAAACCATTTAGTGCTTTGTAGGTAATCAACAATATTTTAAAATTTATACGATGTTTAATAGGGAGCCAATGCAGTGTTGACAGAACCGGGCTAATATGGTCATATTTCCTGGTTCTGGTAAGAACTCGAGCTGCGGCGTTTTGAACTAGCTGTAGTTTATTTATTAAGCGTGCAGGGCAACCACCCAGTAGAGCATTACAATAATCTAGCCTTGAGGTCATGAACGCATGAACTAATTGTTCCGCATTTCCCAATGAGAGCATATGGCGTATTTTAGATATATTTTTAAGATGGAAAAATGCAGTTTTACAGATACTAGACACGTGGCTTTCAAAAGAAAGGTTGGTATCAAAGAGCACACCCAGGTTCCTAACCGACGACTGATCATTATTCATGTCGGCACTAATGATGTTCGACTCCGCCAGTCGGAGATCACCAAAATTAATATTAAAGAGGTGTGTGAACTCGCAAGTACGATGTCAGGCACTGTAATTTACTCTGGCCCCCTTCCTGTACGCAGGAGTGATGAGATAGTTAGCCGATTGGCCTCACTGAACGGTTGGCTGTCGAAGTGGTGTCCGCAGAATAATATAAAATTCATAGACAATTGGAAAAGTTTTTGGGGCAAGCCTGATCTGTTGAAAAGAGATGGTATCCATCCCTCCTGGGCTGGTGCTGCTCTTCTCTCTAGTAATTTGGCTCATAGTCTTAGAGATAAAACATGACAATCTGGGGCTCAGGTCAGGAAGCAGACAGACTGGCTAAACCGACCGTCTGCTAGCGTCCTCACGTCACCAAGGTCAGATAAATCCCATCACATAGAGTCTCTTTCACCTAGATGTCATCATATAGAGACTGTGTCTGTTCCCCGAATTTGGAAATCCAAAAAACGTCAGGTTAAAAATTTAATTGATGTTCAACAAATAAAAAACAGATATAATACAGATGAGCAAATGATAAAGCTTGGGTTGCTGAATATTCGATCCCTTACTTCAAAATCTCTCATAGTTAATGATATGATTTCAGATTATAATCTTGATATGCTGTGTTTGACAGAAACCTGGCTAAAACCAAACGATTACATTATTTTAAATGAGTCAACCCCACAAGATTACAGTTATAAACATGAACCTCGTCTGAAAGGCAAAGGGGGAGGTGTTGCTGTAATTTATAGTAATATTTTCAAAACCACTAAGAAATCTAGCTTTAAATATACTTCTTTTGAAGTATTGGTGCTTAATGTAAAAATATATAGTGTAAACGATAAATCACATTTGAGAATTATGCTGGCTACTGTATACAGGCCACCAGGGCACCATAAAGATTTTATCAAAGAATTTGCGGACTTTCTATCAGATTTAGTATTGGCTGCAGATAAAGTACTAATTGTTGGTGATTTTAATATACATGTAGATAATGAAAAAGATGCATTGGGATTGGCATTTAAAGACATTGTAAACTCAATTGGAGTTAGACAACACGTGTCAGGACCTACTCATCGTCGTAATCATACTCTAGATCTAATATTATCACATGGAATAGATGTTGATGCCGTTGAAATTCTGCAGCAGAGCGATGACATCTCAGATCATTATCTAGTCTCATGTAAATTACATTTAGCCAAGGCTGCAAAGCCGACTCCGTGTTATAAATACGTTAGACCTATAACTTCTGCCACTAAAGATTGCTTTATCAATAATCTTCCTAATCAGTTTCATCATCTCAGCATCCCGGATAGCTTAGAAGAACTTGATATTGCAACAGAAACGTTTAACTCTCTCTTTTCCAGCACTTTAGACGCAGTTGCTCCGTTGCGCTTAAAGAAGATTAAAGAAAATAGCCCAACGCCGTGGTACAGCGAGCACACCCGGGCCCTTAAGAGAGCAGCCAGAAAAATGGAGCGCAACTGGAAGAAAACTAAACTAGAGGTATTTCGGATTTCGTGGAAAGAGAGCTCGATTGCTTACAGAGAGGCTTTAAAAGCTGCTAGATCTGCTTATTTTTCAAACCTATTAGAAGAAAATAAACATAATCCAAGGTATTTATTTGAAACAGTGGCTAAACTAACGAAAAAGAAAGCTTCAAGCTCAGAAGTGTCCAAGCAACACAGCAGTGATGACTTTATGAACTTCTTCACTTATAAGATTGATAATATCAGGGACAAAATTATAACTATGCAACCGTCTACCACAGTATCGCATCAGGAAGTGCATTGTAGTCTCCCTGAGGAAAAATTTGATTCATTTGTTGCTATAGGAGAGGAAGAATTCTGCAAACTCGTTAATTCATCTAAATCGACAACTTGTATGTTAGATCCTATACCGACTAAGCTACTGAAAGAGATGTTTTCAGAGGTCACATATCCTCTTCTTAATATCATTAATTCATCTTTGTCTCTAGGATACGTACCAAAAACCTTTAAACTGGCTATGATAAAACCGCTTGTTAAAAAAACACAACTTGATCCTACAGAATTAGTCAATTACAGGCCGATCTCGAATCTGCCTTTTCTGTCATGTGACCTCAGATTTCCAAGGCAAGAAGGAACTTAAACATTTTTTTTAATCTTTGATAATGATTTCAGTCCAGTTGAGTCACAGATGATTTGTTTTGAATTGAAAAATCTGTACAAAAAAATAATAATTTTGAATGGGAAAAGTACGTAATAATGCTAAAGTAAAAACCTTTTAATTGGTTAAATATAATTTAAAGCTGCAGCCCGTAGCTTTTTTTGGGTTAAAAATGATCCAAAATACATATTTGAGAAAATACACAACCAGCCAGTGTTCAAAACTATCTGCTTGCCTTAGCTCGATTCAAAGCGGTAAGCTTGTGTTTTTAATTCCAGTGGTACTGGTGGATTTCCGCGGGAGATTCAAGCATGTCTTTGCGTCTTTACGTCACATCTGTACACATAAAGAATGAGTCTCGGCTAGTAGGCTATATTGTGAGTGAGGATGTTGGAGGTGGAGATTTATAGCCTTTTCTCACAGCACTTGATATAATTAAACTTGTCAATTTGATGGCGGATCCAGAAAGGTTCAAACGACAGTCACCAGTGACAACAGATTCACCCGCTGTAAAATGCAAAAGACTTCGTTCGGACTTCGGAGTGGCTACAGAAAAAAAGAGACTGCAACCGGACCCATGCGAAAACAAGGAGACATATCGGAAGGACATTACATGTAGTCACGCAATACTGACGTTGTTAACATTAACAATTTGAGAACAATGTATAATTTGCACGGTTTTGCGTGATATGATAAGCGATTCAGCGCGATTTACTGCAATGTCAGAACCAGAACAAAAGTGGATGTTTCTTACTTGTTCAGAGGACATTTGGGTGGGGTGGTGATGGCGCAGTGGATAAGACACAGACCTTTGGTGTGAGAGACCTGGGTTTGAATCCACTGTGAGACACCATTGTGTCCCTGAGCAAGACACTTAACCCCTAGTTGCTCCAGAGGCGTGCGACCTCTGACATATATAGCAATTGTAAGTCGCTTTGGATAAAAGCGTCAGCTAAATTTGTAAATGTAAATGTAAATTTTGCGGTGAAAATTCTTATGTTGGTCATACTTTCAAAAAGAATAATCTGTGATTCTGAATGCCAGTATCCACACCGGCGCGGTGATTGCCAGCCACACAGTCTCCTCAAACATTGTGTTCTTCCGCGCTGTGCCGTGTAGAGGGTGTCGAAGTACAACTCACGTAAAGTTGATAATTCCGCGAATAACTGCACTTCCAGATTTCGAACAGAGATGGCGACAAAGAGGAAAAGCTGTGGACTGCAGCTTTAATGCAGTAAAAATGATTCATTTATTAATTCGGTCAGGGACTATTTTTCCCAGCGGAAGGAAGGCTTTTAATCTTTTTACTTCATGAAAGTTACATTGATACATATTTTTTGGCTTTAATATTTGTATTAAAATATATGTATATATGTGTGTGTGTGTGTGTGTGTGTGTGTATTTGTATTACTCCGCTTCCCATCGTGCCAACGCCCTTCAGCCGAGACTTATTCACGATACAGCACAGCCTCTCGTACCTTATTGCTTATATCATTTTTTATTTTTTTTAATATGTGCTTTCCTGATGGCATTTTGACAATTTGGCATGGTATGGCATTTTGACGTTGTTCTATTTTACTACTTGTTTTTTTTTCTTATGGTGTTTATATCAGTATGTATTTTAAGGTAGAAATTCAGATTTTTATATTCAAGTAGGTTGGTTTATTACAGCATATCAATGATAATGAAATATTCAGTTATAAACTGTGAAACATACAGGCCAACATGAATTTACATAATGCCTGAAACATTGTCACTATGAATTTCTTATTGTGAATTGAACAGGATTTGTTTCATGTTTTGTCAACTTGTTTTCTCTAGGAACTCTAGCCAGGTGTCCTTTCACAGTTGGGACCTGTCCTGAGCACCATTAGCAGCAAACATCATGTCAGAGCTGGAGGACTATTCCCCTCCGAGGGGCCACCCCCATCCTGACCCGGCTCGCATCCAGCAGAACCTCCTGGAGGAGCAGGTGGAGCTCTGGTGGTTCAATGAGCCACGCAAATCCTTATTATGCTACTGCGCCTCAGTGGCCTTGATCTTAGGTTGCGGACTGGGTGGCGTAGGCCTTCTTTCCACCACCACCAGCCTTTCCAGCGAGTGGCGGCTGGGCGCCGGAACCACTCTTTGCCTTCTCGCTCTGGCCATCCTCCTCAAGCAGTTGCTGAGCTCCGCTGTCCAGGACATGAACTGCGTGCGCAGCAGGCGCCGGATCAACATGCTAAAAAGCGGCGGTTTATCTGATGTCCTCATCATGTTGATCACAGGAATCTCTCTACTCATCTGTGGAGCTGTGCTCCTAGACGTGGCCTTGGCCTACCACATGCCCAAACCGGGCAAGGCGCTGAATGACATGTTTATATCTGGGGTGGTGATGCTGGTGGGTGGGAGTTTCACAGTGTTAGTGGTCAGCGTTTATGCCGCAGTAGTTTTTCTCTTAGAGAGGACAGGGCAGGGACAGAGACGGTGGGAGAGGACAGTGGGGATCTTCAGCATTTCAGGCCAGATGCAGGCAAGGAGAAGAGAGACTGCTTCGAGTCTGGCTCATCTGATATAACCATGGCTACAACATAAATACGCCATTCTTTTACTGAACAGGAACTAAAATGCTATCAAAGAAACTTTGCACTTATTAAACTAAGGCACGAATCACATGTGACATTTACAATTGCATTTCACAAACAAACTTACATTTTGGCTCAAGGTTTCAGACATTAAACCTTTGAGGGTTTAAGCACAAACATTCATCTTTTATATGCTTCACTCCAATAAAGTACAGTAAAAAGTCCTGAAAAAGCACAAAAACAATCTAAAGTTTGATCTTTAATGAAATGATTTTAGGTAAAACATGCTGCTTTCTTTTCAATGCTATTGTACGACTACATTATTATGTGTGTGTATGTGTGATGGCTTCATTTATGCGAGCAAAGGTGAGCATACCAAGTGATTGTCCATCTGGAGATGTCTTCAGCTCTTCAGCGCCTCTGATATGTATGTGTGTGTGTGTGTGTGTGTGTGTGTGTGTGTGTGTGAGTGTGCGTGAATCGACCGCCTGTCATTTTGCATGCCTGTGATTTTACACTACAACCTGTGCAGGCGAAACTATGGATCAAATAAAAGATCAGAATGTCAATCTGGAGGATGTGAGCACAGTTTTCTTATCTTTTAAAAAAATTTCCACCAAATAAAGAGGGCTATTTTGATTGTAGAAATACACTGAAGTTGATTTACACTTTGATGCAAATTATTGGTATTATGTTCTGAAGGGCTTATGAAAAACATTCACATGCAGATGGAGATAAACAGATGGTAGGTTGTAGACATTTAGTGGAAATCTATTTCAATTTGTACGCATAATAAACAAACATTCAGGCTCTGCCGTCTTGACATCTTTGGAGAAAGCAACATTAAACTTCAGACACACCTAAGCTACATTTATACGAATGTCAGTATATATATATAACCAAAATATTAAACCAAATGGTATTTCAAACAAAGAAATTAGTAAAAGGGTTTTAAAAGATTTTTTTTTTAAAGTATTGTGAAACTCACGTTAGTATTATGTCTGTATAGTAAATGTAATGAGCTACACCGGTGGTTATTCTGCTATACACCTGCTGCATCACATGCTATCGGAATTATCGTAAATACCAGTTTCTTATTCTGAAATTGGTGGCGGAGGGGTTTGAGTACCCGAACGATCCTAGGAGCTATGTTGTCCGGGGCTATATGCTTCTGGTAGGGTCTCCCAAGGCAAACAGGTCCTAGGTGACGGGTCAGACTAAGAGCAGTTCAGAAGCCCAGCATGATGCAAGAAAATTCAAGGACCGAGACATCGCCTGGCATGGCGCAGCCGGGGCCTCACCCTGGAGCCAGGCCAGGGGTTGGGGCTCGCATGCGAGCGCCTGGTGGCCGGGTCTCCCCCCATGGGGTCCGGCCGGACTCAGCCCGTATGAGTGACGGGCTGCAGGAGCGGCAGTCGAAGACAGGAGCCCCGACGACCCGATCTCTGGACACGGAAACTGGCTTTAGGGAGGTGGAACATCACCTTGCTGGCGGGGAAGGAGCCTGAGCTTGTCCGGGAGGTTGAGAGATACCGACTAGAGATAGTCGGGATCACCTCCACGCGCAGCTTGGGCTCTGGAACCACAATCCTTGAGAAGTTGAGACTCTCTACCACTCTGGAGTTGCCCATGGTGAGAGGCGACGGGCTGGTGTGGGTTTGCTTATAGCCCCCCAGCTCAGCCGTCATGTGTTGGAGTTCACCCCGGTGAACGAGAGCGTCGCTTCCCTGCGCCTTCGGGTCGGGGACAGGTCTCTCACTGTCGTGTGTGCCTATGGGCCGAATGGCAGTGCAGAGTACCCGGCCCTCTTGGGATCCCTGGGAGGGGTGCTGGAATGTGCTCCGACTGGGGACTCCGTCGTTCTACTGGGAGACTTCAACACCCATGTGGGCAGTAAAACCTGGAGAGGCGTGATTGGGAGGAACGGCCCCCCTGATCTGAACCTGAGCGGTGTTCTGTTATTGGACTTCTGTGCTAGTCACAGTTTGTCCATAACGAACACCATGTTCAAGCATAAGGGTGTCCATCAGTGCACGCGTCACCAGGACACCCTAGGCCGGAGGTCATGTCTTGGACAATCGGGTGAAGTGATGAAAAGTTTTTTTCATCACAAACTGTTCTCTTCGCAAAGCAATCCTTTATTTTGCAAATCTCTACTATGTATTATTTAAAAATGTATTTAAATAACAGAAAGCTACTGGCTGGTTTAAATATTTTTAGTTTGGTCCCTCTTGTTTGAGGAATTGTGTTTGAGAAACCATGCAGCTGAGTCAATCATCCATACCCTGTCCTGTGAAGACAGAAGCAAATTCTGAAAGGGCCAGTAATGGGCTGAGGGGGACTGTAATCATGGGTGGCTGGGTTGTGTTGGGCAATGCCTGTTCTTATCCACAACAAGCTGACTATTGTGCAACAGCTGCTCAGTCACCATGTAAACAATAGCTGACTTTGTGACCCATTGTCACCCATCTATCGGCTTGTAATGTGTTGAGACTGATAAGAAATAAGGCGTGCAAAAAAAGCAATGCGTACAACACCCATACCACTGCATAAAACAGCAATTTATTTCAATAGCTGGAATATCCATCAGTGAATAAACAAAAAATGTGCCTTTCCACACAGCGCAGAAAATAATCACAAAAATGCTTGTCAAAAAAAAAATCCATTTATTTTCTCACAATGACCTTTAGTATAGTATAACAATTGAGCAAAGAAAGTTGTCAATAAAAAACGATCAAAAATACATATTTCAGATTCAGTGTGAAATAAATATCAGATATCACACCATTGATCTTTGGTATATAAACGAGGGAGGATGCTGTTTTGACATGACAAATAATATATTCTGCTGCCTCTCCAGAGGTGGCAGACAGTATTGCACACACACACACACAAACACACACACACACACGTCGCACTGATAAAACAACTAGTGCAATGCATGCCGAATAAAAGGAAATCGGGGAGGATTTTCCCAGTGTGAACACGTACAATGATATACAACAAAATTGTGTGTGATCAGATGTGTTGACTGCAGTGGATTAAAGAAACAAACACAATCATAATTAATCCAGCATCAATATGGAGCCGAGTTATTTGCTGCTATAGGTTCATGGTAATGCCATTAAGCATATCCACTTTTTATTTTACCTTTAAAAGTATCTAGGCATTTGTGGTATTTTAAGTGAGCACAAACAAACCTAAACCAAAGATGAAGATACGAGCCACTGTGGTGAAAATATAGTGTTACTGTGCTGTCCTAACAGTACGCAGTCTTATTAATCATTGATTTTGAGAACAAGGTATTCATTTCATTGGGCCTGTGGTTGTGTTTACAGCTCCACAGACATAAGATCATATCACACTGAGAGATAGTCCCTCCACCTACAGCAGAAATGAAAATAAGCAGCTTAAGTTAACATCTAACAAGTTGAAGAGATAGTTTACCCAAAACGATGTCATCATTTACTCACCCTCATGTCGTTCAGAACCTGTACAGTGATATTTTAGTGTCATTGATTTGATTTTTATGTTTTCTGTTTTTTATTTTCATTTTAGTTGAAGTCATTTTGTTGTGTTTTGGTCATTTTTATTAGTTTTTTTGTCACTCTTTACATTGTGTTCTTAACTCAACAGTGTAATTATATGTAATTACAGAAACCAATTACAGATATAATTACATTCAGGTAATTAATATAAGTACAATGTAAAACATTTATGTACATAATAAGTGCATTGTATCAAATTATTCATTTAAATGTTAGTACATAGTGGTTAAAGAGACCTAATATAAAGGGGGAGTGTTTTTTTAAGTATGTCTATATGGATGCTATTAAGTTTTAGTTTTTAGTTTATTTAGTTTTAATTATTCTGGTACTTCAACTTAAACTAAATGAAAATGATAAATGTTTCCTTTGCAACTAGCTGAAATAAAAATAAGTTTAAGTTTTGTTATATTTTATTTTAGTCAAGTAATGAAAATGGTTTTAATTTTAGTTAACGATAATACCCTAAACCTGTGATTTTTTTCTTCTTCTGTGGAATATATTTTGGATGTTTCAACTGCTGTTTATAATGTTTATAATGAAAGCCAATGGGGTCCAAAATATGAACAACATTGGACCCTACTGACTTTTATTGTATGGACAAAAAAAATCAGTTTATTGCGTTTAAATAGAAGAAATACATTTACAAAAATCTCTTTGAATAGACCATGTATAGGTAGATTCTAGGATGCTTCTGTAACACGACCTCTGGATTATAATCCAAAATCAATTGTTTTTTTCAGTAACTTTGCGGTCTGACTTGTTTAATTTGTAAAACCGATCTCGGACAAAAGCAATCGGGAGGGAACCGCCGCCTGACTGCTGTGTGTAAGGCAGTAGTTGTCTTGCTGATGAAACAGGATAGACAGAACACACAACATACACAGGCGCTGTCCTCTCTCAGTTGGTCCTCAGTTGATAATCTGTCAAAAATGTTCAAGCAAAGTCAGAAAAGCACAACTCAAACTTTCATGTACTTGTTTTTATATTCAATTTATATTTAAGGGCTGAATTTTGAATGTGTTATTGACATTTGGGTGTTTGGATATATCTGAAGAATTCTATTGTGGCTTGATGTCTGCTTTGCATTTCTTATGAATAAGTGAAGAGGGCTGAAGGATTAGAGTGACTCTCTCTCCTCTGGTGTCGCTGATGCAAATGGAAAACTGACACTATTTCAAACTGTGTGTGTGTGCGTGCGAGAGAGAGACAGAAGACAGAGTAAGGCTCATGTTCACTGAACTCTTAATGCAGGGTGAAGGTAAACTTTATATCAGAATGATATTTGAGAAAGCAAATGACGGTGTGTGTGTGTGTGTGTAAGGGAATTTCTGAATGCATCTCACCTCCACTCTGAGTAATATAACGCACCCACGGTAATGCCTGGTATCCGCTCTTCTCGATAATCTTTAAGTATCGCACCTGTGTTGGTAAATAAAATTAAGTCTACCGCATAGAGACAATTATCAAAGAATATTTTGTGAGGTGAATGTGTGTTGCACCTGAATGCCCGACACGGTGAAATATGGAATCTCAAACTTCACTGTGATTGGTCGCTTGCCCTCGAGTTCATTACTTTCCACACTTGGCAGTCCAAAATGAGCTCGCATCATGAACTCTTTCCCGCCCTTCAACAAGTAAAGACACATCATTAGTTTTTGACACATCTAACTGTCTAATTAACATTGCAAAAATCCTCACTTCAGTAATCAGTCCTAATTAACAGTTCGTTCTAAATGAGTCTTCTGAGCCATGGTTGATAACATTTTTCCTCTCTTTTCAAAGTTGCCACAGCACAAAACTCCAGGACTGATTTATAGCCTTAAAAGCCTCAAACACCAAAGACACGATCAGGATTTGAAAAACATTCTTGCCTAAATGTCCCACATGTCTGTCTTCTTAGGGAAAAATCTGGTTTTGCAACTTTATAATGGTAAGGATAAGGCACGAAATTATTAATTTAGTATGTCTTTGCTTGTACTATGTTTGATGTCTTTGGCAAGCATTTCGTTTTTTATATTTTGAATACACGCTCCTTTGGCAAACACTTTATTTTTGTTTATTTTGCATACATTCTCACTCTCTGTATTGTTTTTATGGTCTTTTGCCTTCGATTATAGAGGACATATACATTAGATTCACATTCATTTAGTACACAGACACTCTGTGAAATCAGCAAAAATGAGAGGTGATGAATTATCTGTTTGTTTGTTTTTTATCTAAAAAATAGATCAAATAACTTGCAGTGATTTGCAGCAACACAAAGATCTCAGACATCCTGCAAAACATATGTATGGTACTTACAGGGAAGGACTTAATGTTCCATTCTACCGCACTCTTCTCAGGAACCCATTTAGCCTGGCCTGTGGTGGTCTTAAATTTGGGGGAGTCAGCGTCACTTGGAACAGGAACTAAGATGGACACATTGTTGGCAGTGGAGCGGCTCTTGAACTGACTGCGGGCCTGGAGAACAGATGGAGGAACTATAGCACAACTTCACACTCCAAGTAAAACTTCAAAAGTACACTTTCAGAAAGTAAAGTTTCAGTATGGCAAAGGCAATAGGACAAAGCATGTTTATGTCAGAATATGACAAGTCTTTGGACACAGCTCAGGTAAACTCTGAGCAATTCCTCAGGACAGAAGCCTGAAAGCTAATTACTGAAACCAGGGAGTGTGCTGGAGGAGGCAAAGCGAGAATCAGTGGAGTGTGTAGATTGTGTTTATGTGTGCAGCTCTACCTTAACCTTGATCTCTACTCGACTGTGAGAGAACTTCTCTATTACGCTCTCAATCCATATCAGAGGCTTCACCTGTCGGGGACAGAGGAGTGACAGGAGAGCAGTGAGTCCGCTGACACTTATTGAGCCACTGACTTGCCTTTTTGACATGTAATCTTCTTAAATAAATCAAATACAGTAATATTTTCCAACAACATAACATCAACTTTGAAAACAATAAGAAATGTTTCTTGAGTGCCAAATTAGCATATTAGGATGATTTCTAAAGATCATGTGACACGGAAGTAATGACACTGGCGCAATGGCTAATGAAAATTCAGCTTTGCAATCACAAGAATAAATTAAAATATATTCAAATGGAAAACACTTATTTTAAATTGTAATAATATTTCACAATATTAGTTTTCACTGTATTTTTGATCAAATAAATGCAGCCCTGGTGAGCAAAAGAGACTTCTTTCAAAAACATAAAAAACATAGTAATGACCCTAACATTTTAAATGTTTGTATATATATTGTATATATGTATAGACTATCTTGCCAGTTATCATTTTTAAAATAAAAAACGTTTACATTTGAAAACAATTTTGCATAAAAATCTCTTTAAACAATGAGCAAATTATAAGTAAAAAAAGTAGTGTAACTACTTGCAGTTTACTGCTCACACTTGAAGTAGAAGATAAATTTGAATGCTTTACACGGCATATACTGCAGAAATAATAAGAGTAGTATGCTATTCCAAACATAACCTTTTTTCATGTTTTTGTTTTGCTCTTTCAAGTTCAAATTATTTTAATTTCAAATTCTTTGTATGGGTTTTCCTTTGAAGTTCCTTTCTTGTTTTATCATCATATTCGCATTCTTTGATTCTTGTATGTTTTTATTTAATTAAAGCTCTCTGAGACCTCATCATTACAATGGCACAAAAAAACTATAATGCATTCACACATGCATTAATCACGTGATAAACGTTGACGTTCTAAATTATTAAACATTATTATGACAATATCTATCTTTGACAAAATATATATAAACTCATTGATCGGAGACTAGTGCAGATGCAGCACTGACCGTGGTGTTGAGTCTGTAAGACATGAGTTCGGATTCTCCATCTGGTGGGATGAAAGAGATAGTCCGGTCATTCTCGAAGCGAGAGAGACGCACACACTGATGAAATTTCACATCTTCCATCTCCACAGACTTGCTCTTCTCTCCTGAGAAAAAGAGAAACAGAGGTCAGAGAAAGAGCAGGGTGAATTCTTATAAGAAAAGTGGTTGCTGATGATTATAATTTGTGCAAAGCTAGTTAATCAAGTTGAAAGCTGCACACACATGCACCATATTCACACACAGAGAGTTCTAATGCGTTTCCTGGATATTGCAAACAATAGCACTTTTGTGCACCCAGGTAAGTGTGAAGGTAGTTTATTTGTTTGACCTCAGCAAAGAGAAAGCCAGTAACTACAGAAGAGCTTCTTAATGAGTCAGGGCCTCTGAGCCCCAAAACTCCCTAATACCACAGAGCTGTGGGATTTCACCAGCACTCTCACAGCAGGAATGTGTGTGTGCGCGTGAGCCTCTCTTTATATTTATGAATGTATTCCACTCTATCCAGGAGTGACATTTACAGTGGAACATGAAAGAGCTCTCAGAGGTTTGAGCTGGAACTCAGAGGTCAGATCAGAAGCTTTGGGTGTCTGTGTCCTCTGCCGCAGATGAGACGTGCTGGGAGCCGCTGAAGCACCTAATGATGACATCAACCGCAGGGACTAAAGGTCGGGAAGGGGTTAGGATGCTCTCTTTTAGCTCTCTGATTGGCTCCCCAGGGTCCACAGGCAGAGGCTTCGGAGAAAGTGATTGGTGTTCAGAACCAGAGGGAGACTTTTAGGAACACATCTTTTGACGTGGCAGTAAAGGTGCTCTGAAGATAATGTTCTAATATTAGTATAATTAGAACATAAAATATAACATTTATAAAATATATATAGGCTCCAGCATGTCTGCGACCCTGCAGAGAACAAGAGGTTTGGAGGATGGATGGATTGAACAATGTACAAAATGTCACATTTTTCTTGCTTCCATCGAAGCACAAGACACTTGATATTGTCAAATCATGCTGGATAACATGATCATTAGGTTTTACACAAACTTGTCAAGTTCAAATTAGGTAGAGAGCTGCTGTCATGCAAAAGAAAGACAAACCCCTTTTTTTTCCTCCAAATTAAATAAAAATGTTACTCAAAATATAATCCTAAATATAATTTGTTTTTCCTTTAAATTACATCAAATCAATCAATAAATAAATACTATTGGTAAATAAATAAATAAGAAAATTTTACTCAAAATATAATCCTAAATATAATTTGTAATGTTTTTCCTTTAAATTAGATCAAATCAATCAATAAATAAATACTATTGGTAAATAAATAAATAAATAATAATGTGAAAATATTTGTGATTACAGAATCATTTCATATCAACATTATTACAAAGAAGACAATGTCCTATATTTTAACCTTCACAATTAAAAAAACTCCATTTTCAGGGTTAAGCCTCTAGAGAGCAGTGTTTCACTTGTTTAATTTTCATTCTACTGCTGAGCTGAGGAGAGATATTCACGGGTTCATATTAGTATGGCAAGCCGTTTTTACTTTTATTCATTCCCAGGATATGAATTCTTGATATCAACAATTAAATTTTCACTAGTTAAAATGCTAATTCTTGATACCAGGACTTAGATTTATACTAGTAACAATGGCAATTTTTGATATCAGGATTTACATTTCCACTAGTAAAAATGTTAATTCTCGATATCAACAATGACGTCATCACTCGCAGAACTATGGATTCAATTGTTCATTCAAGAATTGATTTCTTACTATTTGGAATTCCAATTTCACATATCAGAAATACATTTCTTACTAGTAAGAATGATGGCATCATTGTTGATATCAAGAATTAACATTTTAACTAGTGAAAATGTAATTGTTGATATCAAGAATTCATATCGCGGGAAATAATGAAAAAAAAAATAATCAAAACGGCTTGCCATACAGTAAATTAGGACTTAAACTGCAAGAAGAGAATGGCACATTTACCTTCAGCTATGTTTACGGTCCGTGTAACGCTTGACAATTCAGTTTTCAGACAATACAATGCAAATGCAAAAATCTCAGATTTAAACCAGTTAATTTTTTATTTTTTTTCATGTACTTTTGCTAAATTGTGACTTCAGAAACAATCATTTGAATAAATAAAATCTAGCCGATTATATATTTTTCCTTTTTTAAATCTTATTTTTATTTTATTTGCGCTGTGGGCTGTATCATTAGCACGGGGGGTGTGGCCGCGGACTGCTATCATTTCATTGATGTAACTTTATTTACACTGGTTGCACGTCGAGTAGTTTAAAAGACTCAACACAGAGGACAACCTTTTTCACCTGAAGTGCCATCATTTTTATTATTAATAAAATTGTGCTAAATATATAAGGCAGTCTCGGACTGCCCATTGGGAGTAGCCGGGAAAAGTGAAATCCCGGTGGCCTGGCTACTGATTTGGTATTGCCCAGCTTGTTTGTATTATGTATCTGTGCATCATGAGTGGAAGAGACAACCATACAAGGCTTGAAAATGTTCCCCTTTCTTAGTCCTCGATGCACGTACAGTACAGTGAGATCAGCTGTTGTTGAGTTTCTGTTCATCAGTGGAAAACTCCCCCCATACTGCCTGACGTAAACAGTAACATGAGGACAAAAACAGCACTCATTACACTCAGGGTTAAGAAAAGTACTGATTCACTTTAGGGAAAGTAGGGATTCTTTTTAAGAAAAGTAGCGATTCTTTTTAGGAAAAGTATCTATTCACTTTAGGGAAAGTAGCGATTCTTTTTAAGAAAAGTATCGATTCATTTTAAGAAAAGTAGCGATTCTTTTTAGGAAAAGTATCGATTCACTTTAGGGAAAGTAGCGATTCTTTTTAAGAAAGGTATCGATTCATTTTAAGAAAAGTAGCGATTCTTTTTAAGAAAAGTATCGATTCACTTTAGGGAAAGTAACGACTCATTTAAAAAAAAAGTAGCAATTCTTTTATAGAAAAGTAGCGATTTATTTTAAGAAAGTAGCTATTCTTTTTAAGAAAAGTATCGATTCACTTTAGGGAAATTAGCAATTCACTTTAGGGAAATTAGCGATTCATTTTAAGAAAGTAGCGTTTCTTTTTAAGAAAAGTAGCGATTTGTTTTTAGAAAAATATCAATTCACTTTAGGGAAAGTATCGATTCACTAAGTAAAGTAGCGATTCTTTTTAAGAAAAGTATTTTTTTTTTTAAAGAAAAGTATCGATTCTTTTTAGGAAACGTATCGATTCACTTTTTAGAAAAGTATCGAATCCCTTTAAGGAAAGTAGCTATTCTTTTTAAGAAAAGTAGTGATTCATTTTAAGAAAAGTATCGATTCTTTTTAAGTACTGATTCACTTTAATAAAATATCGATTCACTTTAAGGAAAGTAGCAATTCTTTTTAAGAAAAGTAGATTCTTTTTAAGAAAAGTAGCAATTCATTTTAAGAAAAGTAGTGATTCATTTTTTTAAAAAGTATTGATTCACATTAAGGAAAGTAGCGATTCATTTCAAGAAAAGTAGCAATTCATTTTTAGAAAAATATCGATTCACTTTAAGGAAAGTAACGATTCTTTTTAAGAAAAGTAGCGAATCATTCTAAGAAAATTAGTGATTCTTTTTAAGAAAAGTATTGATTCTTTTTTTTTTAGAAAGGTATCGATTCATTTTTAGAAAGTAGCGATTCTCTTTAAGAAAAGTAGAGATTCTTTTTAAGAAAATTTTATTGTTAATATCAAGAATTCATAGCGTGGGAATGAATAAAAGTCAAAACGGCTTGCCATATATTAGGACTTAACTGTAAGAACAGAATGGCGCCTTTATCTTCAGCTATGTTTACAATAGTTTGTGCCGCACAGTGCAACTTTATAGTGGGAAGTGTACAGGAAACAAGTAGGTTGATTTCACTTCCCTGAAACCATATCTGATAAAACAGATTCCTGTAGAAGTAAAATTAATATGTGACTTGAAATGTCTATGAAATGTTGGCAAGCTGCAGCACAGCTTGGTTGAGAAATGCATCTAAAATGCATCAGATATTAAAGGGGCACTATGTAACATTTTTGTTTTGTTTTGTTAAAAATGTAAAGTCAATACACCATCAATCCTTCTTCCAAAACGTGTTCTTGTCGTACCCTGATTCACGGCGAGTCCGTTATAAGTGTTTATAATTTAGACTGAGCGGGATGCTTTTCACACGAAATTGGGAGTGGGGAGTCTGCTGGCAAAAAAAGAACATGACAGCTCGTAATAAAATGAGAAAATGAGAACAAACATTGGCTTGACTTTTCGAAGATGGCAAAAACGGAGTGATTTGAAATGTTGTAAAAGCGACGCGGAGATGACGTTTTTGTTGCTCAACAGACGAGTAAGCCACTGAACAGTCTTTTAAAGGATATAGCTACAGTAACATTTTCATCTAGTCAGCTTGATATCCTTTCCATCTAAACTAATTATATCTAGAAGTGAATGTTTTCATCCGCACAGTCACGCAGAGCTGAATCACAACAAAAACTATGTTCTTCCGCAAAATGCATGTAGTTTTGTTTTTTAACCGCTAGAGGGCCAAAATTTACATTGTGTATCTTTAATTGAACAGAATATCATTGCACAATTTGATAGAGATTTCCTTTCTGTTGGATAGTAAATCTGGAGTGCTCATGTTCCAGAATGCATAGCTGCATTTATAGAGCACATGCAGAATGCATAAACTAACACCCGCTGGGTTAGGCCTGGGGTGGAGATTAACCAAGAGAATCAGATGAATTGAATTCACCTAAGAAGTGCAAATGAGAGAGACACTTACTATAAAATAGGTTAAGACAATCAATTGACTGCTTGACTATCAGCCCTGGGAATTAGGTCACTTTCTGCACTACTAAAAAAAGACTGAAGTGTGTAATTTTGGTCACCATTTGTGTTAACAGAAGGTAAAAATAATGATTGAACATTTTTTTGTTCCACACCCCAAACTTATGCCATTGGTTGAGCCAATGCTGCTACTGCAACAGAGCGGGAATCAGCCTTCAAATAGCTTACTTATCGTTGTCTCTGCGTATTAAGCTGCATTTTTCCATCGAAAAAATATGCATTTCAGTTTACTGATAGTTGTGTGTACTCACGGCCGGTGGTCTCGAACAGAACTTTGTCATTGAGTCCAAGTCTTAACTCAGGCATGCCTGTCAGAACGACTTTGAGTTTGATGCACCCCAAAATCTCGCTTCGTAGAACACTGCCTGTAGCACTGACCTATAACGAATAAAACAGAGAAGACAAATGAAAAGCACAATCAAGAGTGGCAAGGTGTGATATTGGATCATCACCATTACTGCCATCTACAACTTATTACGCTCAGTCGGGCAAGGCAGTAACCGTGTGATTTGTGCTATAATGCGTTTGCAAAGAGAGGGTTGATGTGTGCTGTGATAACTACAAATATGAGAATGTAATATATTATATTATGCTAAAATATTAAAAGCATACAAGCTGGACTCGGAAGATAGATCTAAACCTAAAAAAGTCAACATCGAGTCAATACCTCTGAGGGCTCTCAGATACAAGAGCCAGAAAAAGCCAGGGCGAGAAAGCTGCACGGATGAATAGCAATGCAGAATTAGAAAGCAATGAGATGTGATTTAGCTCTTAATCAGAAGAGAGGTGCTGCTCAGAGCTACTGTCTGCCAGAGTTAGACCCTGACTCTGAAAAGCGCTAATGAATCCATCAAAAGCCAGTCCAGTCGGGGGGGCTGAGAGTTAAGGAGCAGAAAAGAAAGGCAACAAGAACTTAAAGACGGCAGCTGTTTCCTCCCTCTCTCAATCTAAGGAAGTCTGGAGACTTGACCCTTGACCCTGAAAACATGAAGGAGGTCGGCTGAGGTACAGTAGGAAGATGGAGCGATAGCGTGGGCTGTTTGATGTCTGTAGTGAATAAGCAAAACCGATCCAGTATTTGGAAAGCTGTGCTTTTTTTGTGCTCATGTTTATATTTTTACTATAAAACAAGTTACTTTTTCAAATAAATAATGCATGTTATGCTATTGTATTTATTGCCAATTTTTATTTACCTCAAACTGCACTTCAGTAATTTTGTTAAATACTATTACAATTAATACCATTACCGTTAAAATACCTGTTTTCTATTTTAATATTTTTTTATTTTAATTTATCAAATCTCTTTAAAGGGTAACTCTTGTCAACATTGAACCTAGACTCTTTTTGTTTATCTACCAGAGTCAAACTTTCGTGTAAAAGCATAATTAGAATGGAAACGCCACTTTTGAGATTGACCGTATTTTCATTTTAGGTAAAAATGCCTTTTGAATGGGAGTGCATGTGGCACTTCTATGATAGAATCAAAATCGCTGTTTTTAAAACACTGAGAAGGCTCGACACAACATAAAACTGTGCTCAAAGTATCACCAGGGCCTCTACACATGAACTTGAGCATTGAATTCATTGTTTGTGTACACAAAGTTTACTAAAAAAAAGATTTTGTACGACTCACGACTCACTAAATTTTTGGATATTACAATTTTTGGATGTGGAAACTGTGATACATCTTCTCAGGATTCTTTGATGAACAGAAAGTAAAAAAAAGCACCTTTTATTTGAAATTAGAAATATATTTATTTTTGACCCCAAACTTTTGAATGGTAGTGTACAAACAAATTTCACAAGTTGAAATTTGATAAGGACTAATGGGACAAGAGTAATTACTTGCACCCACGCATTATCAATATACTATTTAAAATTAATATGAGCAGCATCTACGATGACTGTAATTTTATCAATTAGAATGTATTCCTGAATCTTTTGTTAGTCCTGGAAAGACATAGTCCCTCTTCCCAACCCTATCCATTAAACGTCCCAAAAGTCATAGGGAAATCATAGGTTAAAAAGAGTAGTGTTGAAGCCTCAACCCTAAACCACGCCCTAAAGACTGATTGGTTTGAGGAATGTTGTCCCTACAGTAAAATTAAATCAGCTCACCAATAGGTTAACAGACTCAATGACATCCATGAAGACTTCATTTTTCCTGTATTTGATGCCCTCTGACCTCCAAGACACAGCATTTGTTACTGTAGCTGGGGGTCGTGGCGCTCCCACATCCAGCTTATGCCCCTGTTGGGTGATGTACCTGTCGTGGAAGTGAAAAAAGGCCGTTAGGTCATGGTAACAATAACAATGACTAAGAAAACGACAGTCAGCATAAAAATATTTATATTTATATTATTATCTTATATTATGCAGATTAATTATTACAGTATATCAGCCCACCAGTGTATGCCAGCTTTAATTTATGTGAGGAACAATATTATGTCATGATGTCAATCTGCCATCTGTCACAGACTTAACTTTACAGATCTAATTAGATTTCAATTAAAAGGAGTCAGTGAAGCAAGTAACTTCAGTAGGTATGTAAACAGACCTCTGGTGTTAGAATGCTGAGAGAACAAGGACTCATGAGAAGAACATGGCTGCCCCTAGGGACAGACAGACCGAAAAACACCTCACCTTGTTTGTCTTTTTTTCTTCACTTATGTTACTGTAATTTTTTCTTTATCACACATCCTTCACCTCACACATGAAAAACACGTATGTAAAAATAATTCACTGTGAACACTAACATTAGAGTGAGTGTTCAATCACCCCTGATGAACATTAGCATCCTATTTAAAACACCAAAACAAAACCACAAAATATTCAATACATAGGTTTCCTCATTCATTCCAAATCGATTCTACATCAGTGTTGTTTTTGGAACAAGGTCTGAGAACTGTTGATGTGTATGTGTGTGTGCTGCTCATACCTCAAGTGTCCCCAGCTGACAGGGTATTGTGTTTCTGTCAGTGAGAGCTAGCAATAATTAGCTATCCGCTAAGTGGTTGCTTGCAAAGCCAAGAAACTGATAAGCACTTATAAAACTGAAAGATGTTTATGAAGAACAAATTATACGTGCTATGCTGTTGTTGTTTTTTTGTTCTTTAGCCTTTTTATCATTTGCTGGACAAGAAAATGTATATTGTGTTTTCTTGTTGCATTGTTTATTTAGCATGTTCTTCTTTTATGTTTATTATTTTTTAAAATGCCCCGACTGTCAGCTAAAAATGCTATATAAGTAAATGTACTAATATTGTTAGAATTAGTAACATGGTCACTTCTATAACACGGCTGGCCATGTGATATTAACATGTCAGCACCCATGCCATGACGGGGGCAACCCTCTCAATGTAAAATAAAGCAGCTTGTTTTAATAATGTTTTTAATAAGCTAAGCAAGCTCACATTTTGCATTTTCTTTAATCTTCTAAATGGATAAACCACCGGGAAGAAGTCATGATTAAATAGGAAGTAGCGATAGAACTTTTCTTCCATTTTGAGACAGAGAGAAGTCTGTCATTCCACTGGGAGCGCAAATTATGATTCAAAATGTAACATATGCATCTATGAATTGTTCACAATAGGACCAATAACATTGTTTTAGAAAATAGATAGGATGAATTTGAATTTTATGGCAACTTTTAAAATGTCCCTTTATGCTTACATACAACATTACATTTCTCTGGTCCAATCATCTCTCTGTGCAATCTAAAAAAAAACTATTTACTGCATTTTGTCAAACCGTCCTCTCTGCACAAAGCATACACAGTGACTTATGAATATCACTGAGCTTGAATAATGAATGGCGATGCCTCATAGCGCTGTTAGTGAAGGATGAATAGTGTTCTCTGAAGAGTGATGGTTGAATGGTGAGTCTGTCAAAACTTACTCTAGTAAGATCTTGCTGTCAGTGGTCTGAGGGAATCCAAAGTCCATGACTTCATCCATTAGCTCATACACTGTCACAAAATTGTCTCGAATGCTCTCTTCTTCCAGTGACTTGAAATATTCAATGAACACCTGCAAACAAATGGTCAAAACAAGATTGGATATATTATAGTAAGGAATTGTGCTACGGCAGTTTTTTTAGGGTATAGATGTTTACACAGTCAACAAGATTGTGCTGTGCAAGGTTTTATTGAAGGCATTGTCATGTTGATAGATATAAAACTCACTTACCTCAACTAATTTGTACAGGAAGGAGTATACAAGAGCAGCATTGGTATTTTTCTTTGTTAGTGCAACCACTGAGTAAAATCTGTTAAGTGGTTAATACGCTAAAAATTCACAGCTATTACTGAACAACAGTAGGACAAATATTCTCAAAAGAAGTGGAAGATTATATTTGTACATTTACAAGCATATGGAGGATACAGTAAAGGTTGCTGTGCTTGATCCAGAGGAAGTGGGTGGAGCCATGAATAACCACTGGTGACAAATCTGCATCTTCCTCTCTCTTCATCATTATGGGCATGAAGTGGTCAATCTCATTGGCATCTATGTTGCCCATGTAGTTCCGGCATATGAGCACCTTAGAGATGGAAACAAAGTTGAAAGCATAAGAATGTCATAAAACAGAGTATTCCAATTATGCTCCTTGATGACCCCCATCACTCCATTTTAGGGGAAAACTGACAGACATGGATTTGGTTTTTTTTTTTTTTTTTTTTTTTTTAAGATATTTCGGCACCAGTCATTACACAAAATGGATTCCTTATGTCCTTAAAAGTAAACACTTGTAATAAATTCCAAAAGGCTAAAAGGACACTTACCGCACAAGGTTTATTTGCATAGACTCAAACCAGCCTGAGAAAATGTTTACAGCAATAAGAGTTATCAACCAATATCCAAGATGCAATCAAATGCTTAAACTTTGCACTTTACTGGTGTTAAGGTATTCCTTCAGATGAAGATATTGGATTGCTCTAGAGCAGAGACAAGAGTGCTTTCATCAGCACTGCCAAAATCCAGGGGTATATTGGAAGGTAATCCATTCCACTGAGACCCTGAGGATCCGTTTTGATGGAAACAGTTCTATCCACCCATTACAAACTAATGTGTTCTGAGCTTCTCTCTCTATATAAATAACTTTATCAATATATATATATATATATATATATATATATATATATATATATATATATATAATGATTTTAAATATTAAGACATTTTATTTATATATTATGCTATGCCCTCTGTAGAGGACACCAGGACTAATTTTCTTTAAATAAAAAGACATAAATAAACATAAATAGGCAAAAACAATGCAACATTATGGATAAAACATTTTATATATGGTAACATGTACTTTGTGTCTGAGAGGGGGTTCTGTTGTATGTCATTCAAATAAAAAAAAAGACAAATAAACATATTGTTGGAAAAAAAAACAATGCTATATTTTTTAAATAGGCAATCAATTTTTAGGTTTAGATGATTTTTTTATATAAAACTTTGTATAAAGATGATTCTCAACTATGTTAAGAAAGATATAACGGAATGATATAAAGAATGATATACCATTTTACTTTATGCAATATATGTGAAAAAGCGGGTTTCCCTATTTTATACAATGTATCTATACATTGTATCTATATTGATGTGTTCTTGGAGCAACATGTAATGAAAAAAGAAGCGTAATAATGGGAATAGTAATTGGCAATATTTCCATAAAATATCTAATATTTCATAGGAATATTTTCATATTTCACTTGTTTGTGTCTCCCAAAATGCCTGATAAACATGATTTAAGTCTTGTGTGGTCTTAAGTCTTACACATGACAGTGTATGCATGAAATCGATGTCTTGTTTCGTAACAGAAAGTAATATTTTGATTTGAAACCCCATAACACTTTCCTGAGATGTTTATTTATGACAAATAATTCAAAAATTAGTCAGGTTTAAATAATAATTACAAAATATTATCATATTTCCATAAGAGTGTTAAATTTGGTCATTAAATTAATGTCAGTCATTTTTAAAGTCCAAGGAGAGGCAGCGGTCATTGTGAAACTTCCAACGGTATGTGGTGATATGTATCAGGTATACTGTAATTTTTGGATTAAAAAATACTAGGACATGTACAGAATTTAAATATAAGCCTATATTTTGTTATTGCAACCGCATGTATATAGAAACATACAATATGTAAAACATGAACAGTGCAACTTCCTTTAGTGAAAGTGCTGGTCACTTTAAAAGTGATGATGTGGAGTGTCTCTGTCTTGTGCCATTTTGACATCATTAGTTGTTTTAAAAACCTTGAAGTGAGTAAGTAGAATTAGAATTTACTTTTGCAATTGATCTTTAAACCTCGATTATCTGTAGCTATATAGGTTTCAAATAAACTGAAACAGTTGATCCTGAGTGTTCGACCTTCCTCCGACAGGTGCACGCGCTCTTACCTTGCCTTTCAAGTCCAGGATGAAGATCGCGGACGCTGCCATCGTTATCAAAGCTGTTGTATGACAAGAAGTAACTGACAGGTGCTGAAGTTTCGTCGATTCTGATAAAGTTTAATCACTCGAAATGAAGCGAGATCTTCCCCATCCCTTATACACGCATCTTCCGGGTTTAGAGGCGTCTAACCGGTTGTGCAGCTTGAGCTTGTTGCTGTGTTGTACACTGGGAGAAACGCGACGCGTCCAAACTAGAACCCAGCCATTATAGTTAACCAACGCTGTTCAAGTTTTGACGCGTCGCTCGATTGCAGTGTAGATAAAAGCGGTGTGACGTAACTTCAACTACTTTCAAGTGACAAGACACACAAAAGAAGCCTATTATCACTGCATTAGTTTAGGATAATGTGAATGCCATTTAATGTTTAATTTGTCTTATATATAGGCCTTTATAAACTGTAATAAAATTATAATCATTTAAATATCTAGGCAATATATAGATATTGGCGGCGCCCAGTGGCCAATAAAAGAAAAACATTGAAAAATAAAAACCATTTAATTCAGAAATAAATTGAAACATACAAGAAACAAAATGTATATTTTCCAGAACGCAATTAATAGTAAATGCAAATTCAAGAAGGACAAATTATTAAACGTTAATAATTATTAATATCATGATTTAAAATAAAGTTTTATAATAACTTTCATTAATAATGTTAACAAATATTGTATAAAATGCTTAACATATTAAGGCCTACATTCAAATGTAATTAAACTTTGATTTATACATTTTCAAATACTTTCATAAAGTGTCCCTAGAAACTATTTGGACATCTATATAAAAATGTATGAATTTCATTTCGTTAGATATAAGATATTACACCAAGTGGCTTTTCAATGGTTCTCTGAGTCATACGTCTTTTAATGTGGCTTAAGTGTTCAAATATTAATGGGGACACTGTATTAATTTTCTCAATTAATCATTCAATGAATAGTTTACTTAAATAAGATTAGACTTGTGGCTAGGCTTAAATGTGGCTAGGCTAACCAATACTAAATTCAATTTCCTCCTCCTCATCATCATCATCAGTCAGTGCTGCTGCTCTTGTGGCTCTCTCACTCTCACTTGCTTGAATGTAGTTATCTTCAATAAACCCATCGTCATCCTCTTCGATGTCATCAGTATGTGCAGCTGCGCGAGTCCCTGGGCCACCGTGGGTCGAGAATCCCACCTCAAAGTTGGCAGGGTCACACTGACTCGTGCCATCTACTTCGCTGAGCCTGGAGTGTCTGTAGCTTGCCAGATACTTGTGCACGACTTTGCATTTAGCCATCACAGCGATAAGAACGGAGAGGGTGATAGCTGACACCAGAACAGCCACAAGGACCTTCCAGCTCTCTGAAGAGGGTTTGGGATCATCAATGTCCTTTGAGCCTAAAAAAAAATATATTTATAATGGTTAGCTGAGTCTCAGCTGTATGTTGGAATTAAAAAGGAATTCACAGTTAATAATCTACATTAATAAAGAAAAAAAGATTTTGACCATTAATTGTAATGTTTGAGGTTGTTTCCGCTGCGAGTAGTTTACGGAGGAAGGCTCCACGGTTGACATCCTTAAAATATCCTGCCATGAGAAAAATAAATCATTTTAAAATGATGGTGAATGAATGTCCATTTCCATACCTCAATAAATAAGAAATGTCTTGGGGCACTCAAATAGATGTTTTCTGTCCATATAAATATAGTTAATGCTGAGAAAATGAATGAAATGGCTGTAAGATGTGACTGGGTTGCCTTCATTTTTTGATTGAATTTAGTCCAACATTGCAAAATTCACTCAATTCACTCAATTATTCACTCAACTCACCTAATTATTGTAATACACATTGTTTATGCGCTTTTTTGTTTGTTAGTTTTTTTTTCTCAACTGTTGTGATACCATAATGGAGAAAAAAGGAAAACATTATAAAGTACAGTAGTTTGGCATGATCTTGCAGGCTATCATTATTTCTTAGGAAAAAAATTACTTCACTGCATATAAATAATTGAAAAACCAATGTGGTGCAATGTGGTAGGGAAAATTGATAAAACTAGGAATATGCGACTGTGTGTCAATGTCAATGTACCTTTTTATAACAAGGATTGTTATAGATTGTTAAATGTCATTTCGCATGACTTGCCAAAAAAATTTAATCATGATTATGAATTTAAAATTCATGATAACAACAATGTTTTATGAATTCAATAATTCAATATTTAAAAACATTTTTGAAAATAATGATTAGGATGGTTATTACATTTTACTTGATGGTTATTATACCACATGACATTTTTTAAAGTCATTCAAATAAACCTTTTCTTGAAAATGGTACAAAATCTATATGTAACCAACATGAAATTAAACAGTATATATTTATAAGGAAAAGAAACTAGACGATATACGTCACTGACCCAAGTAGCGAACAAAGTAAATACAAGACCATAGTTTTCATACCATCATTGTGGTGATCCTGTGTCATGTGTTTTGAGTGTCTGATCATCATTACTCTGTTTCCCACTTCCTGTCTGTTATTCAGTTCTCCTCCGAGTTGAACAAACTGGTTCAGTCTCAGGTCTTGAACTGCAGCAGATGAAATGTTCCCCAGGAAGAGCATTTGTAAACTGGAGAGGCTGGTCAGAGCGTTTGCCTCCACTGCGGCCAGTTTGCACCTACTCAGATCTAGTACCTCAAGAGAAGAAAGGCTGTAAAGATGTTCTTTTAACAGTAGGGGGAGGTAGTTGCCTGATAGGTTCAGTTTGAGCAAGTGGTTGAAGAGGTTCAAGCGCTTGAAGCTGTCACTGTGGGTTAAGTCTAACAGATTGTCGGACAGGTCCAACTCGGTCACATTCATCCAGATTTGCTGTGGTACCGACGTAAGTGTTTTCCCACTGCAGTCAAATGCAGCCTGGAGAAAGAATTAAGAATTATATGGTTGTGAAACTTACTTCTGGAGTCAGCACCAAACAAGTGTTCTCCAATGAAATAGTAGGCCTATTAGACATACTGTATGAGGATAAAAACGGCATTCACATAAAATATAATTTTGCCCTGTTCTATGAAGGTTTAAAAGATAAAAAAGAGAAGATTACCCACTTGTCGTTACAAATAAGAAACAAGGCTTTTATTTTCTCACGAGATAAACTACTTACAGACTGGTCACCAAAAACAGGAAACAAGTGCCTACAAACAGGATACTCCTGATGTAGCAGCACTTGCTCTGGCTCGGGGAACAAAAGAGGCCAGAGTGTGTGTTGTTTTTCCTCACCGTCTCTCTGTTGACCGTACATGGGCCCACGGTCTGAAGTGTGTAGCATGATCCTGAGACCCAAAAACACAGGAGCACACACACTGTGTGCGCAGCAGACCCCATGTTTTCCTGCTTCCTGTAGAAATCACAATTTAATAGCAACCAAAGAAGTGGCGTTTAGTACTGCTAGAGTTTGAGTTCTACTGCAACTTTATAAATACAACATCATTTTTAGTGCTGTCAATTTGATTAATCACATCTAACATAAAAGTTTGTGTTTATATAATATATGCGTGTATATATTATTATACTACACACACACACACACACACACACATATGTATACGTACATTAGTGCTGTCAAATAGATTAATCGCAATTAATTGCATTTAACAAAAGTTTTTGTTTATATAATATATGTGTGTATATATGTTATATATATATATATATATATATATATATATATATATATATATATAATATGTGTGTCTGTGTGTGTGTGTACATATGGATAGATATAAATACACATATATATTTATATCTATACATATGCTTTTTGCACATACACACACAAATATATATATATACATATAATGATATATATATATATATATACACACATATATTATATAAACACAAACGTTTGAATCGATTAATTGCGATTATTATTATTATTTTATTATTATTTTAAAAAGAATGTGACTGTGTAAACTTATATGACCTTGCAGCATATTATAATTGAAACCTTTTTTGAACTAATTTTTGAAAATATAAATTCACCAATAATCAGGAACTCTTACATGCTGACACATTTAATACCCCACCACACGACTCAGCATACACCCTACTGCAAACAACAACATCATATACAGTATGAGACACAAAGTAAACAACAAGACAGTATACAGTGTAGCACTATAAGGAATAATGCACAGTTTTGCCAAATAATCCCTGAATGGGTCGATCAGAACACAAAGCAGAGATTATTTTTTTCAGCCTGAACTGGTAAATTTGATACATTATTTAACTTTTTAGCAAATAAATAAATAAATGGACATTAAATATATATTTGTTTATTATTATTATGATTTGTGAGGAAAGAATGATACCAGAGATATGAAACTAACACCAGCTATTTTGGGAACTGACTGCATAGGACAATGGTCAATTGTAAAGTTTAGTCATCATTGTGAAAACATATTTAACCACATAATGCTGCAACTGCCACATAATACGGTATAATAAGGGCAATAAAGTATAAAAAAATGGCTGTACAAAACAATAAAGTCAATGTGTTCTGCTACAATGCATTTCAAGGAACTTGTTCAAATGACCAGTTATATAACACAAAAACAAATCTGGGTAGTTAATGATTGCAAATATGTAAGATCAAAAATCAATCATAAATCCAATAATCATTTTCACTACTGTCTCTTTAATCAATTTTCCTGGAAATGAAAGATTAATGCCATTTTAAGTTTGTCATACAGTAGAATATTTTTTTTTACTAAAGAAGAAAAACAACCCGATTATCACGGGTTGACTGTATATCCAAAGAATAGTGTGTGACGCAGAATGAACAATGTATACATTTTTTTGTAAAAATGAAGAGCAATAACACCATAAGAACCACAAATGTAATGTTTAACGAGAGAATTTTTCACAAATTCGCGTTTTTGTAGTTTACATGGAAACAATAATGGTACTGTTTTTTAAAACATGCATTTTGAAACCCATTTTCAAAAGTTTGTTTTCAGGCCCCCAATACGAATAACGTAAATGAACAGCCAAAATGCATTAAAAAAATCTGTTTTAAATTGAAAACGATGTCATGTAAACAACCTCCCAAGACTAAAACTAAACAAGACAGTGAAAACTAAACATGACTGTGACACCGATCGCATTAGAAAGCATGACTGATTTTGTATGAATTCGTACAGTGTGATTCATTTTTAGAAAAAAAAAGTAAGCATGAATGGCCGCCCTCAAACCCTGTCAGTGGGGCATAAGCAGATTGTACGAAAACATACAAATGAGAACATACGAATTAGCCACCAATTTACCAAAACATTAAAGTTGTGTTATGTACTGCATATGTATGAAATAAAGAGTGCTTTATAGGTTTCACCTCTCAGGCTCTCAGCATTTCCTGCTTATCTCCTTGTGACTTGCACAGCGGCTGCTTTTCATAGAGGGTTCAATCATTTTTTATAGGGGCCCTTCCTCTCACTTCCTTACTCTCCCACTATTCATTTCAACACTGCTGCCAGTAAACACTCCACAGGAGCCGCTTTTATCTCTTCCTTTCTCAGGACGCCCCCGTAACTGCATACCTGCAGGATCCTAAAGCCAGCCAAAAGGAAGTGTCTGTATGTGTGTATATCATTGTAAAAGCGAGTAAGATAGGTTCAGAAAAGGTGTGGTAGAAGTAGGAACTGCTTGGATCTTGAGTTGTCCTTTATCTTCTTACGCTACTTGTAAATTAACAGCTTCCAGATGCTTTCTCAGACCTCACTGTATGGGTCCAAACAAACACGCCACAAAAATGAGTCTTTCACTTGACCTCCTCAAGATCATGTATACACTACATACACACCGTCCCCGATAGTCCTGCGTTGTTTGTTACTGATTACATTGGGCACTAACAACTTTGCATAGTTGTCGTCGCATATAAAATTGACTGAAAACTAAACCTATCAGTTAAATTGCAACCTGCATGAAGTTCGTGAAATTTTTGATTTTTTTTTACAACTATGTTTGCGTTTATCATTAATATATGTCTTTTTTTAATCAGCATTATTGCAATACACAATATAACAACAGAATAGGAGTTGGATGAAGCCTACCTTTTCAAATTTTCCTGTCATACATTAGACAATATTGTTAAGTCTTATCCGTCAGTTTAGCAAGTAGGTGCGGTTAACTATACTGATTCCCATAATAGTCCACCTTACCTTCCCTAGCAGTTGGCATGTTGTGGTTGACAACAGAATGTAAAATAACATGAGGGTTGAAAGGAATGTTAGAACATTTAACATTAAACTAGCAACCTAGAATTATGTATTAAGATATTATCCTCCTGCTCATTTGTGCCAAAGAGATTTGACACACATGGGACTTTGCAATGCTATTGTCATGTTACAAGCTATAACAAACATATACATAATGATGAATGTAAGCATCAGAATTCAGTGAAAAAGTGTATAGTGAGGCAACTTACCTGAGATTTGGCTCTTCCAGTTATTAAGAATGTCGAAACTGATGTTTTTTTCTCTTCAGTAGTCACATTTTATCATGGACAGGTTCATTTTTGTTAGCCATTTCCAAGATTAAGGAAATGGCAGGTAGGTTGTGCAAAGGTTGCGGGAGGTGTGTCTTTAGCATGCCATTCTCAGAGTAAGTTAATTTGTAACTGAATGTCGAATAGATCACTGCTTCTTTTCTATTACCTTGCAGGTGACATTTGAACTGATGGCACAAATAAATGATCTTAACCTGAAGTGTTCGGTGCAGTTGGTGGTCAATTTAGTTCTCAGACACTGTCGTACTTCATTTCAAATTTATATTGAAAGAATGATTTTATATGATTTGTACAGTTTACATTACACAGACTGCATTGTTTGTTGACATAAACTGTATTTAACTATATATATTATTATAATATACTAATATTTATAAAATTTACATTTTAACATGTTGAAATGAGTAGCTATTAATTAAAAGAGTTTTAATTATATTTTAAAATAAGTAGGCTATTAAGTGTTAAAGCTCTCAACTTTGTTACTGTTATGAAGATTTGGCATGTGGGCAAAAAAAAAATAAGAGGAAAGGAAGAATAGAGAAACACTGCACTTTTCAAGTACGAGTACAGCTGCAATGGCTTCACTCTGTTTAACAGGAAAAAACAACCTGAGGTCCACAACAATGGACAGTTTTTCTTATAGGAGACACAAATGGTCAAGGTGTCCGTGTTTGGCACTTAAACTGCTGTTATTGCTCTTTGTATGAGAGCGTCTGGCAGCATCCGGCATTTAAAACCATTATTTGACTTTCTCAACAGGCTTTGTCTTGAACCTCTCAACAACATATAGTCAAATCGCAAAATTTGTCTATTATTAATGCATTTATCATACATTATAGATCAAACAGTAGAGGGTGGTGATTGCAACACCAGGGTCATGGGTTTGAGTCAGGCAATGCCTGAATTGATGAAATGTATACCTATACATGGTCAAAATTATGGGTACACTGTAAAAAAATCGCTGTAATTATGCAGCTGTTTGCCAGTAACTTATTGTAGATTTACATTGATGTATATTTACTGGCAACAGCTTGTTCAAAGTTAAATGATCTAATGCAAAGCATTCTGGGAACCAGAAATCTTCATCAACCTTTTTCTGTTTTTTTCCTTCAGATTTTGGTTCCCAGAATGCTTTGCATGAGGCTGTTATTTTAGTTTTATTCTGTAAAGATAAAGACTTGTTAATGTTTCATGTTCATTTAACTTTGAACAAACTGTTGCCAGTAAATAACATCAATTTAAAACTACAGTAAGTTACTGGCAAGCAGCTGCCAGTATTACTGTAATTTCTACAGATTTTTTTTTACAGTGTACCCTTGGTAAATGAACAAAGAAGCCTGTGAAAATAAATCTGCATTGTTAATACTTTTGGTGAAAAATAATCACAAAAATCTAACCTTTCATTGAAGTAAAATATTTGAGAAGGGAAATTTTCTTTATGAAATAAATATTTCTCCAATACACATTGACCACAATTAATGGCACCCTTTTATTAAATACTTTTTTCAACCTCCTTTTACCAAGATAACAGCTCTGAGTTCTCTTCTATAATTCCTGATGAGTTTGAGAACAGCTGACAAGAGATCAGAGACTATTCCTTCATACAGAATCTCTCCAGATCCTTCAAATTCCCATCTCCATGTTGGTGCTCAGTTGCTTCAGTTCTTCACCCCACTCATTTTCTATAGGGTTCAGGTCAGGGGTTAGGAACGCCATGGCAGAAGCTTCATTTTGTGCTCAGTGACACATTTTTGTGTTGATTTTGATGTTTGTTTTGGATCATTGTCCTGATGGAAGATCCAACCACGGCCCAAGAGATTTTTTATCTGTTGGTATTTGCTAGAATCCATAATACCATCTATCTGAACAAGATGCAAAATGCAAGACCTCTAGCAAAAAAAAAAAAATAGGCCCACAACATTAAAGATCCAGCGGTATATTTAAGTTTGCACATGGGATACTTTTTTATCCCTGTTTGGACCAAACCCATCTGGTGGGTTTGCTGCCAAAAATCAATTTTTTTGTTTCTGTTTTATCTGACCATATAACCTGGTCATGTTTGAAGTTCCAGTAGTGTCTGATGACTAAATATGCTGGAGTTTGATTTTTTTACATTTATTTTTTAGGCTTTCTGACCCCAAGACTCAACTATTTTCTACAGTTCTCCTTTGATCCTTGTCTTTGGCAACTCAAACTCTCCTTCTCGTCACACATTAAGACATATAAATAGACACATGTCCTCTTCCAAGTGTTACGGAACAGAGACTCCAAACAATAATGGTAGAGGTGAGAAACAGGTTTATTGATAATATGAAGCAAATAGCCGTAACGGGAACCTTTAAAGGTAAATGTCTATGAGTAATGATGAACGGAGATACTGACAGTGTTTTCTGTTTAGATGGTTGAGGAGGTTGTGGATGATGGAGCGGAGGATGGTGGAAACACACACCGGTGCGGGAAGAGAGATAAATGATTGCAGGATGATGAAGAAGAATTGAAATACACTGGAGACTGGTGCTGCGTGCCAGTTCACATACTATCCGTCCTAAATAGTATTCGAAAATAGAATTAGCACGTCCCAAATCACAGTATGTTGAAATGAGTGTTCCAAAGATACCCGGATGGTCTACTATAGCCGGTCAGAATCCGAAGTGCAGATCGATGCACACACTAACGGCTGATATTGCCCACAACCCATCGCGCGTTGGACGAGGATTCGGTTAGAACTACTACAAACACGAGTGAAAAGTGTTAAACAACTACAGACATGGAGGACGCGCGAGTACGGCGGTTGTGTAGAGAGGTTTAGATAAAGGGGTTTAAGTGATTAATTGTCAGTACCTAACCTGACGAAAATTTATTTATTCAGTGTGGTCTACATTTTATTGCATCCGCAGCAGCATTGTGAACTTTTGTAAAGATACGTTTATAGCCATTAACTTTTAAATGCATCATTACATTCGTGCGACAACATTTCTCTCCGAAATGGTAAGAAATTATTAGATTGAATGGAGGATTTTAACTGCGAAGAGATGATTGACAGGGCAGTTTACGATGATAGGATGCACGCGACAGAGCTGTCCGTTAAAGATGACGAAGTAGTATGTCCCAAAGCTTGCCTACTCCTTTGCTACACACTCAAAAGTATGTACTTTTTCTTCACAAAAAGAGTACATACATTTGGGGCGTAGTATAAGTAGGCGAATTGGGACGCACCCTACAGTTCATTCACACTCTGGGATACGAAGATACTTTGCCAGTGATGCATGGAAGGTAGGAGAAGACAATGAGGGGAGTCCATACTCATGTACAAGACCAGAGAAAGTGCCTGAGTGAGGTGTGTGCTTTTAAGTGTTTGTGGTGATGAGCAGATGGCATGCTGGTGATTAATACTCATTAATACATATTCTTTGGTTTTACTCATTGTGATGGATGATTGTGATGAAAACACAAAGGAACTTGGCCTTTGTGTTTCCGCTCCTGTGAAGCAGGAAGTCATGGCTGGATAATTTCATGTTCTTAGTCACTAAAAAATGTGCTAAAAAATGTAAGTATGAGAAGGAATATCCTTCAGAGATATTTTACTCATAATAATTTCTATGGGTGCCATTAATTGTGGCCAACGGTTTTGGAGAAAACCATTTCCTTAATGTGATTTTCTCCCCACTTGCAATTGTTTTACTTCAATGAACGATTAGATATTTTGTGATTTTTTTTTTTAATGAAACAATCCAGATTTATGTCCACAGCCGTCTTTGATCATATACCAAGGGCGTCAATATTTCTGATTATGACTGTAAGTCGCTTTTGATAAAAGCATCTGTCAAACGTAAATGCATTTGTTTTTCTTCTATATGTTTGTTAAAGGGTTAGTTCACCCAAAAATGAAAATTAAGTCATTAATTACTCAGCCCCATGCTGTACCAACCCCGTAAGACCTTCGTTCGTCTTCGGAACACAAATGAAGATATTTTTGATTAAATGCGACAGCTGGATCACTCCTCCATAGGCTGCCTAAGGGATTGAAACCTGACGGCCCAGAAAGTCAATGAAGAAAATGTTTAAATATTCCATGTCACAACAGTGGCTCAACTATAAGTTTATCAAGCGACGAGAATACTTTTTGTGCGAAAAAAACCCCAAAAATAACGACTTTATTCGACTTTTCCTTTTCTTCCTTGTCTGAAACGAGACTCCAAGAGATTTCCACGACGCGCACGCGCGAGAACTTAACTGAAGTAGTTGAAGGAGATCGCAATTCTCGCGCATGCGTCGTGGAAATCTCTTGAAGTCTCATTTCAGGCCTACAAGGAAGAAAAGGAATAGTCGAATAAAGTCGTTATTTTTGTGTGTTTTTTCGCACAAAAAGTATTCTCGTAGCTTGATAAACTTATGGTTGAGCCACTGTTGTCACATGGAATATTTAAACATTTTCTTCATTGACTTTCTGGGCCGCCAGGTTTCAATCCCTTCATAGGCAGCCTATGGAGGAGTGATCCAGCTGTCACATTTAATCAAAAATATCTTCATTTGTGTTCCGAAGACGAACGAATGTCTTACGGGGTTGGTACAGCATGGGGGTGAGTAATTAATGACTTAATTTTCATTTTTGGGTGAACTAACCCTTTAACCTCTATAATTTTCTCCAAATCAGCCCCAATGTTTTTGAAATTTGACCCGGACATCTCGTGTCCCAGACCTATTGTTTAGCTGGGAAAGCCCATGCATCTGATCACTTAGGGGGTCTCACACTCCTCATTGGCATCTGAAAAACACTCATTTCCTCTGGTAATGGGAGCTGAAAACCCAGTTCCCTGCAAAAGAGAAGTGAATTGTCCAAATGCTATGTTAATCAAGGATTTTATCACTTCATTTTATCAAATGTTTTGCTTGGCCATACATTTTGTTTGAACACACACTTCCACTTGTGTGAGTACTTATACCTCACTACACGTTTGACAATAACTTTTTACACTTTTGACCTTTTTTGCCCCCAAAATTTCACTGAAATAATGAGCAACGCTATTGATTTATCTACAATATTTTTCAGTAAAAACTTGGTAGCACTTTTTTTTTTTTTTTAGTTACTGTTTTTGTTGTTGGTTAACGGCTGTGAACCGCTACATTTTTATTGACAATATTTCTGAGAAAAAATTATGTGTACTGTACAGTCTTTTGGCTGAACAAGAATAAGCAACGGAGCATTGGAAATTCATATTTTGAATGAATTTTTTTCAATGAATCAGTGGAACAGGTCGGAACCATGCAAGTTATTATCAGTTTGCGTTTCAGTTTAAGGTTAGGGTTAGGGTGGTTCCAGCGTAAATTACTCAATGATTCAATTGTTTAAATGACAAACTGAATCAATTCTATAAAATCTATATTACCCAACAGCACTTATTGGTTGTAATTTGCAGTGACCATGTGTATAAAAAAGCTTATCAATTTGAAAACATTACAAGAGGTTTGGCAAATAAAATGATATGAGAGGAAACTGTTGCTCTTAGACAGAAAAATGTGCTTCAGAATCGTCCAACTTAAATACAATTGTAAGTAATACAACAGAGATTCTATTGTCAGTGCAAAATCCTTGCAATAATCATTTCTGGGAATGAAACTACATGCTGGACAACAGGGGACATTCTTTTGTATACATACCGCTGCTGTGAGTACTGCTTTGTGCAATTTTAAAATACTTGTGTTAAATTTACACTCAAACATAAAACTGATGGCATCAATACATCAATACAGTTCATTCATTAAAATCACCATTAGGACTATGGTGATTGATTCTGTAATTTTAGCATCGTTTGGGACGTCGTTAAGAGGCATTGCGCAGAAGTGTTCTTTAGGATTGACCGGTGCATGCTCACCACTCTACCAGCAGGAACTCAAAAAGAAATTTGTGAGTTCTGGTTCGGACCCAGTGCACACTGGTTCAGAGGCGAGTGTCCATTACTCGAGCTGTTTTCCAGTGGGTCTCATGGGAACTGGGTGGTGGGCTGAGCAAACACTCAGCAGACAGGGGACCAGCGGTTCTTCCTGTGTCTGCATGCTCACTGTTTGATTCCTGCCAGTTTCCTGGTCACATATCAGCTCCCGCAGCACTGCTTCCTGTCACAGAGTCTCCACTGACTGTTGCATCTAAACACGCTCTGTGTCACGCTCATGCACACTTCTTACTCTTTTCATTATCATCTTATGTCTGCACAGAATGACTACTTTTTGGTCATAGTTCTTCTATGATTGATTTGTCGCTCTTTATAGTTCATGCTCATGTCTTTGTTTTGCCATACTGTGCAGTACATTTCTTATCATATTCTGTATGTCTTAATAAATTAGAATCTAATATATTATTAAGACATACTGTATATGATGACGAGGACATGATATGTTTACTATACATTAAATGTGTTGTGAAGTTTGAAGTTGCCTAATAAGTCTAATAGTCTAATAATTAGATAAACTCACAACTTTCTGTTATACAATGTTTAAATAGATTCACTATTTAGGTTTGTCCTTTCTCCCAGATATCACTTTCCAACCTGTTAGCTAAAGTGATATATTTTCGGTGGAGAAAACAGCACAAACATCAGTCATGAATTTTTAATTGCACTATGCAGTTTTTGTATTAGTTTACTTTGACTCACTCTAAAATCTCTGATAAAATTATATACACTTGGTCTCAAAATATATAAAAATAGGAGTAATGTTAGCCATTCTGTTATTTTTTTCCAAGTTAATATTCAGGATAATTAAATTAAAAACAAAAACTACATTTTGGGTGACCTGGGTTTAAGTCTGAAGTCAAGTCCCGCTTGCGGTCCTCATGGATAAGAGAAAAAAAAATGAATGAATGAATGACCTAACGAATGACAAACATATTAATTTAAAAAAGAAATACTGCATACGGCAGTATTTATTTATATAGCACATTTCATACACTGGCAATTCAAAGTGCTTTACAGAAATGAATTAAAGTAATCACAAAATAAAAGCAAGGAAAATTAAAACCGTTATAAAAAAATTAAAAGAGATATATGATACAGTTATGAAATTAATTGAAAGAGTAAAAAGATGATACATAGATAAACTTCTCATCTGGCAAAACAAAGGTATTATATTTTTGTCACGGTTCACAGGTTCACTCTCTCATTCTGTGTGTTACTGCTCTGATCTGATTGTCCATGAGCGTCAGCTGTGCTGACGAGCAATCAGATCAGCCGCAGGTGTACCTCGTTTGTGAGTCCTATATGTAGTGCTGTGTTTGTCATGTTCAGTGTCAGATTGTTGTTTCCCTGGTCCTATAGGGTCTCATGTTTGTTTACAGTCTTGTTCTCAGTTCCTGTTCTCACGGATTCCTGCAGCTCTCTGCCAGCCCTTTCACTCTGCTTCAGTGGATTATCTGGTCCGTGTCGTTTTCACTCTGCGTCAGTGGATTATCTGGTTCGTGTCGGACTTACTGGGTTCCGGGACCACGCTTCACCCACTGCAGTCATCTGCACTGCCAAGGCTCTGCTGTCTGACCCAGGACTTCACCAGCCTTCCTGTTTCACTGTTCACTGTGTTCGTTAATAAATACTTTTTACTTGCAATTGGATCCTGTGATTCCTACCCTGACAATTTTTCACAACTCCCAGTTTTACTGACATTTTCCGGTGGTGATAACACTGTGTCTGTGGTGTTCTTTCGGCGTGCCTGAAATCTATTGCACGTCTCAGATGGAGGAGCTCTAGGACTGACTCACGGGGTAACTAGTAGGGAGGTTAAGCCCAAAAAATAGGCCTTTGACTTCAAGTCATGATGCAAAGGTCGCCTTTGGTATGGAAGTACCTTAGGGTCATACAAATAAATTTATCCTAAGACACAAGTGAGATCACACTTTGTATCAGAAATAAACACGTTTTTTTTTTTTCAAAAATGGCTGCCAATGCGCCGAAAATACTCTAGAGCCCATATCTTTGCTTCTGTTATCGCTATAATGACAAATTTGGTGTCAAAGTGTACATTTTTGGGGTCAAGGAATCCAATAAAATTGGTTTCAAGTTTAAAAAAATTATCATTTTCCCCATACTATGACAATTGGTGGTAAATATGCACATTTCACATAAAAATTGTGTCATCAGAGTGACTTTACTTATCTTTTCATTCAAAAAATTTTGTATTTAAACAGTGCAGCTACTTATGTACATTACATTTGTCCTAAGTAGCATGAGATTTCGACCAGTCAGGAGTAGCCTATAGCAAATCAGTTCCTGCAACAACATATCCCATCTGCACCAGGAGCTGTGACAGCGGTTGAAGGTGACAGGTTAACGCTTTGAGGTTCGTATGACTTTCTCATTAAATAGAAAAAATGTTTTTAATGTTAGATAACTAATAACTAGCTAGCTAGTTGACTATGAAAAAAAAACCTTAGAGGGAAAATCTCTTTTCTCGAGAATACTGAAGCCAAAAATTATCCTTATAATTTGTATTCATTTAAAATGCACTTGCTGCAGCTAGCAGACCTAGGCGAGGCAGCTCACGCGCCTATTGGCTGCTCTGCGGCAACTGCTGCAACCTATCGAGGGACTGCTCGTGACGTAAGCACCAATGAGGGCGCCGGCGCCCTCATTCGTCACGTCCCGCGCGAATGGGTGTGGCTTATGCCTATATAAGCCGGAGTTCGAGGGGATAGGATGCTCCTTGGTTTTCATCGACTGAAGCAAAACCAGATTGTAGCACAAGCACGACAGAGTTACGCAACACTCGTTCCCTTTTCTAGAGAGAACCGAGGTTACGTTAGTAACTAAGACGTTCTCTTACCAGAGTACTCTCGTGTTGCGTAAGCTAGCTTACGCTACGCGAACCCAATTTAAAACGCTGTGCGTGCTAAATCTACCACAACACTGACCCAAGGGCAAGCCTGAGCTCATATAATATGGGGATATAAAAAGCTGACATTGGGAATGGGCTTAATAAGAATGATATAAGGCAAACGTGGTTACCTTAAATGCATAGAGGGTGCTTAACCCTCCTGTTACCCTCAGATCTGATAACATTTTTTACCTCCACAATTTTTTTTAGTAAGTAATTTTATTTAAACCTCCACAATATAATTTTTTTTTTTTTACAAAGGTTTGTCTCAGGTAATTTATGTCTTTGTTGACTACTTAAGTAACCTTTTAAGTTGACATCCACCCACCACCCCCCCTCCCCACCCCACCTAACCCCTTATGCATCCAAAATACCCATTCCACAACTATGGACAAATTTAGAAATCAACATAAAATCTGACTGATTGACCTAAAATTGGAAAAGTATAAATATATTTGGTGTTTTATTTGTTTTATAATATTTCTAAATATAGATTTTTGTAAAATATAACATTTGGAAAGAAAAATATTTATTTTATCAAGGATAGTAACACGAGTTATGTTTGGGGTCAATATCGGAAAAATTATGTTTTCCCCTCCCCCATGGCACGGGAAACATCAAAGTTCTCGCAAAAATTATGTTTTCCACTCCCCATGGCACAGGAAAGATTTATCAGTTCTCGAGGCAGCTAGACCTTTAGATCGGCCACCAAACGAAACAAAGAGCTGTCCTGACCGTCTGAAAGCTGCCGAACGTTCCACATAAATTCCCAGGGCCCTAACCGGGCAAAGGAGATTCACGTCAGACTCGCTGTCAGCTCCGAAGAGGGCTGACAGGGAGATGACTTGCGCTCTGAAAGGAGTGGCAAGTACTTTGAGGACATAACCATGTCTTGGTTTGAGGATGACCTTGGAGTCATTAGGCCCAAACTTAAGGCACGACGCGCTAACAGAAAGTGCGTGTCAGTCACCCACCCGCTTGACTGAGGCGATAGCCACCAGAAAGGCGGTTTTCAATGAGAGATACTTAAGGTCCACAGACTGTAGAGGTCCGAAAGGGGCACCCTTCATGGCCTCCAGGACCAAGGAAAGGTCCCATATGGGAACCGAGGGGGGACGAGGAGGGTTCACCCTTCTAGCTCCACCAGTGACTGGCCATGTGAATGTTTGACAAACGCAGCAATAGCCACCACATATACCTTGAGCATGGATGGGGATCTACCCTTGTCCAAGAGCTCCTGTAGGAAGGAGAGAACCTCCGACACCCCACAATCTTGTGGATCCAGGTTGCGAGCTGAGCACAAACCTGAGAACACTGACCACTTGGAAGCATAAAGCCGTCTAGTAGAGGGCGCTCTAGCTTGCATAATCATGTTTAACACTCCGTCAGGGAGACTGACCGGTACCCGTTGATGGCCCACACATGCAGAGCCCAAAGCTCGGGTCGTGGGTGCCAAATCGTACCCCCGGCCTGTGAGAGGAGATCTCTCCTCAACGGGCCAGGCCACGGAGCCAAGCTCTGAAGCTGGATCAGCTCCGGAAACCAAACTTGGTTCGGCCAGAACGGAGCTACTAGAAGCACAGAGGAACCGTTCTCCCTGATACGCTTGATTACCTGTGGTAACAGCGTGATCGGAGGGAAAGCATAGAGAGGGCGGCTGGGCCAGTGATGGGCCAGCGCGTCCTTGTTCTTTGTGAAGCATATTGGACACTGAGCGTTGTTTTGAGACGCAAAGAGGTCGACTTCCGCTGTGCCAACGGTGTCCCACAACAGCTGAACTGTCTGAGGCTGGAGAGACCATTCCCCTGGGGGAACATTGTCCCTGGACAGCCTGTCTGGACCCACATTCAGATGGCCTGGCACATGCGCCGCTCTCAGCGAGAGTAGGTTGCGCTGAACCTATACAAGGAGGCGTTCTGCCCGTGCATGAAGGTTCCGTGATCTCAGACCGCCCTGGCGATTTATGTAGGAAACCACCGACATGTTGTCCGTGGGGACAAGGACATGGTGACCCTTTAGAAGGGGAAGGAAGAACCACAAGGCGTCAACCACCTTCATCTCTAGACAGTTTATGTGCAAGCTCTTTTCTTGGCTTCACCACAGGCCAAAAGTCGGTCTGCCCTCGTAGAGGCCGCCCCAGCCCGAATTGGAGGCGTCTGTCGAAACCACTTTCAGTTTCGAGATTAATCCCAGGTTTACACCTGTCTGATACCAGTCGACCGCCTTCCAGGGCTCCAGAGCTGTGACACAGTTCTGAGTTACCTTGAGACGTAAATGACCGGATGCCCATGCTCGACGCGACACCCGTGTATGTAGCCAGTGCTGTAAAGGGCGCATGCGAAGCAGACCCAAACGAAGAAATTATTAAGTTGTGAATGGACTGTGTGTTTGGCATGCGTTTTTTAATAAAAAATTGCATATTTCACCTCCAATTGTCATGGTAAGGACAACATTATTGTTTTTTAGTCTTGGAACCTATTTTATTGGACTCCTTGACCACAAAAATGTACACGTTGATACCAAATTTGTCATTATAGCTATAACAGAAGCAAAGACATGGGCCTCTCAAGTATGATCGGCGGCCATTTTTTTTTTAAATGTGCGTATATAAGATACATAATGTGATCTCACTTGTGTCTTAGGATAAATTTATTTCTATCGCCCTAAGGTACTTCCATACCAAAGGGGACCTTTGCATCATGACTTGAAGTCAAAAGTCACTTAACCTCCCTACTAAACCTCGAGTTCACTGGCCCATCAGTCCGCACCCAAAAAACCCATTTGTTCGGAAGCTCTAGGAAAGGAATCAATCCGGTCCGCACCCCACAGAACCTCAAGTTTAATCACGTCAAACTCACTGCTCCACCACAGACCCAGGCCATCAGCATGGTTTCATCTCTCTTACCCAATTCTCAGTGCCATTTGATTTCAGTTTAGAATAAAATGGAGGATGCAATATAAAATACAGTGTAATCAGTCGAACGTAGTGGCACAGTACTCATTCAGTAAATGCACAGCTAAACAGATGTGTTTTGAGTCTGGATTTGAATGTGACTACTGTAGGAGCACATCTGATCTCTTCTGGAAGCTGGTTCCAGCTGCGGCTGGCATAGTAGCTAAAAGCGTGTGTATGTGTGTTTAAAACTGTTGACCATCTACACCACATTGGTCCCACTAAACATTAATCCATCTATTATATGAAGTCTTTCTAGGGGAAAAAAAGCATATTCTTGGGACCTTATGTGAATTATTTTAACAAATGAGTTTATGGAATGGAGTAGCTCCTCGTGCAACAGTTGCATTGCTACAATTAGCACCAGGGCACATAACACAATTTAAAAGATTAATATTACACTTTCACTCAACTCACTTTAAACCACCATCGAGTGTTTGTATTGACTTCCGATCGTGATCTAATGTGGATTTTAATCATTGAAAATGTTGTCAGGTTATAAAAATATGCTCCTGTTTTGATTATCACTTCCTCACCTTTGATCTGAATTCAGATCTGAAACCAACAGATCTGATCTGACACTGCATTCTGTACTGATTGAGGAAAATGGGTCAGATGTGTTCACCTATCAACCAAACATTTCCAAAATCACAACTTGTACACTCACATCATTTTCAGCTGGGGTCATATCCATTTGTTGATGTTGAACATAATGGAGTCGCATTTTGGCTGCCTCTGTGATTTTGCACTTTAAGCGTATATGCCAGTGGCAGTCTAAATCATTCAATTACACATTTTCAGAAACGACAAACACAGCTGTAACAGATCTAACAGCAGCAGGAAGCTCCACTTCTTTCGTTCATCCTCTCCAATGTGCTCTCCAAATTCAGTCTGTGTAGTGACCCCTCACTGACCTCCGCTGCCTCTCTCCATGCCATGTTATGCATGGATCCGAATGGCACTGAAAGAGCTGGCAGAGAGCGGGACCCATGGTGAGATGCCCTGCTGTGTGCGGAACATGGATTTCCACTGTACCACACCCTGGGTCGACATGCATGAGAGGCTAGACTGATGTTTATTGTTCTTAGATAAGGTCTTATATATTAACAGTTTAAATGACACTGCTAACCATGTAAACAATACTGCAAATGAACAGCTGGAGTCATATGAGAGGAAAAACGAATTATTTATTAAAATAAATAAATGTAATTTATTCCTGTGATAACAGCTGAATTTTCAGCGACCATTACTCCAGTCTTCAGTGTCAGATAATGCTTCGGAAATCATTCTAATTTGCTGCTCAAGAAACATTTATTATCATTATCAGTGTTGAAAACAGTTGAGCTTCTTAACATTGAGTGAAAATCAACCCCAGAATTCTTTGATGAACAGAGAATTTAAAAGAACAGCGTAAATTTGAAACATAACATTTTTGTAACAATGTAAAAGTCTTATACTATCACTTTTGGTTAATGTAATCTTTGCTAAATGTAAGTATTATAGAAGTAAAAAAATCTACTGACCCCAAACGTTTGAACGGTAGTGTATATATTATATTTGCATAAATAACCTTTTCTTTTTAATTTTATGTTCAATTTATATAAGGGATTTATAAGTGCTGTTACTGCTAATCATTTATTTATTTATTTATTTATTTATCAACCAATCATTCTGAATTAACTAGATTTTTTTCTTTACGTAAACAGTACTTAATTACAATTATTTCATCCAGTCTCTCAATGAATATGAGTTTAACAAACATTTTATTAATAATCTCTAAGCCAATCCAAGTTTTTAGACAAGAAAAGTATTGGATGATCAATGCATAGGGAGGTTTACAAGAACGTTGTTTGTGTTAGAGTGAAAGGAAATATGAATTGAGAGTGTAACAGTGCAGGGTGAAGATGTCTCTGCACACGCACACTCTTGAGACAAAATCTGAGGAGCGGATGTGCCCTCTCACCTCTTTTCCCCTTCCTTTGTTTTTTACTCTCTCTCTCTTTCTCTTGTACATACACACTCCACATCCTCCTATTCCAGTTTTCCTATCCTTGACCCTATCTGTTAAAGATCCTCTTATCTCCATCACTCTACATCTGGCTGACTAGGTAAAAACACAAAGACATCTTCTTTCCCTCAAACCACTGTGTTTATTATTTCACGGATATGAATGGTTAACTCATCCATGCCAGATGGAAATTTTTACATGATTGTTCCATCAGGCCTGTGGTGAATTTGCATGAGCATTTAACCAGACATCACTTCAAGATGTGTGGGAATAGATGACGGATTTTCAAGGAGAGGCTTAATGGTTGATTCTGTAATTTTCGGCCCCGCTATGACAAGAGGACTTCCGACACTGACCTAAGGGTATAATGGAGCACCTATAGCAGTAAGGGTCCCATGGTGAGCTTCCTCAAGACGGCTAGATGCCCATGAGACCGGCTCCTGTATCGCCAGCTCACACTCTCACACTTCCACATTCAATGCAGTGCGTGTGGAGTCCTGCCAGCTCTGTTCACAATGGGTGGAAATGGGAATTTAATACAAACTTTCTCACATAGCCACAATGCATCTAATAACACTCACAGCTGTCCCCTCCCTACTCAATAACACTTACGATTTAGTTATTCTTATGTGTGAGATTCCCACTACTGAACTTGCTTAAAGGGATAGTCCATCCGAAAATAAAAAGTTCTGCCATTATACATGTTATTCCAAAAACTGTATGACTTTCTTTCTTCTGTGGAGGAGATTTTGAAGAATGTTGGTTCCCATTGACTTCCTTTGTATTTTTGCCCATTTGGAAATCAATGGAAACGGTTTGGTTAGCAACATATCTATTTAAGTTCTGCAGAAGAAAGAAAGTCATACAGGTTTGGAATACCATGAGGGTGAGTAAATGATGACATAATGTTCATTTTTGGGCGGACTATCCCTTTCAAATAAATTATAGACTTTTATGAAGTTACCGAGAGGTTTGCTAAAGAACGTATCACTGTTTTTGCTCTTGCTTGGGGGTGTTTTGACTTGGTATAGTAAGAAACCACCTAGAAACCACACAGAACACCCTAGCACTGTCCTAGCAACATCCCAGTACATTCTAGCAACCACAAGTGTTGTGGTGGAGAGTTTTGCACAGGAAAAACTTCTGAGCACTGAAGTTACATAAAGACTTTTGATTCCTTTACATGTGTACTGGCCACCGGTGTGTGTGCATTGTCTCTTGACCTCAGGGTGGAAAACAAGGCAGGACAAATGCTTTGAGTCTTTGTCCGCCGACAAGAGAAAATAATCAACATTCATCATCACTTTCATAAGAAAGAGAAGGTATAAAGCAATTACTACTGGACTACAAAAGGTGGCTTGGACAATAGGCGGCAGTCTGGGGGGAGTGTGGAGGTTAAATCTAGTCCCATTACCTTGTTTCTCTCCACCCTGGCACCACACAACTACAGAAAATGTTGACACAGTGTCCACTACTTTCCCGTGCGGCTTCCTCATCCAAACACTTCCAGCGCTTTATCAGCCAGTATGTATAAACAAACACACATACGCCCCAATACAAAAACACACACATTCTAGCCAAGACACAACATACAATGAAACTACAAAAGCAACAATGGAAATCATATTATTGCACTTATATATATTGTTCTTTCTACTATTAATATGAATACTGATACTAAAATGCCAAAAAAAAGTGTTCTGTGCATGTAAGTGGCATAGATATCTATATTGAATTTATCCATTTTAAACAATGAATATAAAATTTGATGAACAATGTAGAGGTGTTTCGCTTCGGTGAGCAAATGGGCAAAATGTGAGTGTGACCTGCTATTTGTGCCTGATATTGTGTAGCAAAGGTGACAGTGCACACAAAAGCAAGAAGACCTCCGCCTCAGACAGCACTTCTAAAAACAGTAACACATTAGATTTGGCTGGTCTAAATCAGCACAAACAAATCAACTAAACTCTGTTTTATTATCTGTGCGCAGAAAAATTAATGATTTTTTTCTTATCTGTCCCTTGCTCTTGGAGTGGAAAACAGGAAAGTCAGAACAATGTCAATCCGAGTCAGCTTCAATTGTGCGATGTTATCAAGAAACAGACAGAAAACATACGCGCTCATTTAAAACAACATCCATCCACAAATTAGTGAAGTGTGCAAAGACGGTGTAAATGGGCCTGTAGATGTGCGGCGGTGGGCTTTTCCTCTGCAATTAAACTCGAAATGACTGAACATTTAGACAAAACACACAGTCAGGGATTGTTTCTCGTTTCCTGGCTATGACTGATGTGAGTAGTTAGAAGATGCCTTCAGCAGCATGGAGCTTAATCATTCAGTAGGAAAATATGACCATGAGTATGACAGCGTCACAATTAGATCCAAGGAAGACGGAGATAATTGAAAAGTAACAAGTTTGTTTAATAAGTAACTCAGAACACAACTAACAGGCAAGACAGTGTGCAACACACAAATACCAGACACTGAACTGAAGGCAAGCAGGAACTAAATACACAGATGATAATGAGACAATGACAGACAGCTGTGATCATCATTAGTGTCCATTGTGATTGTTGACGTGCAGGTAATAGGTGATCAGGTGATGCTGATATGCGCAGGCGGGAAACATGAGGGATGCTGGGAAGTGTAGTGCCATTGAGGTGTGTGAAAGGGAATATTAAAACATACATTGTTTCTCAAACAGGGCTTAGATTAAGCCAGGATTAGGCCTTAGTTCAATTAGGACATTTAAGTAGCTTTTATAAATGTGTCTTAGAAAAAAAAATTACTGGTGCATCTTGTGGCACTGATATATTTTAAGATATGTCAGTGCAAGTTAATTTCAGTTAAAACAGCTCAAACATGCATTTTAGTGTGGGACTTTGTCTGTGAAACCCGGGTATGGGCTATATATCTTGACTGTACCGCTGCATCATAAACTGCCTAAAAAGAACAGTTGACGAAGGAAGATTGAATTTGTCACTTTATGTGAGATTACCTGACTCCTCAAAATCAGTCCGCATTTAAAGGGTTAGTTCACCCAAAAATGAAAATTAAGTCATTAATTACTCACCCCCATGCTGTACCAACCCCGTAAGACCTTCGTTCGTCTTCAGAACACAAATGAAGATATTTATGATTAAATCTGAGAGGTTCATGACTGCTACATAGGCTCCCTAAGGGAATGAAACTTGACGGCCCAGAAAGTTCTCGCGCATGCGCGTCGTGGAAATCTCTCGAAGTCCCGTTTCAGGCCTACAAGGAAGAAAAGGAATAGTCGGATAAAGTCGTTATTTTTGTTTGTTTTTTCGCACAAAAAGTATTCTCGTCGCTTGATAAACTTATAGTTGAGCCACTGTTGCGACATGGAATATTTAAACATTTTCTTTAATGACTCTCTGGGCCGTCAAGTGTCATTCCCTTAGGCAGCCTATGTAGCAGTCATGCACCTCTCAGATTTAATCATAAATATCTTCATTTGTGTTCCGAAGACGAACGAAGGCCTTACGGGGTTGGTACAGCATGGGAGTGAGTAATTAATGACTTAATTTTCATTTTTGGGTGCACTAACCCTTTAACCTCTGAGATGTGATGGTACTTTGGGTGCACTTTCCTTCTTAACCAATTTGTATATAAAAAGGTCTATGTGCATTTAAAACTATTGACCCTGTGCCATGGTAACCATGTGGGTAATTGTGGGTAATTGTACCTTTCAATAACAACAACAACAATAAATGCACTTTTAGTTTAGTAATGGTACTATATTAACAACAAGTAATAGATAGAAAATATTTAAAAAAATGATACAATGCTATAAAGCAAAATAAAATGATGGCGCTTCTCATGTTTCATATGCATTTTCCTATTTGGCCTATGTTGTCTTAACAATTTTGCATTTAGTTATTCATTGTCAATTTGTTTACAGGACATTGCTGTTTACTTTTTCTGTCATTTTACTTTCCAGTTGAATGGGTCTTTGAATGGTATTTTTATGCTTAATAACATAATTTAGGACTGATGTAAATGTTTTGCAGGGATATAATTGAAGAACAACCCTGGTCATGATGCACTGACTTTAGATCTGTGAAAATACTTACAGTACCTTGACAATCTCTCTCTCTCTCTCTCTCTCTCTCTCTCTCTCTCTCTCTCTCTCTCTCTCTCTCTCTCTCTCTCTCTCTCTCTCTCTCTCTCTCTCTCTCTCTCTCTCTCTCTCTCTCTCTCTCTCTCTCTCTCTCTCATCCTCTACGCCTCTTCCTTCCTTTCCCACCCAAAGTAGTATGACTGAGGAGAAGGCAGAAGAGTGAAGTTTTCAGCATGTGAACAGCACAGATTTACACGCGTAGAGTAAATCGGCGCACGTACATTCACAGAGATCGTAGAAATGCGCAATAACGCATGGATACCCCTTTCGAGCTGGACGATCCCATTGGAATGACATATCCTGTATTTGGATAATTTTTAACGGATTATCTGAGAGAGAACACAAGACTCCAGTCATGCTGCATTTAATCTGCCTCTTGTGCCTCGTCGACATCTCTGGTGAGTAGTACTTTTAGGCCTACTTGTATCTTTAGTCATTTGGTCATCATTGGAAATCTTGGTGATTAGTTTGATAACAAAATTTGATGCTAATACAATAATAAAATGGTGGAAATGGTCATGCAACAATACATTATTTTTATTGAAGTTCCTTCACTTGGTATAGTCCTGTTTTGCATAATGATGAAGGTGTGTAGCGTATCTAGTTGAAGCAATATCATTAGTAGTTATTTATAAAAATCTCGTCATGTGACTTGCTGATTTCAAACTAATTATTGATTGGTTGGTTGGAATGAGAAGCCGCTGTCACAAATGCAATCTCTCGGGAGCTGGCTAGCGGTAAGGTTTTGAGTTCAGTTATAAGTTCAAATGCATGGTTGTTTTCACTAGCAGTGGTTTTGGTTTCAAATATTCAGATCCAAAAACTTTTATATGCCTTTAATAATTTTGTTCAATTCTACCCTGACAATACACTATAAAAAACACAAAAATATATTTTGGCAATTCTATGCTCACAATACACCACACACACACACACAATAAAACTACACTGACATATGGGACGGTTCAACTTTTGTATATAATAATGAATTCGATTTAACTGAAAGTTTGAATTATTTTAGGAAAGCAGCTATTAGGCAGAAGGTATTTTTTATTTAGAAATATCAGGGTAAGTCACAGTTTTATTGATGTCACATTTTAAATGTTATACAGATATGACAGTATTATTATTATTGATATTTTTGTATGGTACCTGTGTAGGACTATGCTTAATTTTGTGGTTCATATTTGGTTTACTGTTTTAATTACTTAAAAGCATTTAATAGGTAGTTTAATGTTAAGTTGTAGAAATTGTAGCAACAGCCTAAAAAGCAGGTCAATTCTTAGCCAATAACAGTGGAAATGTTCATTTGTTTTTTGTAGCCTAGAATTTAAGGCATGTGCCTATATAGAAATCGCCCTTCAAAAATAAACCTGCCCTGAGAAATATTCAGTAAATAGTGTGATATTTACTAATCCCGGGCGTCTGTACATGTTTTCATTATTTCGTCTATTCGTGGTGGAATGGTGGCTTCGGATCTTCTTTGTTTCCTGATATTGTTCTTGTGTTGAGATGGGCACAGAGTGGCAGAAAGCCAGGGGGAAATGTGTCAAAGCAAGAATGTGGATGTTCCACTATATAGTGGCTTCATTGTTGCTGTTATTTTGTGATCCTAAAGAAACTGTACTGAATAAGTATAATTGTCATACTTAAGTGATTAGAATATTAACTTTCTAATGATGTTAATTTTATCTCTATAGCAAGTATTTTCCAATTTTATTAAATTGCATTCATCTGTATGAAATGTGCCCTCTACCAGATGCAGTTATGGATCTCACTATGACCTCTAACGGGGCCACATCTGCTCATCATTTCCGCCTATCCTGCGTCTCTGGAGAGCGTGACACAGACGGTATTCAACTGAGCATCAAAAAGGACAACAGCATTGTCCTTCGTGCAGATACTCCTAAATTTATTGTGCAGAGGCCACAGACTAAAGAAGTGGTGGCTACTGGATTTACAGGCTTTGACCACAGTGGGATTTTCAACTGTCAATCAAAAAGGGGCTCTGACCAACCTGCCAATGTTACACTTATCAACAACTACAGCAAAGGTATGGCTACCAGAGTAAAAAATATTTAACTTAAAGGGATAGTTCATCCAAAAACTAAAAAGTATGTCAAAAGAACATATTAAAGAATGTTTTTCCTTACAATGAGAGTCAATGGGGTCCAAAACAACACTGGACCCCACTGACTGACTGTATGCCATTTTTAAAAATATCTTGTTTGTGTTCTGCAGAAGATAGTAAGTCATACAGGTTTGGAACTACACAGGGGTGAGTAAATGTAATGTTGTAATGTAAGTAAAGGTAAAGTAAATGTTTATCAGGAGTTCACACATTCATGTAATCAGATTATCAGAGTAAAGGTTATGCGTATTTGGCATGCTGTCCGAGGGGAGAGCTCTGAGCTCGGAATTTGGCCCGAACCCAGAGTACTGGTTGATTATCTGACCGTGCTCCTCCAGAACTTTGTTAATAATATGTGGGTTAATGACATTTTTGAATGAACTATCCCTTTAAAACCTAAACAGTTTGGCAAAACTAATCAGAATGAAGAAAAGATTTTAAAAATGGGATGTCATGCCAGAGTACTATTATTATTATTATGTCTTATTAGGTCACTTTAGACCTGCGAGGGTTACTCTGACGGCCAGTAAAGGAGACACAGCGCTTCTAATCATGGATGTCATTCAGGCAGAAAGACGAGACATTGCTTGGAAATTCAATGGTCAGTATAGCTTTTATTTTATTCTTTACGATTTCACAAGACACATTTTCAAAGACCATGCATGCAACATTTTATTTATATTGGGACAGCAATTGATGAGAATATGTTTAAATGTTATACACACAAATACACACACACACACACACACACACTATATATATATATTATATCAGTATATGGATAAGCAATTTACATGCAAGTATATTCTGATTTATTTTAGGTAACTACTATTACATGACTCCTGTTGCTGATGTTCAGAACCGTACAGCAGTTCTGGATCTGGAGAAAGTTGATGAAAGCAACGCAGGGATTTACAGTGCCAGCTATGTTGGGGACAGTGCTCTTTATAGTGCCTGGATGCGCCTCATCGTTCGTGGTATCCTAATCAGTATCATATCACCAATTTAGATTTATTCAAGACTTTGGATTTTATATTTTATTGCTTAAATTTCTTACCTATGTATTTTACAGAATGCCCAAAGAACAAATGGGGCTCCGACTGTGACAAGGACTGTCCCGAATGCTTGAATGGAGGTGTGTGCCATGACAAAGATGGAGATTGTGTTTGCCCTCCAGGGTTTATGGGAATGCGCTGTGAGACAGGTAAATGAAAACCATTTCTATGAAACTGATCATTCATGTCTGCAGAGATTGTCTATTTAAGAACTTAAAAATGCAAATCCATTTTTGTGATTTTGGGCTTGCAGCCTGTCGTGAAGGAATGTTTGGTCGGAACTGCCAGGAATCCTGTATGTCAGTGAATGGATGCCAGGGATTGAGTTTCTGTCTTACTGATCCTTACGGCTGTTCTTGTGCCAGCGGCTGGCATGGAGACCGCTGTCATAAACGTGAGTTTAACATGAGATCCCTTTATATAATAACTGTTCCCTCCATGTGTCATCTAGACTTTGCAGAAAGGATTCAGTTGTGCGTTAAAGTTTAAACAGGTGCTGCTGGAGTCTGCCAGTAAAAATTCACCTTCCATCAAACTGACCAAGATAAATATTTCTTACTGGTCTGTGCATTTGTTCTAGTATTTGTTGAAGCCAGATTCCCCCTCAGAGTAAAAAATTGAGTGAGATCAAGTTTAAAGGTCCCATGACATGAAATTTTCACTTTCTGAGGTTTTTTAACATTAAAATGAGTTCCCCTAGCCTGTATATGGTCCCCCAGTGGCTAGAAATTTCAATCGGTGTAAACCGAGCTTTGGCTATCTTTCTCTGCCTTTGAGAAAATAAAAGCTCAGACGGGCTGATCTTGAATCTCCTCAAAAGATAACCTCCCCTTTCTCTGCTTTGCCTGCCCAGAGAATTTGGCTCGCCCATGAGAAAATGAGCTAGGAAGTACGAACGCGCGAGCGCGATTTGAGTTTTTCCTCGAGAAATATCATGGCTTGCAAACGAGCGAAGCATGGCAGTTGATCAGTGTTCGGATGTACAAATGAACACAAATGTTTTTAGTTCCTTCATCCGAGCCTCTGAAGAAACAATGGGTTAATTTTATTTTCTCTGGAAATGCGCCGACACAACTTCCCAAAGTTTTGTATGGTCCAAACATTTCACAGACGACTGTTTCCTCAACTTGGGCCAATACAGGGCTGGCCTCGATGAACGTCTGAAAATAAATCGATCGAGCCACCAAGCAACAATTTCTGATGTGTAATTGTTCAAGTTCAGACAGGTAATCTTTCTCTCAAAATCGTTCAATACAGTTTATGCATCAGTAAGTCAACCCAGTGACTAAAATATCAACTTCACATCGTTTCTTTTAGTTGGATGAAAATAATCTTATTTAAAATGTGAACAAATTATATAAAGAAAGCGATCAAAGAACAATCTTTCCACACAGCGCGAGTTTATCTGGACAACTCGTTATGAAATCAATGACGCACGTTACACTGCACAACTAAGCTCTTACTGTATGTACATCATCGTGTTTGCATTGGTGAAAGCATTAGAGAGAGTGCAGAAACTGCGTTGCAATGATAAGATCTTCATTCTCGCGATCAACAGACTGTCATCTGCTTGCTCAATGCTCATCACGGCAACATTTTATATGATGGGAACAGATCTAAATACTTTAAAAACTTCTCACGATTCGTTAATCTCGATAGCTGTAATAGTAAAAACGTAGAATAGCTGTAGTAAAAGTATTCGAGAGAGTTTCACATGTAATATGTTGCTATTTCATTTGCAAGCATGTCAGCCAATCACAGCAGTGGCTGGTTACTGAATCCCACAGCAGACACGCCCCTTCAAACAGAGCGTTCAAATCAGAGGCTAAAATCAGGCCAGGAAAAATGCCTTTTATTTCTAAATTATGACTATTTTTGATCTAAAAAACATACTAACATTATAAGGCCAACCCAGGAAACATTATAAAATAATAAAATAACCCCATGTCATGGGACCTTTAAAATAACAAATAAAGTCACGCTGTACGATATAAAGTCACACTGTGAAATATAAAATAGCAATTACAGGAAACAAAGTCACAGTTATGAGAAATAGTCACAAAGAGCATTATATCAGATTTAATCTAATACAAAACCAGATTGTATGATATTCACATTGTAAAATATAAGAAAAGAAAGTATTAAAATTAAAATAAATAAATCTTCAACTGTGAAAATAAAGGTGCAAATAGGAGAGGTTACAATAACATAATATAAAGTGAGATAATGTGAGGTATAAAGTCACAATTATGACAAATAATGTTGCAATTGTAAGATAAAAGTCACAATTGTGAGAAATAATGTCTCAGTTGTGAGTCACAATAGCATAAAAATCTGGCTTCCATACTGTTAGTTACACAAACATTTCCAAACACTTACACTTAAACTTCTTGAGGTCAGCGCTCGGGCATTAAAACATGTCTTATTGAATTCTTATAAAATGCATGTTTTTATGTTTATGGATGTAAGCAATAAAAACAGACTTTTCAATGCTCTTATTTTCATAGCCTGTCTTGAAGGAACATATGGCGCTGACTGTCTTTTAAGTTGCAACTGCGAGAACAAAGGCAAATGCAATCGATTCAGTGGCTGCCAATGTCCCATAGGCTGGAGAGGGCAATACTGTGAGAAATCAGGTAAGTCTTCAAGACTACTTTTCCATCTACTCCAAAATCTATAGAGTTTGTTCCTCTTGGCGCCGTTTGTCTAACCTTATCCCTCTTTCAGATAGTGTTCCAGAGATTTTGGATATGGCCAGTTACCTGGAGGGAAATTTGAACTCCAGCCACAAGATCAAATGCTCTGCAACAGGCCATCCGCTGCCTAGCCATATGAGTATCGAGCTACGCAAGCTGGAAAGCACCGTTCTTAAGGTGAAAGAGTCATACGTATAGGAAGTTTGTTAACTCTTTACTTAAAGGGATAGTTCACCCAAAAATTTACATCTTGTCATTACTTACTTACCCTCAACCTGCTGCAAACCTGTATGAGTTTCTTTCTTCAGTTGAACACAATAGAAGATGTTTTAAAGAATATTGGTAACCAGACAGTTGACCAAAAAAATACTATGGAAGTCAATGGGTCCATCAAATCTCTGGTTACCAACCTTCTTTATAATATCTTCCTTTGTGTTCAACAGAAGAAAGAAACTCATACAGGTTTGGAACAACATGAGGGTGAGAAAATTTTCATTTTTGGGTGAACTATTACTTTAAAGCCTTTATGTGTAATGCATTAAGAGGAATTCATAATGTGCATTATAATGCATTATATATTTTTAATAAATAATTGCAACCAAAGTTAAAAAAAAATAATAATATTAGCCTATATACATATAATAATACAAACAATATTTGTAGATTCCTTGTTACATCTGAAATTGGTTGTTTGTTATGTGTTTTAATGCTCTATATGTTCTAAAGGTGTAACCAGTGTTGTGCCTGAACGCGTTCATTGAACGATAGTTCATGAACTCGTTCATATTTTGGGCGAACGTGAACTGAATGTACTGTATTACTGCCTGATGAACGTTTCTGTGAACGCGTTCATTCTGGTGTCTGTGAACGCACGCTCTCTCATTTTAACTTCGTTTAATAGGGTGCCAGATTTCATTAGAGCCTTCTAGGCGAAAACCCGGCTAAAACACACGTAAACAGGCCTTAATATGTAGCGAAAAAAACACCCAATCTGGCAACACAAGCCACCAGTGTCGCACCGCGGCCGCCGCATGCGTCATCAAGACAAAAAGCAGCATGTAGTCGACAAATCAGCGAGGAGGCGTCGTATCGTATGATCAGTTTTAAGACAAGGTCGGTGAGGATGGGAAAAAATCTTTAATTTCTGTGCAAACTTTGCCTGCCGATAAAATAATTGATGTCTGTGGTTGTGGCAATAATTAAAAAAAAAATAGCTTGCAGCAACATATGGAAAAAAAGAACTATGAACTAGTTCATTTTTTGGAACCTTGAACGTAGTTCAAAATTGTGAAGTATGAACTATGAACTGAACTAGTTCATTTTAAAATTTGTGAACTGAACTTTGAACTAGTTCAAGTAGAAAGTGAACTTTCCCAACACTGGGTGTAACGTAAGTATTACAATATTACAAGGCAAAATTGATACATTACAATACTTTTATAATGCATTATATATATAAAGCCTTTAAGTAAAGTTTTGCCTGACGGGTAATAAAAAGTTGCATATGATGTTTAAAGAAAGAATGTTTGTAAAGTGAAAAGTTAGAAAGTATTTTCGTGTCTATCTTTCTAATCTTTTTGATTGTCTACTGTTTTTACTAATTCCTCAGGCGTCCCACACTAACATGGATTCCATAAAAAGCACAGCTCACTTTGAGATCCCACGGCTGTCTGTAGAGCATAGTGGTTTGTGGGAATGTCGAGTCTCCACCAATGGTGGCCAGGATTCTTTCAAGTTTACCTTAACTGTTAAAGGTGAGATTCATTTTAGAAATCGGCTTCTTCTAGTGATGTTCTTTCTAGCTGAAGACCCTTAAATTTGCACTTTGTTGTGAACTAGAGCCACCCTACCCAACCACAGCTCCTAAACTGCTGTCGAGAAGTAGCAAACAACTGGTTGTAAAGCCAGTGGACACTTACATGGGTGACGGTCCCATTATTTCCACTAAACTGCTTTACAAACCAGTGGATACAGAAGACTCCTGGTCCTCCATCATAGGTGAGGAATTGTAAATTACTTCTGTTTTTAGGAATTCCCATTAGGTTAATTCTCATGTAGAATCATATTAATATACTATAGCAGTCATAGACATACAGTATAATCACTTTTTTTTTAACTAAGTGTATGGCAACGATCAAATCACATTACCGAACCTGAAGCCCTCAACCAGATACCATGTCCGTGAACAACTCACTCGTCCAGGAAACGGAGGAGAGGGTCCTTTGGGTCCAGCGGCAATCATGGAGACTGACTGTCTAGGTGAGAATCAATCAAACTAGAACTAAAAATGACTTGGTTGTAGGGAAAGATGGGGGAAATGCCCCTCTTAATAACATATTTACAGATGAGTTTCAGTTTAGCATGTAAAGGATGACGATGTACAGGACCACTATTAGAGTAAGATGGCCCCCTACCTGTGGCACACAATAAAAACCTCCAGTAAACCTGTCCCAACTATACATGTAAAAAACATCTGATATATATAAAATACATGATAAATGTAAATGTAATGAATGGAATTATAATAATTATTAAATAAAATAATAAAAACATCAGCAACAAAATGCCACTTCTTAGGGGGACATCTTACCCCAGAGGTAATGATCTCATTGTAATCATATTTGTACTATCATAGTATTTTAGTAATCAGCTTTTATTTTTAGTTAAAATATTAGTAATTTTGTTATGTGCTTTGTCCTTTTTATTAGTTTTTTAAATATTTCTATGTAGCTTTAATTCATTTTATTTCAGTTTTACTGTAGTTTTCGTACTTAAACTTAAAATATATTTCAGTATGATGCCAAGGCAACTTTTCTTATCCAATATTTATAATTTATTTTATTCTATTCAGCTTTTATTTTAATTTCCAAAAACAATTTTCAATGGCTTTAGTTAACGATAACAATACCGAGTCTAATTTTAACAAATATTGGGCTTATTTTTTTTTTAAGTGAAAAGTTATTGTACAAATTCATCAAATTAATTTCTGCGTCCACAAGTCACCCCTTAATAAGCGGCCATCTAATATCTAACATAAAGTAAAGTCCTTGATCACTATTATTTAATGAAAACAATTAGATCATTTCAAATCATAACTGTTCAGACAGAATAAATTGATGTTCTGATGAAAATATTAAGTGTCTAAACATTAAATAAATGTGTTCAGATGAGATTAAATGACATCTATGGTCAAGAGAATAAATAAAGGTAGGAGCATCTTCCCCCGTCTTACTCTATAATGAGAAGAACAGTGGGATTCTTTGGGGAGAAGATGAAGTTTTGGATGATGTTGACATGGATTTGTCAAAATCTGGAGAAACGGACTGGAAACAGGTCTTTAGATAAACAATATCTTGATTGTTGATTATCAGTCTATTTTGACTGAAGCACTGACTTTGAGAGCAGTATAGTTTAAACGTAGCTCAGCTGCGGCACACAGCTTCTGATTGCGTATTCTGTGTCGCTAGAGCCCACGGCCAGGCCGGAGATTGATTCCAACTCATTGGAGGGCCGTAATGCCACCATCAGGTGGTCCCTGATTGGCAGGTACCACAAGGCCACTGGCTTTTTAGTGCGGCTCTACGGACCACACGGAGAGAAGCTGTGGGAGGAAACCACCTTGCTTAATGTGCTTTCCATCAAGCTCTACAATCTGGAGTACCACAGGGACTACCAAGTGGTCGTCCGGCTGGTAAACTGCGGCAGCCATGGGCCCCCTTCAAAGCCACACCATATTCACATCTATAAGCAGGGTAACAGAAATCTTGCATGACCCCAAGTAGGCGCAAGTAGGTGACTGACTATAGAATAGGACATTAATGTTAGACATAGACAGGGTGTGGTAGAGAGGAACAAACTCATAAGTGTGCCATAGTGTGAAATGAAATTGAAAAGGGAAAATTGTGTATGATCTCTCTCCAGGCCCTTCTTCCCCACGGAACGTTCATGCAGATGCCCTGTCCATCAATGCAGTTAGGCTTCGCTGGCAGCCTCCCGAGGACCCCAATGGAGGCATTGTGAAATACAGCATTGAGTACCAGCCAGTGGGCCAGGGCAGCTTGCACCCTTGGGTGGACACAGACGATGGCAACAAAACCACAAAGGATGTGACTTCCCTCAATGGGAGCACGTTATACCAGTTTAGGGTGAGGGCTTTCTCCAAGGCGCCAGGGGAGTGGAGCAAGTTCGTACAAGCCAGGACACGTGAAGACGGTAAGAGACCAGAAATAATTAATGGTAGAAAGTAGGGGTGTAACGATACACGTATTCGTATTGAACCGTTCGGTACGAGGCTTTCGGTTCCGTACGCATTTCAAACCGAACGATTCGTTGGACCATTTTTCCTGCCGACCCAAATTTTGTTCGCATTCGTGCTGGCACGACCACCACAACGTTGCCCAACATCAAATGGCAAACGTGATGAAAGCGTAACGAAACTGTGGAACTCATTATTTTGCTTAACGGACCGTTATGAGTTTGGACCAATGTCAGTGCAACGCGAGCCAATCTTGATCAAGCGACAGTGTCACTGCACAGCGCTAAGAGATCCAGTAAAGAAAGCATTTCTTTCTGAAAGCATACGCCACAGAAGTAATAACATCGCTGCGAGATCTAGTGAGCTTGCATTCGAATTTCTCTGTTATTATTTCGACATTATGAATAAAATTACTCCCCTCAAATGTTAATCTGGAGACTTGCAAACTTAAAATAAACCTGAAATAATTATTACTACAATATTACATTTCATTTTTTTATAAGGAGCTGTTTTTGTTTTATATGCTGCTAAGAAGAATCAAGTATAGCTCCATCAGTGTTCAAATTTAAAAAAAGATCATACTTTATGATGTTAGTTTTAATAAATAAATACAAAAATTAAAATCACTTTATGATGTTAGTTTTAATAAATAAATAAAAAATCAAGGAAATTTTTCTGGCATTTCTTGCTTTTTGCTGTATCGAAAACTTACCGAACTGTCACCACTGTATCGTATCGAACTGAACAGTGAATTTTGTGAACCGTTTAGATGACAGATGAACCGACACCCCTAGTAGAAAGCCTACTGTAAATCCTCTCCTAAAGTGTTCTCTCTCATAAAAAGGCACCTACCTTATTTCATATCATTTAGGATTCTCCAACTTTATTCCCACCACTCAACATGTTGGGCGGCCAATGGCTGAGGATCATCAGCTTCTTTGGGCTGTGGTTGGGTCAGTGGGTGTAACCTGTGTGACCATTCTTCTGGCCCTCCTGGCTCTCTTCTGCATTCGGAAATCTGTTCTTAAACGGAGACGGACATTCACCTATCAGTCTGGATCGGTGAGTGGACACTTTATTATTTTATACTTTATTTTATTATTATATACACTCACCTAAAGGATTATTAGGAACACCATACTAATACTGTGTTTGACCCCCTTTCACCTTCAGAACTGCCTTAATTCTACGTGGCATTGATTCAACAAGGTGCTGAAAGCATTCTTTAGAAATGTTGGCCCATATTGATAGGATAGCATCTTGCAGTTGATGGAGATTTGTGGGATGCACATCCAGGGCACGAAGCTCCCGTTCCACCACATCCCAAAGATGCTCTATTGGGTTGAGATCTAGTGACTGTGGGGGCCATTTTAGTACAGTGAACTCATTGTCATGTTCAAGAAACCAATTTGAAAGGATTAGAGCTTTGTGACATGGTGCATTATCCTACTGAAAGTAGCCATCAGAGGATGGGTACATGGTGGCCATAAAGGGATGGACATGGTCAGAAACAATGCTCAGGTAGGCCGTGGCATTTAAACGATGCCCAATTGGCACTAAGGGGCCTAAAGTGTGCCAAGAAAACATCCCCCACACCATTACACCACCACCAGCAGCCTGCACAGTGGTAACAAGGCATGATGGATCCATGTTCTCATTCTGTTTACGCCAAATTTTGACTCTACCATCTGAATGTCTCAACAGAAATCGAGACTCATCAGACCAGGCAACATTTTTCCAGTCTTCAACTGTCCAATTTTGGTGAGCTCTTGCAAATTGTAGCCTCTTTTTCCTATTTGTAGTGGAGATGAATGGTACCCGGTGGGGTCTTCTGCTGTTGTAGCCCATCCGCCTCAAGGTTGTGCGTGTTGTGGCTTCACAAATGCTTTGCTGCATACCTCGGTTGTAACAAGTGGTTATTTCAGTCAAAGTTGCTCTTCTATCAGCTTGAATCAGTCAGCCCATTCTCCTCTGACCTCTAGCATCAACAAGGCATTTTCGCCCACAGGACTGCCGCATACTGGATGTTTTTCCCTTTTCACACCATTCTTTGTAAACCCTAGAAATGGTTGTGCGTGAAAATCCCAGTAACTGAGCAGATTGTGAAATACTCAGACCGGCCCGTCTGGCACCAACAACCATGCCACACTCAAAATTGCTTAGATCACATTTCTTTCCCATTCTGACATTCAGTTTGGAGTTCAGGAGATTGTCTTGACCAGGACCACACCCCTAAATGCATTGAAGCAACTGCCATGTGATTGGTTGATTAGATAATTGCATTAATGAGAAATTGAACAGGTGTTCCTAATAATCCTTTAGGTGAGTGTACTTTATACTACTGATTTTTGTTTTGTATGTACAATGGCAGCAAAATATTTTTTACAACCTATGGATGTTGAAATCTGTGTAGACTTACTGTGCGTTCACACCGCCGCCCTGCCAGCGACGCTGTGGAAAGGTTCGTGGACGCTCTGACGTAGATTGAATGCTTGGTCTTTTTTAAAACTTTATTTAAAGGGGCCGCAAACAAGCATGTCGATCGTTATTTTTGCAGACTGACCAAGTAGGTTATAATTTGACCTCAAGGAATCTTTTAAATGTGAAAGTAAGGAATTGATCGATGGAAAGAACTTAATAATTATAGGGACATGTTTGCTAACGAAATAACCCAATTAAAAGCCATCTGTGTGGTGTGGCTTTTGTGTTCATGGTTAAGTGCTAATCTAATTGGCATTCCCACTGAAAAACAAGCGTTCTAGCGCGAAAATCTTGCCTATAAATAGTATTGTGCGCCTTCTTATCAAATTCAAATGATCATCCTCTCCTCTATTTTGCCTGGGAACTAATGTGGTCGGAACCAAAATTTACAGGACTGCGTTCCCTGGAATCCTCTCAAACGGAGCACTTCTAAATGTCGATTGGTTGCCGCCGTCATCGCTCGTTGACCTGACTTCAACTTCTCCACGCCGCTCTCGCCATCCAAGATGGAGCTCGCCGCCGGCTCACATTGAAAATGAATGACTTCCGGCCACTTTGACGCTCTCGCCGGGGCCGTGTGAACGCACGGTTAATACTTCATCACAGTGGGATAGACATGACATGAGAAGAATTCTTTTTTAAATAATGCTTTTATTTAATAAAAGGATGCATTAAATTGATCAAAAAAGACAGTTAAGCATTAAACATTTCAAATAAATGCTGTTCTTTTGAACTTTCTATTTAATGTATCACAGTTTCCACAAAAAAGAAAAATGTATCATGGTTTCCATAAAAACATTAAGCAGTAAGAACCCCACCCCCAGAAAGCAATCACGAACGGACAGAGAGAAACCTGATTTCAATTAGCATCTGATGCCCTAGCTATGGGCCTGCATATATATAAACATGCAATATATTTAAATCATTATTTTAAACAGTAATGTATATATTCATAAATTTCATGTAAAATAGTTATTGTCTTGTACTGCTCGAAGGTTGAGGATCCAAACGCAATATTTATTGAATCAAAGTCCAAAAACAGTCAAAGGTCATAAACACAGGCAGACAATCCAAAACACACAGCAGGGTAGAAGGCACGGGCAAACAGGATAATCCAAAAAAAACAGGCATATGATCAAAACCAAGGAAACAGAAAACCAGATAGAGCAGAATTGCAGTGTTGACACATACAAGACTTTGCAATGAATGACTGAGGCTGCGTTTACACTTGGTATTAACATGTGATCACCGTGATCCGATCAAGCAGATCGGATCATTAGCCAATCAGGACATGACGCATTTGCATTTGTTCACATTAAGTAGCCTCTGTATAGGCGCTTTCATCAGACGCATTGCCATGGTGATGAGCTGGCCCAAAGTTAACTTCCGTTCTGTTTGTTCATTAGTGTTTACTGGATAATCTGGCATTGACTACAAATGCAGTGAAAGTTAAGGTGATGAGCAGGTTGTTGAGCTGTGGGGTGCAACCTGACCTTGGGAGCAAACGCAATTTTAAAAATAAAAACGTTAAGGTTTCCTAACAAAGAGGGAGACAGCAGTATTAAAATAGCTATGTTTATCTGAGTGATATCCGGTACAGTGTTTCCCATACATTTATTAGTGGCAGCCCACCACATTATCAGCGCTGACCGCCACATATTGATTTCCGTGTTTTTTACAATTTAAGATGGGGAAAAGTTGTAGCTATTTGACTGCAGAGTTGCATGCAGCGCATATTCGAAAAGTACTCGCTCCCTCTCTCTCTCTCTCTCTCTCTCTCTCTCTCTCTCTCTCTCTCTCTCTCTCTCGCTCTCTCGCAAACACATTGACAGCGGACCAGTCTGTGTATTGAATGGTTAGTATCATAAACAACGCTGCACAGATCCATCCAACATGCTGTCAATGTGGAGACCAACCTTGAAAAAAGGTTATTAGCAAGCATGTAAGAAGCCTAGCTAATAAGGAGAGCTGTGTTAACCTTATAAAACCCCGCCGCCGCGCTCGCCAGTTTTTTTTTACACTGCGGTAAATCAGACACGTCGGTAGAAAAACATTCTTGTCTCCAATTTTTGTTCAACGGGTCTGGTAGTGTCACATTTCAGTTTGGCCAAGTAACATTTCTTTTCTTTGACTGGCAAGAAATACCAGCTAATGCTAAGGTTATTTACTTGTTATGGATTGTCTGCGGAAGTCTGCCGGAAGTTAAGTTTGGGCCAGAGTAATGCACATGCGCAGTACCGTTTGTTTATGTTGTTACTGCTGAAAGCGTCTATATGGATAACCGATGGGATTTCTGTTTTCTGCATAATATTTAAATTAGGTCTGTGGCACAACACCAGATTAAGAGTAAAGAGGATACCAATTTAAACAATGGACCAATTGCTTTCACTCACTCACTTTACTTTCCTGTGCAATCTCCAGTCTTAGATCAAATTACGTTTTTTGAACGAAGGAATACTTCCATAGTTGATGATACAAAAATAACTGGGTTGATCATGTTAAACAAGTCACATCATCAAATATCTGGGTTTAGCGTGCAATGACTATATTGACAGAAACAGGAGATCGATAAACATACTGAAACAATAAAAACATTAAACATTTAAAACATTAAAAAATTCCGATTCCGATTATTCCTCTGCAAAGCAGCGTGCAGCTCTTCATTAAGATCACATGACTGACTGTGATTGTACAGGTGATCGCCTCGTTCAGATAATGTTGCACAATTAAAATGAAAAATGAATGACACACAGTATCATGTAAGTCTAAATAAACTGTTTTAAAGACTGACGTTTATTGTAAGGTTCAAATAAGTTTAGTTTCTTGTCTAAACTGCGTCTGGCCAGTATTTTCTGACAGCCACATGGGGAGACTGGGCGGGGATTTAAATGACGTCCACCTGTGAATGCAGACACGATGGCTGGATTGCATTTACATTACACTTATGGCAAGCCATTTTAACATTTAACAGCTAGACTGGATATGTATTGCAGATATCTGTAATTCAGTATTGCCTAGTCAAAAAGAACATTTCAGATATCCGCAACTACATTCTTCCTATCCATAATTGTAATTTCAGATATCCACAAAGACATTCTTCCTAGGACAAATGACATCACTTTTGCCATTTATTTGTATGGGGTTTATCATTACAGATATCTACAATTCAGTTGGAGATATCCACTCTGTGAATTACGGATATCTGCAACTGAATTGTAGATATCTGTAATTCCAGTTTCAGATATCTACAATTTGATTCTGACTAGTCATAACTCCAGATCAAGATATCTTTAATTAACCTCAATTCAAGATATCTACATGTTCCTTTTCAGATATCTTAAATTAAGTTTTGACTAGGCGAAATGACGTTGTAGATATCTGTAACTGGAATTATGACTAGTCAAAATGGCGTTGTAGATATCTCAAACTGGAGTTAGGGATAGTCATAATTTAATTGTAGATATCTATTATCAAGTTATAGATATCTTAAAAATTAATTTTGATTAGAGATATCTGAAATTTGAGATATCTGTAACTTTCATTCTGCCTAGTCAAAATGTAATTAAAAATATCTTGAATTAGAGTTGTGACTAGGCGAAATGACTTTGCAGATATCTGTATGCAAATTAGGCCCGCATCCCACTTTAGGCGGGAGCAGAGCATGTTTTTAAGGCTGTTAGCTACTGTTTTAACCTGAAATCAATACCTACAGGCTATCATGGGTTTTTACTGTTAAAAAATAAAATCAAAAATAAGAACTAATCTGAACTAAGAACTTTTTTTCTCATCTAAGGAAGTTAATGTTATTGCACTGCCATGGCAAGAATAGCATGCATGTAAGCATCTTTATTAAAGTGAATTAGTGTGAATCTCTCTCATGCGTAAATCCTACATCAACAATTTGAAGCATCATCATAACATAGAAATGCATGGCAAACATTGCATGTTGCCAATATTTTTGAGAAACCCGCAGGCTAATGCTAATGAATACAATTTGTGTCATGCTGGAAACATTTTCTAGTGTTTTTCGATTACAGCCAATGCCATGACTGCTTCTTTCTCCTTCCATTCATAGAAATAAGGAAATTAACCAACTTCTTCTTTGATTATGGCAGGGAGGGGAAATTATGTATTCATGGATATCTAAAATAGAGCAACCTCATGCAAAATAATTTGGTCTAGTCATAATGACCTTTGAGATATCTTTAACTTTCATTCTGCCTAGTCAAAACTGAATTACAGATATCTGCAATTGTCATTTAAGATGTGTGACGAGTTGAATGTCGTTTTCAATGACGTCATTGCAGATCTCTGTAATTTAGTTTTTCCTAGTCAAAACTGAATTACCTCTATATATCTCTATCTGTCGTTTCAGTTACGTTCACAATTACGTTACAGATATCTTGAATGATAATACAAACTATCCAAAATGTAATTACGACTAGTCAGAAAGACGTTGTTGATATCTACAATGTAAATTCCGGATAGTCAAACTTAGCTTTTAAATGTTAAAAGGGCTTGCCATATTACACTGAGATCCGATCAATGTGTCCTCGACTACCTCTGAATCTGGACACACTGATTGGATAACATTCCGATCAGAAGTGCGTTTACACTTGTCTTTTCAATGCGTATGTGTACAACATCCAGATACAGGTCGCATGTTAATGCCAAGTGTAAACACAGCCTCAGTAGACCAGGCTTATAGAGGGAATGCATTAAAGGGGTCATGACATGTTTTTTTGTTTTGTTTTATTATGTTCCCTTATGTGCAATTATAGTATTACTATAGTTTTTTGTACAAAAATTTAGTGATTTATGACTTTTTCCCACCCTGTTTCTCCCCCTCTGATTCAAACAGTCTGTTTTGGAGGTGTTTCCCCTTTAAGAGTTCAGTGTTAACGCCCATTGTTATGATTGGCTAACGTCAGTGCTGCTTATGCATAAATTATTAACGTTAATCATTTTGTATCACATGTAGGCTACATAATGCTCCGCCACGTGAAACTTCGGTCTTCCGATCATTTACCATCGTGTCAATTCTCAATTGATTTTGATTCATATGCGCGAGGGAGAGAGAGAGGGAGAGCAAGACAGTTTGAAGGCGCGCGCGCGGCCGGGGCGCTCTCTCTCTCTCTCTCTCTCTCTTGTCGTTCTTTCAGTAACATGCGCCCTGTCACACTCATCTACATCACTCACCGAACAAATAAGGCTTTGGCGGGCTGCATATGCTGCAAATAAACTGCATCCAACTGCTTTCCCTGACGTCTGGATCTTTCAGCAGCATTCAAACATGTTGTTTGTCCACAGCCAGGAACTGCACATCTGCGTGGCATCGCAGTCATCTTGTAAACAGACGCATGCGATGATGTCAAATGAGGCGTAGTTGTCTTCCGCTGGAGGCGGTCATATGCAAACGACTGGTATGTCACTTCGTACCGTGACGTCACTAAGTTCAAAGGATCTAGAACGAGCTGTATTTAGAGCTTGATTAAATAAATGGTTTGTTTATAATGGGGAGGACGTCTTAAGCTATGAAACTTACAGGAGGTTTTAATGGTACAAAGACCTCTTAAATACCAAAAGATCAAGGCAAATTTGGTTTCTCATGTCATGACCCCTTTAACGTCACTTTCCCGCTGGAACACGCCCCCCTCAGCCGGACTGAGTGGCAAAAGAGCTGCTACGTGGCTGGAGTAAATGGGGGAAACTGCGAAAACGCGAGTAAAACAAACTATTATCAGTTTAAACTAAAAGTTGGACTCGATATAGTGTTCCTTACTACTTATCAAAGATCCAGTGATCCATGGATATTGACATGCAGCCAGGAATCGGGTTTCCTGACATTTATATGTGCCTGATTTCGACGCCGGGGAAATAAATTAAAAAAATTTGCCTGTAAACGTTTTATATAAATACAATATAGATAGGTCTAAATTCGAGTGATCACTTACATTAATGTTATACTGTATATCATCATATCGTCCAGCCCTAAAACTTGTATAGTTTTTTGTCAGTGTTTATTTAAAAACATCAAATTATGCAGAATATAGTCTGTTCTGTAGCTTTTTGCAGTCTGTAAAAATATACAGTACCTCAGATTTCTGGTCAAATCTAGTTGTACAGTCAATCGCAAAGCTCTTTCCCGTTTTAGATGTGTTTTGTGTGTTTTTCACGGCATTCACGCTGAAAACAAATGCTGCCGCTCAGTCTTTTTGCCACTTAGTGGGCGTGACCGCATTCACTCCAGCCGACGGTGACGTCATGCGTACGTGACCCCTAGCCATTTTGACGGAATACATCCGTCGGCTACTCATAGATCCATTGCCGTGGCGGGTAATATATATTATTAGTATATTATACTAATAAAATAATTATTAGTATATTATTATACTCATAATATAATTATTAGTATAATTAGCCTAAATATTGCAATACTTTGCACTACAGTATTGATATAATTGCATGCGCAAATCATGGTCCAAAAGATCTCGATACTGAACAGAATAGATTTTTTCCCCCACCACTTCATGTCATCGCACTTATTATTAGTATCACAAAAATAAATATACAAGAGGAAGATAAAGGAATTAGGAATCATATATCCATATGAAGCACCACAAGTTCTTTTTACAGGCATTAAACGTGTAGAAAAACTTCCTGACATTGAGTTCGGTGACAGTACAGCTACCTTATTCACTTCCCATCACGTTACACCGGAGTTTCATTAAAAGAAAATGATTTTTCAATCATCACCGCAAAGGTTGGTCAATGTATTTTTATCACTAAATTATAGTAGGCCTACCTGTAATAATTTTTAAACTGAGTTTACAGGGAAAAACACAAAACAAAATCACCAACAAGATTAAGTATCTTTAATGAATTTGAAGTATCAAATAAAATACAAGATCAGCTTTTGGTATTTGAAAAAGAAAGAATGTAATGTGATAATACGCCTAACGGATTAACTGATCTAGGAATGCATGGATGCGTTTTGCCTGTTTATTGCCGCCAACCAGTTTTCACCGTTTTGTTTCTTTTGGGATACAATATAAAGATATTCCTTTTGTATGATCACGTATCTGATCGCATCCAAATGCACAGCATCGCTCGGGCATGATAGGAATATTTCGCGACGAGCTGTATTATCACCGGCGGTATAGCATTTTCTATTCCGTCAAGATGGCTGCTCCAAATGGCGGGACGTCCCTATAGACGAATCCGGCGAAACTACCGGAAGTAAGCGGGCGCCATAACTGAGCTGTTGCTGGGTAGCGTTGCGCCATTGCCTCCTATTGTTTTAGTTGCAACTTGCGTCCACTGAAATAAACAGCCCGCGATTTACGACTGTCACTAACGTCACAACTTTTATAATGTCGAGTGGGAAAACATGTTGGCATTTTGAAAAATCATCGGGTGCCAGGCGAAGGAGAAAATACTCTTGAATACCTTTAAAACAACAGAAGGGGCGCATTGGGGTAGTAACGTTAGTAACATTAGTTATGTCTGTTGTTAATGTTTGATTTGCTTGACTGTGACAGAATTTTTTTTAAATAACAAATTAAATATAATGCAGTTTTTGTTATAATAACAATTATTTAATGACATAAGTAAAAAATATAATAAATATGTAATATAGTGCTCAGCAAAATCTCCTCTCGAGCTATTTTTTTTTTAACATGCTATGGTCATTAAATCGCTTTCCTGAGCTAAATGTAACGTTATGTGACATAATTGTTCTCCTGCTGTTATATTGACCTCTTTCCATGGTTTAAAAACACGAATTGGTCGATATTATGTATACTTTCTAGCTGTACCTTACCCTTGCCTTTTGCAATGTGAAAATGAGATAAATAATGGACACAAATGAAAAACATGAATTAGTTTATTTGATGTCATTCATTTATTTGTTGCCAAATGGACAGATCTTTTTATAGTTTCCTCGTTAGCTAACTAGCTTGCCAAGCTATTTTCATAAATAATCTGTAAGATCGTTTGTACCTTCATCTGTGACTGGAGGCCACAGTCTAACATCATCAACCCAACAAGTCATTCTGCCTGGCTGTAGCTGTCATCGAGGGTGCGTTATCACGGAGGTTTGTTTACATACCGGTAACAGCTCAGTAATGGCGTCGCCACAAGATGGCAGCCTACACAGAACGCTCGTCGGATTCGTGTATAGGCATATATAATGAGCTAATGAGAAACAGCTGAATGCAATTACACATGATGAGTCGGGGCCAAGGGGGTAATCCATCAGCCGGAAGTTGAAGCCTCGTGGGAGCCGCCATTGTAGCAGAACTTCACTTGCTGGTAGCATTCCATTGACTCCCATTCATTTTGGCGTCACTTTGACAGCAAATAACTTTACATCTGAGGCGTCCAAAGATTTAATTTGTCCATTATTTATTTCTAAAGAAACACGACAATGTATAAAATGCTCCATTACTTTGTATCTTACGTTACGGCCCCGTAGAAGCCGTTTTTGTAAAAAATAGGCTAAAGATTGCGTCATAACCACGGGACTTTCTGTCGCACAATAGAGACATTACCGTATAGACAGGAGGAGAAGCTCGCAGGGAATGTTTTACTGTCTATAAGGCAATCGGGGGGACATGAAGGCACAAAGTCAAGGTAGAAGCCCATAAATAGAGAGTCCATAAAAGCAATGGGACAAAATATTTCAACAACGTTTCTGAGGAATTAGGTGATTCAGATTTGGCTTGGCACAGCTACTAGAAGATTTTCAACTGTCAGACTGTCGTCACGCTCAGTTTGAGCCTGCGCAGTCGCTCAGACATCAGACAGGAAGTGCAATAATCGGGCTTCAGTCTTCTCCGTTGAAATCAATGGGGTCGCTGTGTCCATTTCTTTTACTGTCTATGGTCGGGGCAGTGAGTTTGTGAGGGAATGACAATAGTCTGTGATGGAGTGCCCCCTGGTGGCTCTCTCAAGGGCACTCCAGCTGGTGAGCATGACAGTTATATTTACTGACCTTAAGTGGATTTGACTATAAGTACTATAACAATAATAATAAGCACAAAAGTAAAAAACTTTTTTTAAATGTCACCACATGCGATTTCAGGGAGAAGAGACTATCCTACAGTTCAACTCAGGGACTCTCACACTGACCCGACGACCAAAGCCTTCCCCAGAGCCCCTCACCTATCCCATATTGGAGTGGGAGGACATTAAGTTTGAGGATGTCATTGGAGAAGGGAACTTTGGTCAGGTCATCAAGGCCATGGTAAAAAAAGACGGCGTAAAAATGAGTGCTGCGATTAAAATGCTCAAGGGTAAGACAACAAGCCGACACAGCATTGTTAGCTAAGGTCTGTTTTTACATGATTGTGATCTTGTGTGTCCATTTAATGTGCACCTGCAGAGTTCGCCTCAGAGAATGACCATCGAGACTTTGCCGGTGAACTAGAAGTGCTGTGTAAATTGGGACAGCATCAAAACATAATCAATCTCATTGGTGCCTGTGAGAACAGAGGTGAGTATGCCACCTACTGGTATTACATAGAACTATGGTCAGAGAATATAAATGTGCCTCACAGAGTTGAATTTAGAAATTCTAAGGAGCATTTGACACAGTAATGTTAAAGGGTTAGTTCACCCAAAAACAAAAATTAAGTCATTAATTACTCACCCCCATGCTGTACCAACCCCGTAAGGCCTTCGTTCGTCTTCAGAACACAAATGAAGATATTTATGATTAAATCTGAGAGGTGCATGACTGCTACATAGGCTCCCTAAGGGAATGACACTTGACGGCCCAGAAAGTCATTAAAGAAAATGATTAAATATTCCATGTCGCAACAGTGGCTCAACTATAAGTTTATCAAGCGACGAGAATACTTTTTGAGCGAAAAAACAAACAAAAATAACGACTTTATTCGACTATTCCTTTTCTTCCTTGTAGGCCTAAAACGAGACTTCAAGAGATTTCCACGACGCACGCGCGAGAACTTAACTGAAGTAGTTGAAGGAGATCGCAATTCTCGCGCATGCGTCGTGGAAATCTCTTGAAATCTCGTTTCAGGCCTACAAGGAAGAAAAGGAATAGTCGAATAAAGTCGTTATTTTTGTTTGTTTGTTCGCACAAAAAGTATTCTCGTCGCTTGATAAACTTATAGTTGAGCCACTGTTGCGACATGGAATATTTAAACATTTTCTTTAATGACTTTCTGGGCCGTCAAGTTTCATTCCCTTAGGCAGCCTATGTAGCAGTCATGCACCTCTCAGATTTAATCATAAATATCTTCATTTGTGTTCCGAAGACGAACGAAGGTCTTACGGGGTTGGTACAGCATGGGGGTGAGTAATTAATGACTTAATTTTCATTTTTGGGTGAACTAACCCTTTAATAAGGCTTCATATCACTTTTGTCAAAGTGCATTATTGGGCTCAGATGCCATATTTATATATTTTCCTCTAGTGCAGACATGTGAAAGCTTCTGTTATCCACAGGTTACCTTTACATTGCCATTGAATATGCAGCTTATGGGAATCTTTTGGACTTCCTAAGGAAGAGTCGTGTCCTAGAGACCGATCCTGCCTTTGCCAAGGAGCACGGAACTGCCTCCACACTCACCTCCCAGCAGCTCTTGCAGTTTGCTGCTGATGTAGCAACTGGCATGCATTACCTTAGTGACAAACAGGTATAAAAAGAGGTGTATATTTAAGAACACATATGTGGATGGGCAAAATTAATTGACACACTGGCCAAGTGTCATATTTATTGCCCGCAATGTTTCAGTTTGTTTATTTAACAATTTTTAATTGAAATCATTTTGTAAATTAATCTTTTTTATTAATAAGTTTTTTTTTTATTTAATTAAAAAAATATATTATTTTAAAATGGATCTTTCAATTTATTTATTTATTTTGTTATACAGTATGTCCTAATTGTGTGTCTGGTTATCTTGTTTGTGTGTAAACAGTTCATCCACAGAGATTTGGCCGCCAGAAATGTACTTGTGGGAGAAAGCCTAGTAGCAAAAATCGCAGATTTTGGCCTCTCACGTGGTGAGGAGGTGTATGTCAAAAAGACCATGGTGAGGACTATATCTATGAGATGATATTAGATGATAAAACTCATTGGTCCTTCCTTACTCAGCCTTTTGAGTGCATTGTTTATCCACCCTTTATGTTATCAATCAGGCTCACTCTTAAATAGTGTTCTGGTGGACTTACATATAAAATAATTTGACTGAAATGCAAAAATTACTCATGAAACTGGTTAAAAGTTTCTCCTTCTTTGACTCAGGGAAGACTGCCTGTGCGATGGATGGCCATCGAGTCACTAAACTATAGTGTCTACACTACAAAGAGTGATGTGTAAGTGCAATGAATAATTTGTGTGGTTTTTGCAGAGATATACATCGTTGTGAACATCTCATGCCTTATTATCTGACTTTTAAATGTCAGTGTCTTACCCTTTAATTTCTACTTAAAGAAACTAATTGTCTATTAAATATTTAAAACACCAAGTGATATGCTATCCCTAAGTTTCAATCCAAATTAACATGCCTTCATCCTTCTCAATTTGTAATGGCCAACTGATAAATAAGCAGGAAGGAACTGATAACAAACCAGGAAGCTCAAAATTAGAGTTGCATGCTCCACAAGACCACAGTGCCTCTATCAAAACAACCTATTTTTACCCACTTGAGAACATTGCGCACTGAACATTTCGAAAACAACATGACCAACATGACATACAAACATAGTTTGTATATCCAGTAGATCGGTTTGTTATGGATTTCCCATAAAGCCTGGAGTTTGATTGCATGGGCCAGTGGTTCCCAAACTGGATTACGCAAAACTGAGTTTTTCCGTTCACTTAATTCTACCCCACCATAAAATAACATTAAAACCGAGCATGTATTTCTAACAGTGTAAAAACAGGAAAATGGAGGTGTCATAAAACATCAAATACATGACATCCAATCAAATTACCTCATCTTTTGCAGTCATTCATGCCAGGTAAATATTGTCCCTAAATGGAAAAGGTGTGACTTCAGTCTAAGTGGAAGAGAGGGGGTAATCAGAAGGATGTTAAATGACTCACTGTAAAAAAGTTTAGGAACCAAGCGTTAGCTTTAACATACAGTAATTGACAGAGGAATGAATGGGCTTCCTTACTCTGCTGAAAATTCAGCTTTGTCATTATCTTTATAAATATACTGTCACATGTGGTAGCAAGACAACACGAAGAATACCAGAATCTAAATCATCTTTTTAATCCAACAACAGAAATACGTAGGAGAATTTCAGGCGAAACATAAACACTTGCCACACGTAGTGTTAAGAAAATACAGACAAAGAACAGAGCAAAACAGGAGGTACTTACACACAGAGATAACAAGGGAACTAATTAGACGACAGGTGAATTTAATAATTAACTAATGAGAAACCAAGTAAACTAACAAGGGTGATGAGAATGCAACACTGAAAGGATATATAGGAAACCAAATCACATGAACAAAAACACAATAAAACTAAACATAACACTGACATATACATTTAAATAAATTGTTTTAAAAATATATATTAAAGTGGAAAACTTTAAATTGTAAAAATATTTTACAATATTATTGTTTTTAATGCAATTTGATCAAATAAATGCAGCTTTGATGAGAATAAGAGACATCTTTCAAAAACATTCATTCAAAATCGTACAAGCCCGAAACTTTTGAACGGTAGTGTAGATCAGGTTCAGAATTTGTCCTTGTGTTTTTCTGAGCTATTTTTAAATCATTGGTATGTAAATGTGCTAAATAGATGTTAGCCTTTGCAACAAGTCTCACCATGAGCACCATTTCTTTTAAGACGTCACATCACCAGCCATCCTTTTAATAATTATGTAGCTTCTTCTTTAACCTTGATTATACTTTCATTGAAATATCTGTCTTGGGCTTTCAGGTGGTCTTTTGGAGTTCTTCTGTGGGAAATTGTAAGTTTAGGTAAGTTCGCTCATTTAGTTCGAATGAATTGTCTACCTCCTCAATGCATTATAAAGATTTTTCATGCTATGCATCTGTTCTCCTCAAGGTGGGACTCCATACTGTGGGATGACCTGTGCTGAGCTCTATGAGAAGCTTCCTCAGGGCTACAGAATGGAGCAGCCCAGGAACTGTGATGATGAAGTGTAAGCACAGACGGTCATGTATTCTGGTAGCCACTTTCCATATTGATCAACTGTAGTTGTATTAATAATTGTAATTATAATCCCCTGTATAATAATTATCCATACAGGTATGAACTTATGAGGCAGTGCTGGCGAGATAGACCCTATGAGCGACCACCATTTTCACAAATATCTGTCCAGCTCAATCGGATGCAAGAGGCTAGGAAGGTAAGGAAAAACAGGCTGATGCTTGCATTTGTAATTTGTAAACACTGTCATGTTATCTTGCGTTCGGATGCCTGGTGTTTGGGAACACAATCACGTGAGACACTTTTGGGAGGTCATTATGCCAAGTCATTCTGATGACAAATTTTGGCTCAGGCATTTCAAAATGATCAAACTAACATTTGAGATGCTGTGCAATAAAAAAATTATCCGCTGGTTAGTCCAGTTATCCAATCACATCCACTGTTGAGGCAAAGTCATGTGAGTTTTGTGTTGCACATTGAGGGATTTATTGGATACAATTTTTTTTTTTAAAAGCGATATTCCAAAATGCATACAAATATGTGGATGGAAGAATAGCTAGTGTCACATGAACCTTCAGAAATCATTCTAATATGCTTATTTGGTGCTCAAGAAACACTTTATTATTATCAATGTTGAAAACGGCTTTTGGAAACCGTGACACTTTTTTCTGGATATTTTGTTAGTAAAGTGCAAAAGAACAGCATTTATTTGAAATAGAAATCTGTTGTAACATTATAAATGTGTACTATCGCCGTTGATCAATTTAATGCCTCCTTGCAAAATATAAGTATTAATTGTTTTCAAAAAAACACATTTTGACCACAAAACTTTTAAACAGCACTTTATATTTCATGTCAATAGCACAAATATGAGCACTAATTCAGGTCCAGTTGTATCTGCATGTGGCCATTAACCAACCTCGTCTTTCATCTAGGCCTATGTCAACATGGCTCTCTTTGAGAACTTCACTTATGCTGGAATAGATGCTACAGCCGAAGAGGCCTGACTACCAGCCCCCCCAGACCCAAGAAGGGTTCTCAGCCCAAGGGAGGCTCATCACAGTAGGGCTTTGCGTTACTGTCACTCCCCTGTGGCCAGGTTCCATCGTTCAAAGAGACACTCCACCAAGACCACATGGCTATAGAGAACAGACTGTGAAAGGACACTCTTAGGAGCTGTGACTCTAGGATTCATATCTCAGGACATGTTGGCCTTGGACTACTCAAGAGGAAGTAGAACCTACAATATAAGGTCTGGGTCTGTGGGGGTCTGGACCATGCATTGAACTCTTTTTCCATCATTTTATTGGGAGGTTGTTGGAATGAACATACATCAAATGGATAAAAGCACCAGTATTATTCAATGTAGCACTTGAGAAAGCGATGTAACTCATTTGTTCACCTTGAGTGAGTTCTGTACATAATGTTTATGTTGTTTATCAGACCGTAGAAAGCCACTAAAGATTTTTAAGCTCTTTTTATGATGTTTTTTTACGTATGACGTATGTATAACATTCTATAGCCATCCTATAACCATTTAAAGAATGTTTACTTTGATAAATAAAGCATCATTGTGGTGACAGGACTCATCACAGAGGCATTTGGAGACAACTGTAGACACTCCACTGATAGGAACAGAAACTACTTTTTCTTTCACTCTCTTCAAGTAGTGGGGTTGAGGTCAGGCCCCTTTCCCTGCTGCAGCTTGCTGATCTGTCAAGGGTATTTCCTCCTATTCTGCCACAGGCCCAAGATCTGTCAGTCAGGGAGGGTACGGCAACTCAGTTTCCTTCAACTCACACACACAAAACGGAAAAAAAAACATCCCTCCTTAAACTTCACAGTTAAGTATTGCATTTAATAGTAGTCTATCTACTTAATTAACTAATCGGTTTTAGTGGTCAACTGACTTTTAGTATGGCACACATGCCTATACATTTTTCAAAGGTTTTTGTTTACTTCTGAATCCCATCAAAACTCCACTTGGTATATACAAGAAAAATGCAATATTTCATCCAAAGGCATCAGTACATGTTCACAACTTTTAAAAAAAACAACCAAATTTCATGTTTATCATAACCACGCTCTAGACAGAAATTTCATTATTGCACTTCTCATGAAACACAGTACCAAAAAAGTGAACTCCAGATTATATTTTTTAAGAGGCCTATTATCTTATGTCTAGGGTGTTAAATATAAAGTGTGACCTCTTCAACTAGTCTGTATCCTTCTACACATTTTATAATAATATAACTTACAATAATAATATAATATATAAATTAATCGAACATTTTTAAAATTTTAAATAAAGAAGGAAAAATCATTAGTAATTTATGTTAATATAATGAACTTAAACATAATATAAAAACATTAAGATAGCATAGAGTTATCTTGAAAGTGTTGTTCCAGAGCTTGAGTATATATCTGCGTGTGGAGGAGGCACTTTGTCAGTCCGGGTGCCTGCCTCAATCCTCAGTCCAACCACTTCCTATTGCATTTGGGCCCTGTCAGATGACCACCTACCAACCTCCCCGCCCTCTCCTTTAAACATTAAGTACTAAACACAAAAATATTTAGACACTTTAAAAAAAAAGTGTTGTGTATACATAATGGATCTGGTGCTCACATGGTGGATTCTCCTTTCCTGTCTGATCAAACAGGTGCATTTAGAGTCTCGTCTATCAAAGCAAGGTAAGACAAAAGAGTGATGGTCAGATTTTATTTTAGGTGATTTTTTCCTTGAATATTTCTCACTTATATATTGTATTTTTCACTTATATATTTTGTAAAAAGAAAAAAAATGTTTGTTTGTTAGTTAATGCATTATATTTAGTATTATAATTATATAACATATATTAATCTTTGTTGAAGTTAGTTAATAAAAATACAGCTGTTTATGTTAGTTCACAATAACATTTGATTTTAATAATGTATTAGTAAATGTTGAAATGAACTTTAACAAAGATTAATAAATGCTGTTGAAGTGCAGTTCATTATTAGTTCATGTTAACTAATGTAGTTTCAGTTTGGAACAGTATGGAATTTGAGTAATTTCCAGGTGGAAAAGTATGGAAATAAAGCAGAGTATGGAAAAATATGTGCATTTCCAGACTATTGCCCCCATTTAGTTTTCTATAAAAGAAAATTAAGAATTTAATGAAAATAAATGTATCATACAAGATTTTTTTTTTTGAAAACACATGAAAAAAATGTGTTTTCATGGCAGCTGTTTAGTGATTCTTTAGTGATTGTCAAACACGACTGAATGAATTCAAGGTGCAATTTTTAATTATGCAAAAATGCAGGTTATAAGCGTTTTGGTTTTTTTCTCACAATATTCTTAGCTCCGTATTGCAGAGCCTGTGACACTTTCGTGTGGGCATGAGAAACCATTAAACTTATCATGCAATGTGCTCTGAGCCTATTGCGCCATCAGCCCATTTTGCTGTTTGGTTTCTTGGCCGCCACTGAGTATGCATTAAAGCAAACCTAATGCTTTAAAATATGACATACTGTCTTTTTTTATGAACTTAAAAAAAGTACAATGCACACAGCCATATTGAGCCACCAGCCTATTTCATGTCATGGTTTCTCCGACCACAGAGGATGCATTAAATTGGACATAGGACTTGATATTTTACTTGATATTTTGGTACTACCCTTAGTAAAGCCAAATTTCGAGCAAATAGATCTGTCAATTCATATGCATCCATACTCTTGTTTTCTTCATAGATGGCAGTGACGCACAAAGGAATAATATAATATATATAAAGCTAGAAATTGTAATGCGTAAGCATGCAAAAAAATCCAACAGTATCTCGAGGGCATGAAAAAGTCTGTAGGCCTATATTTCTTTTATTATTTTAATTTAGGGGCTCTGTATGTTATCACTTCAAGAAGATCAATAAAAAAAAAACGGAGAAAATAAACAATATTTACAATATTTACTTTATACAAAATATAAAGCTGAAAATAATGCTGTATGAACCCTTTGTGTTAAATATGGTGTGAAAATCTACAGAGAGGTTTGGAAATTTAAGTCTGAAAAGGTATGGAATTTTGAAAATGAAAATGTGTAGGAACCCTGTAATGTTACCTAATAAAACCTTATTGTAAAGTGTACCTACATATATGCCAGCAGCCATATCACCCTGTAGCCAAAGACTGAAACTAAGCAGGGTTGAGCCTGGTCAGTACCTGGATGGGAGACCTCCTGGGAAAACTAGGTTGCTGCTGGAAGAGGTGTTAGTGAGGCCAGCAGGGGGCGCTCACCCTGTGGGCTGTGTGGGTCCTAACACCCCAGTAGTGATGGGGACACTATACTGTCAAAGGGCATCGTCCTTCGGATGAGATGTTAAACCGAGGTTCTGACTCTCTGTGGTCATTCAAAATCCTAGGATGTCCTTCGGAAAAAAAAAGGGGTTTAACCCTGGCATCCTGGCCAAATTTGCCCGTTGGCCTCTGTCCATTATATCCGTAATTCAAGACATGAATGTTGAGGTTGTATTTATAGAGCAAAGTGTAAAATGCTACATGCATTGAAACTATGCATTTGATCAGTTTTGTAACTGGAACGGTTTTCTTCTTTTTAGAGTTTGCTATCTTGGCCATGGATAAGAACCCAAAATGTTTCACCAGGGATCGAGATGACTTCACTTGTTTTTGGGAAGCACCTGTTGGAAAGTCCTATTATTTTCTCTACATAATTAATCAGTAAGAGTTCTAAGTACTTTCATCTTCTATATTAAACTTGAACTCAAATATATAACACTGCATATAATGATATCTTATATTAATAAAATATTTAATGAGGCTACATATATTATTATATATTATTATTTGTAATTATGAATCGGTCATTGAAAAACCTACATCATCTGTAAAATGGGAATGGGATGGGGATGGGGATGGGGGGTTAATTTCTATGGTGGTTGCGGACCAGCTTCAAGCAAACATGTTTGTGTCAAACAGAAAAGAAAAAAGATGTGATGTGAAACAACACATTTATGAGGAGAAGGACCTGTATGTTTGCACATTCCCATCGAGTGGTGTCTTTTTGTTTATCGACACACAACTCATAGTGATAGACAGAGACACCAACACAACCGTCTACAATCGCACTGTCAATGTGCAGAATCAGCGTAAGTGCTACAGAAGCTCTTATGAATTTACTCTGCAGTTTTCATTCTTATATAGTTTATGAAATCAAATAAATATATCTGCTTATGTCTTCCTCCAAGATCTACTGTATCCTCCATCAAATATATCCCTTCATCTAACTGGCGAGGTGGGCCAATTGGTAGTTAAATGGAAAAAAACACAGAGGTCACAGTATGAAATTCGTTACAGCTCCAAACACACGTCAAGTATAGTTGGACAGGTGAGTTTGACACACACCTTTTTTGAAATATTACTGTATCAGCAGTAGAAGCAGTTCATTTAGCCTAGTAAATCTTGCAATCTACATTCACTCCTCACAGGTGAATCCCCCCCGTAAGTTAGTCTCTCTGATCCCAGGAGAAAACTGCACAGTGCAAGTGAGAGAGAAGCCTAGTGCTTCAAACATGTTTTGGAGTGATTGGTCAAGTCCCGTAACAGCAATGGTGCCACAAACAGCAGGTGAGAGCTGAAAAGAGCATGTGTATTTTATGAACTGTAGCCAGCACCTTGTTTCCAGGTGGACTGATAAAAAAATCCACTTGTTTAGTTTAAAACAACCCTGATTGGCCAAAGTGCTGTACCCTACACAAAATCAGAACATTAAAAGACAAAAATAAATGAATAGGCTACTTTACTAATCAGAGCTTTTTATATTGGGCTACATATTAGGATTAATAAAACAAGGTCATAGCTGTCATGAATCAGACCTCTGTGGCTCTCTCTGATGGCCACCGGAGGGCACCCTCACCTGAGTATTGACTTTCCCGGACTCAGTTTCCCATGCACCCCGTACAGAGACTAATTACCTGCACAGGTGTTTTTCATTATCTGCTCTACTTAAGCAGCATTCACACTCATACTCATTGAGAAGTTTTGTTTTTCCCCGGCTGACATTTCTAAGCGTTTACCTTGATATTCTGTGACCCTTCCGTGTATGATCTTGGATTGTTAGACTACTGTTGATTCTCTGCTGCCTGCCCTTGTGATCTTGCTCCCTGGGACCTCGTCTGCTTTGCTGCCTGCCCTGACTCTTGCCTGATAATCTGCAAATGGATCCACATGCTCCCGACTCCTCATTACAGAAGACTTCGCCATCTATGGATCCAGCAGCCATGTATCATCTCACCTCAGAGGTTTCAGCTCAGGCTAATGTCTTAGCATCACACCAACAACAACTCCAACGCCTTACGTCTGTCACGGAGGAGCTGGTTAAGACTCTGCAAGCACTTCAGTTAACCATACCACTGCCAACCACACCACCGCCAAACCCACCAGTACCTGAGTCTCAGCCCGTTAGTCCTAATGTGAACCCTCGACTATCTTTACCGGAGAAATTTGATGGCTCTCCGGACAAATTTAAGGGATTTCTGCTACAATGTTCTCTGTTTATGGATCAACAACCACTGTTATACACCGTTGACAAAAGCTGCGTATCATTTATCTGCTCCCTGTTAACTGGCCAAGCTCTAAACTGGGCTACTGCAGTATGGCATTCCCCTCATACGCCAACTTTCTTAAGCAATTTAGAGAAGCGTTCGAACACACTGCTGGTGGCAAGGAGGCAGGTGAACAACTGCTCACGCTCCGTCAAGGGAAAGACACGGCAGCTGACTACTCTTTCCGCACTCTTTGACTACACTACTCTTTCACTTTCCGCACACTCGCAGCCCAGACTGGTTGGGGTGATGGTCCATTGAAGCTGGTATATCGTAAGGGCTTATCGACTGAGCTTCAAACTGAACTGGCCTGTCGCGATGAACAATTCATTGATCTAGCCATCCGCCTCGATAATCTACTGCGCTAACGACGTCCTTCACGACACTTTCCCATTCAAACGTCTGCCTTCACTTTCGCTCCAGAACCTGAACCCATGCAAGTAGGAGTCACTCATTTATCTACGGAGGAGAGGGAACGCAGAATGCGAAACCACCTCTGCCTATACTGCGGGTTATCTGGTCACCTACGAGCCAACTGTCCCACTCGACCACCCACCAAAGATACTACAGTGGTGAGTTCTTCTTCTAATAGTTTAAATGTACCCATCTCTCAAACTAATATGAATGTCACGGTTGAGACGATGGCTTTAATCGACTCTGGGGCAGCGGGAAACTTCATTGATATCAACTTTGCTAATTTTCACAAACTTCCTCTCCTTCCATGCGGATCTCGGTTGGCAGTGGCGGCGCTAGAAGGGCGCCCTTTGGGCACAGGACTGGTCAAGTGCACTACCCAAGACCTCATTCTAAAGGTCGGATCCTTCCACACCGAACTCATTCGTCTTTTCGCCATTGATTCACCACAAAACCAGGTAATTCTCGGCTTACCCTGGCTGGAGAGACACAACCCTCGTATTTCTTGGACCACTAAACAGATTCAACAATGGTCAGAACCCTGTCAAAAAGAATGCCTGCAATTCCAACTTCATGTCACAACCCCTGAATCTCCTTGGTCATCAGAAACCTCGGTCATACCAAACCTTCCAGCAGAACATCAAGCTCTCTCTGAGGCATTCAGCAAATCAAGGGCCTCTCAACTGCCACCACATCGATCCAGTGATTGTGCCATCGATTTGCTTCCTGGAGCTATGCCGACGAGAGGCAGAGTATTTCCCCTATCACAACCTAAGTCTGAGGCAATGAAAGCATACATCGCGGAGGAGTTGGCCAAGGGCTTCATTAGACCCTCCACCTTTCCTGCATCAGCCGGGTTCTTCTTTGTCAAGAAGGACGGGGGTCTACGACCATGCATTGATTACCGAAGTCTCAACGATATCACAGTTAAATTGCGTTACCCACAGCCTCTGGTCCCAGCCGCCCTGGAACAACTGCGTACTGCCAAGTACTTTACCAAACTCGACCTTCGCAGCGCCTATAATCTAATTCGCATCCGGGAGGGAGACGAGTGGAAGACGGCTTTCTCAACGACCACTGGGCACTATGAATATCTCGTTATGCCGTTCGGCCTCTCCAATAGTCCATCAGTCTTTCAAGCCTACATCAATGATGTGTTCCGGGACATGCTCAATCGCTGGGTTATAGTCTACATCGATGACATACTAATTTACTCAGATTCTCTGGAAACACACATTCAACACGTCCGGTCAGTTTTAAATCGTCTAATTGAACATCAACTGTATGCCAAGAAAGAGAAGTGTGAGTTCCATCAAACAAGAGTGTAATTCCTGGGTTACATCATCAGCGCTGACGGGGTCGCTGTGGACAACAACAAGGTCCAATCAGTGCTGAACTGGCCTCAACCTACAACCGTGAAGGAGCTGCAACGATTCCTGGGCTTTGGCAATTTCTACAGGCGGTTCATACGTAACTTCAGCACCATAGCGGCTCCGCTCACTTCGTTGCTCAAGGGAGGGAGACAACGCTTAAACTGGTCCCCGTCAACTCAGAATGCTTTCCAACAACTCAAGGATCGCTTCACCACTGCTCCTATCCTTCATCACCCAGACCCAGATCAAGAATTCATAGTCGAAGTTGATGCTTCCATCACTGGCATTAGAGCAATCCTATCTCAACGTCAGGGCAGTCCTCCTAAGCTATTCCCATGTGCTTATTAATTATGCAAATTGAATTCCGCCGAGAGCAACTATGACGTTGGAGACCGGGAGTTGCTGGCGATGAAGGCAGCCTTTGAGGAATGGCGACATTGGCTAGAGGGTGCCAAAGTTCCCTTCACTGTTCTCACATATCACCGTAAATTAGAGTATATCCGCTCAGCCAGAAGACTCAATCCCCGGCAGGCAAGATGGTCATTGTTCTTCTCACGCTTTGATTTTTAAAGTCACCTTAAGACCCGGTTCCAAGAACTGCAAAGCCGATGCACTGTCAAGGCTACATGACTCTTCATCTTCTCTAAGAAACATCGATGAGACCGTCATTCCATCAACACTAATCGTAGCTCCAGTCCAATGGGAAATTTTCCCTGAGATCACCGAGGCTCAAAATCATGATCCCACTCCACCGAATTGCCCCAATGGTCGAACTTACGTTCCTCATGATCTTCGCCAATGGGTCTTACATCTGGTACACGACTCCCCCAGCTCTGGTCACCCCGGGATTACGGCATCACTTCAGCTGGTGTCTGAATGCTTCTGGTGGCCATCGCTGCAGGCTGACACCATCGCATTTGTCCAACAATGTCCAACTTGCAATATGTCCAAATCATCTCACCAACGCCCCGCTGGATTGTTACAGCCTTTGTCCGTTCCTCAGCACCCATGGTCTCATATTGCCATTGACTTTGTTACTGACCTCCCCAACTCCAGGAATTACACAACCATTCTGACCGTGATCGACCGATTCTACAAGGCTTGCCGACTCATACCCTTACCCAAACTACCCACAGCCTTCGAGACCGCAGAGGTTCTCTTAGAACAGCTCTTTCCGTTCTATGGACTCCCCGAAGACATTGTTTCAGACCGGGGTCCGCAATTCACGTCACGAGTCTGGAAATCCTTCTGTCTCACCTCAGGTTACCATCCACAATCCAACGGCCAGGTGAAGAGACTCAATCAAGAGACAACCCGATTTCTAAGATCCTACTGTCATCAAAACCAGAACGATTTGAGTCGGTTCCTGATATGGGCCGAGTACGCACAGAATTCGCTCCGCAAACCTTCACCTGATCTCATTTGTGCTCGGCTTCCAACCGCCTCTGTTTCCCTGGTCAGGAGAACTCTCTGAACTCCCTGCTGTCAATGACTGGCTAATCAGGAGTGAGAATACTTGGAATACTGCTCATGTACATCTACAACAAGCTGTATGACGAACTAGGGAACAAGCCGACCGTCGAAGAAGGGAGGGACCTGAATATACACCTGGACAATGGGTCTGGCTCTCCACTAGAGACCTACGACTCCGACTGCCAAGCAAGAAATTAAGTCCCAGGTACGTGGGTCCATTCGAAATACTCAGACAAATCACTCCAGTTTCATATCGTTTAGCTTTACCTGACAATTTTCGTATCTCACCCACCTTTCATGTCTCCCTGCTTAAGCCCGCCGGTGGTCCCAGAGGAGAGAGGGGCCAGGAGGTCGCTGACGAGAGAACCCCTCCCATCATTGTGGACGGCGAGGAGGCTTACCAGGTCAGAGAGATTCTGGATTCTCGACGCCGTGGACGAGTGTTGCAGTATCTGATCGATTGGGAAGGATATGGCCCAGAGGAAAGATCCTGGGTCAACGCCCATGACATCTTGGATCCCACACTTACCACTGAATTTCACCAAACTCACCCAGACAGACCTGCACCACGTGCTCGTGGACGACCTCAGCGTCGAAATGCCCCTCGCGTCCGAAGCCGCTCGCAGGGGAGGGGCTCTGTCATGAATCAGACCTCTGTGGCTCTCTCTGATGGCCACCGGAGGGCACCCTCACCTGAGTATTGACTTTCCCGGACTCAGTTTCCCATGCACCCCGTACAGAGACTAATCACCTGCACAGGTGTTTTTCATTATCTGCTCTACTTAAGCAGCATTCACACTCATACTAATTGCGAAGTCTTGTTTTGCCCCGGCTGACATTTCTAAGCGTTTATCTTGATATTCTGTAACCCTTCCGTGTATGATCTTGGATTGTTAGACTACTGTTGATTCTCTGCTGCCTGCCCTTGTGATCTTGCTCCCTGGGACCTCGTCTGCTTTGCTGCCTGCCCTGACTCTTGCCCGATAATCTGCAAATGGATCCACATGCTCCCGACTCCTCATTACAATAGGCTAATTCCCAACATTAAAAGTCTTTAGGTCCAAGAGAATCCCTTTGGTTTTACCTGAAAATTTACATTTTGATATGTTTTGTAACATTACATTTTTAAGCATAACTTAAGTATTCATACTTTTTGTTGACACTGTCGGCAATTAAATCCATAATTAATTCCTTTTCTTAATTCAAATCTTAAAGGTATAGCTTACACCAAAATGAACATTATTTCGTCATTTACACACTCGCATCTTTTTAAAAACCTGTATGACTTTGTTTCTTTGAAGGAAGACAGCCAGAATGTTTGGGATTTCACTTTCATTGCATTTTTTCCAATATAAAAAAAGTGAATGGTGGCTGTCATTCTGTTTAGTAGCTCCTTTTGTGTTACTGAAGAAAGGTCATACAGGTTTGGAACATGAGAGCAAGTAAATTATGACAGAAAGTACATTTTCAGGTGAACTATCCCTTTAATAATTACAAACACAGAAAGGTACAGGTAAAATAACAGTAAACTTTCAATCACCTTTCAGTATCTGGCTAATTTTCAGGTGACATAGAATTGAGGTGCCACACTCCTGATCTAAGTCAAGCATTATGCAAATGGAGAGGAGAATTATATGATGACGGCAGATACAGCTTCCACTACAGGCAAATGAACAGGTGTTATGTTTTTTAATGTCCTCTCTTACAGAAATCAAAGGAAAGCAGTTAGTTTGATTCATTAACTGTAGTCCTTCTTGTCTTGTGCTTCAGAAGTTCATGGGACGTTTGGAAGTTGTGTTCCAAAGACAATAACACTGTCCACCAGTGTGTCCTAAATGGCCAGGAATCCAGTGTCTATCAGTTTTACCTCAGTGCTGGATTGAAACCATATGGTCGGACTTTTTATGAAGAGACTTTCAGAATGAACAGCAGCAGTAAGTATGAAAGAAATGGCTAAAAGTCATGTTAGCCACCACAACACATGTTGTCCAAATACTCTCGATCTCCAAAATTGTCTATTTTTAAAACACATCCTATACTGAGTGAAGTATTGAATATGTTAACCATTCATTACCATGTGAATACATGCTGATAGGGGAGTCCTTTATGTATTTGTTCCCTAATTTTTCATTTTGATTGCTGTTTTAAATGGGGATAGTGGTTTATTTAAAAAAAGAACCATACATGTACAAAATTTATATATATATACATTTATGTTTTCATGTACTTTCATGGATGGGGCGGGGCCCAGTGCGAGTTTGAGGTAACAGGACCCCACCTCGGTCTGTCCGTTCGTGATCACCTTCTCAGGGGCGGAGAAGGTGATCGCCCTAAGATGCCCCTGTGTACTGTTACAACTCAGATAGTGAGGTCATTTGTAACAATAGCACTCTTTGTATTTGAAATGATTTTAGTTTAGCGATAAGTTGTATTTCTCAAAGTAAAGTGAACTGGGAAAATTATATCAGTAGTGTCAGACACGACTCCACATGAAAACCACGGAGTTGCAGAAACTAAAGCAAAAAGTGTTGCAATCATCTCTTGGTCTCCCCTATATCAGAGTTCCTTGGCATCTAATACAGGACCAGCATTGTACCACACTACTCTTTGTATGGGTAATATTAAAAAAATGCACTCGAAATGCTCATTTTAGTTAGTACTAATTCTTCTTGAATTACTAATGACATCATTATATCATAATGCCAATGGCAGTCAAAGGCCAATTGGTCGGTTTCTTTGCTGTTTTTGACAGTCAAGACGAGGCCTCCAGGTGGTCTGAAAGCAAAGCCTGAGGAAGGAAGGCTTTGTTTGATGTGGGATCCACCCTTTTTGAAGATCTCCCAGTATCTTAAGTACCAGATCCGTTATCAACGTAAAGGAGACAGTGAGTGGAAGGTGAGTTTAAATCATGTGAATTTCATTTATTTAAAGTGCATGGATAGAACACATATATGGCAATTATTCAATGTCTTATTTCTGCTTTGAATTAGGTGTGTTAAATAGCTGCATAACACATGTTGAAACTAAATTCTGTGGTAGGATTTTACAACACTCAGTTCAAAGACCAGCACTTGTCTGGATGTGCACCGAGGGAGCCAATACACCACCCAGGTCCGAGCCCAACCCAATGGATCTGTGTACAGCGGAGACTGGAGTGACTGGTCAAAACCTCTCACTGTCCTCTTACCTTTAGACAAAGGTAGAAATATTTGACTCAGTCATGAACAAAATACATTACAACTCTAAAACTCATTAAACCGTTTCTTTTATTATCAGAGTGGATCTTTATTGTTTGTATACCAGTGGCTCTGCTCATCATTGCTTCTGCAATGATCCCTTTCTTCTCCAGATACTTCCGGTAATCTTATTCTCTGTTGATTATTTTAGAACACTACTTTAATGCAACCTATGAGCTATGACAAAAAATATATATAAAGAATGCGAATATGAAGAAATATAAAATATATGGTTAATTCTCTGCTTCAGTAAGGTCAAGAAGTCCTTGTGGCCATCAGTCCCAAACCTTAACAAGGTGCTGGAAAGCTTCCTGGATGATATCAGTGGATCACATTGGGTAAGTGTTTTCAGCTTTGACAATTTTTGACTACTTTTTAAATGTATCATTTATCATCAGCATTTTTTTATATACAACTTTTTTTCTGTGGCTATTTGAAGAATTGCAAGTGAAAACTTTCTAACAGATTTTAAATAAATAGATTTTCTCATATTACTGTCATACCGTCTTCAATTCAGGAGCCAACCTTCAACATTAAGCAATGTGATGATGACACTGCTACATCAGTGGTGGAGATTCTGCCTGAGAGGGAAGCTACAGTCAAACCCCGTAGGAAGTCTACCTGTCTTTCACCATCTGAGCGTGGCTTCCTATCTGGTGAAAAAAATGGGGAGAATTTCACAGAGGATTTGGAGATGGCTCAAGATTATGTGATTTTGAACCACGATAAAATCCCATGCTTTACAGGGAATGACTATGTGTACAGGGATGTTGCTTTATCTCATGTGACTAATGAAAAACAACACTCCTGCCCAAGTACCTGTTCTACCACCTTCCCAGAATGCTCCACAAATATCCTCAACCATTCCTATCTCCTTCTGGCAGAACAGTCTGAGCTTGAAGAGTATCACTCAGCCAGTCGCCAGTACACCAATATGGAGATCACGGCAAGTGTAGAGTGAGGGTTTAATCTTTGATAAATTAAACTTACGAAAATGTATATATAAGAGTTTTGGATGAAGCTTTACTCACAAATTCAAAAGCACCTCAGCTACTGTGGAATGAGAGAAGAGGCTCGTGAGACCTTCAGGAACAGACAATCGTACTGTAGGTCTGAAGTGGAGATTGCTTAATGCATAAACCTTAACCATCATTAAGATGGAAATTTCATCATACTACAAACCACAAAATTCAGGAACAAAAACTAGACATGACATTTGATTCTTCAGTAAAATATTTGATATTTAAGTTTTAACTTTGTAGGACTACTTTTCTAGTTGGATCTCATCATTATTCCTGTGGGTGGAGCTTGTTAGAGATAGATTATTCTTTTTGGAGTCTTTAAACGGACACCATACAAATGTTACCAGGTTTATTGCATTTTGAACACAATGTTGGTTAGCATATCCATCACACCAGTCTCTTGCTAATGTGATGTAGAAGTATTATAGCTTTAGAAAAACTGAGATTTTTTTTTTTCCTGTTGGTAAATTTAGGATGTGACCTTTATATAGAGCTTAAGCACCATTTAACCATGGATATTCTTTAAATGCAACTGTGTTATACATTTAGGCTATATTTGTGATAAACATTCTTTAGTCGTTATGCTTGTTATATGTTATATTTGTAATTGTAATAATTGTAATATTGTACTGATTACAACAGAAGCAATTAATGTCTTATTATTTGGTCTGATTAGTCAACAGCTTTATTGTATCAAGACATCAAACAAGTAAAATCTGACAAATATCCAACATTTTTGTGCTTCGAATGAAAATTGTACATTTTAACATGACAATCATTAAATGCTAAACAAGAAATGTGTGAGTCTTACTCTCCCACACTAAAATGCATAAAAATTGCTTTAGAATAAAGCATTTGTGCAAATGCTCTAAAGACATTAAAGAGCTAACTGAAAAACATGATTTGAAGCAAAAAGGTACAATTACAATACACAAAAATGGCACATTTAAAATGTACTTATAGAACTACACATGTATAATTTTAAGCATTAAAATTGATAATTTAATCCAAACCTTTAATACAATATCTCACATTAAGTTCATAAGAATTAGCTGTAACGCACCAGGCAAGATCTCATTCAAAATCTGCTCACTGAAAGTCCAAAAAAAGTGGTCAGACATTGAGTTGATCCACACTGGTCGCCAGGTCACAGCAGGGCCGGGTTTTAGTCAGCCTTCAAGGCATAAAGCACATCATCCTGACTAACATTGAGTCTGATACGGAGCAGCAGGTCCAGGCGGCTTCCCTCAAGGAGAAGCAGGCGACAGGAACCCAGCCTCTGACAGACCGCCAGCCCTTCAGACACACTCACCGGCTGCAAACCCTCAACCCGACACAGTGCCTGGTGCTGAACAAACACCTGTGGAAAAAAAAAAAAAAAAAAAAAAATCAGGAATTAAAACATTATCTTGAAGAATGAATTTACAATTATCATATAAGGTTCAAGTTTAGAATAAGGGCTGTTATAAATGAGTTATTTTAGCTACCTGTTGGAAAGTGGCCTCTTCCAGACCAAGTCGCCGAAACTCTGCAATAACAGCCCTCAGGAAAAGCTGCTCCTGAACAGATGCACACCTACAATAACAACATTGAAAAAAGCAGAATAAAATCAGTTTCTTTTACTTATCGCCAAACAACTGGAGCAGCATGAATGTGTTTCTGTAAGGAACAATGGGCTGTGGAAAGTTCATATTCTTTCACTTTTATTTTTACCTGATGGCTGCGATGTAGGAAGAGGAGAACATCTCATCCAAAGCCTCCATCACATGACTCATTCCAACCAATCCACTGCTACTTCCAGAGTGCTCACAAATCTCTGTGGCCCGTCGGCAGATGTCAAGGCAACGGCGCGCATCACCTGAAAGCGCTGCCACCTAGAAGACCACAAATAATTCATAATGATATGTGATTACCACAACCTGGTAGCCAAAGAACAGCACAGAAACTACTAGGGGTGGGAATCACAGGGTACATCAAGATACGATACATGGCACACGATACCGGTCCTTGCAAATAAATACAGCAACTGACTTCTTAAAACTGACAGCTCTCAGGGATGAGAGAGGAACTTTTGCTTTAAACATTGCATTCACGGCTGCTGGTTGACTTTGGACTTAAACGTGGCTGGGCATCTATTATTTTCTCATCTATTATTTACTCACACTGCTGTCCGCCATCCCGTTAAAAACATATTTTTCTTAGGCTAGTTTCCCTTATTCATGTGTTAAGTGCAACTTCGAGGAGCCATGAAGTAGCGACACTGGGAGCAAGGAAATTTATTTAGAGCATCTTATTTTATTAATTAAAATATCGATATTTGGCGCCATGTGATCGATTCTCGTATCACATGGAGAAGGACAACTATATATTGCCCTATCTATATTTTGTCCCACCCCTAGAAACTACTAGAGTGTTTAAAAAAATGTAACCCACAATGCCTCAGTCACCTGTGCCTAAGATAACATGGCTTCACAAGAAAGTGCTCCTACCTTTCTTGAGACTAGCTGGAGAGCATCTTCTTCAAAAGCCTTTACTCTGTTTAGCCTTGACGTGATGATCTGTTGTAGCTGTTTAAAGGTATATGGCTGGAAGGACATTCTTGTCAGTCCCTGAAAGTGAATAAACAACATTCATTTCCATTATTTGCATTGGCCAACATAATTTCAATCATAATTGAATGGCATCTTAATGTTGTGAAATGGTCTTTCTTACCAGTCGGCTGGCAACCCGGTTAATCATGATTCTCTCAGGCAAGTCCATGGTGTTTGCGATGGTAAGAACCACCAGACGAGCATTGCGCCTTGTTGGCCAATCAAACAAGTTATACATCACATTCTGTTTACGGGTCCACAAGAGGTCAAGCTGGAAAAAAGAAAGATATTGATAAAAACAAATGTTATTTCAGATAGACGATTGGCAATATATTATTCCTCAAAGTACAAATTAACCAATTATTGACAGGAAACACGTGGAAATAAAAACCAAGAAAAAAATAAGTCATGGTAAAGATCAATGTCTTATTTGACAAAAAGATTTTCCAGCACTACTCTGAAAAAAACGGTTCATACAAGCTTAAGGTAGAAAAGCTGGTTTTTGGGACCCTGCAGGACAATTAAAACAATTTTTTTATTAATAAATTATTGTCAAACTCTAAACTAAATAAAATTCTAAAAAGCATAAAAGCCCCCCTCCCCAATAACTACTTGAAACTCTGAAATCACAGAATGAATTGTGGTCAATTTAATCTGTTTGTAAAAAGTTTGAAAACAAGAACCTGTCATAATTACAGAAGAAATACTGAAAATATCATAGCCTATATGGGGGATAATATTAGGGCTGGGTATCGTAACAAAATGTTCGATACCGATACCTTGACTTCGATACCCGTTCCTGAACGATACTTTTTTCGATACCAATTTTATTTAACCAGTTTTAACAATATAACATCACCTAATTTTTATTTTTTCAGTTTGTTGACACTCATATTTTGAATATGTAAAAAAGCACCAATGCTAAAGTTTTCTGTTTCCTAATCATTTAACAACATGTATTATTGACTTCAATGAGCTCATTGTTTCTGCTAGGCTTGCCGCGATAGACGGTGTTGACGGTGTTACCGGTTTTAAGCCCCATAACCGGTGACATTACTTTCCCACTGTGACACCGCGATGTCTTGACTTTTTTAAAGTAGGCTATTCGTTTTTGCTCAAATATTTATTTGAATGAATTAAAAATAATAATTATCAATTATTTAGTTCAGAAGAGAGCATACATTATAATTAAAAACTGAACTGCGCAGTGCGTGCCAAGAGCCAGTCACGTCACAGATCAGCAAGCATCAGGATTCCATTTAGCACGTGTGGAGATGAGAACGAGTCAAATTACAGAAAAGCTTATTTCGAAAGTGAAAGTATAACGCGCACGCATTTAAAAGCTATTTAACCCCCCCGCCCCGCCCCCCATGGTGACACCGGGATTACCGGTGTTGTCACGCGTCGATTAACCGGTGGGAAATTTTCCTCACCGCCGCAACCCTAGTTTCTGCCTTAACTTAATGCATTGTTTAACAATGAAACTGAATGAAAATTAATTGAAATGCATTACACTGTCACCTCTGATAACAGATCACTCTAAATTGTAATTTAGACACATGCATTTTCTGTAAAGCTGCTTTGAAACGATATGCATTGTGAAAAATGCTATACAAATAAATGTAAATTAAATTAAATATAGGCTACTGGGGTGCGGGATATATGCCTCGCGCTCAGCACACATGAAGCTTGCCGCAAAGCACTGGCAAAAGCAGCCTAATGATTATGGATGTGTCGGGAAACAATAGCAAGGAGATATTTTAATTGTTTATTAATGAACAAGTGTTTATTAATGGTGTGTTCACACCGAACGCGAATTTAATTATTTGCGCGAGTAGAGATTACATACAAAGTCAATGCAAAGACGCTAATAGACGCATCATTCGCGCCGGGCGTCGCGAATGACGCGCGCGTTTGCCGCGAACGTCTTCTGCGCAAGTTGAAAAATTTGAACTCGAGCGGAAGATTCAAGCGTCTAACTATTTATTTGTTCTGCACGGATATCACAAGGATACAGTACAAGGAAGGGAACGAAACCCACTTGGGTTTATACAGAGTTCCACTCCACTTACATGAATAAACAACAAAACAAAAAAACAAAATAAAGACTAACTAAAAAAAACGAACTAGACGCGATAGATGCGTATTTGACGCTCTATTCGCGTTCGGTGTGAATACACCATTACTCTCAAGTGTATTCTGTGTGCTTCTAAGTGCCTAATCAGATTTACCGTGTTACCGGTCTTGGCAGCAATTATCTTGTCGAAAATATTGCATCGCGTGCTTCTGGCATCGAGTCTGGCACATAGGTACACTTTGGATCATTTCCACATATTTTCTATCTATCTGGGTTGGGGCACTTGCACACACACACTACAGCGTCACGTGCGACGAGCCACGTCTCTGGGCAGCCGCGTAAACTAGTGTTTTTCCGCCACAGCCAATAATGCTGCATGCTTGTTTCACTGACGTTGACGAGATTAACCACCTAGGTACCGAAATTTGGTACCGAAAAACAAGACATGTTTCGATACTCTGTAGTATCGAGGCAATTCGGTCGGTACCTAAAAAGTACCGAACTCGGTACCCAGCCCTAAATATCATAGCCTATATGGGAGATAATATCATAGCCTATACATGGGGGATAATACAATTATTATTTTTATAATAATAAATATATTTATTATTTAAATATAATATTGAAAAACAGGGGGCTTTTCGAGTCAAAAAGGTTGAGAGCCACTGATCTAGGCCAGGTAAGACCAGCTAATCGGCAAAACAGAGGGGAATGATTGTGGTTAATAATGTCACCGGGAACAAAAGTCTTACCTCATCTACTAGAAGCACAGTTGTCTCTTTTTTTGGTGCAGGTGCACTGAAGCGTTTCTCCAGTAGGGCGGCTGCATGATCAGGTGTTGCTTTTTGATCAGTTAGTTTCTACAACAGAACCAGAGCACAAATTGACAGAAAATACTATATAACAATAATGAGGAAAGAATTTTAAAATGATAGAAAGGGGAGGCAGCATACAAACCTGCAATATTTGTACATAAGCCTGGTGCGGGTCTGTCATTTTCATGCCATTTATTTCAATGAAGCGGAAGTGAGGGATCTCGTCTTGTTCAGTGGACTGCTGAAGGGACCGGATCACCTCATGTACTGTGGCAGTTTTACCAGTACCAGGAACACCTGAGATATACATACACCTGCAAAAGCAAAATTAATTGTATTACCCTTTTAAATTATTTACAGATATGAGTTAGTTAAACCATAATGTCAGAATCTTACCCTCCAGTGCCATCAATGACTTTACTCTCCACAAAGTTGTAGATGTCCTGGAACTCCTGTTCTCGACATGGCAAAGACTCAGGGACAGAAGAAACATGCAACCTATTGCAAAAAACAAAAACAAAAATGCTTTTGAAAAAAAGTCTCTTATGCTAACCAAGGCTGCATTTATTTGATCTCAAAACAGTGAAAACAGTTATACTGTGAAATATTATTACAATATAAAAAAATAACTGTTCTATTTTAAAGGCAAGGCAAGGCAAGTTTATTTATATAGCACATTTCATACACAATGGTAATTCAAAGTGCTTTACATAGAAGAAATAAAAATAAAAAATAAAAAGAAATAACCATAATTAAAACAGTTTAGAATAAATAAATTAAAATAATCAAAACAAATAAGAATTAAAACAGTTTAGATTAAAAAACAAAATAAAGTACAGTAAAAACAGTCGGACGAACATTGGCACAGTGCTCATTCAGTAAATGCATAGCTAAACAGATGTGTTTTGAGTCTGGATTTGAATGTGACTACTGTAGGAGCACATCTGATCTCCTCTGGAAGCTGGTTCCAGCTGCGGCTGGCATAATAGCTAAAAGCAGACTCTCCTTGCTTAGAGTGAACCCTTGGTATTTCTAGCTGATGTGATCCTAATGATCTGAGTGATCTGTTGGGTTTATATTCAGTGAGCATATCTGCAATATATTGAGGTCCTAACCCATTGAATGATTTATATACCAGTAATAATACTTTAAAGTCAATCCTAAATGTAACTGGGAGCCAGTGTAAAGACTTGAGGACTGGTGTGATATGTTCATATTTTCTGGTTCTGCTCAGAATCCTGGCAGCAGCGTTCTGTATAAGCTGCAACTGTCTTATGGTGTTTTTAGGAAGGCCAGTGAGGAGTCCATTACAGTAATCCACCCTGCTGGTGATAAAAGCATGCACAAGTTTCTCTAAGTCTTGACTTGACACAAAGCATCTAATTCTTGCAATATTTTTCAGATGATAGTATGCTGATTTAGTTATTGCTTTGACATGACTACTGAAACTAAGGTCTGACTCTAGAGATACACCAAGATTCCGGACTTGATTTTTAGTTGTTAGACCCCTAGCGTCAAGGTATGCATTCACCTTAAGAACTTCCTCTTTGTTTCCAAACGCAATGACTTCAGTTTTGTCTTTGTTTAACTGAAGAAAGTTTTGGCACATCCAACTGTTTACTTCATCAATGCATTGGCACAAGGAGTCAATGGGGCTGTAGTCGTTAGGCGATAGGGCTAAGTAGAGCTGTGTGTCGTCTGCATAGCTGTGGTAAGAGATAAGGTTCTTTCTCATTATTTGGCTCATTGGGAGCATATACAGGTTGAATAGGAGTGGTGCAAGAATTGAGCCTTGAGGGACTCCGCATGTCATGGATGTCCACTCAGACTTATGGTCTCCTATACTCACATAATAACCTCTCCCTTCTAAGTATGACCTGAACCATTTTAGGACTATCCCAGAAAGCCCCACCCAGTTTTCCAGCCTGTCAAGAAGTATGTCGTGATCGACAGTGTCAAATGCAGCACTGAGGTCGAGTAGTACCAGCACTGATAATTTGCCTGTATCAGTATTTAAGCGAATATCGTTTATTATCTTTATGAGAGCTGTCTCTGTGCTGTGATGCGATCGGAATCCAGATTGAAAATTGTCAAAGTATCCATTCAAGCTTAAGAATTTGTTCAGCTGAATGAAATTCCTGGGCAACACTTTATTTTGATGGTCCCTTATGAACTATAAGTTGACTATAAGTAACTTTGCAACTACATGTCAACTAACTCTCATTAGAGTATTAGTAGACTGTCTGCTTAATATCTGCCAACTCTTTATTGTGATGCTCCTCCAACAGACAATCTACTGACTATAAGTAACTTTGCAACTACATGTCAACTTATTCTATCCCTAACCCTACCAGTCTACTAATACTCTACTAACACTCTAGTGAGAGTTAGTAGAGATGTAGGTGCAACGTTACTTATAGGCAACTGAATGTGTTAAAGGGACCATCCAAATAAATTGAAACCTATTCCTGTGATGGCAAAGCTGAATTTTTAGCAGCCATTACTCCAAGTCACATGATCTTGCAGAAATCATTCTAATATGCTGATTTGAAACATGCTCAAGAAATATTTCTTCTTTTTGGCATTGAAAACAGCAGTGAATTTTCCAGGATTCTTTGATGAATACGACAATTCACCATGACATCACAACAGTAACAGACATTCTTCCGGGTGGCAAAAGCCGAAGCGTTCCTATGGCAACGCTAGTAAATTGCTTGGAAGGGAGACCCACCGTCGACTGTAAAAATGTAATAAATAAAAAAATGTAATTAAATATAATGCGTTTTTTTTATCATAATAACAACTGTGTTTAATGATAAGTAAAAAATATAATAAATATGTAATATAGTAGGCCTACACATAATTAGCAAAATACTCTCTAGCTCTTTTTTCTAGCCAAAATAACATGCTATAGCCTATCATGGTCATTAAATGGCTTTCCTGAGGTAAATGTTATGTGACAATTGTTCTCCAGCTGTTATATTAACCTGTTTGCGCGGTTGAAAAACACTGATTGGCCGATATTATGTATGAGGAATATACATTTCGGTAAGTTGCGTGAGAAAATGGATTATTCTGGATCATTTTATTTCGCCTTGAAAATTCGCTTCCACAAATTCAGTGGTTCAAATTCGACAGTAAATTCAACGTCGACATCCAGGAACTGCAGGAAAAGCAGTAGATTACCGATCATAATCTCCATCTGCTGTAGTCGGCTTTACCAGCAGGGGGTGCACGCGCGTGTTGACAAGCACCAAAGCAACAGGAGAGGCCTTCACAAAACGTCATTTGCTGAAATGGACAGAGCGATGAGTACGAGTTATAATTTATGTGTGTGGAAAAGGTTGATTAAGACACAAAACACACGAGGGTTTACTCAAGTGTCTTATGAGACTTATTTTTACCCCCGTGCAAAGTAAGGTGATTTGTCCACTGCAAAACTAAATTCTCTCGCCGTTGGCATTGATATTAAGTTTTAGTAAAACAACTGTAATACACTGAGACAGAGTGAATTGTTTGTTTTAGTCAGTAGTCACTATGACGGAATACTAAATTGATGACTGGATTTTACATGATGGCAAAGGCAATTTTATTTAAATATAGCATCATTAAATACAACCAAATTACAATTATAAATTAAAAATTACATCTCTACCATGATATCTGGTAATCTCTGTGTTATAACGTGAATTGTCTCCGCCATTATCCAGGGCTGCGTAGGCTACAGTAGGGGTATTTGTCATCTTATTTTATATCTTTTTGTCCATTTGGAGCGTGCGTCACGTCACCTATTAGCGTCGCGCCTGCCACAAGATCTATCACTGTTTACATGAACCAGACACTCCGATGAGAGCACATAAAGTGCAATCCATCTCTTATTTACCATTTTTTCATCTTATCGTATATTTTATTCGCTCCTTTGCCCGTATTGGAGCGCGTCTCGTGGCTCTTACTAGCGTCGGGCCAGCCACACGATCTCTCACTGTTTTAATCTACCAGACACTCCGATTGATGCACGAAAACACAAAGCCAATGTAATCCTGCTCTTAGTTACCCTTCTGCCATCTTATCTTATATTTTATTTGCTCGTTTGTCCCATAGAGCGCGTTTCGTGGCGCGCCAGCCACAAGATCTCTCCTTATTACAGTTGCCTGATTCTCCGATTGACATTCTGAAGGAGAATGATTTTGACCACTCCATTACGTTTTGTTTTTTATAAAGCCTTTCTTTAAAGTGAATTTCATTTTTTAATAAATTGTATCTTAATTTCAATCAATGTTTGATCAACCAATTCCCTGGATTTAATAAATAAGAAGCAAAGCAGACATAGGCATAGCAATAAAATCATGAAATTTTTGCATTGCACATTTCTCACAGGCATGATAGGCTAAATACATCAAGGTAGAAATGTCTAGCCTACATTTAAACGAAACAATTCAAAACGAAAATAAATAGACTACTCTCAGATAATGTAATCCGTATGAAATGAGCATTTCTCTCGCGCGTTCACTACTGGGAAGATGGCTCTAATACGACGCGCGCTCCATTATGGACAAAAAGAGCGAATAAAATAAGATGACAAATAGATAGGCTACATAAGAGCAGGTCTGTTTGCACATGTGCATCAATCGGAGTGTCTGGTAGATTAAAACAGTGAGAGATCGTGTGGCTGGCCCGACGCTTAGTAAGAGCCACGAGATGCGCTCCAATACGGGCAAAGGAGCGAATAAAATATACGATAAGATGAAAAAATGGTAAATAAGCGATGGATTGCACTTTATGTGCTCTCATTGGAGTGTCTGGTTCATGTAAACAGTGAGAGATCTTGTGGCAGGCGCGACGCTAATAGGTGACGTGACGCGCGCTCCAAATGGACAAAGCAGCAGAAGGCTGCGCAGCCTTAAAGCAAGAACTACAAGGCTATTGTGCAGCTTCTTTCCAGAGGCAGTGAGGCTTATGAACTCCTTAGTTTAGGGCTCCTCCTGCCCTCTGCTCGCTCATTGCTGCTACTGCACAAGGCACTTTGTGATGTTATGGGTTAATTATGGTCTATGGTTTTTGATTTTGTTATAAGGTTAAGGCTATTTTAATGTTTATAGAGATTTATTTTATACGTTTTATAGGGTCTATCTTAGAATTTTAAATTGCCATTTATTCTGTATTACGCTGCTGGACCTGGGAAACGTATTTCGTTCCTTCATGTCTAACATGTTTGAATGACAAATAAATGAAACTGAACTGAACTGAAAAAGATATAAAATAAGATGACAAATACCCCTACTGTACGCAGCCCTGGATAATGGCGGAGACAATTCATGTTATAACACAGAGATGACCAGATATCATGGTAGAGATGTAATTTTTAATTGCTGAATTTAATTTATACTATTTTTAAATAAAATTGCCTTTGCCAAAACCCAGCCATCAATTTAGTATTCCGTCATAGTGACTAAAACAAACAATTCACTCTGTCTCAGTGTATTACAGTTGCTTTACTAAAACTTAATATCAATGCCAACGGCGAGAGAATTTAGTTTTGCAGTGGACAAATCACCTTACTTTGCACGGGGGTAAAAATAAGTATTGAGTAAACGCTCGGGTGTTTTGTGTCTTAATCAACCTTTTCCATACACATATAAATTATAACTCGTACTCATCGTTCTGTCCATTTCAGCAAATTACGTTTTGTGAAGGCCTCTCCTGTTTCTTTGGTGCTTGTCAACACGCGCGTGCACCCCCTGCTGGTAAAGCCGACTACAGCAGATGGAGATTATGATCGGTAATCTACTGCTTTTCCTGCAGTTCCTGTTGTTTCCTGCAGTTCCTGACGTTGAATTTACTGTCGAATTTGAACCACTGAATTTGTGGAAGCGAATTTTCAAGGCGAAATAAAATGGACCGAAATTTGCCTGTTGAATATTATAGGTTGTATTTTTAAACAGTTTGAAAATTTTGGAAGTGAAATATGAAAGGTGAATATGGATTATTGAATTTTTAATATTGAAAATGTGTTTGAAATGTTTTTAATTGAAATATTCACAGCTTAAATATTCAACCATGTTGAATTTCAGCCCATAAAAATGCAAGCCTTAAAAATACAATGGATTAAAATGCAAGCATGGTTAACGCAATGCATATTTTTTTTCAATTGGTGCAATTCAACATGCTTTTTGTTTCAAAAACATTTGACATTATTTTACTTCCATAATGGATGTGTGGCGTGAGAGCGCGTGAAAAGTGAGTCTCACGGTCAATGCGTGAGAGTGGGCAGCCCTCTTTTACTGCAGTTAGTGACTGGCAATGAGTCTAATATCAGTAAACTTGTCTCTTTTAAAGATCAGTCTCGAATTTCCCCGGCTGAAGATAAATGCTCTGCTATGACTTTGTAGATGGACCGTTTTGAGAATACACGAAGCAGAGTTGAAGGGCAAGCAGGGTTGGCAGCAGAAACGTAAACGTTGGATGTATCAAGTCAAGCCCGGGGACTGCAGATGAAAATTAGCTTCGGCTAACTCTGGTACAAAACATCTTTTCGTAAGATTAATGTATTTTGTACGTTGTCCCTGATAAATAAATAAAGTAAAAAAAATAAAAAAAATCATATAATTTAGGGCATCATTAAGATTTTCTACTTTTGACAACACGACGTACACTCGCTATAACCTCCTCACCCACAAGAAATCGATACAACCCCTACACCTTTTGCTGTATATCTGGCAGTGCAACCCCAAACACAAGACGTTTTCATCATCATTTCAACTTTGATCAACAACAATGTGTTTAACTATGTAACTGTTACAAGTAGCCGGCTGGATCTATTCAATTAGTCAGTAGAGGCCGCTCGCGTTCTGCCACATGGAAGTATCTTGGTGCCTATTGTTTACAAACATTCTGAAATGCCGTATAGAAAGAGCCTAAAGTTTTGAACTGTAGTCTCTCTCTCTGCGGATTAAACTTTGATAGGCCTTGTGGTACTTTTGTCTGTGCTGTTGCCTACCGTGCCCGTGCTTCTTCCAGAACATTCCCTGGCTTCCTGGCTGGAGCGCTCCTGCTAGGTATGCTGGGAGTGGCATGCCGTGGTGTACGTGGGGTGGCTGGAGCAGTCTGGAGTTAATTCAAAGATAAATTATTAGCCATGCAATGTTAACTTCATGTGAAATGCAGCATGGGCTCTGTTACGGAACATTATCTGCTAGCAGGAAGACTAAGCATAGCAAAAACAACTTTTTACCTTCTTGCTGGGTGTTTTACGTGGGGTCCTAGCAGAGACACAGGTTTTCTCTGTAGGCCGGGGTGTTCGAGAGCCTCTGCGCTTCTTCACTACAAGCTCATCTTCACTGTCGATCTTTGCCTCCTCTTCCTCATCGCTGCTACTCTGCAAGTCAATCTTAGTAGGTACGAAGCAGTCGTCATCACTGCCATCCTCACCATCAGACTGCAGGTCAACCTTGTTTTGTAGCAAATTTCTTTAAAAACAGACAATCCCACATATCCCTTTAAAATAATCACTTCAAAAAGCACCTAAATATGTTTCATTGACATGTATATTATTTCAATAGATTAATTAAGTGCAAAACAAAATCCAGATTACGCAATTAAAAACAGTTCAGCCACAATGCAAGTAGGCATCCAGTGTAAACGGCCCCAAGTCTGAGAAACTCGATTGCAAAATAGATTGCGGTTAACTGTAAACCTGTACATTTTACAGCCTTTCTCAGCAAGAAAATGTATGATCATTAAATATTTATATTAATTTGATTAATCAGCATTATTAAAATTATTTTATTTTAATTGACTGACAGCTCAAGTCAATCAAGTAAAATACCTACAGCTGCTTTCTGATGCGTGAGGACACCAGCTGGGCAGACTTCCTCTTAGAGCGAGGAGTGGCAGCAGTCTGGATGGGTGAATCTTCATGTTCCTCTTCAGCTCTATCAGTTTGTTCACAGAAATATAAAGAAAATAGAGTAAGATTAAAAAAAACAACAGCATGACAAGTAGAGTGTATGCACGTATATCATGTTTAACCACAATCTCTCACTCGCTCACTACTGTAAGATCATATGAGAGCTTGGTCTGGATAATTGAATTTATTGATTAGAAAATCTTTTGAAATAGAAAAGTCAAAGGGTTCAAATGGCACTATAGGCAACTTAAAAGCCAAAGCAGTTTACCGTTTTACACACTGCACAGAACATGCCTCTGATTCACTACAGGTCACAAGGCAAAACTGATCTTTTCTCAGGAGCATGTGCATGAATTAAATTAATTAAATAGTTTTTTCATTATATTCTTGTCATCAATTTAGGCACTTCTTATGACATGCTGGAACCCAGGACTGCCTTTAGCAGAGCAACAGTATGAAAGTAAAATAAGGCCAAATGTTTTTGAGACAAAAGCTTGTTGAATTGCACTACTTGAAAAAATATGCATTGCATTAACAGTGCTTGCACGTTAATGCATTGTATTGTTAGGGCTTGCATTTTTATGGCCTGAAATTTAATATGGTTGTATATTTAAGCTGTGACTATTTCAATTCAAAACAATATTTACACATTATTTGACAGTTTATTTTATTAAATATCAACTATCTAAAATGGTGACACCTACATGAACACTCTACAGGTTTTAGAACTGCAAGTCATTCTCTTCAAATGCTATTGAAGTTAGAAACCTGTATACCCATGTCTGTAAAGTTACCCACGTATGTAACTTTAGAGACGGTCCCTTAATGTGCGAATGTCCAATGTCAAGCCAACATTATGCCAGTTTTTCACTGGGAAACGCTTAGCGTGAAACTTTGCGGGTTCATATTCTGAGTCCGGTTGCCTTTAATTCCATTTTAGTCCCGACGGCAGGGGAATTCTGGAGTATGACGCATTGAGGGAACTCCCAGTTCTGCAGCACAATGCCGCAATATAAAGGTAAGGAAACTAAACAACCGAGAGAAATAGGCTATATATCAACTACCTCAGATTTAACATTTAATCTTTATGTCAGCATCGGGGAATAACATCTTGTTCATGGTAGAGAAAGCTGCTTAAATGTACAAAAGTAACTGTGAAGACTTAAATGTAAACACAGCTTTTGTGTCTTTATCAGCTTTTCCATATATAGCTACTGGCCCTGATAATCATCACAAATACTAACCGCTTGCTCCATTTCTGTAAATCAGTTTTTATGAATGAATGACTCTCTCACCCGTTGCTCTAGGCTAGTCTTCGTCATCAGCCGCTTGCACCCCCTGCTGGTGAGGTCGACTAACAGCAGATGGAGATTATTACCAGTAATTGGTAACCAACTGCTATTCCTGTAGTTCCAACTTCCAGGATGTCAAATGTTGAATTTTCTGTCGAATTTCAACCACTGAATTTGTGGAAGTGAATTTGTAAAGCGAAATAAAATGGACCGAAAATTGCCTGTCGAATATTATAGATTATAGAACATTTTGGAAGTGAAATCTGAAAGGTGAATATGGATTATTGAACTTTTAATAACGTGTGAAATGTTTTGAATTGAAATATTCACAGCTTAAATATACAACCATATTGGATTTCAACCCCCCAAAAAGCAAGCCCTAAAAATACAATGAAAGCATTAAAATGCAAGCACTGAATATCTTTTCAAGTAGTGCAATCCAACAAGCTTTTTTGTTTAAAAAACATTTGGCCTTATTTTACTTCCATACAACAGTTTGTAAGCCTCATGTGGCTCTTCAATAACAGTGATGCAGCGGAAAGTCTTACCTTACACTGTAACAGATATATTTTAAAGAAACATGGTGAAATCAAGCAGAAAATATTCTGTGTACATTCAGAGTATTTTTAAAATTGGCTCTTGAGGAAATTTGTCAGCTTGCCTCCTGTTCATGGTTAAGCACCATTGATTTACTGTATGATAACAATCTTAACATATATTCTGCTCCCTGCTGGTTGAAAATGTAATTCAAAGGCAAATTGAAAAGTAATCAACAATATAGACATATATATACAGGGAACTACACTAACCTTTTCCACTGGTGGCACTTGCGCTACTAACTTTTTCAGTTACTGGCGCAAAACATGATTTGGTCGCACAAATTATTTATAGTAAGCCGCTCTCTGGATAATAATGAACAATAATGAAACTGTACTGCATTAGGGGTGGAACGGCACACAGAAGTCACGGTTGGGTTCATACATCACGGTTCGGTACGATTTCGGTACAATGGAGTGAAAAGCAAAACAAAAATGCAGAAGGCATTTTTATAAATGTCTTAAGCCTTGTATTTTTAAGTTGTATAAGTTTTATTAATAAAGGCATAGAACCAGTTTATTTGTAGTGCACTGACAATAATTTTATATAATTAGTTTATTAATTAAATGAATAAAAAGACAAAATGACCTTGATATATGTTTGGTAATTGTACCTGAATGAATTTAAAATTAATTTGCTATATTTCAGATCAATATATATTGTTTTCCTTAATTTTAATTAACCCTAACTTTAATCTCATCTGAATTATAAATAAATGATTTCCGTATAAAATACTTACCATTAAAAACACATTTGATTTTCTTTTTTAATCAATGTAGAATTGATAATCAACGAAAAACCGAGGACAAGAAATGAAAACCAATGCGATATGATGAATCTCCAAATGATGGAACAATGATGGTTTTTAAATGGGGTTGGATAAATATGTTTTGCTTTTAAAACGGTGTGTGTGTGGTTGGGTTACAGTTGTAGGTTACAGTTTGACAAGAGTTTAGAGTGTGACAAAAGCACAATGTTGTGTTTTATTACGAGTGTACACAAATATAAGTAAACATTTTGCAGTTTGAATCATGTCCTGTATGAACAAAATGACGGAGTATGTTTTTATGTTTCCACTGTTCGATCGCGTCCGCGTCTCTCTCTCACACACACACACATAGTTCGATCGCGCCCGCGCATCTCTCTCTCTCTCTCTCTCTCTCACACACACACACACAGAGAGAGAGTTCGATCGCGCCCGCGTTTCTCTCTCTCACACACACACATAGTTCGATCGCGCCCGCGCATCTCTCTCTCTCTCTCACACACACACACACACACACACACACACACACACACACAGAGAGTTCGATCGCGCCCGCGTCTCTCACACACACACACACACAGAGTTCGATCGCGCCCGCGTTTCTCTCTCACAGAGTTCTATCGCGCCTGCGCCCCTCTCTCTCTCTCGCGGGGCTGAAGCTAACTTGATGCGTTGAATGCTCAGAGCACGTTATAAAAACGTATAGCCTACTTAAAATAGGCTACACATTTATGTTTTAATAAATGCTCATAGTAAATCATAGCATATTGCCTAAAACATAAGGTAGGTACAAAAATAGTCAGTGATACATTTGCGACCCATTAAAAATTAGGGTCGCAATGACATTTCAAAAGGTCGCATATGCGATATATATTTTTTTTTTTTATGAAAAATGTATAAATTTAATTTATGAAAAAAGTATAATTTTTTCTGCACAACAATAATTTAATCTTTGGCCATGTCCACACTAATACGTCTTCGTTTGAAAACGTATCTTTTTCTCTCCATTTTGGCCTTCCGTCCACACTGAGACGGCGTTCTCTTACGAGAGGTTCTCTCGTATTGCGTAAGCTAGCTTACGCTACGGGAAAGATTAATCTTTTCTGAGATATTGAAGCCAAAAAATTATCCTTAATTTTTGTAACCATTGTCAACGCAGTGCAGCAGCTGCAGACCTTGAGCGGGCTAGCTAGCGAGCTCATTGGTTGCTCTGCAGCAAACTGCTGCAGCCTATAGACGAACTCGAGTGAACTCGTGTCCAATGAGAGGCGCTCGCGTCCTCATAGCATCATAGCCCGCCAGAATGGGCGTGGCTAGAGTGTATATAAGCACGGTTCGCAGGCTGCATCCCTGATTTTCATCTCTTCAGCGAAGCTCTTCGCATCTCTGAACTGCAGAAGCCGCGTCACCGTTCGAGGGGCATCTAGCAAGCTTGGACAGCGCTTGAAGAAGCCGGCCGTCTTCGCCACCTTCAGCCATCCTGCGAGCTACACCATCCAGCCACGTATCCTTTTTAAAGCAATCTAGTTCCTCAGCGAACTTCACAAAAGAGCAAACGAGCGTCTTTTTAAAGATGCCCCGCCTGCGGCTCATGCCGCGCCCCTCTCAGCGCCGGAGACCGCCATCTCATCTGCGCTCTCTGCCTGGGACTGGAACATGCAGAGCTCGCTCTCGCTGACGGCAGATGCAACCTCTGCAAGGAGCTTCCGATGTCGACCCTGCGGGCTCGACTCGAAGCGCTCAAAACCGAAGCCGCCGCGCCGCCTTTCGTCTCGCCGCGCAAAAAGAAGCGCCGCTCCCAAAGGCTGCCAGAACCAGTGTTGGAAGTGACTGTCTCGCCAGAGCTTCTCCCTCGAGCCTCGTTTTCACCATCCCCGCGCCCCCCCGGACGCGCAGTTGCTGCCGAGCGGCCGCACTGCTGCCATCTCGGAGGACGAGGCGGAGGAAAAGGGCTGCTGTTCCCTCATGGCTTCGGCAATGAGGAGTGGTCAGGCTCCCACGCCGCCTCCTCGGCCCTGGAATCCAGCAGGACCCGCGCCGGAGTCAAGGAAGAACTTATGCGCCTCCTCTCACAGGCCGTCAACCGCCTCGGGCTCGAGAGGTCACCGCCCCCTGAGCAGGCTCCCAACCGACTCGACGGCTGTTTTCTTCAGAGCAGTCGCGGCACCCGCGGCCCGGGCCACCCCCTTTCTGCCGGAACTCCACGCCGAGCTCACCAAGTCATGGAAGGAAAGTGCATGGCCGCGCTGACTGTGACCGAGAGACATCTGTGACTAAAGCTTGCCGACATGGGAGAATCTGAACGCGCCACATTCCTCAACGCGCCGCTCTCTCCTTCCGGTCTCTTCGGTTCCGCGGTGAGTGGCATTGTTGACCGTTTCTCGGAGGTCCAGAAAGCCACCCAAGCCATGAATCTCTCCCTGCCTGTTAATCTCTCTCTCCCCCTGTCAGTCCCCTTCTCTCAGGCTACTGCAGCGGTGTATTCAGCAGCCAACAAGCCGGTGATACTACCCGCTTGCCTGCACCCAAACGCCGGTTTCACGGCGACCCAGAGAAATCTCTTAAAGTGCAAACATGCCTTATGTGTAGAAAATGTGCCCCTCTATCAGAGCCCACTCTCATAAAGCGGGCACAGCCCGCTCGAGTGTTAGAGTCAATAAATGCGCCCATGAGCCAGTGCGCGCGCCCCCTCTCTACCCACTCTGTCACACGGCCAGCAAACACCACTCTGTATGTAAGTCCCATGCCCGTGACTATGCTCGCGCATCACTTATCAGATGTGACTCTTTCCCCATTCACCTCAATCGGGAAGTCACTCACAGAACAGCATGTCCCTGCTGTCTGCGAGCCGTCATGCATAAGCACAATAAGCGCGCTCACACATTCTGTTCAGCTCGCTGTGAGCGGTAATCAGGGCGATTTGGCCATTCACCCTCTAGCGATACGCTTCAAAGCGTGGGAAACTATCCCAGGGATATCCAGATGGGTGTTAAGCACGATAAAACAAGGCTATTTGCTACAGTTCGATCGCCGCCCTCCCCGCTTCCGAGCACGGCTCGAAACTACTGTGAACACGGAAGCAGCCGGTATGCTTCGTTCAGAAATAGCAAACCTTCTGTGCACAAGGGCTATAGAGAGAGTGCCGCCTTCTCTGAGCGAGTCGGGGTTTTACAGCCGTTATTTTCTTGTCCCTAAGAAAGACAGCGGCCTCAGACCAATTTTAGATCTCAGATTTTTGAACAAAGTGCTTGTGAAAAGACCGTTCAAAATACTTACAGTGATGAAACTCCTCGCGCATATGCACCAGGGGGACTGGTTTATTTCTCTCGACCTGAAAGATGCCTACTTTCAGATTCAGATAAACCCCCGTCACAGGCCATTCTTGAGATTCGCCTTCGACGGTCAGGTTTATCAATAACCGTCCTTCCGTTCGGCCTGTCTTTAGCACCCCGTACCTTCATGAAGTGCATGGATGCGGCGCTCACACCCCTGCGGAGTCAGGGCTTGCGAATACTGAACTATTTGGACGATTGGCTGATTTTGGCACAATCACGCACGGAGCTTCTGTCTCACAGGACAGTTCTCCTCAGTCATCTGAACAGCTTGGGTCTTGCAGTCAATTGCACCAAGAGCTCACTACAGCCCAGTCAGGCGATTTCTTTCCTTGGAATAGAACTAGACTCCGTGGCTATGACGGCTCGCTTATCAACACAGCGCACGCGCCGTGTTCAGCGACTACTCCAGCTGGGTTTACTGTGCATGCGCCCGCTTCAACATTGGCTAAACACCCGTGCGACTCGCCGGGCTTGGGCCACAGGCCGCCAGCCGATCAGAGTGACTCAGACCTGTATCTCAGCTCTGCAGCCCTGGACAGTGGCCGAATGGTATCAGCGGGGAGTTACGATGGGAGCTGTATCTCGCCGAAAAGTCATCTCGACAGACACGTCCAACACGGGTTGGGGCGCGGTCTACGAGGGCTCACCGGCTTTTGGCCTTTGGTCAGTTCAGGAAAAGCTCCTTCACATTAATTGTCTGGAAATGATAGCGGTCGAGTACGCGCTCGTGCGCTTCCTCCCAATCATTCAGGGTCACCACATCCTGGTCCGCTCGGACAGTCTAAACCGTCATATCCAGGAACCTCTTCCATCTGACAGAACGCATATTGAGTTGGTCCCAGTGCCATCTGCACTCGCTGAGGGCGACGCACGTGCCAGGCCACCTGAACTACGGCCCAGACAGACTGTCCAGAGACAATATTCCCCCAGGGGAATGGTCCCTGCACGCTCAAACAGTCCAGAAGTTATGGCGCATAATCGGCAGAGCAGAGACCTCTTTGTGTCAGAGGAGAACTCTCACTGCCCAGTATTTTTCTCGAAAAGCAAGGACGCGCTGGCCCAGGACTGGCCCAACCGCCCGCTTTACGCCTTCCCTCCCGTCTCGCTATTGCCACAGGTAATACAGAGGATCAGGGAAACGCGCCCCGCGCTGTGAGAATCAGCCATGGTTCCCGGAGCTTACGCAGCTGTCACAGACAGCCCCGTGGCCCATTCCAGTGAAAGTAGATCTCCTCTCTCAAGCTCGCGGCACGATCTGGCATCCCCACCCAGAGCGCTGGGCGCTGCATGCGTGGGTGATCAACGACTACCCGTCGCTTTTCCAGAAGGAGTAATAAACACTATCATACACGCTAGAGCTCCTTCCACGAGAAGACTCTACGAGAAGACTCACTGGGTAAAAACGAGCTGGTCATCCGATTCCTCAGGGGAGCTAGAAGGATGAACTCCCCGCGCCCCCCATCGGTTCCTATCTGGGACCTTTCTATAGTTCTCGAAGCTATGAAAGCCCCCCCTTTCGAACCACTTCAATCCGTGGATTTGAAATGCCTTACACTCAAAACGGTTTTTCTGACTGCCTTGTCATCAGTTAAACGTGTGGGAGACCTTCACGCGCTGTCTGTCAGCGCTGCGTGTCTTGAGTTTGGACCAAATGACTCCAAGGTAATTTTAAAGCCTAGACACGGCTATGTCCCCAAGGTGATCGGTACTCCTTTCAGAGCACAGATCATTTCCCTATCGGCTCTGCCAGCATCTGATAGTGAATGAGACGCCAACCTCCTCTGCCCAGTTAGAGCACTGAGATTGTATACTGCGCGCTCTGCCTCTTTCAGACGCTCTGAGCAGCTTTTCGTTTCGTTCGGAGGGCGCGCTAAGGGTCTCGCCGCCTCGAAACAGACACTGTCTAGATGGATAGTGGACGCTATTGCTGCTGCGTACGCGACAAAAGACCTGCCATGCCCGTTAGGCATTAGGGCTCACTCCACTAGAGGCATGGCCTCCTCGTGGGCATGGTCCAGCGGGATTTCCATTCACGACATATGTGTGGCAGCGGGCTGGGCTTCCCCCTCCACCTTTGTCAGATTTTACAATCTGGAAGTGCCCGCACTGCAGGCAAAATTACTAGCGTTCTAATACGCTACAGCTCCCCTGGTGAGCTGCACTGATGGGACACATTCCACACAGACCGGCACCACCGCTCTGTTTTTCCCTTCCCATTATGTGCTTATGTATTACACACACACTGGCCCGCACTCTTGCCGGCAAAATATTATTCCCCACTCATAGGGCTCTCTGGGGACTGTCAAAACAGAGCTATTTAAAAAGGATGACATAAGTTTATTCATGTGACGCATATTGTACCAAAATAAATATTCATGTTTATACCGGAATTGTGCCGTTCACTTTCACATTGTTGTTAAAATATGTTACTTTCCACACTCTTCACCTCACAGTCCTGCAAAGATGACAGAACATTTACTCACATTTTCTGTCCTGCGTCTATACATGAGAGCAGTTGCGTTTTAGACCAAACATATGGTGACTGAGTGTGACCTGGACGCATCAGTGAATGGGGAGATATTTTACTAAACAAAATGATCCTGTCAGAAGAATTGCGCAATAACTTTATTATTTATGTTTCCATCTGTATCATCTCAGTGAGGTTTTGTGAGGTTTTACGCATGCGCAGTAAGGTGAAGTTTCTCATTCACACGGAAACGTCGGAAACGCCTGAAAATGCTAGTGGATGGAGAGCGTTTTTAAAAGAAAACGCCATTTTCAAATGTATCCAGATTAATTTAGACGGAACCTTTGATGACTGAATAAGTGCAATTCACCTTTAGTCCACAAGGTGACAATGTTTAGTACACAATGGTGACGTTTCACTCATATTTACTGCAGACAGAAAACAAAAGAATAGGAAGTATCATCAGCAAAACTTGAAATGGCTCAGTGATTTAATGCAGAGCAAGTACTGAACACAATCAATTAGTGTCACTGTCAATTGATGGTGTATCTTGTGAAGAAGCTGTCACTGATCAAAATATTGATTTTGAAGATGTTAAAAAAATATATAGTTTTGAGAATATGTTTGAGATCGCGAATATGAGTCAGATGCTGAATGTACTGGGAAATGAGCTCTGACGAGGACAGTGATGATGGTATAAAACATCTGCTCAAACTGAACCCTTCCGAGCTCCAAAAGGTAACAAAATATGCTTTATTTTATTTTTCTGTAATTGTTACTCTAATATCAGGAGAGTTTTATATTATCGCGACAGGTCGAAATTCATCCGTGTTAGATATAGATCCGGGTCGCTATAGCCGAAACATTCATGCATTTAAGGGTTAAAACGTTTTTTTTTCCCTCTTTTTTCTTTGACCTATAAAAACATCTGTACACAAAAGTAAAAGCTGAAATTCACTTCTAATTTCACAATGTAGTGAATTCAATAGTTTTTGAATTCAATATATGACGACAGACAATTCCAACACTTACAAAGCAGCCAGTGCTGGTTCTCTGAGAGCAGTTGAATCTTTCCTGCTGGATGGAGTTCTTGCCCTGGTTTGAACAGAGACAAACACATAACGGTTACTCTATGGATCATTTTAAACTCACATCAAACATATCAAAACATGAAGAAAGTGAAGCAGGGGCCACCAGTGGTCTGGATGAACAGTTATGTGCTTAAACAATACATTAAGCATGAAAATAGCCACATAATGCCTTAATGTTTAATAAAAACTGCCAAACCCCATCAAAAAATTAGTCCGTACCCCCTCTGTGCAGGGATAGAGGAACATGACTCACTTCAGGGCCCTTAGACTTGCTCTCCTGGGGGTTGCCTCTCTCTTCCGGGGAGTTCTGCCTGTGCTTATTAGTGACTCTGGATCATCATCCCCAAGTGGCTGCACCCCAAGAAAGGCACTAGGAGGGCAGCAGGACTTTAATAAATAGACTTTACTTTTTCAGTTATATAGGACAATTAAAACCATCTTCAACATACAAAGAACAAACTTAGTTTGCTTATTTCTAAATAAAATGATAAATCACAGACATGAAGTACTAAGCATGCAGAACAAAAGAGAACCAAGACATCATTTCAAATCTAAATAGATGTACCTAGTGTCATTGTCTTTGTCATATGCAGTCAATCTGGGTTTATCAGGGCTCTGTGATGACAGAGGAGAGACATGCTCCTCCTCATTCTGATTAAGAGGAGTCAATCTAATAGAAATGGAGATGCGGCCAGTTGGAGACGTGTTCAACTTAGACGTCAGTATCTTCTCCGTAGGAGTGCGTTCAACAAGAATCTCCCCCAGAACATCATCTCGGGACATGTTTTTATTTGGACCTACCATAATACAAAGAAAAACTGTTATTCATTTTAGTTCTATTAAAACAATTAAAAGCATAAAGTATGTGGATGCATGGCACTCACTGTACAAGTCCAGCTTCTTGCGAACATGTGGACCAGAGGAAGCTCTGCCTCTCCTCTTTGCACTAAGAGCTTTAGCTGCAGAGAGTTTGGAGGCAGAGTGAAGAGACTCCGCCTCACTGGTGCTCATTTTCCTGGTGCTCATTTTGCCCGTGCTCATGCTACCATGGGTAAGGGGGCCTGACATGGCCCGTTTGATTATTGATGGATCCGGAGTTGGAAGAGCACGAGCCTGAGAGGCCCGGGAAGATGGTGAGGGAGATTTAGGGCTCTGATGGGGCTGCATCAGCTCAGGATCCAATTCTCTGAAAGACTTGGTGTCCCACAAGAGTTTGACAAATAATGTGTCTTTGCTCTTGCCCTTTGGGAAAGGATCCTCAGCTGGGACATACTCAATCTAGAATCAAAGTTTTCATTAATTATTATTAAATATACATTTTTATAATTATTTTTCTTTATTAAATATGTAGGTATAATGATACACTGACAGTCAAAATTTGGGAATAATGAAGATTTAAGTTTTTTTTTTTTTTTAAAGAGTCTTCTCTTGGCTGAAATTATTTGATAAAAAATACAGTAAAACAGTAATATTGTGCACAACAATCATTCTATTATGCTAATTTAGTGCTCAATTATCATCAATTATTATTGGTGCTCAACTATTAATAATGGTTTTATTATCAACGTTGAAAACTGTTTTTGCTTTTGCTGATTCTATGATGAATAGAAGTTCAAAAGAATCTAATTTATTTGAAATATACATCTTTTGTAACATAAATGTCAGTAACACTTTACAATGAGGTCTCATTTGTTAACATTAATGTATTAACTAACATGAACAACAAAATAAGAATACAGTTGTTCATTGTTAGTTCACAGTCAATTAACTAATGTTAACAAATACAACTTTTTATTTAAAAACTGTATTAATAAATGCCGTTTTGTTCATTGTTAGTTCATGACAACTAAAGTAGTTATTTAATGTTAACAAATGAGACCTCATTGTAAAGTGTTACCTACATGTCTTTACTGTCACTTTAATCAATTTGATGCATTAAAGTATTAATTTCTTTTTTTATAAAGATCTTACCCCAAACTTTTAAAAGGTAGTGTATAACAGTTTCCACAAAAATATTAAGCACCAAAACGGTTTTCAACATGACAATAATAAATGATTCTTGAGCAGCAAATCAGAATGATGTCTGAAGAAACATGCGTCACTGGAAAAATAACTGCTGAAAATTCAGCTTTGCCATCACAGGAATAAATTGCATGTTTAAATATATTAAATTAGAAAATAGTAATATATTATTACAATTTAAAAAATGACTGGTTTACTGTATTTTTCACCAAATAAATGCAGCCCTGGTGAGCATAAGAGACTCATTATTATTACAAACTTTTTACCGTGTATATAAACTCTATAGAAATGTTATCATAAAATAAAATAAATTCTAATTAGTGCTATAAAATCGATGAATTGCGATTAATCGCATTGAACATAAGTTTTTGTTTATATAATATATGCCTGTATAAATAAATAAAAATATATATGTGAATTGTAGTCTTTCTCTCTCTCTGCATACATATATGGGTGTGTGTATAAATATATATACACACATATATTATATAAACAAAACCTTTTATGTTAGATGCGATAAATCACAATTAATCGATTTGACAGCACTAATTCAAATACTTTTCTACAGAAAAAAAAAAAAAAAAAATCATTTGAAACAACTATGCAAGCACTTATTGACTTATTGTACTAATGTGATGCGCATTCACATTCACAAAAATATGATGAGCTATACCATGTGTACCTGTACTGCTGCAAGAATTGTCTCTCCATCCACCTCATTTTCACAAGAGCGGTCCTGGTAGAAAAATACCTCCTGTGGATGGGGATCTCTGCCCAAGAGCTTGCGTTTGTTCTGAGGTACTTCACACATACGCACAAACCACTGCACTACAGCAGTCTTCTTCTTTCCTGTATCTGGGTAAGAATTTTACATCAACCAACACAGATTATAGTCAGACTCAGAAAGCATGCAAATATACATATTTTTGATAAAGACATGACATGTTCCTACCATCAGTGTACAGTTTGAGAAGTTGCGCCACAAAGGGATTGTCATCATTATCACCCTCAATCAAAATGTACTGGCCTAAAGACACTGTTGAATCTTCAGTCCTTCCCTCCACAGAAATGGACATAGATCTGTGTGGGGATCAACGAAAGCAAGCATTATTGCCGTTACATCTGGGGTTATATAATCTTTTAATGAATTTTCATGACTTTGCTTATGATTACTGGAACATTTTAGAGACTGCCCTCAGAAAGACCAATTTCTACCCAATTAGACATTTTAAAACTGAACGTTAACCAATAAATGTCATATACACTATACAATTTCCATTACTTTTCAAGGCCCCACAATCAAATAACAATTTTAAATTCCCTAATTTTTACAAGTTTTCCCTAAAAGTAGAAAAATATCTAGAGTTCTATGCACATGTCTGTCTCAGTGATGATGAAAACGTGATAAGTGCACATACTCATAGTATTGCCTTCTTAGCTTCCTGTCTTCACCGACTGGTCTACCATTCCATTTGTATGTTCTTCTCATTCTCAGTCTTGTGATGTAGCGGCTCATGGTGCAGATCTGATACTAGGTCTGTAAAGCACAGCATCAGTTTATCACCTAATTATTATATTATGTACTCTATAGTCAAAACAATAACAATGGCAACCAGACCCGTTATACATTACAAACATACATACAAACATAGATACATACATAAACATACAGTACACACACACACACACACACACACACACGTGTATGTATGTATATATATATATATATATATATATATATATATATATATATATATATATATATATATGTGTGTGTGTGTGTATATATATAAAATGGGTCTGTTATTAATGTATTAAGATTGCTTAAATACATCATATTCACAATACAAGTAGAATTTCGAAATATTATTATATTGCCTACAATAATTTAAAGTGAAATATTTTCCTACGAATGACTGAGATATACTATCCAAGAGAATAACTTTACTCCTACAGTCCTACTGGGTCTTGACCAACTAAAAAACAATTGACTGTAGTTTCCAGCTGTAACGTTAATCAGAAACTAAGCTTTTAAGTATTGTTTTATTTGAAAGGCTAAATATGGAAAAGTTAAGAATACATATCAAACTATTAAAAACATTTTCTTTATTTTAAGGTATCAAATAGCAAAATCGTTCCGTATGTAACGTTTCTTAACGTAACGTTACACAACTTTAAATCCCCAGCGCCTCTATCTTACTCACCAGCTGATGTTTGCAACAGTATCAGGCGTTCTTATTAAACGAATAAATAAAAATACTATTGCATCTCCGTCTCACTAAGAAACTCGGAAATTAAAATGTAAATATGCATGAAGTTAAAAGCATCTTACAGCACAGCGGACAGAGAACACAATCAAACAGCTAACTCGACTCTTTCGCGCGCAGATGACGTAGAAGAGTTTTTGATTGGACAGTAAAATATCGCTTGACCTTAGGGATGTGACGCACGCTTTTCCCCGGAAGTCATTCGTCAGTATTTCTCCATGGCATATTAGTGTATCGTTGATTCGTTTGTTCGTTTAAAATTGTAAGCCACCATGGCAAATAGAACGGTAAAAGATGCCAATAGTATACATGGAACAAATCCCCAGTATCTTGTCGAGAAGATTATACGGACACGCATATATGAGTCCAAGTACTGGAAAGAGGAATGCTTTGGACTTACAGGTGAGACAAGTGTGCCGGACTACATATTGTATTTGTTCATGTGGCATCGCAAACAACAGTAACGTAGTTATTTACCTTAACTACAAAATTAAAATGACAAAAAAATACTTTTATGGCCCAGATAGTATGAATATGATCAAGCTCAAACATGAGGAGGGGGGAAAACATACATTTATTGAGAAAACATGCAATTTGTTGCAGATGTTGTAATTTATATGGCTAAAAAGGTTCTTATTTATATTGCTAAAAAAACTTGCTCCTACATATCTTAAAATATGTCAGTGCCATTGTTTTGTCTCAAGATTCCTAGTTGAATTTAGGCCTAATCCTGGCTTAACCCTTGTCTGTGAAACCGGACCCATATCTCCCAATAATTTGTCTCAGTAAGATGATTAATAATAAACAATTCGTTTTATGATCAAAGCTCTGTAGTTTGTAGAAGGTTGTGTACAAGAAATGTACCTCAAAAGTCTGTTGCATCATATTTGATACCTTTTTAACATGATTTAAAAAAAAAGGTGTATGGATAATCAAGTGAACCCAAGTTATGTTTACTTTATAAAATCATGAAAGATTTCACAGCAAAAAAACGTGTACCAACCTGTAGGTGGACATTTTTAGAATTATACTAAAAAGGTATTTTACTTACTAAAAAGTAATTAGAGGAAAGAAGGCAATTACAAGATTGTGTACAGCAATTTTTACAGCATAGTTGTGATTGTCAAACTGAAAAATTTAGAGGCCTTAAAAGTTCATGTATTGTATATGATGCAGTATCTTTTATTGGGTTAGGATCTGTTATATAACATTTACCTGATATATTTCCATATGAATGGTTTTATGGAATTAATGTTCCAAGCACCATTTTTAATTGTCCCTGTTATTGCCCCTGTAGCTGAGCTTGTCGTGGACAAAGCAATGGAGCTAAAGTTTGTTGGTGGTGTATATGGAGGAAACATCAAGCCTACTCCATTCTTATGTCTGACACTAAAGATGCTGCAGATTCAGCCTGAAAAGGACATCATTGTGGAATTCATCAAGAATGAGGACTTCAAGTTAGTGTGCAGTTTACTACTCTTATCTGTATTAATTGACATTTACACTTTTTGTATTACTGTACTGCTTTTTTCCCCACTCAAGGTATGTCCGTTTGCTTGGAGCGATGTATATGCGCCTGACTGGAACTTCTGTGGATTGCTACAAGTATTTAGAACCATTATACAATGACTACAGAAAAATCAAAAGCCAGAATAGAAATGGAGGTGATCAATTTATTTATAGATACATTTCAATATTCATTAGGTAAATGCATTGAACGTTTCTTCCTTGTAGAAAAAAAAATGCAAATAATGTGTCTTCTTTACATAGAGTTTGAGTTGATGCATGTCGATGAGTTCATAGATGAGCTTCTTCATGCAGAGCGGATGTGTGACATCATCCTTCCAAGACTTCAGGTTGGTTGTACTTGTTACTTGTAGTACCAGTCGTGGTCAAAAGTTTACATACACCTTTCAGAATCGGCAAGATGTTAATTATTTTAACAACATAAAAGGAATCATGCAAATTGCATGTTATTTTTAACATAAATAAGATATTTTACATTAAATATTGTTACATATAGTCCACAAGACAAAATTTGAATTTATAAAAAGGACCCTGTTCAAAATAGGGTTTAAACTGAAGTTTTGTAACCGACTAGTCTAAAAGTAAGAAACCCTTTAAAGACTTGTGTATATATGATCCATTTGAAACAATCTATGAATCAAACAGTCAAATCCCATAATAAATGCCGCTAAACACTGCACACTTGGCGAATAAAGCTCATTCTGATCCTGATTCTGAAGCTCAGCTATTTTTTCAGAGTTTAAGTGAATACGCGATGGGCATTTGCTTGCTTCGACTATCACACCTACGTGCATGTCCTGAATATGGTTACACGTGGCTCTAGTGGAATTATGCCAGTTTTACATGGCACAGACATCTTGCATAAAACTTTTCCATTTTATTACTAATTCAAAATACTCCTGCACCTCATTTGTCTTTTGAGCGGTCATTTCTGTGATCTCCGCGATTAACACGAAAAAAAATATAGGTAAAATCTAAAGTAAAATAAAAAGATTATTATTTTCAATTCAGACTCTACAGGTTTCAGTTAACATGTTAAATGAATGTTAATGGCATTCTTAGTTTATGGCAGTACAATTAGACAAAGACGGGACAAGTATGGCATGTTTGGAAGTGTTGCTAGGAGAACCTCTTCTCTCTAAAAAGAACATAGCAGCACTGCGCTTAGGTTTGCAAAGTTGCATCTGAACAAACCACAAGACTTCTCGAACCAAAGTGAAGATGTTTGGCCATAATGCACAGCACCACATTTGGTGAAAACCAAACACAGCATATCAGCACAATCATACCATCTGTCGAACACGTTGATGGAGGGGTGATGATTTGGGCTTGTTTTGCAGCCACAGGACCTGGACATCTTGCAGTCGACCATAAACTCCTCTGTATACCAAAGTATTCTAGAGTCAAATGTGAAGCCATCTGTCAGACAGCTAAAGCTTGGCCCAAACTGGGTCATGGGTCATGCAGCAGGCCAATGATCCCAAGAACACCAACAAATCTATAACCGAATGGCTGAAAAAGAAAAGAATCAATGTGTTGCATTGACTCAGAGTCCAAACTCGATTGAAATGCTGTGGCGGGACCTTAAGAGAGCTGTGCATAAACAAATGGCCACAAACCTCAATGAGCTGAAGCAATGTTGTAAAGAAGAGCGGGCCAAAATTCCTCCACAAAGATGGGAGAGATTGATAAAGTCATATAGAAAATGATAACTTCAAGTTATTGCTGCTAAAAGTGTCTCTACAAGCTATAAAATCATGGGTGTACTTAGTTTGTCACACATGGCTTCTTCATTTTGACTTTAATTTTGTTAAATAATGAAACGGTGTAACATGTCATGTGTTGTTGTTCATTGGAGGTTGTATTTCCCTAATTTTAAGACCTGTTAAAGACCAGGGGATTTTTTTTTTATGTCCTTATACATAAAACCATAGAATTCAAAAGGGTGTACTTTCTTTTTCACATGTACACCCGGTTTTATTTGTGTTGTTATTTGGAGTAATGTGAATTTAAGAGGAAGTGTACTGAGTCAAATATGTCATAAAATAATGTGTCCTTGTTGTTGTTTTACCTTCACAGAAGAGACAGGTTTTGGAGGAAGCTGAGCTACTGGATACTCGTATTAGTGCCCTGGAAGAAGACCTGGATGAGGTGGAGACCAGTGAAGAGGAGGATGATGAAGAAGAGAAGGTAAAAGGGAACCCACAATGTCTGACGATAACTGATTATATCTTGTGAATATAATTGTTCTACAACCTCTCGTGTCCTGCAGCCAGAGAGAGTGCAGACACCAGAGCCACACAGAAGAAGTTACAGAGATATGGACCGGCCACGCAGGTCTCCATCTCCACGCTACAGACGCAGCCGCTCACCCAGAAGGTAAGTGATGGTGCTAATTGTCATTTAAATGTAATCATTATTTCAGGTTGATAATATTCATAACTGAACAGTTGAATAATTTGTGTTCTGGTTGTCTTTTTCTAGACGGAGCAGATCACCTAAAAGACGAAGGTATGTAATGGAATTACAATTCAGATGTTGGCAATGTATTTTAGATTCATTAGCACATTATTAGGTTTGGCACATTATTATAGGTGATTATACAATTTAATACATTTTACTTTTGATTATTTATTCAGCCCATCACCCAGACGTGATCGCGACCGGGACCGGGACCGCCACCGCAAAAGCAAAAGCAAAAGTCCCCGTAGACACCGCAGCAGATCCAGGGACCGAAGACATCGCTCCAAATCTCCAGGTACAGTCAAGCTGTTTTGAAGTACACAAAGAAAATAAGACACCACAATATGTTATTTAAATATTATTATAGTAAATGGAAAAACTGGTCATTAGGGAAATATTGGTCTATTTTTCTCAGGTCACCACAGAAGTCACCGGCATCGTAGTCACTCCAAGTCCCCAGAAAGGTAATGTTCAATTTAAATGGTTATTACTTCATTATTACTTTTTTGTTTTTTCTTGTTTTAATGCTGCATTTATCTCTTTGTGTTCTAGTCGGTCGAAGAAGAGTCACAAGAGAAGTCGAAGAGAAAAAGAGTGATCTCAGTTTTTCTTTCTGTTTTTATAGAATTTGTTTGTGCTTTGAATTATATGGAGAAACAGAGCAATTTCTGTCGTAAATAGCTTGACCTTATTCTGTGTAAATCACCCAATGACAATTTAGTTCTCTGTGGTTTTTGATGCTGTTTTATACTTTTAATTGAAATTGGCAACCCTGAATGTTTTTTTTTTTTTTCATTCGGAATTAACTGTACCATGTAAAATAAACATTTGATGTATTGTAGTTTCAATGCCTCTTATTATAAAGTCAACGATTGAAGCTGTATACAAGAAAAATTGTTTTCATTATTAGTTTTGTATATGATTTCAGTCTCTGAATTTAGTTGAATTCTCTGCAGGTACATTTGATTCTATAACTGAATTGAACACCTAGAGCAAAGAGAAGCTTGGACATAACCACTCATACTATTTTAGTGCTTTGGGATAGAGTTGGCAAAACTGCACCTAATTTCAGGGGGAGATGAAATATGTATTTTCTTGTAAATATTAAATTGGGTAATCAGCTAAATAAAAGATAGGCAGAAGAGTACAAAGTGTAGTTGACTAAAGATTCACTTAGATTTACTTTCACATAAAAACACTTGAATGAGTTTCAGATTAATCATCTTATTTTTATATAACTAAAATGATATGGGCTTTTTTTTCTCTATCATCTAGTGTACATTTTAATTTGTATTATTGACACCTAAACTAGGAAAGGCAATCTTTCGATGATGAATTTATATTTAAAGACTTTTTGTTTTTGTTATGGAGACTTTTATTTTGACGGGTGTTTTTAGATGACAGCGAACGGGAAGTAAATACGTCAACGTTATGAGAAAATATTCAAGAAAAATTGATCAAACTGGATAGCTTTATAGTGGAGACATTTTCTTATCCTTTTCATACACAGTAAGTATCTGAACCAATAATATTTAAAAAACTATCCCTGGCATTCCTTGTTATGATAAGCCACATGGGACTCTGGTTGACCTGATTTTGCCGAGAGAAATGCAGCATATTCAACGTGCTCTTCGTCTTATTCATTCTCACAAGTTTTACTGTCGAAAAGTGGTACGTTAACCAAATGTCTAATGATTTACTGCACTAACTAGAAAATCTGGAGGAAACTGTTATAGAATAATGACTGGGGTGTGCCAGTAATTAATGAAATTGACATGATTCAACCTCCCTTTATATAAAATGCAACGACTCAAACACATTCTTATTATTAATTTTTTAAAATGTGCAAACCCAAAGTATATGCTTTCCCCAAAAATGCAGTTCAGGGTGTTTTACATTTACAATATCCTGCTAGAGCTGATGTGGAAGTCAGCTGATAAGTCAGCATGTTACACTTCCTTTGATTCTGATCCTGAATTTTGAGCACTGCATAGCTAGCATTCATTCACCCTACGCCTTCTGCTGCCTTTCTGTGAGTGCTTAGGGTTTGGATTGAATTAATAGTACATTAAATCAAAAAGTTAATATACTAAAGTCTCTTCTATGCTTTCTTCTGTTTGAACACTGTTCATATTGTGTTCTTTGTTTTCTTTTCTCTGAAGGCACACAGGATGAGTATGAATGACTTTGCTGTCCTCAGCACTGGGCGAAAGATGCCTCTTGTGGGACTTGGGACATGGAAGAGTGAACCTGGACAGGTGAGTGTATTTAGTACATCAGCTCAACTGAAATCATGACAGAATTGGAATCTTTATGATGTTTTAAGGACGAGGGCGAGTTTACTCGGATATACAGTTCATTGATGTATAATTTATTTATAGTATATATTTACATTTACATTTATTAATTTAGCAGACGCTTTTATCCAAAGCGACTTACAAATGAGAACAATAGAAGCATATATATTGTTATTCAATAAACATTTACATAAATTATTGTGTTTGATTTGAATGTAGAACTTCAATTTTGTATTTTGTATAAATATGTTGTCATCTCCAGGTAAAACAGGCAGTCATTTGGGCTTTGCAATCTGGCTATCGGCACATTGACTGTGCTCCCATTTATGCGAATGAGCCAGAGATCGGTGAAGCTTTCCAGGAAATGATGGGGCCTGAAAAAGTAGGTCAACTAAGTTGAAAACATATATGAAATATACCCACACTTACTGTATATATAAAGGAATCATGTGTGCTTTACAACCTCTGTCCTCTTTCAAGGGAATCAGGCGAGAGGATGTATTTGTGACCTCCAAACTGTGGAACACCAAACACCACCCAGATGATGTGGAGCCATCTCTGTTAAAGACCTTGAAAGACCTGAAGCTGGAGTACCTGGACCTCTACCTCATCCATTGGCCATATGCCTTCCAGTAAGCACTCGTTTGTGGTGTATATATGTATATACATATATAATAAACACACATTAAAGATGTGTGTTAATTTAGTAAAAATTAAAGATGATAAAAAAAAATATTAATAAAAGAGATCGAAAGGGTGCAAGACTCTGTGAAAGTCTACTGTTGTCTTATCTAGGGTGTTTTGTTTATTGGCAATAGAAACATGTGACATTTTCCTATCTCCTTTGGGGAATGAACTATAAAGTGCTCTTAATGGGATAGGGAAAATTCCGTCATCATTTACACTCCCTCATGTCGTTCCAAGCCTGTATGACTTTCTTTCTTCTGTGTAACACCAAAAAAAAAAAGATATTTTGAAGAATGCTAGTGTTTTGAAGAAATCAGTTTCGGTTCCTATTGACTTCTATTGCAATGTATGGTCAAAATATATATTGGAAGTCAATGGGAACTGAAACTGTTTGAATGCCAGCATTCTTCAAAATATCTTCTTGTGTAAAATATAAGAATTATTGGATGGACTATCCCTTTAATGTCTTTTCTCAGATGCCAGTGTAGTGTTCCTCTTATTTTTGTCCAGACGAGGTGATACCTCTTTTCCTAGGAAGGAGGATGGAACTTTGCTGTATGATGATATAGACTACAAGCTTACATGGGCTGCTATGGAAAAACTTGTAGGAAAGGGGCTTGTCAGGGCCATTGGGCTCTCGAACTTCAACAGCAGGCAGATTGATGACATCTTAGCAGTTGCAAGCATCAAACCCACCGTTTTACAGGTCAGAAGAAAATGTGATGTCCTAATTTATTTGGTCTATTATATCAGTTGGTAGAGTAACAATAGTGTTTTGTAGGTGGAGTCCCATCCATACCTTGCCCAGGTTGAGCTGTTGGCTCACTGTCGGGATCGGGGATTGGTGATGACTGCCTACAGTCCGCTAGGATCTCCTGACCGAGCCTGGAAGCATCCAGAGGAACCTGTGCTGTTGGAGGAACCAGCCATTGCTGCGCTAGCCAAGAAATACAACAAGACTTCTGCGCAAATTATTATCAGGTAAATTCATGCGTTTGCACTAGTTGTCATATTTCATATTTCTTGACCGAATATTACATAGTATTTCCTCATTGTTATTTTGGCAGATGGCAAACTCAACGTGGAGTTGTGACTATCCCAAAGAGTATTACACAGTCTCGGATCAAAGAGAATATCCAGGTTTCTGCAAGTTTCTCTTCTTCCACCTCTTTGTTTATGACCTTGTATTGTAACAATGCACTGCTCTGCTAATTTACAGGTCTTTGATTTTACTCTTGAACCTGAGGAAATTAGTCAAGTGACAGCATTGCACAGAGGCTGGCGTTACATTGTGCCAACCATTACTGTAAGTTATATTACAATAAAGCCACAACATAGCACTACATTTTACAGTAACGAAAAGGTTACTTCAAAAGTAAATCTGATGATGAATCTGCTGCATTTAAGACTGTGCCAAATCAAATGCACTCCAACACTATGTATGTTTTGCATCTGTTATTAAATTGAATTGAGTGTTTTTGTGTCTTTTTACTTTTTGTAGGTTGATGATAAGCCTGTACCCCGGGACGCAGGACATCCTCACTACCCTTTTAATGACCCCTATTAATGCACACTTCTGCAAGATTCTGTGCCTTGACACCAATGTCCATTCACTACTCTGTGTACATATAAACACAATAAAAATTTTTGTTACATATTGAAATTTGTGCTTGTTTGTTTTTGCCAAGCATGGAATGGACATTTATGAACAAGGGCTTATTTTAGATGTTTTCACAGGTAAATTTTATGAAACCTGTCAAGAACATGTCTTGATTATTACACCTAAAAGATTTAAACAACAAATTGCTATTTTGCATAATGAAATAATGGTCCACACACACACACACATATATATATATATGCACCTTTAAGGTTAAATAGTCATTTAAGGTTATTTATTTCATTTTGACATTATTTGCATGACAATTAAGCATTCTAATTACCACAATGAAAAAAAAAAAATTTGTCATTACTGCTATGTGAAATTGCAAAAGCATCATGTTAGTACTATATGAACCACCTTTATTTTATACTTTTATTGAGATTAATGGAAATTAAAATAATAACAATAGTAAATTTAGACACCCAGACACATTACAATAAAAAGACTTTGTAAAGAAAGACATAATGCAAAACAATAAATAAAAGGAATCTTATTAGATTGTAAAAAGGAAAGAGAAAAAAATGATCTTGGTATGGTCAGCTGAAAAGTAAAGTTGCTATATAATATATTAATAGAATAATGGAATATATATATAATACTACTAATAAAACACACTAAACTTATATTTCATTCACAATAACACTAACAACGTGGTTTAAGAAAGTGAACAGAGTCTATTTTAATTTCAAGCTGGTCCAGTGCCTGTGGCTGTAGCGGCTGCGGTTACTTGCCCTTTAAATTATTTCTCCCGCGTTTTTGTGACAGGAGGGTCGTAGTTCAGCGGAAGTACAGCTTGTATCCGTATTTAAAGGCGCCAACAAAGACTAACTCAGGAGCAGCTTCACAAACCTGCCATCTTCACATACATCATCCAATAGTACATTGCGGCGTAGTTTATTTAACGCGTTAAGATGCCCGAGGAAACAGCATCTGCTTCAACTGCCGAAAGGTAAAATATCATGGTTAAATTAAGTGTGTTCTCAAACCAGGGAAGTAAACAGATAAGTTAAAGGAAGTCAAAGTGAGAGGTTTTGGCTGGTTTCGTTTGATAACAAAGCTGCAGCAGCTGCGTCCTTGTAAGGAAAAATGCCTCGCGCTCGTGCTTCAGTTCGCTTTTCTCCCGCACCCGGACATCGTCGCACGTGACGGGATGGCATCACCGATGATTCCCGTCGCCGTGTTGTGTTTGGCTGCTTTCTGTTGGCGGGAGAAGGATTAATATGAACGGTTAGCTTGTTTATACACCATAAATGAGGAAAGTCTCGCATTGTTCACCACGGCCCGTCAGTGAGCTTGGCGCGGCAATGAAATGGCTACACACGCGCTGAAGTCCACCGTTAAGTTTAAAAGGTGGCGCTAACGACACAAGTAACACTTTAAATTGCTCTCTTTGGTTATTAACGTTATACATTAAACGGTGAAGTTAAATGCCATTCATGTCCGCGTGTAGATGTTTGCTCTACTGACGCGATGCTACTAGTCGTAGCATCGCGCTAACTTTGGTGCTCCTGCTCCAGAACTTCTTTTTTTTTTTTTTTCAACAAACTGAAGTTTTACTCCCGTTAGAAATATTCTTAACACGCAACAGCACTTTTTTTTAGAGTTGTATGACCCCTTTCTTTTATTGTTTGTCTGCAGTATGGAGGTAAAACCTTGCTCCTCAAGTGCTGCAGACAGGTGAGTTAGTTGGTATCTGGAATTATTCATTTTATTAAATTGCTCATTTCAATAAAATAACTATTGAGGTTCGTTACACGCATATTTGTGAACTTTGCAGCTCCGTCGATGTTACTGAGGAAGCAAAGAAGCTGATTGGCACAGGCAACCGGCACTTAGTGATGGGTGATGTTGTGTCGGCAGTCAGTGTCTTCCAGGAGGCTTGTGCCATGCTGTGAGTAGTGAATGGGGATACAACCTGTATTATGGATAGAGAACGTGTCATCCATGCAGAGTATGCCAGATCCCAATTAATATTACTATTATGGTGTGTACATTTTCATCTCCCCCATTAAGAGCTGAGAAGTATGGAGACACTGCAGATGAATGTGGGGAAGCTTTTTTCTTGTGTGGAAAGGCCCTTCTGGAGCTTGCCAGGTATCTGAATTAATAAGCATGGGATGGATTCTTTTTAACTAACTTTTGCTAACGTTAATAACTTTTTCTAGGATGGAGAATACTGTGCTTGGTAATGCTTTAGAGGGAGTCCCAGAAGAATCCTCTGAAGAGGGCGAGAAACAGAATGACTCTAAGATTGAAAGTGCTGACAACTTGGATGGTTTGTATTTTAAAGAGCTTTGTTTGTTGGTTAAAACTGATCACTTTTTTTTTTTTCATACATTCTCAAGGCTAGACATCACATCTGGAAAAAGGATGTTTCCAAAGATTCTCCAAATGAACCGTTGTCAGATTTCTGCTCAAGCCAGCATATATTGAAAAAGCACAATTGAAAATTTGATTATTCCAATCAAATGGTATGTTCACTGTAACCTAGAAATCTCCCTCCATTTGTACTATAATGCAGAGAAAACCAGAGATGAGCTTCGAGCACAGGTTTATGATGCCATGTCAGAGGACAACAAAACTCAGTCAGAGGTGGGGGAAGGTGAGCAGAATGAAGTTGAAGTGCCAAAGGAAGCAGATGCAGCATCACCTAAATCTGAGAAACTATCTGAAGACAAGGCAAAGACTGCTGAAGACAAGGCAAAGCCTGCTGAACAGGAGAAACTAGCTGAAGACGAGGCAAAGCCTGCTGAAGACGAGGCAAAGCCTGCTGAAGACGAGGCAAAGCCTGCTGAAGACGAGGCAAAGCCTGCTGAAGACGAGGCAAAGCCTGCTGAAGACGAGGCAAAGCCTGCTGAAGACGAGGCAAAGCCTGCTGAAGACGAGGCAAAGCCTGCTGAAGACGAGGCAAAGCCTGCTGAAGACGAGGCAAAGCCTGCTGAAGACGAGGCAAAACCTGCTGAAGACGAGGCAAACCCTGCTGAAAAGGAGAAACTAGCTGAAGACAAGGCAAAGACTGCTGAAGACAAGGAGAAACCTGCTGACAACGATGTTAAGTCAAATGGTGCAGATGAAGGTGCTTCTAAAAAGGAAGATATCACTGTGTCAAACAGTGAAAAGGCTGAAAACGATGAAGAGGAGAAAAATGGAAATGAAGATACTGAAGAACCCATGGAAGAGGATGGTGGAGGTAGTGAAGTGTGGTAGTCTGGGGAGCACAAGATTTTAGTTTTTAATGACTTTTTCACCTGGTGAATCTACTTCTAAATGTTAGTGGATCCACAGAATATTTAGATTAAGCTGCAGCACTTCTGATGGTGTGCATGGTGATGGGCTTCACATTAAATCATTGGCGGTGTTAACGTATTTTTCTGTTTCAGATGACGATGATGAGGATGACGACGACGATGAGGATGCCGAGGGTGACTCAAAGGATAAGGTTTGTAATCCTGTTTTTTTTCTTTCTGTCCTCCCTTAATTAAGTGGCTTATTTGTGTCCTTGTGTTTTTAGGAAAGTGAGGATGAAGTTGGCAACCTGCAGTTGGCCTGGGAGATGCTTGAGGTCGCAAAGGTGATTTATAAAAGGTATGTCTGTACCTCTAGTGATCGACTGCATTTGATCAAATTCCTTTCAAAACCCTGGTGGTTATTCTGTTCTGTAGAAAAGACTGCAAAGAAGATCAGCTAATGGCAGCACAAATTTACCTGAAACTTGGAGAAGTTGGAGCTGAATCAGGTGTGTATGTAGAGAGAGTAGCTGAGTATTAAAGACCCTTTTGGATCCCACAAGCCACCATTTAAAATGGCAAAATTACACTTCATCTTTCACCAAGTCTCTCCACTTTGATTCATGTAGGTAACTACAGCCAGGCTCTGGAGGACTTCAATGAGTGTTTAACCTTGCAGCTGAAACACCTTCCCTCTCATAGCCGTCTTTTGGCTGAGACTCATTACCAGTTGGGCACAACTTATAGCTACACAGCCCAGTACAGCCAAGCCATCGAGCACTTCTCCAAATCTATCAAAGTCATCGAAAGCCGTCTTGGTAAAAATGTTCTTACAGTGGGGTTTTGCTGGTCTTAATTCCTTTTAACTGAAGATCTGCTTGCTGATAACATTAGTTGCCATGAACAAGCATGGTACACTTAATTGATTACCACATCCCTGTTCCACCAGCTATGCTTCAGGAAGTGATAGACAAGGTGGAAGGTGCAGAGGCAGCAAAGGAGGAGAAGACCGAGCTTGAGGAGTTGAAACAGTTACTGCCAGAAATTACTGAGAAGATTGAAGATGCTAAGGAGGGCCAGAGGACAGCTGCTGTGGCTTCTGAGGCCATCCATCAGACCCTTGTGAGTTGCTTCATGCACTTGCGCTATTGCCCTAATGCATATTGTTCAATGGCTGATTCATTTCTGAATTCAATATCAGCTTGTATTGTTCATTGCCCAGTACTGATAATTTAACTTGTCCTATAATAAATATGATACTGATATAGCATGCATCCCTAGTGTTGCTCTTATATGAAGGGAGAAAAAAAATTAAATGTTGATTCCGTAAAAAAAGCTAAAGTTAAGAGGCTCCGTATAGTTTGGAATTTGTTTGTTACAGGCTGGAGCATCCACGTCATCTGCTTTCCCAGCTGAAAATGGTGACCCGTCTTCGTCTACTGCTAGTCAGGTGTGTTGATGCTTTGTGTACCTCCTGTGCATGGGTATTTAGACATAACCAACTGTTTATGTAAACCTTGTGTATTAGAGCAATAAGACTCAAAAGATAAATTAGCCGATTAACCAGGCGCTGTTTGGCAGGCTTTTAAGTGCCTGTGCTCTTCGGGTGAGTGTGCTCAGAAAAGCGGATGTTAGAACTGCGCATCGGCACACGAATGCAATGGTTAACCGGCAAGGCTTTAAAGCACATGCATAATAAACTTTTGTGAATTGCAGTGTCCCGTGAGTAACTCTACCTCTGTGAACGTGATGCGAATGTACTTCGCGCTGTAAAGTATGTTGAGACGGAGGTGCTAGTACAACCTGTTTGTTGTTTCTTAACGCATATGACAAACTATATTTTGTACAGATTTCCATTGTTTTGGCACGTATTTGTTTTTTTTTACCCAGAGAAAAACGTTGGATTATGCAACAGACATGCAATTCATTGCCTTCACATGCAGTTAATAAACTACCGGAATCGCCTTTTCGTGCTGTTTCCGGTGGTTTTAAATTCAACAAAAATTGCCCAATAAATATCAACGGCCGACACATCTGTGCATCTTTCATTTATACCTGTATATTACTACGCTGTACCCACATTGGACCATATAGGGAGCTATTCAGACACAGCCAGGGACATATCTTTATATAAAATTTCTTATATCATAAGCATATATGGTTTTCTTAGTGCTGTCAAATTAAAAGCTGATTTGGACACTTATTTGCCAGTGCTGATAACTTAAGTGCCAAATATTGGCTGATGTATCAGTCAACCGCCAATATTGCGCACCCTTAAAATGCCTGTTTTATTTCAGATTCCTGTGAAGCCAGCTGATGGTGCGTCTTCCTCAAAATCTGCATCTGATATTTCTCACCTTGTCCGCAAAAAGGTTAGTATCCATCCATTGCAATTTGCTTTAATCTTTTGCGGTAGAGGTGGATAAACTAGCATGATTCAAGTGCATTAACTGGATTGCATTGGAGTAGTCTGCCCTTGAAGGAGCATCTGCTTTGCTACCTTCCCTTTGCTGATTGCAATCATGCATGTTGGATCACGAGCTGAATTTTCCAACTAGATGAGATTTGGTGTTGCTCGGTGTTTCTGTGGTGACTGTGCTTCAATATTGTGGCTTGGCATATTGTAGTTCTGGCATGGTTTTGAAGTGGCCATGTATGCTTGAGTAGCATGTAGAGAATAGGTGTTCAGCGCAAAAAAAATAAAGTACGTGTTCTGTCCTGCTTTGTTCCTGCACAGAGGAAACCAGACGAGGAGAGTCCAAAAAAGGACAGTGATGCTAAAAAGACAAAACAGGAGACCTCAGTTAATGGCAGTGATGACTCCGCCCACAACGGCAATGGAGTCCAGGAGAAAATGGAGCAGGAGGCGAGTTGATAGGCTTGCGGTTTCCTCTAAGAGGGTCACAGGGCTTGACCATAAATGTTCGATGGCCCGGGGGCCAGTGTGAAAGATGCTTTGGACAGAAACTGTCACTGCTGCATCATTTTCACACTTAAGTCTTGTCAATTTTTATATTAAATGATTTTAAGCCATTCATACTTAAGACGCGAAAGAACTATTCTTTACTTGGTTTGTCTGTGCATTCGTTGTGCATGCGCAAGTTCTCCTTTGCATCTTGTTCTCCGCTCTTGACTGCCTACTGTAGCATTAAGAGTCTGTGTAGATTTAATACAGTGAAGACAGTGCAGTGTTTGTTTGTACACTGATTACATACAATTTCTGTAGTAGGCTGTTTCTTACCTGTATACTACCTACCTGGAAAAACTTTAAAGCATTATTTTATTTTTTTGTATTAATGTGATATTGCAGACTGATCTCATAAAATTGCGTGTGTATGACACGCCAATTCGTATTTCCATTTTTGGCGTGCTATTAACACGCACAATCGCTTTTCAGCGTGTTTATGAACGCAGTTGACTTAACGTTATTACTGTATATATAAATATATGACCTACCTCCACCCCGTCCCTAAACCTACCCGTCACTGGGGTTAATAGCATTTATGAGTCTTCCCCTACCATCCTAGGAAAAAAAATATCGCTCCCCAGATATAGATCTACATTTTGCTTCGTTTCGCTCGGAAATTTAATGGCGTGTACATATACGCGGAATCACTTGGACATTAATGGCGTAGACATACACGCATACACGCGGATATCTCAAAATGCGTATAGATAACACGCAACTTGACTTGAAAGTGCCGTGTCTGTTTACGCAAAAGTCATGATGTCATGTTGGATATTGCTTGTTTTGATCTTACTGTTTACTTTTAATAATTTGAGCTTATTTTAGGTAGGCTAGTTTTTGTTTTTACTGTGGTATCAAGATTGGATTTGTGAAGTTTCTAAAACTAAAATAGAGTTGTAATCTTATTTAATAGAATACAAAGGTAGAAGAGTCAAAAACTTCAGGACTTATTCATCTGGGTGCATATTTACTCATGTACACATACTAGTGAAGTCCTGTGTCTGAGGATGTTCAATTCTTTATCTTGCATTTAATGTGTAGGTTGGATAATTTTCTTGGGTTTTAACTTTAAGCAACATCAATTTAGTGCCTTCTCCCCTCCCCCCCCCTAATGGTTTTTATTTTCTCTTATAGTCAGCCAATTCTTCCTCTGTGAAGACCTCAGCGTGATGGACTTCCTCTGATTGACCTCTTACCTTCCAACCAGCAGAGCATGCCTGCATCATATACTACTCATGAACAACTTGTCCCTGTTCTGTAAATAACCAGTTTTCTTTGTCCAATTTTTGTATAATTGTAGTAAACTTTCAATAAATGATATTAGCATATGTGAACATGTGGGCTCTTAATCCTTTACCCCCCCCCCCCCCCTTTTTCTTTTGTAAAGAATGTTTTGCTCTAAATGCAACGAGTTCCAATGGAATCATAAACTAATTGGACTGAACTCAACAGTTAAATTATATTAGCTATAGGATGTGCTGTTTCACATGTTATTTAAAAAGACTAGTCTTCACATACAGGGAGGGCTTGAAATTAACTTTCACTCACCATCTTAAATTAAGTTACCAGCCATTCAGAACTTTTACCAGCCAACATAAACCAGATCAATCACAGCTTGGATTCTGAAATATTTGTATTGCTTTCAATTTTATGACAGCAAATCAAATTTACTGAGTGGATGCCAATCAAAAGTTATTTATTAATTATTTCCATGAGTTTACTTGCACATATACAATATAGGCGCTAGGATTTCTTGGACATGCTGCATATGTGAATGGGTTGGAAAATGGCCTTTTTAATGTCTCCTATACTGTAGGGCTCTGGTGGCTAGAACCGGTCTCGTGCTGTGGACCTGTCATTCTGTAAGTTCAAGGCTACAGTCCAAAACAGTGAAACTAATCACAATAGGAAAAAGTTAACTTCAAGAATGAACAAAGTGGCATCAATGAGTTTGAATTAAGGTCTTTGAAAAAAACGTGCAAGTCGGTATGTATATCTTTGTCCTAAATCATTGTATTTTAATGAATGGTTGTGAGTGGCGTGATTGATTTTGAACTGCTGGTGTCGTAGGGCGCTGCTGGTGTGTGTGCGGTCATAGAAAATGTTAACATTTTAAAGATGTGGCACTGTGTGCCGATTCTCTAGATGTGCAACCCTTTTTGTGTTTTTCTCATGTTTGAGGCTCTTTTTAGAGGAAGGGCTGATAGCGATGCCATGCAAGTGCTGCATGTAATTTACATAGAGACATTTACAAAGAACATTATGAATCGTAACTCGGCAAATTGGCTAGTGTTGAAATGCGTTACCTGCCATGGGATTTTCACCCTTATTTGGTGGGTTTACTGGTGTTCATTTCAAACCCTGCTTACAGGGGTTAGACAATGAAACTGAAACTGGCCAATATAGTGTTGGAGGTTTAAATTAGCACAGCTGTAAATAAAATAATGCAATCCACACAATATAATGGGAGATATAGTTCAAAAGAAGGCAAATTGTTGGTGCGCGTTTTGCTGGCTCATCAGTGACCAGGACAGCAAATCTTTGTGGTGTATCGAGACTATGGTATCCAAGGTAATGTCGGCATACCCCCAAGTAGGACGAACCACATCCAACAGGAGTAACTCAACACAAGAGGAAGCTGTCTGAAAGGGGTGTCCAGGTACTAGCCTGGATTGTATCCAAAAAACAATACCACTGCTGCCCAACTCACTGCAGAATTAAATGCACACATTGACTCCCCATGTTTCCACCAAACCTGTTCATCAGGAGCTCGATCAGCAGTCTATATTCATGGTCGGGCTGCTATAGCCAATCCTTTGGTCACTTGTTGGGCTGGAGTATCATGGCATTCGCCGCTATGCTTGATGGTCGCGTCACTGACAAGAACTTCCAAACCATTCTGGAGGACCATGTGCACCTAGTGGTTCAAACATTGTACCCTGAAGGGCCGTGTATCAGCATGATAATGCACCAATACACACAGCAAGACTTGTGACAGAAAGGTTTGATGAACATGAAAGTGAGGTTCTCCCATGGCCTGCACAGTCACCAAATGTTGATATTATTGAGCCACTTTGGGGTGTTTTGGAGGAGCGAGTCAGGAAATGTTTTCTCCATCAGCATCACATAATGACCTGGCCACAGTTCTGGAAGAAGAACGGCTCAAAATCCCTCTCGCCACTGTGACAGACTGTCTGTCATTCTCAAGATAAATTGATGCTGTAAAAGGAGGCCCTACACCATACTAAAAAATGGTTGTGGTCTAAAACCAAGTTTCATTGTCCAACCCCTGTGTATGCATAACTGTTTCTAGATCAGTGATATGCCAAAAAGCACAAATGTACATAAGTAAATGAAACGTGATTTAAAAATGCAATAATTCGTAACAGATGTGTAATCTGTTTATACTCACTTGAAATACAATTTGTGTGAAGTTACAGCAAACTTTATTTGTACAGTAATCAATTCAAGTCATTCAAATATAATTGGACTCCTCGACATGATCTGTCTGTGGCCGTGATGAAGGTAAAGGATTGGTTGAGGGTTGTAATGTGTGAGATGGTTCTTGCATTGCCAGGATTGCAGATGTGTTTGAGACCACCTAAACAAGAGACATTTATTAAGCTGTACTCGTGCCTGGAGGGCCACTGTCCTGCAGAGTTTAGCTCCAACTTGCCTCAACACACCTGCCTGGACGTTTCTAGTATGCCTAGTAAGACATTGATTGGCTGTCCAGGTGTGTTTAATTGGAGTTGGACCTGAACTCCGCAGGACAGTGGCCCTCCAGGAGCAGAATTGGACACCCCTGCTGTATAGGCTCATCAAAACCTTTGTAAGCTTTGCTATTAAAAAGCATCTTTAGATAGGAAATATCTTGATAAACATTTTGCATACCATTGATGGGTACTTGTATTGGTTGGTGTTGTTGATGTCAATCTTTGCAAGAGTCTGTACATCTCCATGACATGCGTTTGCTACCCGAAGACAGAGTTCCATGTTACCCAGCTTAGAAAGAAAGAAACAGTTTAGTCTGATTTAAATTAGAGCTCTATGGGCATTTAACCTAGACTAAAGACTTCGAAAGTCTAATGAGTCTCTTAAGCTCTTAATATTTGGTGAACATACTTGTGACACATAATTCAATTGAACTGGACTTAGGGACGCTTGAACTGGGAGAGAGCGGAAGGGAAGCCTCCAGTGACCGCTGTGCACCTGGTTGTGCTCGTCAAAAAGTTCAAGTTTAGCCCAGCCACAAGTAACCAAGTCCTTAGTTTCATAGTTGTACAAATGGAGACCTCTAGAAGTCTGAATCTCCAAGACCAAAGTGAGATTTGGAGATGGTTGTACTCTGAAATGAAGCACAAATTCAATCATGTAAACATATATCCACTCTGTCCATATTTATGTCTGAACCAAACTACCTTGGCACAGGCTGTTTAACAGCCAGTATGGCATAGTTTCCAGGACTCTTGGTGGAGAGTAATGGTTGGCACTGCACAGGTGGCATTGGGGTGGTCTGTCCCAACTTCTCCCCATTAAAGTATAACCCTTCCAACAAGCGCACTGATCTCAAAGTAGCTTCTAAACCCATCACCAGGTCATAGAAGATCACAAAGCCAGCCCTACACACATTCAGACAATCACAAGATTTAAATCATATTGTAATGCATTTAGTGTTACGTGCATTCATCTATAGGGACTAAGTAAGAAAAAGAAAAGTAACCCGAGAGAAAATGTGTCTTACACAGGATCATAAGGAGCTGGACCAAGAGGTTCCATCGGATCAGTTACATGGGAACCCCTCATTGAATGCTGTTTTGAACTCTGATCCTGCAATATTGGTAAAAACAAAATATACATACACTACAATTTAAAAGATTTTTTAATTCTTCAGCAAGGATGCATTAAATAGATTTTTAAAAATGACAGTAAAGAAAGACATTTATATATCGTTACAAAATATTTCTATTTTAAATAAATGCTATTCTTTTGACCTTTATATTGATAAAAAATTATGGTGTCAGAAAAATGTAAACATTGATAATAATAAGAACGGTTAATTTGAAGGGTTTCTGAAGGAACATGTGACACTAGATATTCATATATTCTTTGCCATCACAAGAATAAACCACATATAACATACACTAATCTAATAAATACATATAATATACAGTACATTACACTAATATATTAAAATAGAAACCATCTTTTCACTGTTTTAACTGTATTTTTGATCAAATAAATGCAGTCGTGATGAGCATAACAGATCTTTCAAAAACAAAACAAAAAATCTACTGACCCCAAACTTTTGAACGGTAATTATCATTAGGAATGAACAATATATTGGTACCACATTGGTTATTGGCTGATATGAGATATTTGTATTATTATTATGACACTGCCATCCTCTACCACTCACCTTAAGTTAATCTTTAAAAACACTAATATTTTAATAGCATTCCTAAATGGAATCTTTGCGAATTTCAAAATGAATATCCATTTTTCATTCTATATTTACTGTTGTGATGCCTAAATTTACTTGCAGCATTTAAAACAGCTCATTTACTTATATAGATTTATTTAATACAATATAGAATTTTAATATCAGCCATTCATCGGTTATAGACATACCATTAAAATAGTATCGGACAGATCCTTAAATATCACATTAACTCAACATACATTACATTAGCTGTCAGTAACACAATGAATTACGCTTTGGCTAACTGTCAGCCCACCAGTGTCAGAGCAGAGTGTGAGTGGGCCATAGAAGATCCAGGAAACATAGGATGGGGTGGTCTTCTGTCTCGCCCCTTGTCTATTTCTCTTTTTAGAAAGGAGATCTCAGCTTGGAGGCTAGCCATTTGATGGATGTGGTCCTTCTGGATATCAATGAGCCCTGATCAATATAATATCAAATATTCAAATAATGTATTTAAGTATTCAGATATGTTTAAAATATTAAAACAATATCAAATATTAATATACTTTTAGTCCATAGTATAAGCATACAAATTCGAACACATACAAAATGAACATGTTTTCTATGAAAAGCTTCACATCACTTTATTTTTTATCATGTGAGGAACAGAGATACCGTGTTCTCCTTTGTGCCTCTCCCTGGCCAGCTGGATTCTGAAGATTTCCTCCTCAAGCTTTTGGTTCTCCTGCTCCACAGCAAGAACATCAGGGTCCAACACTCTGTGAGACTTCATCCCTGGTTGGGACAGAAATGAGAAATGACCCTGGCCCTGGGGCTTGAAAGAACAGTGTACTGTGCAACAAAGTATGCAGACGCTTAAGCCACACTTAAAAATCTATTAATGTAATAGCATTAGATTATAAAATATAATACACTGTTCAAAATTAAATGAAGTAGCCTACCAAGAGTAGGTTCAGGAGGACCCTAAACATTCAGTCCTGGCTGTCAATCATGAACATATATAAGCAGCAGTCTCTGCGCTTCCTCCCCATCTCCTCCTCTATTTCTCTTATTCTTCCTCTGCACAGTACTGTTATAAGCTCAGGGATCCAGCCTCCTTTGAGGACAGCAAGCCAAGTTCGTTTACCATTAACTATTAAGACTGAATGGGCTGGGGAACTCGTGAAAACTATTTGTACTCTTAACAGAAAAAAATGAAATGTCCGACAAAATTAAATCTCTCCGGTCAAATTGTCTGATTAAAATTGCGTAATAATCCCGCCCCCCTAACACAATATGAATTTGAGAATAAGCCTAAAATGTATAAAGCAAAAATACACCGACCTTTGGCTATGTTATAAAGGAACAGGCTCTACCGTTGGAAAGTTATTAAACAACATCGCATGCTGCATTTCAAATAAAGCGAACGCCAAAAACGGCTGTAATATAGACCTAAACAATGAACGATTAAGTGAGACGTTTCAAATATGGCCAGGCCCAGGCAGGCTAGCCTTAAAGGAACACTCCACCGTTTTTTTTTTAATTGGGATTATTCACAGTCTCCCCTACATTTAGATAGGTGGGCAAATGCATTTTTGGAAGCACAGGCGAAGCACTGCTATTGGGCGCAGAGATATCACGCAACACCTGAAATAAAGCTTGCCACAAATAACCGGCGAAAGTAATGATTACATAGCTGTCAACCCTCCCGTTTTTTCCGGGGTTTCTCACCAGTGGCGTGTCCAGGATTTTATATTTGGGGTGGCAAAGGGGGGGCAAGAGCTGAATGAGGGGTGGGAACTAGGCTAACCATGATATATGTAAAAAAATAAAAAAATAAAAGTGTTATACTGGTTATGAGGGACATATGCTTATTTTCATGAATTTTTGATGTTCAGAGAGGGCTAACAGTAAATTCTGAACTATCAGCCATTTCAACTGAAAGATGAAGGCTGTAATACTAACGTTGGATAAGAAATCTTTAAAGTACAATCGTTTTCAATCTGTTTCTAACATTGTGTGTAGGAGTATGTTTTTGAGTGTGTGTGTGTGTGTGAGAGAGAGAGAGTGAGAGAGTGTGCATGAAAATGTGTGTGTAAGCATATTAATGGGGTAATCATGGAAAAAATGCCCTTGCTTTAGTGGAGATTACTGGTAGAAACAAACACTTGTAAATAAAATACAAGGCATTAAGGCATTGATTCCTTAATTTGTACTCAAAGTGCATTTATTTATTCATATTGATCAAAAAGATAAGGAATCCATAATATTTTGATTACCAAACAATAAAACTTGCATTAAATTAAATGATGCTATCAGCTTTTACTTCTGAAAATCTGCATATTTTTTATATTTATCCAATGGCGGTAATTATTTTTATGAAGGCCAATTTTAAAACCTTATTTAATGTATGCATTATCTTTCATATCAAATGTTTACATTTGATCAATAAATCACGTGTTAAAGCTGCTGTAGGTAACTTTTGAAAAAATGTATTTGCTAAAACTGTCATTATGTCCTGACAGTAGAATATGAGACAGATAATCTGTGTAAAAATCAAGCTCTTCTGGCTCCTCCCAGTGGTCCTATTGCCATTTGCAAGAAATACACGCTCCCGGTCAGAAACAACCAATCAGAGCCAGGAGGAATGTCTTAGCAGTGTCAATCACGCTCGTGTACGCGCTGATCACACCCCTCTCTTGCACAGCGCTAGCGCCGGAGCGCGAGCCGTCGTTCAAACTCAAGATTGCCGGCGTGCTGCAGCTGTGCTTATGACGGAGAAACAACCTAAACTGCCAATTCTCGAGTGACACCTGCTCATAAAACAAAGAGGTAAGAGGAAAAAGACAGATGACGATAAACAAGCGAAAAAGAAAGAATTACACAGAGCCCATTGACTCGGTGTCAAAGCTCTAGCCACATAACATGTAGATAAAATGTCACGCACTAGCAACAATTGAAACCTGCTAATTCACTGGCTTGTCATGTTGCTGAAATAATGTACTAGCACACCTTATCTAGCATTATATATCACTAGAATGTAAAGCAATGTAAAGCATATTATTGACGTTTAGTCCCTATTAGTGAATGTGCCATATAACTTTTTATCCGCTGTTATCGGTGGCCCTGTTTACTAGCCTGCGCGTTCACGACAGGCTACGCTGTGGAGGACGAGCTGTGGAGGGAGGGCTGTAGCGCAGCAGAGAGCAAGGGGGTGGGACCTGTAAGTTGTGCTTGTTCAAATTTTCAGGCTAAGTCAACTTTTTCTCAAAACTCCCTACTGCAGCTTTAATAGTAAAACACTATAGCAATATACCAATCAAATTAAATAATGTATATTGCGAAATTACAAATGCAATAAATAATGTTTTAGATTAATGTTTTAATTTAACATTTGAATATACAAATAAGACATTTTGGAAAAAAATGTATGATACTTTTGAACATCAAACTAAACTGCCAGTAGGTGGCAGGAAGTCAGTTAGTCTAATAACTGAGTCATCGATTCACCCGATTCATTCAAACCGATTAATCATTTAGTAAAACACCGTTGAGTGCTGTTTTTCTTTGTTTAGAACTATTTTCGATGGTAAAATAGAACAAAAACAGTTAATAATGTGTCTAAAATGCAAGTAACTTAATATGAACTACTTGTTTATTTAACTTAAATCAATGTAACATTTGCAATCGTAATAATATTCGGCAAGAATCGGCAAAACATAGTCATGTTATTAATAATAAATTCAACATTTTGAATGTATCTTTCTTCTGTGAGTTTCTTGTGTGTGTTTTGTTATGCTCATTAGGTTTGATTTCTCCACTAAAGTCTCTCACAAAGAGACAGGCCTCAGCTTTACCAAAAATACACTGTTATCCATTTGTAATCGCTGTCTAAATGTAATGAAATCAGAACCGTTCTCGCTTTTCTCCTAGTTATTTTTCTCACTGAAGTTTTAATAAGGCTACTTGTCCGGTCAGGCAAGTAAATGTCTTTTACTTGCCCTTTCAAAAAAAATCCACTTGTGTCGCCGCAGACAATGTCGTCGTAGGCCTAATGAGCTAACGATAGCAACTTTGCATTGATTGAAAATATACAAGTCATTATAACAACAACCACCACTCAGGTAACTTTTTTATATTAACTAGCAAGATAGACACATGATTGACTTTACCTGTTTCTGTGCGCATAAAAAGGGAAAAGTCTAAACGGCTTCAGCCTGGTGGTCGCGGGCCTGCCACATGTTGTATTTTTGGTGAAAAGATTAAAGAATGGGGGAGGGGTGAAGATATGCCAGTGACATCACTATATGACGAACACTGTCCCAATAAATACTATTTAGTTTGCACAGACATTTTATTGCTTTGCCATTTTAATATTTGCTTAGGCTATTTTTGCCTTTGATACATTTACATTTTAATAGCAATTGGTAATTAATCCCAAACCAAGTGATCATCTTGGAGATATGTTAAATGTTGAATATATGTTTTAATTATGTTTATGTAAAATTAAATAAAAAGCTTTTAATATATTAATTTAAAAACATTTATATTAACACATATAATTTCCCCACATGCTTTTTTTGTCAAGTTTTGCCTCCTGAAATCACTGTGATTTGAATGACAATTTCAATACCATTACACCTGTCAGAATATGCGATTCAAATGAAAAATTTGCTTTCGTATTCGTGGAGATTCTCAGAACTATAGGCTACTCGGAGTCCAGTTTGGACAAGACGAGCGCATTCTTCCTCCGAGACGAGTCCGCGCGCACTCCAGTTAGACTACTGCAGCAGCGCTCGCTGCGCTCCGTCACCCGTGGATTTACCGATCTGCCGTTTACACTAGCCTGTTGCAGGGGCAGAAATGCACTTTATCTACATAATAAAGACATCAGACTTAAAACTAAAACTATTGTGAATTATAGATCATATTTGATAAGTACTTTTCGTGACCCAATCGATTGAAGTATAAGATGGGGGGAAGTTAAGCCGACGCCCCTCCGTATCCGAGCTGTCATCTGGGGTGGCAAAGCTATTTTTTGGGGTGGCAAAGCTATTTTTTAGGGTGGCAGCTGCCACCCCGTGCCACCCTTGTGGCCACGCCCCTGTTTCTCACGTATTTTAGCTCTTTTCCCGCTGTCTTCCCGTTTTAGTATTTTCCCGTAAAATATCCCGCATTAACAGCATTAAAATACCGCCTGTTGAAATCACACTCCCCTCACCTGCAGGTGTATAAGGTCACAGACTCACCACACTACTGCCACTGTCACATCCTGGTTTGGAGACCAGGTGTGGTCACAAAAGCATTGGATTGTCACTTCAATAAGATGGGTTTGCAGGGGGAGTGGGCTTTTCACAGCATTAAAATATCGCCTGTTGAAATCACACCTCCTTCTCCATTCAGCTCCCTATCACTGTCTCCTCCTCATGGCCATCCTCCATCTCCACGCAGTAGTGTGGTGAGTCTGTGACCTTATACACCTGTGCAGGTGAGGGGAGTGTGATTTCAACAGGCGGTAATGCTGTGAAAATCCCACTCCCCCTGGTAAACCCATGTTACTGAAGTGACAATCCAATGCTTTTGTGACCACACAATCTCCAAACCAAGATGTGGCAATGGCAGTAGTGTGGTGAGTCTGTGACCTTAAACACCTCTAAGTTACTTAATGAAGTTACAGTGTAATTATTTTGAGGGCATACCCTGTGTTAACATTTACGTATTAAACCCTTGCATGCACTCAATCTTTATTTATTGTAATATGGCAGCACTTTTTCTTTGGGCACCTGACCGCAAAGCAATTGCTCCAGCTATTTTAATTGTAGATCCATAAGCAGCAAGATGTAAAATAGAAAGAATTATTGAAAATATTGCTTTGTAGGGCCCTAATGTGCCGGAAAATAACTAATATTTTAAAAAAAGGAGTGTGAAAAAAGAGATACAATATTTTCCTATGAACCGCGTGGTGTTTAACACACAAAAGTTAAGTTAAAATAAACTAAATGAACAGTTCTGTTTTGACAGCTGGTGGATTTATTCTTTACCCGTCAAAGTTTATAGTTTGAAATTGAATCGATCTGCCATATGTTTTTGTTTGTTTGCATCTTTTATCCACACTAGTTCACTTTCTGTTAGTGTATTTAAGTGTCTTTCATACAGGATCTGTGTGCTTGCTGTGTGAAAGATCAATTGATAAACGCATATGGCAAAGGAAGTGCATTTAAACTTGCTACAGCGCGTATTTAAGTGGGAGGCGCGTGCACGCGAAGTGGAGTGCGATTTGTCCGGGAGTCGGAATTCGGTACAACACCTGTAAGACCGATAGGGGGGGCTCAAGCCCCTGCCCCTTTTGTCTCAAAATGTATAGAGTGCCGAAGTGATGACGTCACTTTGTAGGACAACTCGGAAGCTAGCGGCGCATGGGTTCCCTCGATCGAAAAGCTATGCATTTTCCCCATAGACTTTTGGAAAATCGCAAAAAATAAGATCTGTGTTTAACAAAGAGTTGTGACCCTTACACGTTTTGTCTATCAAGATTATCTTTACAAGTTAATCCAAAATTTATACATTTTGAAGCCTATATAAAGTTTTTAAAAAACACAAGCAGACACAATAAAGTTTAAAAAACCACAAGCAGGTTAACTGTGTGTTCTATGTCATAGATCAAAACGTGAAAATATTTACAGGCTTTGTTCACCACAGACCTTATTTCAGACGATTTAGCAAAAACCCATTCAAAAATCCCATAGACTTTAGAGCGAGGGAACCGGGAGTGCTAAAATGCTAACTCACTTCCGCGTTTTGGCCTACAGAGTGACGTCTATGTGTACCGACAGTGCCCTTTTCTGATAATTGTAAAAAAAATATTATTATTATTATAAATATTATAATAAATAACAATACACTTACACACCATTGCCACTAACAATAATAATAGAAACAAATATTATATAAAAACATTTTTTGGCGGAGAAGTGGTAGGCGGAGTTTCCTTTGCAGCGCCTCATATGCATTTAACGGTTGGTAAGTTACGCACTACGCAGCAGTTCGCGCGCGAGTCTTCAAACCAGCAGCAGGTAACGTTTAAGCTAATACGGAAAATTACATTTGTCCTACCATCACCATGCTACTCTAATAGTTATATGCGAGTTATTCTTAACTACCCGTAACACTTCAAATAATAGCCCGGGCTTTTATTTTCCCAAATCGTCTAACTGCACCGGCTTGTATTTGAGACAGGCGTCTATATGAGACAGGCCTTTATAATTTAGTGTTGAGATGTTGGTCATTGAGTGTCAGTGTAGGCCTAGAGTCTCTAATCTCTTAAAATATCCAAATGCTCCACGTGAAACTGCGGTCTTCCGACCTTTTACTATCGTGTCAATTGATTTTGATTCATATGCGCGAGGGAGAGAGAGCAAGACAGCGCCCGTGTTGTTTGAATACGTGAGAGTGCGCGCGCGCGGCCGTGGCGCTCTCTCTCTCTCTCTGCTCGTCGTCACGCGCCCTGTCAAGCGCAGCAGTCATTCTATTCTACTCTACATCACTCATCACCGGTCAAAAAAGGCTTTGGCGGGACAAAAATTTGCTTTGGCGGCCGCCAAAAAGCGGACGATCTGACGGACCCGAAACTAAAAAACAGACCCCGCCTCTATGTGAGACCGGCCTTTATTTACTCAAATCTGCAGCCACACCAGGCGTGTAAAAGAGACAGGCAGGCGTCTATTTGGGACTCGGCTATTATTTGAAGTTTTACGGTATAATAAAAGTATAACTCGATTTCAGACGCATTCTGAGTGACAGTGTCATTCGTTTTTATCCAAGGAATAAAAGTGCAAGGGGAAATGCATCTAGTTAAATGAAATCTTAAGTCCATGTTCAACTCTGAATTGTAAGGAACTTATATCTTTGATTTCATAGTAATGCTTTACAATAAGGTTCATTTGTTCATTACTCATGTATGAACTAACATGAGCATGACCAACACATTTGTTACTGTATATCTTAGTTAATAATACAGCTGTTAATTGTTTATTCATGTTATGTCACAGTCAGTGCATTAAATAATGATAACAAATGCAACTTTTGATTTTAATGTTTTAGTAAATGCTGAAATTAATATGAACTAAGATTAATAAATGATGTAGAAGTGCAGTTCATTATTAGCTAATGTTAACTAATTTAACTAATGAAACCTTATTGTAAAGTGTTACTGATTCATGATAGCTAACACTGTCTTTCATACATATAATACATACATTAAATTTACAACATCAACAAAACTAAAAATTAATTTTCCATAATTACCTTCTTGATTCTCACTGTTTAGTTTGGTAAAGTAAATAATATTTAGTATTATTATCATAATTTCCCTATTTTCATTTGATGTGTTATGCATTCTAATAATTGTATCAACATAAATTCTGTAAAAAAATACAATTGATTGTTATTTGAAGTAATACATTTTTTTTAATGCCCTTTTTGGTCCCTCCGCCCCTGCCCCTGCCCCTGAGGAGGTCTGTGCACGCCACTGCGTAAGCTGATGTTAGTATTTAAACAGATCTCTTTGATAAAAAAATGTTTGTAAAAAAATATTTTAATAACACGGTTTTGGCGGTTATAGAGTTCTAATGACGGTGTTCAACTATAACCATTGGTCTCATCTCACGGTTATATAATAACCGTCACACCCCACACACAGTCTCTCTCTACCTCTCTCTCTCTCTCTCTCTCTCTCTCTCTCTCTCTCTCTCTCACACACACACACACACACACACACACACACACACACACTGTCTCTTTCTCTCTCTCTCTCTCTCTCTGGATTCCGGGAAATCTCCCTTATTTTCAATGTTCAATGTTGACAGCTATGAATGATTATGCATGAAACATTTGAATTATTGATAAAGTTGATGATGCAGACTCGCCATCTTCGCAGTAGTGAACGCGCCTATAGAGAGAAGTGCACGCGCCGGTGCCTCCGTGTCCTGATTATATTGTCCAATATTTGCTTCTTATTTATTAATCCAGGCAAATTTGTTGATGAAACATTGATTAAAATTAAGATACAATTTATACAAAACGAAATTTTCAAGCAAAAATAACATTCGAAGATCGCTGGGTTGATTATTATTCGAAAATCGCACCCCTCCACCACATGCACGCACACATGCATAAGGCTACACACCACATGTGAGCAAAGCGGAGCGGTGTGACGCTTATTATAAGTTAAAAAACTTAAACATACGTTTCATATTTATAAATAATATGTTATTGTTTTTTTTATTTAATCTATGTTGATTATATGAAAAGGGGACCGCATGAGATGAGTAAGATTAAGATAGGATCATAAGATGACCAATATATCGGAAAACATTTGGAATTGGTCAGATTTTGACCACTTATTTAGTTTTGTTTTGTAGAAAGCCTTTCTTTAAAGTTTATTTCGTTTTGTATAAATTGTATCTTCATTTTAATCAATGTTTCATCAACAAATTTGCCTGGATTAATAAATAAGATGCAAATATAGTAGACAATATAATCAGGACACGGAGGCGCCGGCGCGTGCACACTTCACATGAAGTGCGCATTTCTCTCTATAGGCGCGTTCACTACTGCGAAGATGGCGAGTCTGCATCGTCAACTTTAACAATTTAACAACAATTCAAATGTAGACATGTGCCGGTATTCGGTAATGCGATAAATCGCGGTAATGAATATGCACGATATTGTTATCGCGGCCACTTCAAAATACCGTGAAAAATAACAGATTTGAATTTAGACTTTTAGAACACGCATTAGCTAATTATCTATCAACCGCTTAAACACTGCGTATATGCTCCGCAAAACACGTGCGCACTCTGATGTAAACAATCCCCACATGTATAAGCACTGTGTGCACGCGGCGCAGAGCGCACTCTAGTCTAATGTAAACAATCATCACATGGAGTAGAAGCATGGCGGAGGGAGGAACGCTGCTGACGATTTACCCCCCGCAGGGCTGCCAACTCTCACGCATTCAACTTGAGACTCAAGCGCCTTTCAGACAGGACGCAGAATACTCGCGGGGACGTTTTGTTGCTGCGTCGATCAAAGCACGCCGGGGTCAAAGTTAAAAATAGTTCAACTTTTTATTTGCAAAATAGCAAATCGCGTTCCGCGTTCTGTCTGAAAGCCGCTTTACGGAATTGACACTTTTCACACGCTCTCACGCAGAGAAAAGTCGCGGAGCAAAGAGGACACTGACACCGACAGACTAGACAGAGCAGGTTACTTTTGATATGAAAAAAAAAAAGGTTCTGTCCATTGTGACAGATCGCTGCGCCTCAGTTCAAGTAAACCGATCATCTGTTACTTTTTATTTAAAGATACTGTACAACTTACCTTAAGGTTTATGCCTCATACAAAATGTCGATCAATCAGTGTTTTTCACGGAAAGAGGTCAATAAAACTGCAGGAGAACAGTTATGTCACAGAACGTTACATTTACCTCAGGAAAGCCATTTAATGACCAGCACTTTAGTTGACTAGAAAAAATTGTCATTTTGCTAAATATGTGCACTTTATTACATATTAATTATATGTTTACTTGTCATTACATAATTGTTATTATAATGAAAACCGCATTATATTTAATTTCTCTCTGTTTACAGCATTATGTGAGATATATTTTTTTCTTGAGAAAAATTAACATGCAGACTGTAGCCTACCTAATATTTATCCAAATGAGTCAATATTGAATTAAGATTAAAATCAAATACAATAATTTATTTGAATAATACAAACAGTAACCTACCAGTCATTGTACCATGTAAACATTGTAACACGTTGTCACTAAACTTAATAAAATTCTGTTTAGTTACCATGTTTTGAAAATCACAATTACACATTGTGATGCAAGTTGTTTTTTTTAGATACCCGCAATCCATCTGTTTCTCTTGAGCAATTAAAATATCGTGATAATACCGTAAACCGTGATAAAAGCTCATTCAATTAATCGCAGCACGAAAATTTGATACCGGCACATGCCTATTCAAATGTTTCATGCATAATCATTACTTTCGCCGGTTCTTTGTGGCAAGCTTTATTTCAGGTGTTGCGTGATATCTCTGCGCCCAAGTAGCAGTGCTTCGCCTGTGTAGAGTATCCGCAACTGCGATAGATTGAAACGGGCGTCCGAGTGAATATTGCGCAACTCGCGCAGCGCGTCGTTCATGCAACTGATAGCAGGGGACACGAGCGCTCAGCTTGATTTCAAAAACAACTGATTTTAGCGCTAGATCTCTTATTTAATAGCGAACTAAATGAATGATCTGCTAGTTAACTGAAGATGTTTTATTTATTTGTATTAGGTAGCCTACATCCGTGCCTCAGTGTTTCAAAAAGTGAATGTGTGTGAAACCATAGTAGGCTGGCTAGCCTAAAAAACAATTGGTGTTGAATGACGCCAATCGGACGTTCATGTTTTTTTCCGTCTATTTGAAAGTTAGACTAATAACATGTTGCATTCTAAACGGCCTGGTTATGTCATTTTACATAGCCTGCCTCCAGTTTTCCTCAACTTGACTAATTAAGAGGCGATGTTTGACCGGCATATCATCAAAATGTCCGTTAAACGAAACTTCTGCCAGTCACTTTGACCGGCACCATTTTTTTCTAGCGGAAACTCTGGTCCAGTCTTCACTGTAAATCATTCTAATATGCTGATTTGGTGCTCAATAAACATTTCATATTATTATCAATGTTGAAAACAGATGTTCTGATTTATCTTTCATGTTGGAATTGTGAACGCTTTTTTTTTTTGATTCTTTGATGAATAGAAAGTTCAAAAGAACAATATTTATTTAAAATAGAAATCTTTTGTAGCCATGTAAATGTCTTTTACCGATCAATTTAATGCATCCCTGCTAAATAAAAGTATTAATTTCTTACAAAAAAAAGCAAAACATATTGAACGGTAGTGTAAGTGTCCAATTACTATTTGCAGCCACAGTTCATTGTCTTTACTACTCACTTCTTCCTTTTGTCTTGCCGTCAGCTCTAGGTCTTGCCTGCTCCAGTGTAAGAGCTTCTGCTTGAAGGTCATGCATGTGGGCCAGAACCTCTGGATCAGAACCACCAGACTGCATGTATGCCAGACGCAAAGCTCTGTTACAAAACGAAATCCACCACAGTGCTAGTGTGTTGTTCGGAATGGTTAATGGCACTAAATGGTTGTATTGGGTGATTAAGTGATTGCTTAGGGTTTTTCAGTTCATAACTGGCCACAGTCAATATTATTGTCCCTAGATATGGTTTGCATACTTTCACTTTCAATGTAAGTAAATGTTTTTCATGCAAAAAACGTGAGTTAAAAAAAGACCTTATCTGAGCGGAGAGGGGCCCGTCCACAGAACAGATCAAGACATGGGTCTTCTTTTCCTCTGGTGGGTTAGATTGGACTTCATTTGGATTAAACCTACAATATCGGCACAGTATAAACATGCATAAAGTGATTGCTAGCTTCTTGGAACACTTGGTTTCCCTCCACTTTCTCTTACCCCTTCATTGAGTTGATGTGAGAGCTGAGCTGATGCAGCACCTCCTCGTTCCTCTGTTCCTGACTCCTCAGCTCTTGCAGCGCTTCCTCTAGATGAGCCGTCCTCTCCCGCCCTCCCAGCTCGGCAAGCCTCTGTTCGATTTCTGGGATAAACACGTCATCAATAGAGTAGTGCAGAACAAATGAACATTAACATGTTCATAACCGTTTTCTATTTTATGTAAAATAGAAAACGGTGATGGCAAAGCTATGCCTTCCACAGTCAGTCTTCAGTGTCACACGATACTTCAGAAATCATTCTGATATGCTGATGTAGAAACATTTCTTATCACAAAGAGTAGCGCAGAACAAATGAACGATAGGCGTGTTCGACTTGAAGCGGCGCTGCGCAGACCGATCGATGTAGGACATCAAAGTACAGCGAGAGCGATTCCAAAGCATACGGCTCTGTTTGCTCTCTAATCGCTCTCGTGGTAGTTTGATGTCATTCACAGATCTGCGCAGCGCCGCCCGCTAATTAACTAATTAACACGTTCCTTTGCCGTTAAAGGGTTAGTTCACCCAAAAATGAAAATTAAGTCATTACTCACCCCCATGCTGTACCAACCCCGTAAGGCCTTCGTTCGTCTTCGGAACACAAATGAAGATATTTATGATTAAATCTGAGAGGTGCATGACTGCTACATAGGCTCCCTAAGGGAATGAAACTTGACGGCCCAGAAAGTCATTAAAGAAAATGTTTAAATATTCCATGTCACAACAGTGGCTCAACTATAAGTTTATCAAGCGACGAGAATACTTTTTGTGCGAAAAAACAGACAAAAATAACGACTTTATTCGACTATTCCTTTTCTAACTTGTAGGCCTGAAACGAGACTTCAAGAGATTTCCACGACGCATGCGCGAGAATTGCAGTTAAGTTCTCGCGCGTGCGCGTCGTGGAAATCTCTTGAAGTCTCGTTTCAGGCCTACAAGTTAGAAAAGGAATAGTCGAATAAAGTCGTTATTTTTGTCTGTTTTTTCGCACAAAAAGTATTCTCGTCGCTTGATAAACTTATAGTTGAGCCACTGTTGCGACATGGAATATTTAAACATTTTCTTTAATGACTTTCTGGGCCGTCAAGTGTCATTCCCTTAGGGAGCCTATGTAGCAGTCATGCACCTCTCAGATTTAATCATAAATATCTTCATTTGTGTTCTGAAGACGAACGAAGGCCTTACGGGGTTGGTACAGCATGGGGGTGAGTAATTAATGACTTAATTTTCATTTTTGGGTGAACTAACCCTTTAAAGCACTTGAGGGGTTTCAAACAATCACGGGCACAGCATGGGTTTTTGCTAAGTTAAACAGTGTGACATCATTTCAGACAACCTGTCTTGAGAGTTAGCCACCATGGCAAATGATAAAAATGCATTCCAGAAATCCGTATTTAACCTATTTAATCCCAACGGTCACAATAAAAAAAATGTTTCATTTTTTAACCGTAAAAAAATGTTTCATTTCTAAGGCTATAAAAATGTTACTGAATAATCTAGCAATGCATTTCCAGCAGATATTGAAATAATAAAGGGTCTCAATGAAATATGTGCAGTGTCGCATGTTTACTGTAAATTGTCACATGACCAGAGCTGTTTATTTCCTGTTTGTGCCAAGAGAAGAGGATTGCAGCAAGAAAGCTCCCAAAGAAAAGATTAGTAAAGTATGTTAACATAAAGATAGGACATACATTTTTGGTACACATCATGTTTAAGGTGTCTAGAATTGATATATGCATTTGCAATTACTCAACTTTGTTTAATGTGTTCATAGAACTCACAAACATGTCAACGGCAACAATAGTGACCGGTGGGATAACCCATTGGATCTATATGCTACTACACATAGGCTAACTGTTCTACCTTACTTTCTGCTGCTACCTAACTTACTACCTAATTTTACATACAGACACATACACAGAAACTCACACATCACACACACACACCACGCCACGCACGCGCCACGCACGCCACAAACTCCACGCACGCCACACACACGCACACCACAAACAACACACCCCAGTGACCCACACACTCACATCACGCACACCACACACCACACGCACACCCAACACCACGCGCACGCCACACACCCCGCACACCGCACACGCCCCAACACCACACGCACCCCACTCACATCACACACCCCACATGCACACCCACACGCACGCACACCCCACATGCATACCCACACGCATGTACACCCCACATGCACACCCACACACCCCACATGCACACCCACACACACCACGGACGCACACCCCACACACACACAGCAACACACCCCACACGCACACAGCAACACACCCCACATGCACACCCACACGAGCACACACCACACACCCAACACCACACACCCCACACGCACGCACACCCCATACGCACACAAAACACCACACGCCCCCCTCACATCACACACCGCAACACACCTCACACGCACGTACACCCCACAAGCCCCACACACTCACATCACACACCCCACATGCACACCCAACACCACACACTCCACGCATTCCACACACACACCCCGCACACACGCACGCCACACACACCACACACCCCACATGCACACCCAACACCACGCACACCCCACACGCACCCACACCCCGCACACACGCACACCACATGCACGCACACCACACACGCCCCACTCACATCACACACCCCACATGCACACCCACATGCACGCACACCCCCCATGCACACCCCAGATGCACACCCACACACCACACACACCACGCACGCACCCCACACACGCACCCCACACACCCCACATGCACACCCGCACACAGCAACACACCCCACATGCACACCCCACACGCACACCATACACCCCACACGCACGCACACCACACACGCACACAAAACACCACACACACCCCACATGCGCACCCACACGAGCGCACACCACACACCCCACATGCACACACGCACGCACACCACACCACGCACGCACACCACACACCCCACATGCACACCCACACGCACGCACACCACACACCCCATACGCACACAAAACACCACACGCCCCCCTCACATCACACACACCGCAACACACCTCACACGCACGCACACCCCACAAGCCCCACACACTCACATCACACACACCACACTCACCCCACATGCACACCAAGGGGGTAATCCATCGACCGGAAGTTGAAGTCGGCCGGGTGCCGCCATCTTGTAGCAGAACTTCACTTGCGTTAGCATTTCCATTGACTCCCATTCATTTTGGCGTCACTTTGACAGCGAATAAGTTTACATCTGAGGCGTTTAAAGACTCCATTTGTCCATTATTTATTTCTAAAGAAACACGACAATGTATAAAGGGCTCCATTACCTTCTATGTTACATTATGGCCCCGTAGAAACAGTTTTGGTAAAAATAGGCTAACGATTGCGTCATAACCACACGACTCTCTGTCGCGCTGTACAGAAATTACCGTACAGACAGGAGGAGAAGCTCGCAGGCAATCGGGGGGACGTCCCGTCAAGGGAGAAGCCCATAGATAATGAGTCCATAAAAGCAACGGAATACTTACTCCTGCTCACTCACGCCAAAGAACTCTTTGCTCAAGTTCCCCGTCTCTGCAAGATTAACGTTGGCAATTTTCACGCACAGCTACTAGAAGATTAACGTCTGTCAGACAGGTTGCTCACGTCATCAAGCTTAGTTTGAGTCGGTCTGAGTCTGCGCGTCAGGAACGGAAGTGCTCAAAAATCGCTAAAAGTGGGCTTCAACTGTCTCAACTGAGTTCCAATGAGATCGCTCTGTCCATTTCTTTTACTGTCTATGATGCACACCCACTCCACGCATTCTACACACACACACCCCACCATGCACACCCCACACGCACGCATGCCACACACCCCGCACACACGCACGCCACACACACCGCACACACGCACGCCACACACCCCGGACACCCCGGACACACTCACATCACACACCACGCACACCCCACATACCCCACACCACAAACACCACACGCACGCACACCACACACGCCCCACTCACATCACACACCCCACACCCCACATGCACGCACACCCCACATGCACACCCACACGAACGCACACCCCACACCCTAGATGCACACCCCACATGCACACACACCACGCACGCACCCCACACACCCCACATGCACACACGCACACAGCAACACACCCTACACGCACACAAAACACCACACACCCCACATGCACACCACACACCCCACATGCACACTACACACCCCACACGCACGCACACCACACACGCACACAAAACACCACACGCCCCACTCACATCACACACCACACACACACCCACACGAGCGCACACCACACACCCCACATGCACACCCACACGCACGCACACCCCACATGCACACCCACACCCCACACCACGCACGCACACCACATACCCCATACGCACACAAAACACCACACGCCCCCCTCACATCACACACCGCAACACACCACACACCGCAACACACCTCACACGCACGCACACCCCACAAGCCCCACACACTCACATCACACACACCACACTCAGCCCACATGCACACCCAACACCACACTCTCCACGCATTCTACACACACACCCCACCACGCACACCCCGCACACACTCACATCACACACGCACACCACACACCCCACACGCACGCACACCACACCACCACACACCCCACACGCACGCACGCCACACACCCCGCACACACTCACATCACACACCACACGCACGCACACCACACACCCCGCACGCTCACCACCACACACCGAGCGTGCGGAGCGCGATATTTTTGTGTCTGGGAAAAATTTGGGATTAAATGGGTTAACCTCAGAAAGATCTCTAAGTAGAAAGAGGTGCTAAAGTCTGATTTTGTGGTGGCTGTGCTTTAAGATTAATCTTAATTCAAGTGAGGAAGGATTCTGTAAGTGTGACAGTAATCAGTGTTGAGGTTAACCCTGCCTGGTTTAAATGTTTTAACAGTAAAAAACTTTGGTTAGCCTACACTTTATTTTAAGGTGTCATTATTACATATTAATTATATATGTAAATATTTGTCAATGCTTTTGCGTTCCCTTGCGAAAACGTTTGCGTTCCGCCAAGAAACTTTGCGTTCGCTCTCAAAGAGCTCAAAAGGTTTTTCAAGCGAAAACAAAGTTTCTCGGGGAAACGCAAAACGGTTACGAGAGAACGCAAAAGCATTGATTTTTTTTCTTTTTTCACCATGATGTCCCTTAAAGGGGCTCCGTATCTTTCACTAAACAGTTTTGAAAAGTACCATTTTTGGCTTAGTGTGGAGAACATTAACAACCTTGTGCAATGTGATGGTTCCATGGATGTAAGAGGTTCTTCGTCAAAGCATAAGAATCTTTATTTTAAGAGTGTAGCTTTCTTTTAACATAGCTACTTCCCAACATTCCACAGCTTACCCTCTCTCTCCTTCTCCAGCTGATGGTTGCGCGCCCTGATCTCAGCCAGCCTCTGCTCATGATCTTTATGTAAGGCCTTCTGTTCATCAGCCTTCTGCTGGAGTGAGCCCTGCTCCTCAGAGACCTGAAGAACCCAATACCGATAATACAAACACTATTCACAATCTAAAAAGATTTAAAGAACTACGCATATTAAACTGACCTCTGTCTGTCTTCTGGGCTGGTTGTGTTCAAATGAGATCCTGAGTTTTCGAAACTAAAACAGAAGATCATCAGATGCTGCGTAAAACGATACTGGTTACTAACGTAACCTCGGTTCTCTCTAGAAGAGGGAACGAGTATTGCATAAGTTTAGCTTACGCTACGGGAAAGATTAATCTTCTCGAGATTTTGAAGCCAAAAATTATCCTTAATTTTGTATATGTTGTCAACGCAGTGCAGCAGCTAGCAGACCTAGAGCGGGCATTCTAGCGCGCTCGCTCATAGGCTGCTCTGCGGGAACTACCAGTGAGCCCGACGTGACGTCACGTCCAATCGAGGGCGCTCGCCCAGAATGGGCGTGGCTTAGCGTATATAACCGGGGCTCGGAGGCTGATTGTCATGGTTTTCATCGACTAAAGCGAAATAGCGCTCATGGCGTTTAGCACGGCAGGTTACGCAATTCTCGTTCCCTCTTCTAGAGAGAACCGAGGTTACGTTAGTAACCAGTATCGTTCTCTTACGAGAGGTTCTCTCGTATTGCGTAAGTTTCATCCTTCTGGCTCCTCTGAGGAAGCGGATGATAAACTCGTTTCTGCCTATTGACTGGCCGTGCATTGATTCAGAGAATGCTGCGACAGCCGCCACATAGACTTTGAGCGTGGAGGGGGATCTGCCCCTATCCAGCAGCTCTTGAAGGAAACTGAGCAGCCGCGGGACCCCACACGTTTGCGGATCAAGGTTTTTGTTAGTGCACCACTTAGAGAACACAGACCATTTGGACGCGTAGAGCCTTCTGGTAGAAGGTGCTCTAGACTGCGAGATTGTGTTCATTACTGCGTCTGGCAGGGATACCCGTTGATCACCCACACGTGTAGCGACCAACGCTCCGGGTGGGGATGCCAGATCGAGCCGCGCGCTTGAGAAAGGAGGTCTGCTCTCAGCGGGACAGGCCATGGGGCTGTCTGTGACATTCTCTTGATCACCTGTGGTAACAGAGATACCGGAGGAAATGCATATAGCGGACGGCTGGGCCACGTCCGGGCGAGCGCGTCCCTGTCCTTCGAAAAGAACGCCGGGCAGTGAGCGGTGTCTTGTGACGCAAAGAGGTCGACTTCCACTTTGCCGAAAAGGCGCCATAATAACTGGACTGTTTGGGGGTGCAGGGACCATTCCCCCGGGGGAACGTTGTCCCTGGATAGTCTGTCTGGGCCGTCGTTCAGGTGACCCGGCACATGTGCAGCTCTCAGTGAGTGCAGATGGTGCTGAGACCAAACGAGGAGGCGTTCCGCCAGATTTCAGAGGTTCCTGGATCTGACGCCGCCCTGGCGATTTAAATAGGACACCACAGACATGTTGTCCGAGCGGACTAAACAATGGTGGTCCTGAATGAGCGGGAGGAAGCGTTTCAGCGCGTTCTCGACCGCTATCATTTCCAGACAGTTTAAATGGAGGAGTTTTTCCCGGTCTGACCACAGGCCGAAGACTGGTCTGCCCTCGAGGGTGGTGCCCCAACCTGAGTTGGATGCGTCCGTCGAGATGACCTTCCTGTATGAGACCGCCCCCATAGTCACTCCCCTCTGGTACCAGTCGGCCGCTGACCAGGGCTGCAGAGCTGTGATACAGCTCTGAGTCACTCTGATCCGCTCGCGACCCGACCTCCAAGCTCGGTGTGGCACACGCGCGGCCAGCCAGTGCTGTAGCAGGCACATGCGTAGTAAACCTAGCTGGAGTACCGCCGAGGCTGAAGCCATCAAGCCTAGCATCCTCTGGAATTTTTTCAGAGGGGAAACGCTGCCCGCCGTGAATGACATGGCCAGTTGCCGGACACCGCGCGCGCGCTGTGTAGACAGGCGAGCCGTCATGGTCACTGAGTCCAGTTCTATTCCTAAAAAGGATATTGACTGACTGGGCAGTAATGAGCTCTTGGTCCAGTTGACCGTGATACCTAGGCATTTCAGATGGCTGAGAAGCGCAGTTTCGTGAGATAACAGCTCTGTCTCTGACTGTGCTAGAATCAACCAATCGTCCAGATAGTTCAAAATTCGCACGCCCTGAGTTATCAAGGGGGCGAGAGCCGCGTCCATGCACTTCGTGAATGTGGGGGGATGCCAAGGACAGGCCGAACGGCAGGACGGTGTATTGATAAACCCGATCGTCGAAGGCGAATCTCAAGAATGGCCTGTGACGGGGTATTATCTGAATCTGGAAATGGGCATCTTTCAGATCGAGAGATATAAACCAGTCCCCCTGGCGAATGTGCGTGAGGAGTTGTCTGGTTGTAAGCATTTTGAATGGTCTTTTCATAAGAGCTTTGTTCACATGCCTCAAATCCAGTATGGGTCTGAGTCCCCCGTCCTTCTTGGGCACGAGAAAATAACGGCTGTAAAAGCCTGACTCGCTCAGAGAAGGCGGTACCGGTTCTATGGCCCCTTTGCACGCCAGTTTTGTTATTTCCGAGCGAAGTAGGTGTGCTACTTTTGCTTTCACTGTCATCGTGGTCCGCGCTCGAAATCGAGGGGGACGGCGAGCGAACTGTAACGCATAACCCTGCTTTATAGTGCTCAGCACCCACTTCGATACCCCTGGGATGTTTTCCCATGCTTTTATGTGTGCAGCTAAGGGTAGAATGGACTCTGGGCTCTGGTCGCCGCGCTGTGCGGGCTCGAGAGACTGAACCGGAGGAGCGGGCGCAGCACGTGCGCTCTGTGTGCTTATATGGGGCGGCTCACTGAAAACAGTGACAGGCTGTTTTATATGCAGCTTCCCGATTACTGTGAATGGGGGGAGCTTTGTGATCACATTGTGATGCGCGAGCGGCGCCTTGAGAGGTGTGCAGGCTTGTAAGCGCGGGCGCTCGTGGGCGGACGCGTGACTTACAACCATAGATTGACCGGCATGAGCTTGCGCTTTGTGGCGTGTGTTTAACTGCACTGGCAAAGCGCGTGTCAGTAAGTGAGCGCTTGTGAGCGGGCACGAGACTTACGTTTATATTGTGGCTCATGTGGGACTGCGCACTGTGGTGCGCATGCGGATTTGTGTGAAGCGCACGGCTTGGCCTCGAGCAGCATTTGCCTGCTTCATGAGAGAGGGCTCTATGTGGGACACGGGAAGTGTTGTGTTTACATGTAGGGGTGAACACTGGGTTGTGGGCACTTTTACTACACATAAAACACCTTCGGCATGAGCCGGATAACCAGATAACTTGCTGTTTATGAGATTTCTCTGGGTCGGCGTTTGTGTGCAGGCGAGCGGGTTGTGTAACCGACTCGTTGACTGCTAAATGATCCACTGTAGTAGCCTGAGATGAGGGGACTGACAGGGCTAGAAGTTTTGACGGTGGTCTGGGCGCAGCGAGACACAACCGTCTTTTCCCTCCTGATGGTGCTAGGAGGGCTTCGCGTGCTCAGGTTTCAACGCGATCTTCGGCCGAGGCCCTCGTGGGGGGTGCGGCCAGCTGCGGTTAGCTGAGCGCGATCTAGGGCGGCCGCCCTGTCGCTGCGAAGAGTGGCTGTTCTGTCTGGGCTGAACTGGGCGCTGCGTGGCGGCTCGTGCAGGCGGCTGGTCACGTGAGCGACCTGCAGCGGAGCTAGTGCGACGCGGCAGGAACAGGTTCATGGGTTGCGACGCTTTCTGCACCTGAGAAAAGCGGTCGACGATTCCGTTCACTGCTGGGCCGAAGAGACCGGAGGGAGAGAGAGGGGCGTCGAGGAAAACGGACCGCTCAGACTCTCTCATGTCAGCCAGCGTCCGCCAAAAGTGCCTCTCAGATACAGTTAACGAGGCCATGCATCTCCCCAGGGTCTGGGCCGCAGACTTAGTAGCGCGAAGGGAGAGATCCGTCGCGCTTCTCAGATCCGTAACGACAGCTGGGTCCCGGCCTTTCTCGTCCCAGGAGATCGGCTTGGAGAATTTGCAGAACAGCCATTGAGTGCAGGGCGGAAGCTGCTTGTTCGGCGGCGGCGTATGCGCGACCGACAAGGGCAGATGTGGTCCTGCAGGCTTTAGATGGTAGGGCAGACTTTGAGCCCCATCTCGCGGAGGGCGGGCAAAGGTGCGCTGCGACAGCTTCCTCGACCTTTGGAATAGAGCTGTATCCCTTCTCGGCGGCGCCGTCCACTTGGGAGAGCGACGCGGAGACAGAGGAATGAAGCCTCGCGGAGAAAGGGGCATTCCACGATTTAGCCAGTTCCGAGTGCAGCTCAGTGAGGAAGGGCGCGGGCCTGGAAGCGGGTGCTTGACGGCGGCGACTCTGAAGAAAACAGCCATCAAGCCTGTTGGGGGCGGGCTCCTGAGGCGGTGACCACTCGAGCCCGAGGCGGTCGACGGCCTGTGAAAGGAGGCGCATCAGTTCGGCTTCCGCTCCAGCACGTGTTCTCCCAGACTCCTGAATAGAAGAGGAGGCGGAGCATTGAGAGCTTGACCACTCCTCGCTATCCGAAGCTAGGATGGAACAGCTATCTCCTGCGGCAGGGCGGGCCGTAGACGGCGACTGTGCGTCGGTGAGAAGAGGCGGGGAGGGCATCGGCGAGGCCCGAGGGAGGGACTCCGGCGAGCGCATCGCGGCGGCGCCAGGCTCCTGCGGCCTTTGTGAACGGCGCTTCTTTTTCCTGCGCGGTGCAGCAAAGAGCGGAGAGATAGCTTCGTCCTGGAAGGCTTCGAGTCGAGGCCGCAGGGTCGACATCGGAAGATCCTCACAGTGCTCACATCCTCCCGAAGAGAGGGCAAGAGCAGCATGTTCCTGGCCCAGGCAGAGAGCGCAAATAACGTGGCGGTCTCCGTCGCTGAGAGGGGCCTCGAGCGCCCTCGATTGGACATGACGTCACGTCGGGCTCACTGGTAGGCTGTGCAGTTCCCGCAGAGCAGCCTATGAGCGCGCTAGAATGCCCGCTCCAGGTCTGCTAGCTGCTGCACTGCGTTGACAACATATACAAAATTAAGGATCATTTTTGGCTTCAATATCTCGAGAAGATTAATCTTTCCCGTAGCGTAAGCTAAACTTACGCAATACGAGAGAACCTCTCGTAAGAGAACCTCTTTTAACTTGAGATTTAGTATCTTCGTATGTGGTCCTGTACCTCTTCGGTGAGTTTGTTTAGAGCAGTATTTTCCTGTGAACTCTCTCTCTGATCCACTTGGCAGTTTCTCTGTTCTTTCAACTGCCAATGGAACAAGCAAACATACAGTATTACTTGTGTTACTGTTCCAAATTTTGGAGTAGGTAAGAGTTGTTTTTAATTGTTAATCTAAAATTACAATATAACTATTTAAATTAGAATGTTAAATAACTGTTAAAAAAATTCCAATTTTTAAAATTGTAATGTGAAATGTATTTCATATTACAGGCGAATTCAGGCAAAGCTGAAATTTCAGCAGTCATTACTACATAGTGTTCAGTGTCACATGATTCTTCAGAAATCATTCTAATATGCTATTTGGTGCTCAAGAAAAATGTCTTATCAATCTTAGACAGAACAGTTGTGCTGCTTGGTATTTTTGTGAAAACTGATCTTTTTTGATGAACAGAAAATTCAAAAGAACAGCATTTATTACAATTTAACGCATCCTTTTAAATTAAAGTATTGATTACTTTCATAAAAATCTTGACCCAAAACTTTTGAACATTAGTGTATAAAGGGACATAATGAAATGGAAAACAATATAGAATTGTTTATTCAAATTATATGTATTGTAAATAAATGAATAATTAAGCAATATTCAACTTACAACAATCAAATCAGGTGTCCTTGCCCCTTTGGGATGCACCGTCTTCAGAGTTGCGTTTTCTGTTTGTTTGAATCCCCTTTGTCCTCTCCATAGAGCTATTGGATCTTTTAAGTCTGTGCCAATGCAGAATTTGGCCTTGTGCTTATCCAAGAGTCCAGCAGAATGAAATGCCATGTTACAATTCTGACAAATTAACTGCCCCAAACCTTCCATCCCTCCAACAATTACTCCCTATTTAAACTTGACACAAAATCTAGACCACAAATTGGATGATTCTTAAAAAAATAGGAATATACTTATTTTGGAACCTGGAACGTCTGCCTCAAGTTACATGTACTGTATTTGTTGACTGAAGTTTTGTTTGTTGGTTACGATCACCTTGGAGAAAGGGGAGTGGTGAAGAATGGAAGTTAAGAGCAAGAGGAATCAAACCCTTGAATATTTTTAAGCTTATTATGTTTTTCTTTTCCAAGCATATAACATTAACATTTGCCCTCCTAAAACATAAAAAAATATTTCCTAAGTGTTTCAGCAGAAAACGAAAGGCTGGACATGTTTGGCAAACTGATGCAAAATATTTATTACAATTCTTTTCTCCGATCTTTTCATTGTGATGCAGTAGTTTATGCCTGCTTTGTCTTATACAGATAAACCCATACAGGACACCTTTCATCTTCTCAAATCTGTAAATAATGTTATCAAAATAATCTTAATCTTCCAAAACTCACAATTTTTTATTCTTATATTTTTTTTTACAATCCACCCTGAATATCAAGGCTGCAGAAACAATATAATGCAAACAAAAGAAAAAAAAACCTATTTATGTGGGAATTTTTACAGCTGTACCAAAATTAAAAAAGAAACTTAAATCTGTGATAAAGCAATTTTATACCCTATCAGAAAAAAACAAGGTACAAAAAAAAAGGATGCACAATTTACACCAGCAGTCCCTCATGAAATAAAGAACTTTTAAAGATGGATCTCTACTTCACTGCCAGCAGCAGGGATAGAACTCAGCTCCCAAAATGAACGGTTTAAGGAACAACATAGCAGAACAAAAAGTGCAAGCCGTCTTACTGAATCGCTCAAAGAAAGTTCACAGTCATTACAAACCAGACATCGGATTAATTCCTGCATTGTAAACATTACATAAGCCCAAAAATGTTTAATGCCTTCTATATTCCATTGGGTAGATTTTATTTGGGATTTGTGAGGGAATAAGTTAATCAAACCTTTCTTGTGTTTATTGAATACCTTATCAATACCCTTATCAATCAACATGCAAAGAATGTAAAGCTTTTGAAAATGATTGCCACAGCATATTTCTATAAGCACGAGAACGCTTTTTATAGAACTCGGAAATGTTCAGGATTTCAATATGGTTTAACTCAAACAGCTTTTAGTTTATCCAGAAAAAAAAACATTTTATACCATATATGGGCAAGAAAGACAGTCGGTTTATGATTTTTTTTGAACTTCCAAAACAGAACCCAACATTAGTTAACTGAACATCTGTATGTTCATCTGGCATACCAGAATGCAACATAAACATAGACCCTTCCATCCAAACTTTACCTTTATTCAAAAACCAGTTCCCAACAAACTCTTCCGCAACTAACTTTTAAACAAGCTTTAAGGTTTTTTCTCACATGTGTACTTGGCAGACATATGAAATCAGGTATATTAGTATGATTCTGCAGAATGAGAAGCGTGAAAATGAGCAGGGTTCGCTGAAACTGGAGCCAGAAATGGACTGATGTTCTAGCTGCCAGACTGCATGTGACAGTCCATTCAGTGTTGCTTTAGTTCTTCCTTGCTGCAGGGATGACTGGCTTGAGTTCATTTCTATGAGGGACTGGGAGCAACGTCGCAGTCAGCGGCTCACAATGATTGTTTCATCTTAACACTAATGCTACGAATTGTTTTCGCGAAAAAAAAAAAAAAAAAAAAAAAACTTTTAGAAAGGTGTCAAAGCCATTTTATAGAACATTCAGAATGATGTCATTTTTCACGTTAAATCACGGTTATAATTGGTGTTATTATGAATTGGACTTTTTCCCAAGCAAAACAAAAAAAGATCTGGTGGAGGGGTGCATGTGGCTTTCTTTGACATTTCTAGTTCAGGATAAAGAACAAAAAGCAGACAAGGAGAGAAAAGAGGGGGATGGGGGATCAAACAAAGACATCGCCTATGAGGTGACAAGTGATTTCTTTTTCTCTCCGCCTGGGATATGACCGATGTTCCTTGTCCATGAAAATAATCTTTTCTCTCTTCTTTTAGTTTGAAATAACTCTGTGTGATGGAGGAGACAGATTGAGAGAAAGGGAAATGTGGGCGTGGTGGTTAAAGCCACATTAGGTATCATCATCATCAGAGGTCTGGCTGCTACTGCTTGTCTCAGATTCGGAGCCCTCTTCCAGGCCAGGGTTTGGGGTGTTCCTCCAGGTTAGCAGGGCCACATTACGTGGCTTCAAGAGCACACCATTACGCCCAAAACCAATCTTCTTCATCTGACACAAAAAACACACACATAATTATATAATATATATATATAGTCAGTCACTCAGGACGTTAACTATAAATGTCCATGATGCACTTAATTTTAAGCAAAGAATAAAATTCAAATAAAAGTGACACTATATGCATTTCCCATACCTGTTCAGTTTTAGCTTGAAACTCTTTGAGTTCGTCTTCAGTGAGGGGCTGGAAGTTGTCGTCATTTTCTGGGTATTCTTGCCATCCCATGGCCTTCAACAACCTGTCAGAGAGGACCCACATGTGTGAATATAGAATGACATATTATATAGAATATAGAACATGTGCGAATAAGTATTCTCGTCGCTTGATAAACTTATAGTTGAGCCACTGTTGTGACATGGAATATTTAAACATTTTCTTCATTGACTTTCTGGGCCGTCAGGATTCATTCCCTTAGGGAGCCTATGGAGGAGTGATCCAGCTCTCACATTTAATCAAAAATATCTTCATTTGTGTTCCGAAGACGAACGAAGGTCTTACGGGGTTGGTACAGCATGGGGGTGAGTAATTAATGACTTAATTTTCATTTTTGGGTGAACTAACCCTTTAAGTGTGCTTCCAAATTATCATAGGTGGCATTGAAAGTATCCTTCATGAGGAAATCAAATCTTAAATAAACTGCAATGAACTGAGTGAAAACAAATTATTGTGGTTGAACCAAGGGAAATTTGCTTGCAAATAAGCGAATTCGTTTTTTTAAATTAATTAAATGCATTAAGATTTTAATAAAAAATTATTCCATTATCAAAAAGTAAAAATGCATTATATTATCATAAAATTAAAACTATATTTTTATGCTTTGAATTTTGCAGTGCTAGCTTGGCAACATGCTAACGGCCAACTTGTGAACTCAATTGTCTTCCACATGCACGAGAAGTGCTATTTGTATGATATATGTAGTTGCCCATGACATGTAAAGCATTCCAAAGGTTTTGGAGCTGAGCTTATATGTGTCTGATGTATTGAAGTGTTTGTGTATGAGATTGCTCTGACCTGTGCTCCGCCTCCAGAGAGCTGGACAAGTGCTCTGGGTCTGAGTCACTGAGAGAGTGGGAGATGCCATTCTCATGACTCTCTCCAAACTCTTTTGGTTCAGGGGTGCTTCCCTCTCCCTAAACACAAAGATAAAATCACAAACAAAGGCTTTAGCAAACAAATATGAGGCAGAACAAAATCTATCAACTGCTTAGTGCAGTGTTGTTATTGTTAACTAAAACTATTTCTATTACACCCTGATAAAGGCCTGTTTGGGCTGATGTGCATTGGTGTTTTTAAAGAAGTAGCCCCTCTAATAAAGGCTTTTAATACCAAAATCTATGAAAGTGCGCTCTTTTTGCAAGGAAATATCCATATCCAAATATATTTCCAGAGCACCCATAGTTTTTCTTTTTTTGAGTACTAGATTTTTTTTCTGCACTATTAAATTGTTTTTGTTAATTGAAATAAAATAAAGTTTCTAAAGTTTCATCTAAATATTAGATGGAAAAACTAAAACCTAAATGAAAATTAGAAATGTTGTTTTGGAAACTAACTGAAATTACATTTTTAAAATCTGAATAAGTATATATATATATATATATATATATATATATATTAGGGCTGTCAAAAGATTAAAATATTTAATCGCGATTAATCGCATTGTCATAGTTAACTCGCGATTAATCGCAATTATTTTTTATCTATTCTAAATGTTTCTTGATTTTCTTTTTGTCCCATTATTTTGTCTCATTTTAATGCTCTCAACATGGAAAAGTGGATCGGCTTGCTTTGTGCAAATGTTTTTTATTGAAAACAACATTGACATATACTGTGTTCAATTTCACACTAACATTCTCACTTAGAGCAAATAATCTCTCAATGCACTGTCCATTAATAAAAGGGTGAAAGAAACACTGACGAGGTCCTGATATTGACGAGGGGGCGGAGAATTCGCATCAGCTGTGTGGGTGTGTGTGTGTGTGTGTGTGTGCTTGGCCATCAAGTGGTATTTCAGACTGGACGTGCTGCGATGATGATAGCTCAGTTCACAACGACAAAACACACAGATCACTTTGGTCTTGTCAATGGAACCATTTGGCAACTTTTTAAAAGTAAACTTTCCATTCAGAATCTTATTGGCGTCCATTTCGGCGTCTCGCGCTCGTCATCCACTCAAAGCGTAACGTTAACCAACTATTTGGCCGGCTCGCAAGCCCAAACAAGTGTGTGCGGCGCGCCTGTTGTTTTGTTACCGGTCTAGCTAGATCCGCTTACGCTTTGGTCGACGAAGCAACAAAACGTCCTCGCGCGGCGCAAGCCATTGAAATGAATGGGTTTCGCATGCCGCGTCCTGTTGTAACAGCATGTGAAAAAAACTACAAAGTTTGCTTGGCCAAAAAGACCGTTAATCGCACAATAAATAAATTGACGCCGTTAAAATGGGTTTGCGTTAACGCCGTTAATAACGCGTTTAACTGACAGCCCTAATATATATACACACATACGTATTCTTATTTAAAAAATGTAATTTCAGTTAGTTTTTAAAAACACCTAGAAAAAGTCACATAAAAAAATAAAACTAAAATAAGAACTAGAAACAAAAACAAGACAATTAAAAATGTATAAATAATAATAATATTAATAATATATAAATAATATTAAAATGACACTGGCTTAGTGAACACAAATTGAAACCATGAAAATAAGCAATAACTAATGCATCATATTCAAACAGAGAAACACTATAATCATTCATATTAAATAGCTGTTGTGAAAAACTAGAGGCTGATGGCTAAAATAATGGCAAAAAAATTTAACTGATGTAAGCGTGAATATCTGTGCCAATCTTAAAATAAGCAAACAGGCAACTGAATCTGCTTATTACTACAGCTAACAGACAGCAGATCAGAGATGAACACATCTGCACCTCTGCTGGAGCTCCTGGGCTGTGGCAGTCACTCATATCCCCGTTTCTCTCATCCTTTAGGCCACGCAGGAACTCACTCTTACGGTCTGTGCTGCGGCGCATCAGTTTTAGCCTTGAGGGGGTGATGTCTATGGGAGGGGTGGTGCTGGAGGGCGGCTATGGAGGGAGGGAGGGAGAGAGAGAGAGAAAGATTAATATAAATGCTGGGTAAGCAGACATGTAGATTATTGATATTCTCCTATGGATAAACATGATAACATTCTGATGTTTAATGAATATTGGAGAATGCAGAGATTATGTAGTAAACATTTTTCGTTCAATCAACATCTGTTTGTGTATTTGGCATATGTCCACATTGTACAATGATACAAGGAAAGAATTTGTTGACATGAAGCCAACCACTATCATATTACTTAGGAATATCAGGTAACAGTTCCTTATTGGCAAGAGATTAAAATGAACTTGGAAAAGTTTTTTTGTGTGGTAAATTTTTATATGTTGATAATATTTTCCTTGATGGGTGGAACAACAAAGATAAGAAACTGCTGTTAATTCTCCATGCAGCTAGCAAAGGCTACAAGAAAACAGAGCCACCTATGTGATGGAATCTTTAAAGATCCAGACAGAAGAATCTTTTAGAATATGGAGTAAATGGACTGAATACATTAAACCTATAAAATCAGACTTCTATTGATTTGGAAAAAGGAGTTTATTGAACGGTAAATGGTCTGCAGTGTAGTTCCTTTAATGCCGGGTTCAGACTACACGATATCAGCCCGAGGTTCGAGGTGATTCGTAGATGACAATTGGGCGTCAGGAAGCAATAAACCATTTTATCTTTTATAGCGTTTCATAGTGGACGACAACCGACACCGCATCTGTGACACTTCACAACGTCCCGAGAGAAAGACTAGCATGTTTTTTTTCCTCCACAATGGGTTCTGTCACATCTGTGACGTTGACCAATAGGAGCACAGAAGCTCTTTCGTACACAGCTTTTAAACATGGCAAAACGAAAGAGAGATGATGGTATTGGTGCTGCCTGGTGGAACTATGCAATGGAGGACAGCTTCTTGGAGCTATGGCAACAATACTCCATACTGTCCTCTTTGTCCAATCTTGGAACGTGTCCAGTGTCGGGTTTTGCTTTGGTAGCCATGGCTTGTTTACGCTCTTGTTTCTGGAAGTTAGTCGCTAGTTCCACCTTCTTGATGACATCACACCTTGTTAACTTTTTCACACGTAAATGTAAAATATTCTGGGTGACCCCCAAGCGTTCGTTTTTCAAGGCGACTGTTATTTAGAACGTGTCCCTTTATTGTTTCCATGGTGACGCGTTATTGCTCGTCACCATGGAAAAATATATTTTGAAGAACGATTGGAACTTTGGCACCATTGACTTCCATAGTATTTTTTTTTCTACTATGGAAGTCAATGGTGCCAAACAACTGTTTGGTTTCAATCGTTCTTCAAAATATCTTCAAAATACAGGTTTGCAACAACTTGAGGGTGAGTAAATGATGACAGAATTTTCATTTTTGGGTGGAGTATCCCTTTAAAGAGAGCAAAAGATGATTGGTCATAAAGAAACTTGAGGTCTGACATGTTTCTTGTCCATGACGCAACAAAAATGTAGGAGTCAAAATCACATACTCTGACACAATGACTATTGTAACAGACAAAAATATCATGTAGCCTGAACCTCGCATTAAAGTTAAGAAAGTAGCTCCCCATGTTTTACTGTGTAATATATTCGCAGATAGAAACGGTGGGAAATAAAACATTTGGAAAATTTAAGAATTGTTTTATGCAAGATTCATGAAATACATATCTGGTAGTGATTTTGTAAACATATTAATGTTCTTGTTTTATTATAGAATAAAGCAATAAGCCCTGCAAAGCCATGTTTTACAGTGAAGGGCGTTGTTAGGCACGACGCGGAGCGGAGTATAAATATATACCCTTTTATAAAACGGTTACTCCAAAAAAAAATTCAGTTTATTCATAAAATAAACACCAGCAACAAAAAAATATAACGTTATAACATTTATTCCTCCGCCAAGCAATGTAGTTCCAAAGAGCTTGCCAAGCAACAAATGCAGCAACAAAGAAATCACAAACGGCAGTTGCGCAGTAATACCAAAGAGTATGGAAGAACAAGAGGCGAAACTGATGCTCTTTTGCTAACAGCCACTAGGTGGCGCTTCGGTAGCGCGGCCACCATTTTGAGGTGAAGATTCCAACTGGAGTTACTGGACAAACTCAGTAACTGTGTTTACATGGTTCAATCGGAATTAAATCAATCCGATTGATGAATCCGAACACGGTGTACATGACATAAATAAAGGAATATACCGCTGTTCGCGCATAACTATTCTCCTCTATTGGTTCTTTATTTTTTTTAAACAGCAGACTTAATATTTATCAGTCTCTGGTCATGATTTGGAGACGATGAGCATGAATCGTTTTGCCATGCTGCTTATATTGATCACGCAGTAAAACCCCGCGCCCAAAACCAGTCGTCCGTGGATGATAATCTGAAACAAGCACTGGTGGGACGTTGTCCTGCTTCACTTCACAGACGCTGAGTGAAATGAGAATTTTTTTAATAACGGAACACTCATTTATATTCACTTTATTCAACAGGAAGAACAGCTCGCTCCGTGCGCCATACGTCATTATGCTATTTCAACGTCATTGCACATGCGCAGTCCTTTTAGTTTCGGTTTTCAATCCGATCAAGTGTTTACATGTTCTCTCGATCGGATTACAAAAGGAGTAAACCATAGGGTTGCCAACCGTTCCGTATAATACGGAATCGTCCCGTATTTGACACATAAAAGTCTTGTTCCGTATTGAACTGATACGGAACGCACTTTGTTCCGTATTTTTGAGAATCAATTCAGTGCAAATTCATGACAGGTACATACTGTAGCTTCTAATATATGTCAATATATGTTTTTCTATGATAAGAAAAAAAAAACCCCGACGGTGCGCCACGGTGCGGTAGATACTAATTTCTCCCCCTGTTTGTCTATGATCAGCCGCGTAGCGTTTTTAACATCTTGGAACATCATCAGAGAATGCTCTTTTAATTGGTCGTTAGTCATAGTGAGTCACGTATCGTAGCAACGATGACGACAAGTGACAACAGCGGGAAATGTAAAAATGACTACCTCCGAGCAGCCGGCGAAAAAGAAAAGAGCACAAAAATATAGAGTTGAATGGGAAAATGACTACCCGTGGCTGGAATGCGCGAGGTATTAAAGGTAGGAATATTAAAAATATTATTTTTTGCACTGGAAAGAACATTCTAGAAGTCTAATTCTATTGAATAAATTCGCACAAGGCTACAGAAAACTGTTGTGTTTATTTTTCTTCAAATGCAGTCTAAGCCGATGAGTTTTGAATGTTATAGGCTATGTTATATTTGTTTAAGTTAAAAATAAAATGTATTATAAACTAAACAAATCCATGGTTCATTGTTGGCAAAATGATCATGATAGCCTTTATCTATGTGGTTCAGTCTTGTATATTATTGATTAGGACTACTTTGCTATTCTATAAATATATAGGCCTAATAAGTTGTATTATAATATGCTATAACGTTAATGTATTATAGCATACAATATTCACCAGAAGTCATCAGAAGTCACCCCCCCCCCCCCCCCCCGTTCCTTATTTCCATTTTAGAAAGTTGGCAACCCTAGTAAACCACCCCTTTCAATCCGATCGAAATTTCAATCGGACCGAGCTCAATCGGATCGACTAGGTGTTTACATGAAGGTTTTTTAGTCCGATTGAGCCGTCAATCCGATTATAAGTGTCCATGTAAACGCAGCTACGGTTGCACACCCAAAAATCAGAAGCGCAATAGAAAATTTCTTAAATTAAGTAAATCAGTACATTTTGTTCACTTGGTACACCTCCAGTAAATGCTGTATTGTCTTGTATATGTTTTTTTTCATCAGTTGTGGAAACCAATCTTTAAATAAACATTTGAGGTGTTTTTTCTTGCTTTGAGTATTTCCATTTTATGCAACTTTACACATTTACTACTATTATAAGTTACCAACTCCACTAGGCCTGACATATATTTTGTACGTTTTAATCCCCTGGATCATGCTACAAACATGATGATCTTATAGAACATGATGCATTGCTGTGTCTGTTATCCTATAATTGCCACTTTTGGACAGTGGCTGTGTTTTATTTGTTTACATAATCTTGCTTTAACACTCATTAATATAAGATAGTACTGCAAAAAACAGTTTACTGTAAAGCTATTCTATTGCTGTTATATATTTATTGTCCAACATTCCCAATTATCTGATATAGCATGTTCTTTACTTAATTTTATATGTTGCTATTGTTTGTAATGCTAATACTTAAGGTTTTGTGGGAAAAAAGAAGAAGAAGACTTGTCTAAGCCTGTTAAAAACTGTTAAAAGGGATTTAATGATCACTAGGGTTGTCATCATTCAGTTTGGATTTGATCTTTAATGTACCTTTTTTTTTTAACAAAGCAGCTGATATTGCCATAGTGACAGCAAGAAGCTAGTGGATCGTGATGAGAAGTCCAGCTCTTTCCAAAGAATCGGCTCTTAGAGCCGGCTTGTTTGCGAACGACACATCACTAGTGGACTGTCGAGTCGCTTTCACCCCAAAATGGTGGAAGCGTAGCGCTGCTGCTGGGTGCTGGTGATGCAATGGAACGTTCTATTGGCTTACACTTCTTATCAATATATGTTCTTTGGTAATACTAAAGTAATGCGGTCACAGGTGTATGTTTGTTGAGTAATTTACAACGGCTTTGAACGCGGCTCAACCAATCAGAATCAAGGACCGGAACTATCCGTTTTATAAATAATAATAATTCTTGTACCCAGGGTTCCTGCACACTTTTTAAAGTCAAATTTAAGGCTTTTTAAGACCTTTTTAAGACCTGAAGAAATCAAAATTAATACCGTATAGGGGTGTGCAATATTGACAAAAATATATCTCAATATTTTAAACGTTTTGTTGATAATAATTAGATGATATTTTACTGATTGTGTTTTTGTGCTGGTGCATTGGCTGGTTTAGGCCTGTTGTTGACAGCAGACTCACGAAGATATTCATATTTTTCATATTCTATGCAGTGGTCAGTTCACAGTAGTGACAGAAATGATTAATTAATGTGCAATATTTGCCACCTTAAATTGATTTCCAGGGGCATTTTCACCTATATGTGGACATTTTTTCTAAACTTATTTAGAGGTATGCATCACCTTTTATGTCAAATAGCCTATTAACATTCAAATTAAATTGTACAGTAATTATACTTATTTATACAATAATACTTAATTACACAATAATTATACAGTACCACCGTTACCAGTCAAATTAAATCATTCAATCAAAATCCATCTTTGCAGTGCAGAGGTCACACTGAAGCGGCATCAGAAGTGGCATTAATATTTACACTCCATTTACAATTGCATAAATAAAGCTATGAGAGTTTTTTTTAAATCAATATTCAATATTTAAATATGAAATGATTTCTAATTTTAACGTTTTAATTAAAGGGTACTTTAAATATGAAACTAAAACCGCCAGTAGGCGGCGGCAAGTCACTGTCCTAATACCCTAAGCGAGTTGAGCATACTGTCTCTATGGAGTTGAGGGATTCATTCATTCAACCGATTTGTTCAAACGGCTGATTCAATCGGGAAAGAAACAACTGATTGTTCATTGAATCGTTAAAATGACTCGTTCAAAACGTGGATTTTAGTCAAGAAATCATCGTTGTCTGTTGCATTAAGACTCTGCTATACGGTTTCATTTTGAAATTCTAGTCGACGAAATAAAGGGAAAACAAACAATATTGACAATATGGTGTCTAAAAAGTAACTCATGTTAATTTATTTTTTATTTAACTATTGTATAACATAAATATATCACACTTGTGCACGGGAAAACGGCACTCTTACTGATGTGATATTCTAATATAAGAACAGAATATGATATAAATATAAGACAAAAACTAATTTGGGGACATAGGCCTACAACTGCACTGACAAATCACGCAGTGAAAGCACGAGAGACAAATGCGATGTCAGCTCACAGTGCCTCATACATCGTTAAAACAATGATTACAATATCATTATAGACAATACACATCGCACACCCCTAAGGACATAAAGAATGAACTTACGACTGAACTGACATTGCCAAATTTCTTTTTCTCTCCTCTCTCGCGTGCAGGAGACAGACGTTATTCTGCCGCGAATGTGATGCGAATTGTCACGTGAACAAGCAAATCCACAAAGATAGAATAATAAAAAATAATACTACGCTAATTAGATAGTTTTAATTTGGAAAACATGTAGATATGTCGAAGTGTCATCTAAAATTTAAGACCTTTCATAAGTGAAAATAAGACTTTTTAAGACTTTTTATGGCCTTATATTTTAAAAATCTAATTTAAGACTTTTTAAGACTTTTTAAGGATCCGCGGGAACCCTGTGTACCGTTTCTTGCATAACAAAAAATTATTGGTTCTGACTTTTTAAAATGACTCAGCTTATTGATTTATTCACAACCTACTAATAAATTAAAAAAAAAAACAGCCTCCATGCCTGACTGTCATTTTACCTCTTTAGAAGTGCCATGGGCAGGTGCACTGACGGGTGTCAGAGGTTTGGTCACAGACACAGGGCTGGTGAAGGCTGAATCCCGTCCAGAGAAATGCAAACCCACTTTAGTTTCCCTTCCATTGGGTTTCCATGGGCCAGACTATAAAAAAAAAAGACAAAGGTTTTATTTATTAAACGAAAAAGACACAATCACCCTAATATAATAAAAACAACATTAGAAAAAAACTTCACCATACGTGATGTGATTCAATAAGCTAGTGTAACAAATTACAAACATCATGCAAGTACTTTTTTCAAATCCCCTAGCTCAGTACCTTGGTGGGGGCAGTGGCAGGTTTGGGCACAAGATTCTTGTAGACACTGGGTCCAGTGATGGGGACTTTAGAACCATTGGCGGACAGAGGGCCAGCACTGGCAAAGCCAGCTGAGAAAGCAGCACTGGGGTCCTCCTTAGACACTTTCTTAATGACCAGCATCTTAGACATAGGCTGCTTAGCACTAGGGGGGTTCTCTGTAACAGAAGTTGCAAAGAAATGTTCAGAACAAACCAATAAATGTAACAATATTTTAATTCTATGCAACTGGAAGATGGTTACTCGATAAACAAAAGCAACTTTACCCCATACTCCTGCTGGAGTCCCGACAGCACGAGGCTGACTTGCTGGCTTTCCAGTTGTCTCTGGGTTCAAGGAGGGCTAAAATTCATATGAAAACAGAAGGCATGAATGCAAACTAACTATGCAGTCAATTCATTAAAAGGCATGTAACGAATGACAGAAGTAAACCGCTTTAATGACACAAGCAGTGAACTCATGCCTGGTAGGGGTGTGACCTTAGTCACTACACAAGTAAACAAACTCAAGAGGGAAAAAAAAAAACTTACAAAATCCTCATCAACAAACTTGAGCTTGTCATCATTGCGCTCCTCATCAGAATATCTGTCCTGATATGAGCCACCTTTGCGTGGATGAAAGTTTCCATTACGTTGTCGGTGGCCTCCTTGTCTGTCCCTTTCACCTCCACCACGTTTGATATGCCTAGCATGGTGGTGATGAGGACCTTCCTGGCCCCTCGGTACCCCATGCCAGCTGGGGGTCTCCTTCCACCCTGGTCCGCCTCCCAATCCCCCCTGACTCCCCTTAGCAACACCAGAGTCTACAGAGTCATGCCTCAATAGAGATGGCTGCTGCCACCCATCACCTGAAGAGAAATGAATAGCTATTACACAGGGCAGGTCAAAAAGCAGGTTAACTCTACATGAGGAGGAAGTTAGATGCGTGTTCAGCAACCTCCAGGGGCTCTTAGTGGGTCATTGTTGAAGAAGCCATCAGAGGAGTTGTGTCTGCGACGGTTAACTCCCGGCCGACTGTCTCCGCGGGGAAAGTGCTCTCCATGCTTCTCAAGGGGGGCAGCAGGGGACTGGAAATAAATAAATAAATCACAGACATATTAAACAGACAGTTTTTACTTTAAAAAGCTTATTTTAGAAAAGAATGATTAGGGTCAAAAGAATTAAGAGAGTCCTTTAAGTAAAGCTGTCCTGATTTCTTTCTTTTTTTAATGCACAGTCAATGCAAAGTCAACAATCCATTACAATACCTTGGCGGGCTGAGGCGTGGAGAAGTTAAGCCAGGCAGGAACAAAGTCATGCTGCGCCATTTAGGTCCAGTGTCTCCCGTCAGTGGATGGAGGCATCAAACCTCATGGCCTGAACTGACAATGCAAGCAACAAACATCACGTCACCATAATATACTACAAATACTTCCCATATCCCATTAATACAAACACATTTAAAGTCAGCATGAAATGGAAATTGCAATTGTGTTTTTTTTATTAAGTATTAGTATATCTGAGTGAAACGGCTTTAACTTAAAAATCTAGGGTGGGATTTGATTTTGACTGGATCCTTGTCCTTTGCTAATTTCTGCAATCGTCTCATGTGAGTGACAGGTTGGTGGAGGGGAAGTATTGAAACGCATCATCTGGCCATTGGACAACCGTATTGCCCAGCATTTGCGCCAGTGTAAACATCAACATTCTTGATGTTGTTGCGAGGAGGAGGGGACATTAATGTTTTTGATAAAAGATTATAAGGGCATATGAAACAATAATGATGTGCATGGATAAATCATTTATAGTAAATACTGCAAGATTCCATAAAAAACTCCTTGAAAGGTGAAAAGTGAAATTTTAGCAGCAACAAATGCAAAATGACTGTTTTCAAACTATTTTGGAATGTACCCCCATCAGCCAAAGGTCAGGAAAACAGATAGTCTTCACCTGAAACTCATGTCATTGGTTGAGCCAATGTTGCAGAGACAGGCTGAAGAGAATAGGCTATGTTTTGAAAACACCACACAGGGCCAAGTGTTTCCACATTTTGGAGAAATCAACCTAAAAATGGCTTGCTTGCAGTTATATTTGCATTTTAAAGGTGCTAAAAATTAGCATTTTAAAGGTGCTAAAAATTAGCATTTTAAAGGTGCTAAAAATTATGTTTGGAATACCATGCATAAAATATGCCAAACAACTTGACAGATATTACTGAAACAATGTGTCTTTAGAAATCACACCTGTGACAGCCCTAGGCACTATACAGAATGAAGGAGCTGGCCAACATATTTGAACCTATCAGAAAATCACTTGAGTGGACGGGTAGGGTTTAAGTGGAATGCATGATTGAAGAATTCTAGGAATATCGAGTGACAACATTTTGATTTAAACATTGAGGTGAAAAAAAAAAAAATGGTAACACTTTACAATAAGGTTTCATTAGTTAATGAACTAATAATAAACTGCACTTAAACAGCCTTTATTAATCTTTATTAATACATTAACAAATGAAACCTTATTGTAAAGTGTTATCAAAAAATTTTTTTTTTTTTTTTTATATATATTTAATGTCTTTTTTTTAAGACAAGCTAGCAGTTTCTAGGTTAAACGTTAAAACAAAAAAAACTGTTCTGTTTTATTTCTCTCTTGGCCTTGATATGAATGACTGTATTCTTTTAGATTTATCGAAAACTAACTTGAAAACAACTAATTCTACTGAATGGCAAATTTCACATTTCATTACATACTGTAAGAGGGAACTAATTCAGAGTGCAAAATAAACAATACCAAGGAACGTTCTAGCGTTCTCTAATGTTGTGGCTTCTTACCCCAGAGACAAAGGCTCTGTAGTTCGATGGCCCTGTCCTTGGCTGTGTCTGTGTAGAGGGCCCAACCAACGCACTTTCACAGGCTTTGAAGCCTCGGGACAACCGCAGCTCCTGCCACAGGCAAACTCCAGTTTCCAGGAAGGTGCAAAGAAGGGGATGGAAGTGAAACTTGTGCAGCCCAAGGTAAAATTGTTAGGTGATGGAAAAGATGGTGACGTGTTGTTTTTGATCAATGGCGTGTAGTTGTGGACGAGTAGCGTATGTGTTTGATCTGTAATGCCAGAGTGACCCTCCACGACACCCTTAGTTCACTGACGATTACTGTGTGCATTCAGGGCGACCGAATACAAGTCCAGTCTCTTATTCTGGGGGCTTGTGGTAGCAGCACGTTGTGCCTGCTCTGACACTCAGAAACTCCTTTACGAACTCATTTTCGGCTGAAGACACACACAGCGACAAAAAAAAAAACGGAGAGTGGGTTTGTACCACACAATGCTGGTTTGCGGAAAGTGGTGATCTGAATATATTCACCTCATCAAAACAGCGAAGGTGCTACGTCAGGGCGAAAAGGGGAGGGGGGCTGATTTGTCACATCACAATAGCTAGAAGTGCTTTATGTTATAAAGTCATGAGAATTGCTTTAGCCTTCAACAGCTCATACTTTGGATGCTTCAGTGAACCAAACAATGAAAATTTGACATCTTTAATTATCGGCCCACATGGCTGATAAATGGCCGGTGAACCAATATCACGTTAGGCTACCGAAAAAATTGGAAGTAAATATGATTTGCCTCCTAACAACACTTCCGATCTTCCAGTTCATCAAATTAGAAGAAACTTCCACAGGTGAGTAACTTGAAGCCAATTTGCACAGATTCTGGTTAAACACGATGTACCGTGCATTGGTGATTCAAATGAAACTCAATGACAAAACACAAGCGTCCAGGTGCAAGCAAACCTTGAACATTCACTGTAAAACAACAGGTGTACTCCAGATTGTATTATTGCATGTTGGGAGATCTTGGGTCTCTTAAAATCCTGCAGTCACAAATCCAACAGGTCTTTCTTCCTCCAGATCTTCACAAATAATCTGCAGACCAACTCTGTAAAATAGCAAGCAATATTTATATCAATTTATGTCATATATGTAGACCAAAATTCATGTTCATATGTCCCAAATGCTGTCTTTGAAACAACCACCAAGGCATAACCAAGTTTGGCAGGACAATATTAGCTGCCATGACAGATTACAAATGTGCTACAGCTACTTTAAAGGAAATAAACATTCTGCTCATTATTTACTCATCCATAATCCACATGTTGTTCCAAACATGTATGTTTTTCTCCCTCAGTGGAAAAAGCAAGATAATAGGCAAAATTACATATTTTGTAACAATTGACTGACACTGCATGGAAAAAGAGTGAAAGTGAATGATGAAGACTAAGGCTGTCAGTCTACTATTCTGCAAAACATCTCTTTTACTCATCCTAAAACCATACAAGTTTGAAACAACGAGAGAGAGAAAATTATGAAAATAAATTTGAGTGAGCTACCCTTTTAACGTGGCTAATCATCTCCTTACCAGGAGACTTTATATGAAATTAATATGGCCATACATTTTCTAACTAACATTACAGTAAGATAAACAATTTGTTTGTATAATGCAAAACAAAATAAAGCGAGGGAAACTAAAAGCAGGGTTAAGAGTTAGCTGCAGGATATGAAGTAGAATTGACTTTGAGGAAATATATTTGTGATAATAGCAAACCAATCCTTCGTATTCTCGTCCAAACATTCTGGCGCATACAGTAACTTAGTTCAACGTACCAAGACAATTTCACAAATTACGAGTAAATAGTCATTGGTTTTACTACTTGCTGAACACTCGCTAGCACGACACAGCTAGCATAGTAGGCCATTCGATGTGTGCATAAACCTTTAGTCCACGTTGACTGGTTAAATTTAAACTTTTCAGAGCAAAGGAACTTTTAGGCATCATTAGACGGCTACATAGGGGTAAATTATAACGACTCCGACTTGCGTTGTGACGAAATACGTGTTGTTTTAGCCACGGCGCGAACTAGGCTAAGCTAGCATCCCGAGCAGGAATAAAGTGTTGTAAAATGGCTCCCTCTCGACACCAAACCAACCAAATAAACATTTCGTTATACACTTACCTTTTGATCCCTTGTCTATCCCAATAACTTAATCGAAGACAACGATGCGCCGCTTGTCAAGTCAATTTGACAGTTTGGAGGTTGTCGTACATCTGATTCAGTATTTTGTTTGTGTTTTTAATCACACTCGTTCCGACTTTGCCAATCCGTCTAGCTTGTTCCTGTCTACTTCTGCACAGACGAGCTAATCGATCGCAGAACACAGCGCGCTTGTCGCGTCATAACATTTCTGCCCCAGCTGAAGGAATTAGTCTCTAGAGAGGGCTTGAAACACACAGAGCGCGGACTTTTTAAGTTTGCAACTACTCGTGAAATATATTGAGTTAAATGATTACAAAAACGTATGTAAACAACATGGCAAAATGGGCGGAAATGCAAATGAGCTCTACCAGAAAGCATTTCTTGAGTCCACAGTGTCTGATTTCACCATAGACGGATTTCACAGGCATTTGTACACGTGAAGTAACGAAAAAAATAACCAGGTTGGCGTTCGTTGTCACCTAAATCTAAAAAGGGATAGGTTTTCATGACAACTTTGCGTATTATATTGTTATATAACTTGCACTGTCTGTTTAAAAAACAAACAAATTAATAGACATTTCGAACAATTCACAAACGTCTATTTGTAGAATCAAAATTGTATGTGCATAACTTACCAAATAAGGTAAACAGCACATTCATTTTTTGCACAAACAGTACGTAATGTCATTCAGTAAATAGGCCTAATGATAAAAAAAATATGAAAAAAATCTTTTAATTAGTAAAAAATAATATATATATATATATATATATAGAGAGAGAGAGAGAGAGAGAGAGAGAGAGAGAGAGAGATAGATATAATAATACTTAAACAAGCTTTTATATTCTGTGCTTTTCTTTGTTGTTCAGACTACATAATTGTATCAGATTGCATACATTTTGAATAATAAAATCTGATATCTATAGTGGATTTGAATGAGATAAATTCATAAACAAACATCATAAATAAATAAATAAATTAGAAGTGTGAACATGGCTATGATAATGACCAACACATCATATAGACTTATTCGCTATCCTGTTCTTTATATTACATCCTTCTGTGCAATGCTCTGTGCTAGTATTCTTCTCTTGATCTGTCTTCCACTGTCCCTTTTTTCTTTTTCTGAATTAATTTTCAGTCAAACCTGACCACAAATAATATATATTTTTAAGTGTAATAAATTTATAATTAAATTTAGTTAAGTTTACATGAAACTCTGCTTGTTTTATACTCCATTCCCATGAGACTCCATCACATCCATATAAGTCTAATGTAGTTTTAAAAGTAATTAGTGCATTTAATTTTAATTTAAATACATGATCCGGACTCTTTCCGTAGGACTTTTATAAGAACTTTCCAGGCATTTTGCGTGTTCGGATGTGTCTGGCTTCACATTTCCACACGCGTTGCAATGACCTTTTGCTGACTAAATCTACGTTTTATTTTTGGACGTTATAATATGAAATCAAGGTATGTTTTAATAAGTTTAATCGAATACTGTTTCTGACATAAGATATAAAACCACTGCTTGTGCGCTGTTAGCTTTTATAATGTAGCTACAATTCAATTCAACTTGACATCCGATGTGATTCCAGACAGCACTTGCAACTGTCCTTAAACGAATGATTAATGTTTTCATATTATTTGAATGGCAGGTAAAATGTTGGCCAGTATAATCGGACGTCACATCCTTGGCAACTTAGGGGTGAGTGAAAAATTTTACCCGTCAAATTTTCTTTTTATTCTATAATTCTTCTAATTTTGTTTATTTATTTATTTATTTATTCTATTTACGCGTGTTTCCGTCATGAACAACACTCCGTGTTATCTAAATGTAATATATCTCTAACAGGTTATGTATTTTATTTTAGTTTCATGAGAATCCTTATCAAGATGGAAGAAATTGTTTTAATTCACATTTGTTCTTTGTTCAGGTGTCCAGAAAGTTTGCCTGTTTAGGGCAGTGGACCACTCATTGTTCAACACTGTTCACTAGAGGTTTATATGGACAGTTGCCCCCAAGACATGTTGCTGGTGCCGTTCTGGGAGTTCAGTCATTTCACTGGTCTGGTCAGAGACCAAAAAAACGGCCACAGGAAGAGAGTCCACCAAGAGAACTTGATTTGCTTCGTTATGACATGAGAGACCTAAAGAAAGCTCCAAAGCCGGCCCTCTATCTCGGATTATCTGGTCTCATACCTTTTGTATCCGCTCCTCTACTTATGGCTGTCACGGAACTGTATCTTCCCGAAGTTGCATTTGCTCAAGTTGCATACGGAGCGTCCATTGTTTCCTTTCTTGGTGGGGTACGCTGGGGTTTCGCCTTGCCTTCTGGAAGTCCAGCAAAACCTGACTGGCTCAATTTAGCCAACAGCGTGGTTCCCTGTCTGATTGCTTGGACAGCACTCCTTTTTTGCCATGACATTACACAGTCTGCTGTGCTTGTGATAATGGGGCTTGGGATATCATTGCATTATGACCTGTCCCTCATGCCTACATACCCCGGCTGGTTTAAAGCACTGAGGACAATCCTCACAGTTGTAGCCTTTTTCTCCTTGATAGGCACTGTTGTCATTAAGCAGTTTTATCCTGAGAAGAAGTAATTCTCTGAAAAATGATTTAGGCATATTTGTAATGTCAGTCCATTGATATTAAACATGTTAATATCATCATCACTAATAATGTTTTACGTCATATTTTGTCATGTTTTGACTCCATTCTCTTACTTTTGATAAAATATCCATTTGGCTTCCTATTGTTGACGGGTTGGCCAAACAGGTATTAAATTCCAGTAGTGAATTCAAATGGCAATGGACAGTTTTTCCTGACTTTTAATATAACTTCACACACTGCGTCAGTTAGATTGCGAGAAGTCAAATTAAAATTCTGTGAAATAAAATTTGAATTGTGTGTTTTAGATTAGAATTGGTGTTTAATGTTCTGTTTTGTTGGAATTTATAATAGTTTCTGTTATGTCAGGGGCGGGTGGTAGTGCTGAAGAGTAGAGCCTGTGGTTAGGTTGAGGATTTAGGAAAAGCAATGGCTGTGATCAGAGATGGGCGCAAATACATCAAAAAATATTTAATTACAAATTCCTAATACTTACTAATCAATAGGGATGTCCCGATCATTTTTTTTTTGCCCTCGAGTCCGAGTCATTTGATTTTGAGTATCTACCGATACCGAGTCCCGATCCGATACTTATATAATACATAAAAAAAGAATAAAGAAGAGAGAAAAAACAGATCCAGGATCCTTATTTTTTATTTAATTAACCTTATTTTAACATTCAACAACTCTGTTAACAAACAGAGCACTTCTGTGAGGTAGCTTGAACAATCAAGTAATAAATAACATAAAATCTTCACTTTTGGACTTTAGTGCAACAGTAAATATATAAAAAGTCTAATATAAAAACAAATAGCACCTCAACTTAAAATACCCGGCAGGCATGTAAACAAAAAATAAAAATGTTTTAAAAGTGTATAAAAAAACAATGAGTATATATATATATATATTCACACACATTAGGGGTGTAACAGTTCACAAAATTTGCGGTTCGGTTCGATACAATAGAGGGAATGCATTAACGTCACTTCCCCGCCGGAACACGCCCCCCTCAGCCGGACTGAGTGGCTAAAGAGCTGCTGCGTGGCTGGAGTTAATAGGGGAAACAGCGAAAACGCGAGTAAAACAAACTATTATCAGTTTAAACTAAAAGTTGGACTCGATATAGTGTTCCTTACAACTTATCAAAGATCCAGTGATCCATGGATATTGACATGCAGCCAGGAATCGTGTTTCCTGACATTTATATGTGCCTGATTTCGACGCCCGGGAAATGAATTAAGAGAATTTGCCTGTAAACGTTTTATATAAATAGAATATAGATAGGTCTAAATCCGAGTGATCACTTACATTAATGTTATACTGTATATCATCATATCGTCCAGCCCTAAAACTTGTATAGTTTTTTGTCAGTGTTTATTTAAAAACATCCAATTATGCAGAATATAGTCTGTTCTGTAGCTTTTTGCAGTCTGTAAAAATATACAGTACCTCAGATTTCTGGTCAAATCTAGTTGTACAGTCAATCGCAAAGCTCTTTCCAGTTTTAGATGTGTTTAGTGTGTTTTTCACGGCATTCACGCTGAAAACAAATGCCGCCGCTCAGTCTTTTTGCCACTTGTGGGCGTGACCGCAATCACCCCGGCCGACGGTGACGTCATGCGCATACCCTCTATACAGCAAAAAGAAAGAAATGCCAGAGCAATTTCCTATTTATTAAAAGAAAAACTATTTTTAAATAAGTTTGAATTTTCCTACATCTTGAAACTTTCAGGTTTATAAATGGGGGTAATCTTTGAAGGATGAACAAATAATGTTTTGGTAATCACATTAAAAATAACATTTAAATATATTTATATATTTATAGATTGATTGATTTATATAATATTGTGAGTTTTGAAGTGCAACATTAAATCCATGTTCATTCACGGCACAATGTTTCTCCTGGTTCCCACGTCAGCGCTGTTTGATCTAATAGAGATCTACGGTTAATAACGGAGAAATTAGAAATAGAATGCTTCTCACTAGATCTCGTTCCGCTTTCATTATGTTTGCCATTTGATGTTGCGCAACGTTGTGGTGATCGCGCCAGCGCGGATTTTGTCTGCAGGAAAAATGGTCCTAGGAATCGTTCGGTTTGTATGCGTACCGAACCGGAAGCCTCGTACCGAAACGGTTCAATAATTACGAATACATGTACCGTTACACCCCTAATTTACATACATCCGAGTCCTGATCGGGAGGTAACGTCCGATTCCGATCGAGTCTGAAACCACGTGATCGGGCCCGATTTCCGATCGCGTGATCGGATCGGGACATCCCTAAATTGTATTTTAAATACAATACAAATTCTGCTGTGAAAAAAGTATTAAATTAAAATACAAGTAATTTGAAAATACAAAAATACAAACAAAAGCAGTTCTCCTCTGACCAACGAACAAACAGATTATGATTCAGGCAGCATTATAGGTCAGATTGGATTGGAACAATCAGAATATTATCAGGTTCCATCTGTTCTATTCCTAACATGTAAGTATAGCAGAATATCACCGTTTTGTGTTGATGCGATTTTAACGTACATGTTGCCGCATACTGGCATAATAAAAGATCACTGCCAGTCTGCAACCAGGTGGCGAATTCCGAGAGTCTGAATGTTGCGTGCAGTGGAAAGGCGGCTTTGCATTGATTTAAAGGGATTAGTTCACCCAAAAATGAAAGTTAGCCCATGATTTATTCACCCTGAAGCCATCCTAGGTGTATATGATATTCTTCTTTCACATATTCTTACAATCAGAGTTATATAAAAAAAATGTCCTGGCTCTTCCAAGCTTTATAATGGGAGTTAATGGCTGAATGTCTTTGGAAGTCCATCAAAGCGCATCCATTCATGATTAAAGTGCTCCACACGTCTCCGGGGGTTACTGAAGGCCTTCTGAAGTGAAGCGATGCGTTCGTGTAAGAAAAATATCCATATTTAAAACTTTATCGATTAAAATAATAGCTTCCAGACGGCTGTACGCATCGATTTACGCCAAAAGACTAACCCTTGAACTTGACGCACAACATAATGACGAACACGGTTGACCAGCCCTGTTTGTTTGAACCACAAGAGGCGTCAAAGCTCACGCTACTCCTACATCCTACGCCATACATCGGCAAGTGTTACTCTTTTGGCGTAAGTCGACTTGTGTACGGCCATCTGCCGGAAGCTAGTTACTTTAGTCGACTGAGATAGTGCTTAAAGGACCACAAACAGATCCCAGCGCGGAATCAGTGGCTTTGAAACCCTGTTCTAACGCCTCACACCTCTCATATACCTGCATACAAGCGGGTGTAGACCTAGAATATTTCTGTCAATCCCCACATGGCACACAGAAATTATTTATTGTAAAAAAGGATCTGCCCTTGTCTAAAAGCTCCTGCAGAAAGCATAACACATCCGCAACAGAACAGAGAAAAGGGAACAACGATGTGTCTGTGTTCGCACCATCGCTCAAACACATTCGATTTCCGATCATATGCAGAGCGCGTTGAAGCTGCTTGTGCGTTTTTCTTTTGCTATTTGAGCAAATGTAAACACAAAAAATATATATTTAATGTAGCATCTCATTCCCTGCTATTGAAGTTTACCCAACTATGACGACTTCCACTTCTGAGAAACCCGGAAATGTTAACAGGGTCAATAGGATGTGTCACGTCACGTGATTTTCTTGCATCTAGCCAAAAACTGCGATAAGCAATTTGGTAGTCCTATTCATATTTTATATGTCTATGGTCCTATTAAGCCTGGTGATAAAAGTTAATATATGTGAAATAAAATGATATATTTAAATAATTATTTTAAAACAAATTACAGTCCCTCAAAGTATTTAATTGCAAATTACATTTCATTTATTTTTGTTAAGGAAAATAAAAATGATAAAATGCGTAATTAAATACGTATTTCAAATACATGTAATTAAAATTCTGGCCATCTCTGGCTGTGATTCTTTGAAGGCTGCGAAGGTCTGACAGAGCGTTGTCAAATGGGATGGTCTCGCCTATGGAGGAGTGTTCTTGTCGCCTAGCAACCGTGACAGCTGCCGTGTGCCGTTGATGAGTGGCAGTAATGTTTGTACTGGACATTTTTGAAAGTTATATTAAACTGTCTGAAAACAAAACAGGGTTCACAAATGGTCTAAATATGTTCACCACGGTCCATTTCTTTATAACCTATCTATATCGCATCTTAGAAAGATATGAGTCAACATTTAACCGCTTTAAAGGTTTTTTTTTTCATTTGTATCATTAGATTTTTGAGTAAGTTGAAACCCAATACTTACGTTTAAAAGAGTAATTTATTAATTTCTCTCCAAAAAATTAATGTTGTCACTGGCATGCAATGAATTCTGAGGTAGACAAAGCCATGAAGGATCCATCTGTTGTTTCCCATGAATGAAGGATGCATTTGGAGGCCACATTTGATGGATCCTTCGAATTGGGACAACCTTCGTCGTGACTCAATGACGCAATCGGCCTTCGAATGCGGCCTTCGAAGGATGCAGCCTTTGAAATGGGACGCAGCTATTTGCTTATTTCTTTAGTACATGCAGGAGTGCTTGCATTTTTGCCAATTAGTAATTAATTAACTACAATATTTGAGTTAATTTAAAGGTTTCAGATTTTAATGCAGTTGAATTAGGCCTAACTTTCAGCTACACAAAGTATTTAAGTGGAATCATAGTTTAATAAATATGTTGACTCAAATGGAATAAGTTTACAGAACTCATAATAAATATTAGTTTTTAAACTTAAATGGTTCAAGGCAATTGGTTTCCTTAAAAGCTTTGAGTTGCCCTAACTCGTTGGGGTTTACAGTGTATGCTGCTGAAAGTTTTTCAGTGCTTTATCTCTTTTTTTTTTTTTTACTGTACACTATTTGTTGGCAACTGTACTACAAAAAACTAAAACTTAAGATTCTAAGATCCACCTTTCAAGAAACCACCAAAATACACTGTTGCACATTACAAATGATTGTTTCTCTCATTTTTTTAGGTGCCCCACGCTCCTCCATCACAATTTTTATGATACAAGCCAAAAACCTGCCATATGGCTTCGTTCACCAATGCAGAATTCAGTGCTCCCTATTGTAACACATTCAGTTCACATAAATCACCATAACACACATGGCGAACTTGTCATTGAGTATATTGTAATACATTTAATAATAAGAAAAAATAAGAAATTAAGTCTATTTCTCAGGGGTTTTTCCCCCTCAATTAAAGCCTTTCAATATTGTTTTATGCAGAATTACAATGTAACAATTGTTATCGAAAAAGCACCACTTTAGTTTCAGCAGATGGCAGCAAATACTAAGTAAAGTCGTATTTCACCAAAAACCGATCTTTTCTCCATCTCTTTTTTTCTTGCCCTTCTAAACCATTGGAGGATCAGCCCTCCGGTGTGCAATGCAAGACTCCCCCACTTGACTCCGCTCATACAGACTGAACTGAGATCAGCGCTCCAGTGTATTTGCGAGACACCCCACTTAGACTCTGCTCGTACTACAGACTGAACTCAGATCAGCATTTGGCGCGCACCCACCGTCGTTCACTCGATCCGAGCTTCAGGAAGCTGCTAGGTTTCCTCCCCGGAGAAAAGCAACGACATGGACCGGCTTTAATTAGAAATTATTTCTGCCACCGAGCCGTTTCCCTGCAACGGCCGGGTTTACGTTTGAAGAGTGAAGTTGGAGGAGAAAAGTGGAGCTTCGTGCCCGCATGATATAATGATCCTTATCAAAACAGAGCTCGCGCGCGGCTCGAGACCTGACTCACGAGACATGATGAACAGTTGAGCTCGCGCTGTGTTGAGGCTCCGCAGCAAAGTATCTCGTCAGTCGTCAGTCTGGCGGTTGACTGAATGAAAAAAAAAACGCGGTTTCTAAGGTTTTTGTTAAGCCTGAGGTAACTGCGGATTGCTAAAGTATTAGTTTTCAGTGCAGAGAAATCCGCTGGGTTATTGGAAACTGCAACAAGCACGTTGGAAACGCGGTAATGGTGACCCGTCGTAATAGTCTCACATTGACAGACACGAGACCGGCGAGTTTATTTACACAATGTTTTTAAACAGTCACTTCATTTTTGTTAACCCGAAAGGACGTTTATTTTGCGGATGTTGTCAAACTTTATCATCAGACATTTAGCGAGCTAAGTTAGCGAGTTCCGCCGGCTGATTTGCCGCGCTAAAGTCGCATAGTTTAGTTACATAAAACTGAAGACAAAACCGTAACTTATTGGAAGGGAAAACTGACGGGCTGTCATGGGAACTTGGATTGTTACTTAAGGTCGAGACGAGAGATCAACACAAAAGCCACGGTGTCGAACCTGCTGTCACTGTATTGAGTCTGTCTTTGTGTTTGTGGACCAAAGTTGAGGAGAGGTTTGCTCACAATGTATCAGAACAAGACCAGTTTCACCATCTAATGCACTGACCATCGGATTCATCGATACATTACTATTGTAGATTATTTCTCAACCCCCATCCATCAGAATGAAGGGAACCGAGAGCAAAAACAAAAGGAAACTCTGCACCTCTGAGCAGCGGGAGAGCAGCACTGAAGGGAAAGACGAGGTGAGTGATCTTGCACTGAAAAGTGGACCCGTTTTAACACAGATACATTGCATGTTTATTTTAAAATGCTAGGTAAACATAACACAATACAAAGGCAGTCCTTTTAGATAGTGGTGCATATGACGCAGCTGCCCTGCAGAATGAGCGCAGTGCATTCATTCAGTTCATCCGTGAAGAATCTGCTTACAGATCAAGTGCATTACGGCATTGAAGCTTTTCTTACAAAAATCCATCATCAAGTGATATAGTGAAAGCAGGAGTATACAGAGAAAAAGTGTAAGGTCGCCTGCATGTGTATAGTACTTACTATAGCTTGCAAAACATTCAGCTGATGATGAATTAACTGTCGTCTTTATTTAGTTTAAATTATTATATATGTTGTTCCATTGCATTATATTTCAGAATGATGGAATATTATTAAAAACAATACACACCAAGGACGTCATCAATGCACACTGGGTTGTGTGCTTTTGCATTGTCTATAATTAGCTTTTTACACTTATTCGAGTAAGTTTATGGGACTTGCTCAAGTTTATTACCCACATTATATTTGTTTCGCAAGAGTTTTATTGGCTCCTTGTTTTCTGACAATGTGAGTCTTGTGTTATCATTGTCGGTGATAGGACAGAGTGACACTGGAAGGAAATTCAAAGTGGCTGTAATTCATCCTAAGCGAGGGCATAAAATGAGAAGTGATGCAATACATTGTTCCAAGATTGTTCAGAGAAGTAGGCCTACCGGCTAGATCAAAGTAAGAAATAGTCAGATCATAAAGTTTTTTTTGTAACATGAGTTTCCCATATATCCACATTTCTTGAACATAGCACTGCCTGCACTCATTCCAGTCTTTAAAGAGCATCAGTCTGGTCAAGCATTATTATGTTTTTGAACTATCAAAATGTCTGGCTCGTGTTTACTCTGATATTTTAGCACGTTTCACATTGTAGTAGCTAAGAGGAAGTCAAATTCAGTCACTACCTGACTGTTTTGTTTCCGTGTTTAATGTTATTCAGTGTTCTGCCTGATGTGATCATAAAGGGAGTGGCACAGGTCAGGTGAGCCATTAGTCTTCTTTCTAACCTGACCCGGATGGCAGAGTGACCTAGAGTGCAGAGATCATCTTTTTTCTTGCACTTTCTGAGACGTAAAATCCTGTGGTTCCATGCTTTTTGCCTTTTTAATGTGCTGCATGGCTTTTTGTCTAAAAGTGCAAGTGCTTAGGTTGCAAGACATGGTGTAGAGTAAACAATAAACCTGACAAGTATTCTGACATGTAAGTTTCAGATTTTTGAGGGAAAATTTATGCTTATTAATCAGCCTACAGTGAAAGATTCATTTCCAACATGACAGAATGTGAAAATACCACCTGAAAGAAAATATCTTCCAAAATATTTGAAAAAAAGAAATTACCGGAGTCCATGCTTTAGGTTTATGGAAGTTTGCAACTGGATGATAAATTGTGATTACAGTTGCAATGCAAAACAGTGCATTTAGTGCTAACAAGAGGGTCCACTGTTCAAACTATTGATATTGCTATGAACTCCACAGCACCCTTTTGATTCTTTCTTTTGAATGCTCTCCATGTGCAGTAAAACATTTTGTCCAGTCCTATTTTACTATAATTCAGAATTGGAATGCACATCTTACAAGGTTTGGCTCCTGTTTCTTCATGGGCTCAGTTTTTTCCTTCTTATAACCTTTCAGTGGTGAGCTAAACATCTGTGGTATTCAGCTTTGTTTTAAGAGTTCCTCTCCCCGGTAGACGTTGAACTACAGTGTTTCCCCTACAATGTATTTAGCAGCGGCGCAGCGCCGCCACTGGATTTTCAGCGCCGCTGCAAAATCTTCACATGATCAGTAAATCACATCCACTTACACACCTAAAAACACTTGAGACGTGGCGTGCGCCGGTGCTGCTAATGCGGTGGCTCTGAATCCACTGTTGACAAGAAAGGAGGAAAGAGCCACATATGGAAATATTTTCGATTAGGTTAATGTCACGTTGCCATAAGGGGCCGTTCACATAGCGCGTTTTTCGGCGCGTGCAAATTCGTTATTTCAAATGTAGGCGCGCGGGAAGCACGCTCGTTTCTCCAGGCCGCCTCTATTCATGGTTGCATAGCAACGACAGACGCCACGGGAGAGAGCAAGCGCTTTTAGAAAGGAGAAAGCGGCACTTTCCATGAGGACGAGGAAGTAGCAGACAAAGAATTAATTGATTTCTAGCCCTTGCATTAGCTTTACTAATAGATATATTTATGGAGATGAGAAATAAAAAGCCGCCCTGTACAGCTATGATCAGCTGTTCGGCTGAGCTGTCGATGTTGTTAAGGAAAGGCCAAAGCTGATCGGTTGGTTTTTGTCACATGGCGTGTTGAGATGAGATGTTACGATGTTTTCATCTCGCCACGCGCGCCTACAATTGAAATAACGCATTTGTGCGCAAAAAACGCGATATGTGAACGGCCCCTAAAGTGGACTCGGGTGCGGTTGTATCCGGGTAGTTTTACGAGCAGGAGTACATGAGCACAGTCTCGGACCGACACCCGAGTGCTGTTATTAGTCCGCCAGAAAAGCAGTTCTAGGCTTATTCTTGGCTGGATAACTCTTTTAAAAAGTCTTTTAAAATGAAATTCGAACACAGTTTTGGATTAAATAAAGGCACAGTCAAGTCAAATAAAACACTTGATTGTTCATGTTTGTTCACTTCATTCATTGTGCATTAAATAATGTTAACTTAAAACTTTTGATTTTAAAAATGTTAAAATTAAAAATTTAAAAAATTAAGTGCTCACAGATTGGGTGTGGCCTAAAATTTTCAATAAATTCTAAATAATCTTTTTCTGGGTTGTGCCATTTCATTTTTCCCCTATCAATATCTACCTTATAGCTGAAAATGAACACAAAACAAAAACGTGAAAAATCCTGTCTAAAATTATAAAATGAAGGTTTCTGTTTGTGACCAGTTCAAGGTGCGTGCTGCAATAATCACCTTGAACCCCCCCCCCCCCCCCCCCCCCCCCCCCCATGTTACTTGGTAACATGCTCCGGCACGGGACAGCACCGCTGCTGGAAAAATTTCTAGGGGAAACATGTTCTTTGACCAGCAGCACAGATGGCTTGGGCTGGTGCAAAAAGCTGTTACATAAGCAAATCCCAACCCAAATCAGCTTTTCATCCTCGCATTTATTTGAATAAATATTTTTGATCATTTGAGAGATGAACTGATATAACCGGACTTGGTTAGATAATGGAAAATGGGGTTACAACATGTTGTTGATGTTGCTGAAGACTAATTCCCTTTTTGCATGTAAGCTATTTACTCTTATACTGAAATGAGGGCTAAAATAGGCCAGTGCTGGACTGTCAGCCTGTTAAACATTGCTGTTGAGAGCTTTCTGTCTGATCGGTGTAGCATCTGCATCAATAAGGATGGTGCCAGATATGCTCCTCAATCAATTGCAGTGTTGTAAGGTAGTTTGCTAATCAGGTTATGGAGAGTGCCCTCAGTAGACATAGCCTTGAATAGTTTTGTCGTAGTTCATTAGAGAGCATTTGGATTATCCTTTAACTCCTAGCCTTTATGATATGGTGAATCTATAACTGGGAAATTGCTTCTGTGCACTTAATGAGTCAGTGAAGGGTTTAATCTAGAGCTGCAATAGACATTGAAGCAAAAGGAAAAGATGCTGTCACTAGTCATCGCATTATGCAGAACTATCATTTAAAATGCCATGGCCATCTGATCAAGTGCGTTTGTGTGGTTTCCAATTAAATTAAATTAAATTAAATTATCCAATTAAAATCTTTCAGATCTTTCATATTCACTCATTTTCACTCACTCTCTCCCCTCTGTTTCCACACAGACATCTGCTCAGTTGATGATTTCATCATTTGATGTAAAAATGACACTGGTAGTTTTACCTTGATAAGCAAATCATGTTTGACAGTGTAAACACATTCAATGTGTATTTATTAAAAAACACTAATGTGTCATGGCCAAAAACACTAAGCATTAAGTTTAGAAGCAATAGCCGCGTTTCCACTGCCGGGCCAGGGCCGAGCCGTGCTAGTGTGTGCCAGGGCCAGTCGCGTTTCCACTGTCACTTCCGGGTCTTGATCGGGGCTTACTCGGGGCCAACGGCCAGGATTTCTGGCCCGTCGAATACCTTGGGCCAAAGCGGGCCAGCTCGGGCTAGAGGCGTGCTCAAGGTAAAAGGCGGAGTTTATCGGTGTTATGGAACGTTATGATCTGAAGCAAGATGCACATTTCACTTTTTTATATCGCGCAAAATAATCGCTGCAAAGCTCTTCTGGGAATTTGGGCAGAAGAAAGGGTACAACGTCAATTTGACGGCGGGTGAAGAAACGAGGACGTTATAAAATACATCGATGCTGAACTTTCTAAGCTAAGCGTGCAGCGATCAACGCTTCAAGTTCAGGAAAAAATAGAAAAGTTGCGGGCGCAGTTTTGTTCAAGGCGATTAAAACGCACAACGGACAAAGCGGAGCTCAGAAAAGGAAGTTTCCATGGTTCGACTTGATGGACGTGTGCTGGGTCACCGTGTGCTGGGTCACCATCGGTGTGCTGGGTCACCGTCCCTCTGTTAGTGGCGACTCGCGAGACAATCGGGACACTATTGCAGCCACGGCCGGTGAGTTAATATACATGCTATCTTCCTAATTTAAAAAATAAATAAATTCATAATATCCGCTGAAATGGTTTGGGTTGTATGTATGACATTTGATCCAGAAAGGCGTGTTAGTGGCGGGGTTTAGGGCAGCGCTGCGGGGCTACTGGCCCGGCAGTGGAAACGCAAGCCCGGTGCTTAAAGCCCGAGGCCACTGGCTCGACTCGGCTCGCTGTTAGCCCTGGCCCGGCCCTAGCCCGGCAGTGGAAACGCGGCTATTATGATAAATTGTTGTTCTCATAGGAAGAAATGGAGACATGCACATAAGGCTGTAATGTAGAGAAGGTGCTGACTCTCAGAAGAAAGTAGGAACATTGTCCCTTCGCTGCATGCTGTTAGTCACACAGCAGGATGTTTTTAGTTCGTCTCACTCTACTGTGCTCAGCCTTTATTTTAGGGGTGTTCATTGGTCTCAACTGAATTGGATCATTTAAAACTCCATGAAATGAAAATAGAAGTTTGAAGTTTTGTGGTCTTTTAGTATAGGTCTATCTTAGAGGCCATCATAAGCTTGTGCACTCTTATTAGTTGACAAAACGTTTAGACTTCCTCTTCCAGGAAAATATTGATGACTAATATTGTGCTTACTGGTGAATACTGTAATAATCCTAATAATTTTAATATATATTTTTAAATATTGGCCTAAAATATTCAGTAATCAGTCACAGTGCAGTGCACTGTCAAACAGAGAATAATTAAGCGCTGACATGAGGATCAGATGATTTTTGGTGATTAGACTTAGTCTAGTTGTTTCCTCTCTGAGTCCCTTATCAGATGTTCAAAATAGGCATTAAAACAGTGGTGCATGCCATGGAGCACAACATACCACTTCACTCTGCAATCATAAATGACATGAAATTACTGATCCATTCACAAGCTCTGAAATTTTATGGCACAGCCTTAGTTCCACCAACCAGTTCAAAACACATCACAAACACCTCTCTGTTATGTTCAGATGCTGAATGTGATTAATAAACAAAAGATTTGTCTTTTTTTCTCCAGAAAATAACTGAAGCTTATTTAACAAATTAGCCCTAACGTGTTATATGAATAGAAAATAGTAAAATGTGTGCATTGTTATTGCTCGTGGCGGTGCTGTCTGGCTGTGAGATGGTAGTGTTATTAACTGGCCGGTCTGAGGTCTTATCAAGGCTCACAACTGGGATCAACCGATAATTGCACTGTATTATGAGGTAGATCAGACGAGGAAGAGGAATGCTACAAGCGGGAGCCTGTGTTTGTAGGAGAACATGTCATAAAAACAGCTGTTTTAATGCAGTGGAAAGCACTCTTAACTGTTCCAGTCACTAGAGAGGGGAGTGGTTCAATCTTTTTGTTGTGTAAAGGGCAAAGAGCACTTTTGTGAACAGTCAGATTTTTCCTTGTCTTAAAGAAATCACTTTATTGTAATAAATAAAGACAAAAAAAGTGAGTGTCTTTTCCATTGATACTTTTTACCTTCTTAATGTGTGTATAGGACCATCAATAGTTGGAAAAAACATCCTGCCATTCTTTGCTTTCCTGTTGAACAATCTACTTTGTTCCAATCATTTTAGATCACTGGTAGCACAGTTAAAATTCACATAATAGTGTTGTCAAGTTAGTTGGGAGAGTTTTTTTTTTCTTTAAGAAAATCAAACTCTCAGTATCGGCTAGGGCTGGGTATCGATTCAGATGTTCAAAATCGATTCGATTTCGATTCGCAAGCTCTCAATTCGATTCGATTTCGATTCTCGAATTCGATTTTCGATTTCGATTCTTGATTCGATTTTGATTCCTGATTTGATTCTCGATTCGACTATAATGAATATAGATGTAATACAAATCCTATATTTATAAAAAAGAACAGTGGACATAAGTTTACAAGTGGTTAATTAATACAAAGAAATTAAGAGCCACAAACCTGTATATTAAACTCTTTTTATTTTAGGTACACAATACACTAAATGCATACAATGAATAGACAGGATTTTGATGCAAGATGCAAAATTGATGCTGAAAATTGGACAAGTCAGAACAGTCGCACGCCTTGATCAAACAGAATCGGGTTATTTTATGTTTAAGATAGATAGATAAATAAATATCAGTTATAATATTTTAGACAATTTTTTTATTACATTGATCTCACCTAAATGTTTGTTTTTACAATGGGGTAATTTTTTTGTTAAGAGTTTATGCAACACATGGAAGCTTGATTTCAATCTTTGAATTAAATTGAAAAAAGTAGCACAAATAAATACAATAGAATAAAGACACAAATAAAGAGACATAAAAATAAAAGTTTTTTGGTAGGTCAGAAATACAGAAACTGAATAAAGTAATCCAATGTAAAATAATACTGAATAGTCTTTTAGTCCAGGCTGAATTAAATACATAGGCTATTAATTCTGATTCCTTACAAATAATGCTATTTTATGTTGTTTTGACAACAAAATTAATGACAGACACATGGCTGCGTTCACTTTAAGAACTAGTGCACGGATCCATTACTGTTTCATTATACTGTCTGTCACACGCGTTTTATGCTTATTTAAGACATAACCGACTGTCTTTACGAGGTTACTCACCAAGACCAGAGTTTTGACATAATTTTGCGTGTTTTAACTGTTAAAGCGATATAATCCACGAAAAATAACTTTTGTTACTGGCGAGCTGTTTGTGAGGCGGATTTAGGCTTCACTGTATGTGCACGGCCACGCAGTGAAAAACATCTCTGAGAGTGCGCGAGCACGGGATAGTTTAAAATTGTTTGAATGTTTAAACTGGTAAAACTTAAAAAGACGTGAAAATGATAAACGTTAGTTACGATGCAATGCTGGCCCGATTGTGCAAGTGATTATTCCGTCATGTCCCGACTCCTAAACGCGAGTGTGTATCGACACCTGCAGCGCTTGGCACTTGCCTTGTGCAGAGAGAGAAGACGCAGCAACGCGAGCCCTGAATATGGAAAAAATCGATTCGTGGCAATTGAGAATCGATTTTGAATCGACGTCATTTTAAAAAACGATTAATCGAAAAATCGATTTTTTTGCCCAGCCCTAGTATCGGCAGATATTCTTCTGAATAATCACCTATCGTATCAGCTGAGAAATTTACATTTACATTACATTTACATTTATTCATTTAGCTGACGCTTTTATCCAAAGCGACTTACAATTGCTATATATGTCAGAGGTCGCACGCACGCTATATATGGTTAAGTGTCTTGCTCAGGGACACATTGGTGTCTCGCAGTGGATTCGAACTCGGGTCTCTCACACCAAAGACATGGGTCTTATCCACTGCGCCATCACCAGCACTATTTATTTAGTATTAATTTAGTATCGGTGCATCTTTATTTAAAGGCACAATATGTATTTTTTCTGCTTTAAAAATAGCAAAAATAACTGTATCTATGTTATATATTTCTATGAGATATGTATTTACATTATCCCGACAGTTTCCACCAACTTTCAAATCCGGAGAAATGTATAGTTTAATTTGAAGACACGGGCCGTTTCTTTATTTCCGTTTTGACGCCCGTCTATGGCGTCATATAACCTTTGACTCCTCTATTTTCTCTAACTTCCTGTGGAACCGCCAAACACAAAGGGGAACACCGGACTACCGCCAATAAAATAAAAAAAAATGACGTAGAAAAAAAAGTAGTAGCTAGTATCATTTTGCAACTGCACCAAACTTGAGGGGGGTTTGGCTGCACGCGCAAGATCTCTCGCTCGCTTACCTCTCTGACATCGTGCGCGGTTAGGAGCTCAACATCTGTCTCGCATGCACGCTCGCTCTAGATTGCAGGATATTTTAACTAATTTGCGGTAAAACTAATCGATCACGAGTGGCTCAACTGCTAGATCTATAGATAAACTCATCTTTCTGGCTTTGACCGACCGGGTTGACACTTCAGCGTGAGAAATCGGGGGTGTGGTGTGATAGCGTGAGAATTGGCTCAATTGCGTGAGTCTCACGCTGAATGCGTGAGAGTTGGCAGCCCTGTAAGTTATGAACCACGATTACGCTTTGCCTGCACGTTCTGCTGCTGGAGCCAGCTCAAAGCGCAGACGTTAGGGTGACCAACAGTCCTGACATGTCCTGTTTTCACGTTCTGTCCTGGCCGTCCTGGCTGTTTTAATAAAGTGATGAAAATGTCCTGGTTTTCAAAAAAAAACTGCTGGCCAAATGTGTCCTGGTTTTTGGTAATCAAAATATGATCACCCTAGTACGGGTGAAAAATATGACCCAAGAAGGGTTTGAGACAGGAGAAGAAGCATGACACGGGTAAACTGTAGGGTTGCATTTAAAAAATGTAGAGAGCTTCGTGACAAGCTAAATATAGGCTACAGAGAGATGCCGATCTCGCTTGCATTCTAATAAACGGGTAAGCACCCATTCAGCTGACTATATCTATCCATATATTTTGTGAAATGATGTCATGTGTAAAACGCAGACGGGCTAGCTCTCATGTAGCTATAATGTAAATTCATATTTGTTCTATATTTCTATTCATAGCTTCATAGCTTCAGTTCACTAACGTTATCTTGTTCGATATCATAGTATAAACATAATTATATTTTTAACGAAAGGTGACCGTGTTTTTTAAACATCTATTAATACTAGCTAGATGGAATATTGATTCAATAGGGGTCTGATAATTCATATATCTCTGTTCGAAAAGACGTGATTATCAAAATACATAGTTAGAATGAGTGAGGAATGTGGGGAATGACAGAGCGCGCGTGTTCCAATGAACATCGTATCGCTGGTTCGCTCGCGCTCTCTCTCTCTCTCTCCTTCAGAGGGCTGGTTGTCATCGACAGCGACAACAACTCCCGTGAGCCCACGCTCTTTCCCGAGGTTATCAAAATACGTCTTTTGTTAATATTTAGATCTAGTGCCCCCTGGTGGCCAAAAATGACATACTGTACGTTTAATTTTTATTGAAAAAAAATGCATTCATATTTTGTGTGTAGCATTTATTTCTCAATTGTTTGAGAATCAAGCTAGCATTTAGTAATAGCCAGATATCAGTTAGACAATGCACTGGTGTCTACGCAAGTCAGCCCATGGTGCTATCGAAACTTAGAGCTTTCTTTATTTTAATATCAACTTAAGTGAGTCCCTGCACTTTTGACATTTTTCATCTACACGTTTCTATCATTTACAACTGTTCACTGATGAAGGATCCTGCCCACTTTTCTGTTTTATTTTATTTATATCATTGCAATTTTATTTATTAAGTCTTTAAATAAAATAGGCCAGATAATAACATGCCTTTTAATTTACTCTTAGATGGTCAGTTTAAATATTGTTTCTGGAATCAAGTTTTCAATGCCAAGTTATTGTTTTACAGAGGATTTTGTCTGCATTCCCTGTAAAGTGCTCTGTTATAATGATTTGTCTTTGCTTCTTTTAGACTGTAGGCAGCCAAAGTCTTTTGTTTCTCAGGGTAACCTAACCTGCCCTCCATCTTCCCTCTTAGCACATTGAGCAATGCCATTCAAAGACTTCTTAGAACTATGGAGATGTCTTCGAAAAAATATATAAATCAATATAAACCTTTAATCAACATTTTAGAGCAAAGCCTACAGTTACCTCATACACTAATCAAGGCAGCAGCATAATGCCAAAGAAATCTTTGCACATGTTTCTTCTTTGTTTTACTTCTATTCCCCCATTTTGCTCTTCTCTAAATTAGTCCTGCATGTGAAGTGTTCCCCTTCTTCTGTTATCAGTCATTTCTCAAAATTGAAAGCTCTCCAGCACCATCATTTTTATGGCAGAGCACACGTTGTTTGAGCTGGTGGCACAGATGAAAACCACTCAGAGGCACAGCTACTCAACAGCTTCCTTTATCCCTGAATTTGCACACCATGTGTAATTATAAAAAAATCGTATACAGCACTTGGCATTGCTTAATCCATGTTATAATAAGCCAAACACGGATAGACTGGAGAGACTAATTCTTTTGAGATGCAGGTCTACATCATAGACTAAAAAAATATGGACGTAGTGTCCGTGGCGTCACCCGTAGGTTTCTGAAGAGCATTTTTTAAGCCTAAAGTTGGCGGAGCCGGCCGTCGCCATCTTGGCACCGCGCGTCACTCCCGGATAACCAAAAATGGGCAAAGAGGCGGGGTGTAGGTGGAGCGGAGGTGCCTGGTTGCTGAATCTACACCCACCTAACTCAACGTGATTGAGTTTGATCAGGCTAAGGAGCTAATGCTCTAATGCTACTGACAGTACCGTCTCAAGGGCTGTGCCAAGTGTGTGACCACACAGGGCCTCGTGCTAAAGTGACAGCTGACTTGATGATGAAGTTCATGTTTTTGCCCTCAGAAATACTATAATAGTTAAATGACATAGCTAAAAGTGAGACTTTGTGTGTCGTGATTGTATTATTCTGCTAGTTAAAAATGTATTATGCAGTAACTTACAATATTGATCTGAGCGCTTGTGTGTGTGACAGTGATTCATTCGCATGCATGTCAGTCAGAGCCGCATCACACGTCAAGTTCGTAGAGCTTTATTCAGTCCATTTTAAATTCTGATTTTGGCCGCCTCTCAAATGGGTCAAACCATAGATATTACCTAAGAAGTTCAAGTAAATGTGCTAGAAATCCGCGCTCATTCAAGGATGTGCATGTATTGCATGGACGGAGAGAAAGCACTGACACCTGCAGGATTTCATCTGACGGTAAGCTTATCTAGTCTATCTGTTCCGTGAGAGCAACGGTATCGCAGAACGAGTGCAGTCTCTATAATAGACGTTTTTAAATCTGAAAACTCCAAAAAGCAATGCAATTTTCAGACATCCATTAGTGCACGTTTACAGAGGAAACCAACTGGAAAAACAGCTCTGTTTGTTCTCTCGATACTCGACGACGGCGACGGAATCTAACGGTGTGGGCGAAGGTATAATGCGTACTGAATTGTATGAAATAATCCTGAAAAAAGCACAAACACAGCAGAGATGCCAAGTTCAGCAGCTAGAATTAGCTTAGTTGAAGTGATGCTAACAGCAGACAAACGGCTTGTAGAGACAGCAGCCGCAATCCACCTGTCACTCAAGTGGCCACAACCTTAATTATGCAGAACTTTAAGGCTTAACATAATTTAAACTGATGAGTTATAAAAAAATTCACCCTCAGAGTTGCCATGAAGGGCAAAATTAGCTATATAGACCAAAATCAATTTTTGTTCCAGGCTGTAAACATATTTTTTTCTGCTGTAAATTTGGGCATTTTAACATGGGGGATACATGGAATTGACTCCCTTTTGGAGCCTGTCTCTCTAGGTTTTTTTTAGCACGACAGGGTGACTAGGAACATAATTAATAATAATAATAATTCATTACATTTATATAGCGCTTTTCTCGGCACTCAAAGCGCTTTACATAGAAGGGGGAATCTCCTCAACCACCACCAATGTGCAGCAACCACCTGGATGATGCGACGGCAGCCAATGCGCCAGAACGCTCACCACACACCAGCTTACTGGTGGAGAGGAGACATAGTGATGAAGCCAATTGGCATATATATATATATATATATATATATATATATGGGGATGATTAGGAGGCCATGATGGACAGAGGCCACTGGGCAAATTTGGGATTTTTTGTGACCACAGAGAGTCAGGATCTTGGTTTAACGTCTCATCCGAAGGACAATGCTCTCTTGACAGTATAGTGTCCCCATCAGTTTACTGGGGCATTAGGACCCACACAGCCCACAGGGTGAGCACCCCCTGCTGGCCTCACTAACACCTCTTCCAGCAGCAACCTGTTTTTCCCAGAAGGTCTCCCATCCAGGTACTAACCAGGCTCAGCCCTGCTTAGCTTCAGTGGGCAACCAGTCTTGGGCTACAGGGTGATATGGCTGCTGGCATGAAATTGTCTAGCTATGACTTCTTGTTTCACAGGAGTTTAAATATGAGGAAACATAAAGGCCAATTTTCCTTAATCATCCATCACAATGAGTAAAACCAAAGAGTATAGTTCTGATGTGCATCAAAAGATTGTTGACCATCACAAAATAGAAAGTGGCTGTAAGAAAATAGCTAAAGAATTGAAAATCCCCATTTTGACCATAAGGGAAATAATTAAGAACTTCCAATCAACTAAAGATGTTACAAATCTGCTAGAAAGAGGACGTGCATCTATATTGTCTTAATGCACGGTGAGGAGAAAAGTTTATAGCTAATGACTCTGCAAGGATCACAGATGGAGAATTGCAGAGATTACTTGAGTTATTGGGGTCAGAAAGCCTAAAAAAAATATATCAAACAACCCCTGCATCACCCCACGTTGTTTGGGAGGGTTTCAAGAAAAATCTTCCTCGCTCCTCCAAAAATAAACTCCAGCATATTCAGTTGTCAGACACGACTGGAACTTCAAAAGGGGCCGGATTCTATGGTCAGATGAAACAAAAAAATGACTTTTTGGCAGCAAGCCCACCAGATGTGTTTGGTGCAAACAGGGATAAAAAGTACCCCATGCCTACGGTTAAATATACTGCTGGATCTTATATGTTGGGGGCCTATTTTTTTGTACACAACTGTACGTCCAGTGTTCATTATTGTGTGCACTCGCCATGTTTATGTGTGCAAATCGGTATTGATTGTGATTCTCTGTTTTGTGGTTCTGGCAAGGCTGGAATTGATGATGTCCACAGGCAGAATGTAATGATGCAGAAACAATAAACTGACTGACTGACTCTGTACTGCGCAAAGAGTTCCTGTGCACCTCAACACAAACACAACTATTGTTGTGCTATTGTCCTGTCATTGTTGTAAAGCAAATTACTAAAATATTACATTGACAGTGTATCTTTTCCCCACCCATTATTAATGTTTGATGTAAACCTTTAAAATAATAACCAGTGTTTCTTACTGTTAAAAACTGGGCTGTCAATACAATAAAATAAACAGATTGGTTAATGTTTAATTTTTAAGTTGTTAAACATTTTAATATCTGTTAACTTTGACAGTACTAAAAACACATGCTATTTTATTTTGAAAAACCTTGGTCTAAGAGACCTGATTTCAGTCATATGTAACTTCTGACCATATGTTTTATGCATTTTGTATTTTGTAGGGCAGCATAACATAGGTATCCAGCATAAGATGCTGGAATGTGTGTTCCGCATCAAAACAATGCTGGGTGACTCCAAACTAGCATTTAGAGTTGGATTGTTGAGACCTGCTTCATTGTCAATGTTAGTTCATGTAGATGTTAGACTTATAGCCTCCTCCTGTTTGAATTCTGTATGTAAACAAGCACACAGGCTCACACACCCATATTACACACTTCGTTCGGCCACACAGATGGATTTGGGTAGTTTGTGTACAAATCAGTTTAATGTTCTGTTTGAGAACTGGGAAAACCACACACATTTACATGGAAAACATTCCCCCGTGCTCATCAATCTTACCTGACTCTAAACTGAGTAGTTGTTGATGACTACAGGGAATAGACTAAACTAAAAGAATCAAGGCTGAGATAAAATTTTATCGATTGTATTTGTTTGTTGAATGATAAAAAATGTACTAAGGGTCGTAGAAAGAGATAAGCTACAAACAGGACCCAGATTTAGTGAGCTTGTGTTTTAAAACTCAATTTACTAATATACTGTAACCAAAACTGCATTTTTATACAGTATTCACACACACAGCCTGCATTGTTGTTTTGTTTTTTGCTGCATTGAAAATATTTTGACAGCCACCAAAATACATTGCATTGGTTTATTTAGGCCTCATAGTACATATTATTTTTATTTCAATATGCGACCTAAATAAGCCAGTTTAATTTATTTTAATTTTATAACCAAGGCCATAAAGCCCACATACTTCAGCTATGCAGTTAATGATTGCAGTAAGAATTTCTTCCAGATTATTGGCTTTTCTATCTGCTTTGTGTGCTCCTTACATTTAATATCTGGAGGCATGCAGGGAGAAGCTAATGGGTGTGAGATTTAGCACTGAATCATTTAATGGAAGAGACTTCGCCACATATAGAATAAAAAAAAAAAAAACACATGTAAAACTATTCACAAGTTCATGGCTCCAATTTATGATATGAGGGTTATACAGCAGCTCATACTGATGAGATGAGAATGATGAATTCTTATCACCAGTGGGCATAATTTATGTAGAAATAGAATGGAAAATGATCACGTGCTGTTTTTTAATCAGTTTATGCAAAGTAAAATCCAATTTAATGGCTGGGGTTTTCAATGAGGCGCTAGATTTTGAGAGAGTCTGGAGTGTCACGCTCCATCGCCCTCTAATTACTGTGGAGGTTTTGAAGTTGCTCTTCTTTTTTAATCCTGCCGGTAGACAGAGATGGGGTGGAGGGAATTAAAAAAACATCATCTTGCTTGCTCTAATTTTGTAGACACCATCACACCATATCGACCACTGTTAAATGTATCATTTCAGGAGAACAATTAACTGTTCTCTCTTAAAAAAAAGTAGTCGTCATAGTAGAGCTGCACAATTCTGGATAGATTAAGAATCAAGTTTTTTTTTTTTTCAGATTACGATTCTCTTAAACAACTAATCAAAATAACTTGTAATTTACTATAGGTTCTGACAAAATGTTAAATTGCTGCAGTCTATTTAAAATGTTTAATTAATTTGAATTAATTATTTAAAAAAACAGTTTGAATGAATGATTCAATGACTCACTCATAAATACTTCACTTATTCATTACTGGATGAATCAGTATTTTTTGAATGAATCTTTTGAATGAATGAACTTTATGATTAACACTTTATTTTTTCTTTCAGATTGATGACAAATACATTTTTAACAGTCACATTTGTAGCCACCAGGTGGTGTAACGATGTAATCGATACAATCTGTATTAGAAGTAGTGGTGCACGATATATCGGCCGCCGATATAACATCGGCCGATATGGTCAATTTTTTACACATCGGTATCGTTCCGATGTCAAAATAGGGCCGATGTGAACAGGCCGATAATCATTCGTGTGTAGATGTGAGTGCGGGGGTGGGGATGTTTGTTTTTGCACGAGCGCATTCATTACAAGCTCAAGTCCTGTCAGTTTAAACATCAAGCGCAAGAAGACTGGAACTTGCACGCTGTTTTCTGTCAGCCTTTTACTAAGGCGTATTTTTGTCCCGCCGAAGCCTTATTTGACCGGTGAGTGATGTAGATGACCGACTGCTGCGCTTGTTTAACTGAGGGAACGAGCAGAGCGAGTGAAAGCCCCGGTCGTGCGCACACTGTCTTCAGACGGTTTTGCTCTCTCTCCCTCCCTCGCGCATATTAATGCATTGAGTTGACTGAATATCTTTGAGAATACACGATGATAAAAGGTCGGAAGACCGAAGTTTTTTTTCTGAACTACCACTGGTTGTGAATTGTGCTAAAACGTTACCTTATCTTCTCTGAAAAGCTTTCCACACATTCAGATGACATAAACCACACTTTCAATAAACAAAACAAAAATCTATCTAGTGATGAAATGTTTTCTGTGTTGAGACAAATCTTGTGCGATGTCCTAAACTGCCGGGACAATCAATCACACAACGTGTGCCGTGGTCCGTTAATGACACGTCCGATTCGCGAACTAATGAGTCCTTTGAACCGATTCACTTTAATGAATGGTTAAAACAACTGATCTGTCCAACACTGAACTCAAGAGACATAAATCAGAAACACTTTACAATAAGCAGGGTTACTCTCCGCGAAGTCATAAAAAGTCATAAAACGTCCGGATTTTCCATACAAGGTCATAAGTTACATTTAGCCACGTCTTAAATTGATATGCTCATTCATTCATTATCGCGATATATTTTTTTCTCTATAACGAAACTCATTTGAACCGCGCGCGCCTCCCGGACTGTTTATCCGCTCTGCTCAAAGTCCAAACGGCAGCGAGCTCACTAGAGCAGACGCGTTCTGGTTTACTCTAATCGGTCTCGCTCACGAGATCCAGTGAGAAGCGCTTGAATTCAGCTTAGAACACAAATGTCTCAGTGATTTAAACCAGTTTAAAGGCAGATGAAACGGCGCTGACGAACAGGAGAAACACTGTGCGCAACGAGACAGTCGGAAGCTTTTCCATCTACAAATTCCCATAATTACCATGGATTTAGGCTACTATAACGTTAGCCTAGTATATTAACTGCACCATGAAATGTGGGATATACATATTTAAGTGTATTATATTATTAATATAGACAATGTATTAAAGGACTAATGGAATATAATTACAGTATTTAATGTATTTAGGCTATTCTGTTTTTCATACATTTCATGAAGAAACGTGCCATCAAAGTCAGGCAACACAAACCTGTTTCAAGACTTGAAACAATATCCCCCATTAGCACATGCAGAAACTAAGAAATTAATTTTCCAATAAAGATATTAATTTTGTTAAGGAAAAATTACACGTTTGAATGTTCTACCTCAGATTTGTGAAATGTTCACCTGTTTGGCTGGCAAGTGTTTGTCATGATATGTTCTGACAATAAAGAGTTTAAAACCACAATTAACGGTCTGGTTTCTACAACTTTCAGTTAGGAGAAGAAAATTTGCCTTTAAACTTGAAAGAAATAAAGAATTGACATTTATCGTGATAATTATCGATATTGACTGATATATATTATTGTGATAATTGTTGAGTGTTGTTCCTGTGTTATTGAGACTTATTGAGAAAAGGGAGCCTTCAGTTTGTTACTCTTAAGAAAATGGAACCTTTAAATAATGAAACTTATTACTTTTAATGAAAGTCAATAAAAAAAAAAGACTTTTAAAAGGAAGTTATTTTCGTAATTCGTGTAGGTCATGAATTTAAATCATAATGGTCATAAAAAGGTCTTAAAAAGTCTTAAATTTGACTGACTAAACCCTGCAGAAACCCTGAATAAGGATCAATTTATTAAAGTCTAGTTAACTACATTAGTTAACATTCTATTAATATTAGTTTCTATGCGGATTTACTCCATGACAAAACCACCCCAGTCATTCTAGAATGATTCATTCTTTCCAAATAGAGCTATTCAAGTCATCTGGTGAAATTGTTTTTATATCGCAACGTCATTTTTTACCAATATGGTGCAGCCCTAATCCTCGCTATGTGTTTTCTATACAGAGATATCGACATCTGTAAATATCGGTATCGGCCATAACAGCAATATTAATATCGGTTATCGGTATCGGCCACAATTTTTCACATCGGTGCATCTCTAATTAGAAGTGCCAAGTTAATTTAAAAAGGTGATTTGCTCTGTTTTGATCGCTTCCGTAGACATCATTGTTTATATCCGAACTATAAACTTTTATCCCAGTACTTCTGAGATAATTTAAATATTTGTAACACAGGAATAGCTATTAAAATGTCAGGGTTAATTTGAGTGCCTTCCATTGTGAAAAGCAGCACGAAAGCTATTTAACTTGTTTTTAAAGATTTTGAGGAATTAAAGACATTAAAGTTTAAAATGCTGATATGTGTCAGTATTCATGGGGTTCAGCTGGCAGAGCTGCAAAGCCATCTCATTTCTGATTCCTACTTAAGCTGATGATCATTTAGGCTAGAACCTCAGACACTTTGATGTTAATGAGAAAAGACATGACAGCTATTGTCACAGATTCTGACGGACGGGTAGCAAAATCCTTCAGAGGGAGACCTTTTCTTTCCACATGTCAGTCAGCCGTCTAGTTTAGCACTTATAAAATTCAGTCCCGTAGAAAACAACAATTACAGCATTAGAATATGAATAGAAACATGCAGTTCTCTGCTTTAATTGTTTGCCTGGCTTTATGTGATTAACAGTGGTCTACTCTTGACAACCGCACTGACACTTTTCAAATTTTACATTGCAAATTGATGTTTTCACAAAAATATAATAGAATGTCTGTATATTACTTGTGCAGACTCATGTTGAAGTCAAGTAACAATCCAGGGGCGAAAATGTTCTTCTCTGCAGATTCAAAGGTCATTGCCTTAACAAACTAACTTCATTGTTGGTTCATTGTCCAGTGTTTGGAACTGTTGTGTCCAGTTCCCACTGTAATGAATCTGTTGTAGACAGTGATGCTGTGCTTCTGGCTCAGGCAGCCTATGAACTTTCCCTTGATTAGCTCAGTGAAAGGGCATTGCAGTCGAGCACAGTGGGGAGTGGACCATCCAAAGGTTTTTTTCTCCTGGTAATGACCTGCGTTGAGCTTGCGGAGACCCATCACACGTTGGGGGGTGATGCTCTGGGCCAAGTGTTTTGATTGGTGTGAAACTGATGACCCCTCCAGCTAGCTGTATAAATAAATACTCATTGTTTTCCCATACTTTAACAGTACACTGGACTGTGGATTACATTTTCTTGAGAAAGATGAGTCAATATGTGCCAATTCCAATGTTTGAATTTCCCAAAGTAGGATCATCCAATTCTGATATTATCTGAGGAGCTGGTTGTTGGTGTGTTTTTTTTCTCACCAAAGATACAATCTATCTATTCCAGCCAAAGAAACATGGTAAGAACTAGAATTATTTTAATACTACTGACAAAAACACTGGACGTTTCTGTTACTGTTACTTATATTTGTGCTTTATTGTGTGTGTGTTTTGTCTTTGTAACTGTATTGCATTGTTTTCTATTCTCCCCGTCCCTACCAATATTAGTTTTAATTTAAATGTAACACTATTTGCAAATAGCCACTTGATCTGGATTTGTTATTTAACATTGGCCAAATGAAATTATTATTGGTTGATTGATGATTGCATGTTTGAAATTGAAATTAAACAGATGATCAGTTTTCACATTCAAAGTATTGATTGTACATTTATATTTCTAGTAATCCTATTCTGTTCCTTTACTCTATGAACTCCATTGAAGCCCAATGAACATTGCTTTGTTCTTTTATTCAGAACTGATGGCTTGTGACATTTTGTTGCACTTAAGCCCGTTTCTTTAGATCAGGGTCAGAGCACGCCTCTGGCAGAAACAATAATAATTTAAACTCTTTGACCTCTGGAGGTATTTATGAAAGAAGAGAATCTATTACAGGGGACGTTTACAGTTTAGTATGCACCTCTTTTCTTCCTTTTTAAGTTTGCAAGTAACATTGACTAGCCCATCGGTCAATATTATGGATAATACAGTGGGCATGTAACAGGATTTCTGAGTGTGACCTTATCTCCCCCTGTAGGTCCTGTAGGCTGTGCCTTACAGTGCTGTATTTGGGGCAGAATGGGCTGGGGTTTGTTGGTCTGAATTTTCACAGCTGCAAGAGACAGATTAGAGGCTGTGCTCTAAATATATGGCTTCACCTTTTTAAAATGTGGTGCATGGCCCTAGGGTGGTGATAAATTAATTATTATTATTATTCAATAATAATAATAATTATATAAAGTCCATACTACTACTACTACTACTGTTACTTATAGTAGTACTAAGCAAATATTTCTCTGTTAATGTCGTTTTGTATAAAAATGAATGCCAGTTGCCATCATGGTTTCCTTTCTTCTCTGCCCCCAGAGATAATTTCTGATCCCCTGTATGTGTGGCCCGTATCTTGATAATCTCCTTTAAATAACCTCTGAGCACAAAGGCTATATTCCCCAGTTGTCTTTCACTCCTCGGAGAGTTTCAGATGTGGGTAATGCGGCTAAACTTGAGACTTGCCTTCCGGAATCATATACCTGTAATGCTGTACAAATCATTGCAGTGTCCCAGCTTAATTCTTCTGGTACTCCATTAATTGACCTGTAGAGCATCTAATGACTGTTTGTCCTGCATTGTCCTCACAGAGCTCCTCTCTAAACACTGGAGCTGCAGTTGTGCTTATGAACAGGCCCACACAGAATCTGTGCTTACAGAACGCCACAGTTTACCATTGAATTGGAACCGTCCAATTTTCCTAAAATTCCTTGCGTGTTTGTACAATAAATATTGTGACTAATTTGATGTTTCCAGCTATTAATAAGTAGCCAGTCCCAGCTCCCTTTTACATATTTTACAGTATTTTAAATGGGGATGGGGATGCTACTAAGTTGTCCCGTTACTTAGCCTAACAACCACTTGCTTAACCAAGACAAATAACCTAGGTGTTGTTTTAAGTGTAGTAGCTTGGTTTTACAGTTAATATAGGGAATATGACTATCCCTTAACAAGTGCTTTTAAATTTGCTGACATATTGGTGCTGTATTTTTATAGCATGAAAAAATAACTGCTTTGCATGAAAATGTGGACTGTAAAATCATTGTCCATAACAGTTATATCGTTGAAAGTGTCTTAACTAGCAGAATACAACTACCAAACTATACCAAGTATTTGTATGAAAAGGCGCTGCCGATACACATGTGAACAGTTATTCTTTTTTTGGCACGTTTTTGTTTGTAACTTCACAAAACATTGGTAAATGCAACCCAGGCTCATTGGAAAAACGTACGAGTGGCAACATGTTTGCAAAACGCAAAACACGTTGCGTTTGTGCATTTTTTGCGACAGTGTCAAAGTGAAATGTCCAGTGAGTGGCGCTAAAATCGTTTAGTTTTTTTCCGGAACAGATGAATGTGAATTTGGCAATGTTTTATGACGTCGGAGTTTGTACGTATCACTGCAGTTCTGAATTGAAATGTCCGGTGAGTGGCGCTAAAAGATTGATGCTCGACATCACGTTTTAAAATAACGTACAGCTACACTATACCCTAAACCTACCCGATAGTGTTAACAAAAGGAAATGCGAGATAAAAACATAATCTTAACCATGGTATTTAAGCTTGTTTTGGAACTTTGAGCTCTTATATCGTGACTTGTCTTTCACGGGATTCGTACCCGAGCTCTGTACAGAAGTACAATTCTGTACCAGCTGAGCTACTGAGCAAGCTTAATAAGTCAGTAAAACTGAACATATGAAGCTGGTTAGGTGATGCAAACTCCAAAATATATTAGTTTACAAATCATGCACTAGCCTATGCTAAAAAGTGTTTTTAGGTCATAACAAACAAGCGTGAAAACAAGTCGTTATTAATCCATAATCAGCCCCTGTAATCATAATTGTGTGTGAAAAAGATTAAAAGTGCTTGCTGTTTTACTGCCTTTAGTGTTCATTTCTTTTAGAAACTGCAGCCAGTGACGTATTGGTACGTATTTTGCGTTTTGCAAAAATGTTGCCACAGGAACGTTTTTCCAATGAGCCTGTGTTGCGTAAACCACAGTAGATCACATACAGTATCTTTATTTAGAACTTTATTTAGAGCAGTTAGAATTAGGGATGTCCCGATCCGACCACGCGATCGGAAATCGGGCCCGATCACGTGGTTTCAGACTCGATCGGAATCGGACGTTACCTCCCGATCAGGACTCGGATATATGTAAATTAGGGGTGTAACGGTACACGTAATTATTGAACCGTTTCGGTACGAGGCTTCCGGTTCGGTACGCATACAAACCGAACGATTCCTAGGACCATTTTTCCTGCAGACAAAATCCGCGCTGGTGCGATCACCACAACGTTGCGCAACATCAAATGGCAAACGTAATGAAAGCGGAACGAAACTGCGCTACTCATTATATTGTGCTTCACGGACCGTTTACCAGTTCGGACCAGCAACATCTGTGCAGCGCGAGATCAAGCGACACTGTGCGATCCAGTGAAGAAAACATTTGAATTCGCCACTGAAGTAATAATATTGCTGCGAGATCTAGTGAGAAGCATTCTATTTCTAATTTCTCCGTTATTAACCGTAGATCTCTATTAGATCAAACAGCGCTGACGTGGGAACCAGGAGAAACATTGTGCCGTGAATGAACATGGATTTAATGTTGCACTTCAAAACTCAAATATTATATAAATATATATTTAAATGTTATTTTTAAAGTGATTACCAAAACATTATTTGTTCATCCTTCAAAGATTACCCCCATTTATAAACCTGAAAGTTTCAAGATGTAGAAAAACTCAAACTTATTTAAAAATAGTTTTTCTTTTAATAAATAGGAAATTTCTCTGGCATTTCTTTCTTTTTGCTGTATCGTATCGAACCGAACCGCAAAATTTTGTGAACTGTTACACCCCTAATGTATATATATATTATCATTATTTTTTTATACACTTTTAAAACATTTTTATTTTTTGCCTGCCCTGCCGGGTATTTTAAGTTGAGGTGCTATTTGTTTTTATATTAGACTTTTTATATATTTACTGTTGCACTAAAGTCCAAAAGTGAAGATTTTATGTTATTTATTACTTGATTGTACAAGCTACCTCACAGAAGTGCTCTGTTTGTTAACAGAGTTGTTGAATGTTAAAATAAGGTTAATTAAATAAAAACTAAGGAACATCCTGGATCAGTTTTTTCTCTCTTCTTTATTCTTTTTTTATGTATTATATAAGTATCGGATCGGGACTCGGTATCGGTAGATACTCAAAATCAAATGACTCGGACTCGAGGGCAAAAAAACCTGATCGGGACATCTCTAGTTAGAATGAGCCCAACCACATTGGACTCTGTTTTACAGCCGGAGCGCGCTTGGATAGGTTTGATCGCTCAGATTGACAGGTCTTGATTTACCATGCGCCATAGAATATGAGTGCTGAAACAGCCCTAGAAGATCATCACACGTCGTCAACCAGGATCTTATTACTTGTTGTTTATTATATGTACTTTTAGTGTGGCGTTTACACAAGTAGTTCTTATGTTCAGTAAAATTACTTGTTTGGAGGTTTTTTGGACCCTTGGTTAATTATGCTATTACGAGACTTCAAGAGATTTCCACGACACGCACGCGCGAGAACTTAACTAAAGTAGTTGAAGGAGATCGCAATTCTCGCGCATGCGTCGTGGAAATCTCTTGAAGTCTCGTTTCAGGCCTACAAGGAGGAAAAGGAATAGTCGAATAAAGTCGTTATTTTTGTTTGTTTGTTCGCACAAAAAGTATTCTCGTCGCTTGATAAACTTATAGTTGAGCCACTGTTGCGACATGGAATATTTAAACATTTTCTTTAATGACTTTCTGGGCCGTCAAGTTTCATTCCCTTAGGGAGCCTATGGAGGAGTGATCAACCTCTCAGATTTAATCATAAATATCTTCATTTGTGTTCCGAAGACGAACGAAGGCCTTACGGGTAGGGCTGAAACGATTAGTCGACATTGTCGACAACGTCGACAATAAAAAATGGTCGACAAATATCGTTGTTGTCGAGTAGTCGTTTGATCTAACATGACCTGATGTAAGGGCATGCAATATCACGATTTGACCGCTACGGCGCTGTGGCGCTAGAGTGTAATGCAGCCCTTTACAAATGCTACTGCGGTAAAAGAAAAAACAGCGCAAATTATGACGGAGTGCAAACGAATCCGAACTAGCAAGGTTTGGGAAAGTTTCACAAAACTTCAAACCAACAATGCTGTCATGTGCAATACATGCAAGGCGGAACTTGCTTTTCACGGGAGCACAACATGTATGTCGGAGCACTTAAACAGGAAACATCCCGGCAGGAGAGGAGCCGGTGAGAATTGAGTGTTCTCCAGCTGGAGCTAACTAACTAGCGGTAAATCTCTTTATTAGATAATGTAATTCTACTAATAATAGTAAGAATATAATCAATAATAATATACTTACAGTAATGTGATGATTTATTTTGCATAGAATAAAGCTTGATCGAACTTAGGAGTCAGGGCTGTTTTTATTATTGTAACACTATTAGGTATTACAGTCTTATCACTTGCCTGTATTTTGTTCCATAATCATGAAGACTTACAAAAGGAGATGTTAGGAAGAATATCATGGCAGTTACTTTTTCTTTTTCATACTGTAAATTAAAAGGTGAATGAGAACGTCTCTGTCAGCTCAATTGTCATGTAAAAAAAAAATTGTAATTTTATATGTATAATAATGGTTTGCAGATTAATATTTTACCATTCTTTGTGTCTTGAAGTGAATGACCCTTTTTCTGTTTCAGTTCTAAGAAAAGCAGTGGGCCTATTAAACAATGCTTAGAGAGCATTTGTGTGTGATTTGAGTTGGACCGAAATCTGAAAACTTAAAGAGAATGACCTGTTTAGTTGGCTCAAAGTTCATTAAAACTTTTTCAAAAGCTGAACTGATTTTCTTTTTTTTATATTATAGTAAGAATATGTATAACTCAATGTTTTAACTAATTGAAAAAGCTGAATAATCGTTCCAAACTTACTGATTAGCCGGCAAAATAATCGGCGACTAGTCGATTAATCGTTCTAATAATCGTTAGATTAATCGATTATCAAAATAATCGTTTGTTGCAGCCCTACTTACGGGGTTGGTACAGCATGGGGGTGAGTAATTAATGACTTAATTTTCATTTTTGGGTGAACTAACCCTTTAATCGACCATCAATATGTTTGATTGATTTACATTATTATCGTCTATTAATTGATCATTGACTGAAGTTAGCATCCCTATTTTGAATCTATTCTGCAGAAATCAGTGCCAAGAATGCTGAAAAAGTGTGCAGATTCCATCAGGGGCTGTTCACGGTATTAACTCAGATCTCGGCCATACAGAGACAGTTTGAATTTGTTTTCTATGTAATCCTCTCCAGTAATCAGTTCTCACAGACATGCATGTGTGGAATAAACCTTGTGCTTATTACTTGGGCATGTCACGTCTATTTGGAAGGACTATTGTAAATCTGATTTTTGTCTCTTGATACATCCTGCTGAAGAATAATCATTCTCAATCTCTTTTCTCATCTTTCATCTCATCTGTCCAGACTTCTCTCAGAAGAGTAATCCTTTTCCTGTGAAACAGAAAGACATTCTTTATGCTCTAATTCTGGTTAGTGCACTCTAAATGGTCAAATGTAATGGATGTAACATGGTTTACTGCAATGTATTAAAAATAACTTTTAACAGCTCTGAAACAGATTTACACCATCTGTCTACTTTTACACAGTATGACAAGAAAACACCCATTAACAATGTTACTGTTTTTTGACTGTTCTGTGAAGTTTTTTTTTAAGCAAACACCTATTTATGTAATAATCAGTAACAATTCCATAAACTCCCATCATTCAAGACCTCCTCTCACAGAGAACTGGTCCAAAGAAACTTGGCATGTGTTACAGGGCAGTGGCGTGATAAGCCTGGTTCTAGTTTTGAATAAGTTAATTCCAGTCAGTCTTTTGCAGTTCACATTCAGGTCTTGGCTCGATGTCTGTCTTCTCACTTCTCCATTGCACGCAGCATTATTAGTTTGTCTTGGCTTGGAAAGTTAGAGGGTGGTGTGGTTCAACTGGAGACCTGGCAGAGTCATGTTACACTGTGTAACACAAAATTACATAAGCCAGGAGAAGCACTGCTGAACCATTACTCATGTGCTTGGCAGTTTGAGCTCTGATGAGAGTTCTTTCACAGTTCAGAGGTAAAGCCCTGGGTGATGCAGTCATAGTTGACATGTTTTTATGCAGTTAGCTTTATTTGACAACCAGTTTTTTTTAGGGAAGGAAATGCTCTTTGTGTGAGAAACAGCTTAGAAGACAAATGTTTAAAATGCTATGTGATTGAATTCTAGAGCTGCATTGAATATTGAATTTAGGGAATTCTCTTTTATTATTTTAAAGACAAACTAGATTTGAATGTTTTTGGTGCAAAAGTTAGTAGCCACAGTTCCATTAATAATTTGATTAGGAATTTTGTTCCAACTACACGGTCAAATATTTAGTCATTGTTACATTGCTTCTTGAGAGCATTATGTGTCTTGCTTTGACATACTAATATGATAACGACATGTCTATCACTAGGTAGTGAAGTTACAGATGCATAAAAGTTGTGGGTGCAACCATTTACATTTTGTGAAAATGGGAGCAGACAGTAGCTTGAAATCAGTACTACTTAAGATGTTGGACGTTCATTTAAGCACAATTGCATATTGTGACATTATGAACTACAAGTGGAATTTTTGAAGTCTTATTGTTAGTTTTTGCACATTTGCCACAGAAGATGACTCTGTGTCATATTACACTAGTACGAAGTGTTCAGGGTGACTCAATGACCTCAATAGCAAGTGAACTACAGAAAAAAAGATAAGCAAATATTAGCTTTCTAAATGAGGATTTGATTGCAATCGTTTCATGTACAGTACACTTATTCAAAAGTTTGGGGGTCAGTAAGATTTTTTTTGTGTTTTTTTTTTACCCTCAGGTGCTCATCATTTAGGTGCACCTTTTGTTATCTTCCCGGTCAGAAGTGACTGGACACCTAAAAATGAAACTTTCTTCCAAGAAAGAAACTTTTAACTTTTAACCAAAAAAGTTACTTAATATTTATGCAATATTTATGGTCCATTTTTGCCATTGAAAATAATAATAAATAAAAAAATTCAATTTTTAAAAATATTTATTTAAAGGTGGGGTATGTGATTTTCTTTTTTGACCATTTTTTCAAAATCACTTGAAGTCTTATTCCTAACCCACTTACAGCCAATGAGTTAGAAGCACTGAAATGAAAATTAAGCAATTTAATCATCTGTGGAACGGGCAGGACTCGAAAAACTCCAGCCAATCATTTCCAAGACAACCTAGAATCATTGGACTGTAAGTGCGTCAATCAAACGGTCGTACCACACCCCCTCCCCCCTCCCCCCTCTTCGAATGGGTGGAGTGGGTGGAGTCAGGGCCAGCGTTGGAGGAAAGAAGGTAGGACCTTTTGTATTTTCCAAATCTGCCGGCCGTTTTGCAAATCCCATACCCTACCTTTAATTATTGCAGTATTTCAGATTAATATAGAGACTAGGCCTTTTAAATCCATTTTTTAAGTCAGATTAGCGCCATCTGTTGATAGAAAATTAAATGAAACATGTCATTGCATGGTGTTACCACTAGATGCCTGTTTAGTTCTCTATGGAGAGGCTTGCGAATTCTCTAGTTGTTTTTGGACCAAATTACTTACTTTTAAGATGTGATTTGAATGTATTTTTTCTTTAGAAATTCTCAAATAATACTTTTTGCCAAGGTTTATAATTTTTTTTAAATAAGTTGGATGTGAAGTGTACACGTTTTTGCAGTATATTACTACAGTCAAACCTGAATACAGAGAAAGCATTTTGTTACCGGTAGCATACAATTCAATAATTTTTTTTACAAAAATAAACAGTGATGCTTTATCAAAGCTTATTATTATTTCTATTATTATTAATTATTTTTTTAAACATTTAATTAATTATAATTTTTATAATTTTAAATATATATATATATATATATATATATATATATATATATATATATATATATATATATATATATATATTCATTATAATTGTTAATTATGTTATGTTTTTCACTATTGATGTTTGAGTTTCACCCCTTCATTGCTGAGCACTTTTTTTCTGCATCGTGGCCGATTTGTAGAGAATTTGTGTTTTTGTCAATTTCCTATTCATTCCTATGGTCGGTCATTTTTGACCGAAGAGCACAAGTGTGACAAATTGTTGTACGCCCACTTAGCCTGCTCGAATCATGCCTTCAATTTTTTTTTTTTGTGTGTTCACATATTTTTTGTGTGTTGTGCCTGAACGCGTTCATTGAACGATAGGCCTAGTTCATGAGCTCGTCCATATTTTGGGCTAACGTGAACTGAACGTACTGTGTTACTGCCTAATGAATGATACTGTGAACTCGTTCATTCTGGGGTCTGTGTCTGTGAACGCACACTCTCTAAGTTTAAAGGCACACTGTGGAACTTTTCAACCTTTATAATATATTACCAAAACCCACTGAGATGGTACATCGACTTACAATAGGTTGAATGACACGTCTGCCGTAGCCTGAAGGTGTCTGTATCGCTTTTACCAGCACTATGTAACTTCGGGTTTCGGGTAGGAGCCCGAGCACAAAAAGAACTACAAAATTCGACCGCTTTACGGCATACGTCACTTCCCCAAATTCTAACGTGAGAGCTCAACTCGCAGTTGATTGCCGTCTGCATGTTGTCGTCATGGCTGAACCAACAGCTACTCGGAAGAAGGCAAAGATTTTGTCAGAGGACACAAAAAAAAAAGAAAAAGGGAGAGTGATAAACTAAAAGCCAGGACGAGGATCAACATTGGTCCAGCGTTCGCTCGCTGGCTAAAGGAGAAGGAGGGATGCCCGACCGATGCTGACCTGGCCGGCATGCTTTTGGACTAACTTAGTAAGTTAAATATATTGCTTGCACAATATCTCTATTTTTTCGAATTTGTTGTCTGTCTGGCCATGTTACGGAATCTATCTTGTCTTCCATTTAACTTCATGTATCAAGGAATGCTAGTAGAGTAGCGAATTATCAATCTGGTAGCTAGTAGGATGCTATAAGTGATATAAGTCACAACATACTGCCGTTATTTTTTTGCCTTCAGCTCATATTTGTATGTGTGTAAAAGGACAAACAAACTGAAGCCTACAAATAACGGCAGTATTTTGTGAGTTATATCAGTTTTGTTACACGATTTCCCGACTACACGATTTCATCGCCAACCCTGATCAAACACACCTGACTTGAATTTTAAAGAGATCCTGAAGACGTTAATTGTTTGCTTCAGGTGTGTTTGATTAGGGTTGGAGATGAAGGCCCTGTCCACACGGAGACGCGTTTAGCTGTATACGTACAATTTTTTTGTCGTATTGGCGTTTCGTCCAGACGGATCCGGCGTTTTGGGACACTGAAACCGCTATTTTTTTAAACCGGGTCCCAGGGTGGATAAATCTGAAAACGACACCCTTGCGTTTTCGTGTGTACGGCCAATCTGTATATTTTGTGAAACGATGATGTCATCACCCCACGTGTCGACTAGTCAGACAGTCACGTAACAGCAACAACAACTGCCGAACTGCTTGAATAATAATATAATATAAGATAATACGGCAGAAACTACTGAGCCTTTATTTGTATTGTATTGTATTGTATTGTATTCCTTTATTTATTATTTACTTAAATGTATTTTTATTTCATTTATTTATTTAGGCCTATAGTTTCTTTCTTATGCTATGGTGCAGGTCTGTTGTCCGATTAAGACATTTCGTATTTTGTAGGGAAGGGGATTTAAAGCAAAAATAAACGATCGATGGGAATTATTTGATGATAACAGCTATTCAAAAAACGCACCCCTGTACTGTTGGAGCCATTAAAGAAATGTATTTAGTTTAATATTTATGTTTAAATATGTTATTTTTTATTTAATCTATGTTGATTATGAAAAGTGAACCTCATGCATGAGTATAATAGCCTAAGATGCGCAATATATCGGGAAACCTAATTTTAACCACATTGTTTTGTTTTGTATAAAGCCTTTCTTTAAAGTGAATTTCGTTTTGTATAAATCGTCTCTTAATTTTAATCAATGTTTCATCAACTAGTTACCTGGATTTAATAAATAAGAAGCAAATATAGGCTATAGCAGACAATATAATCAGGACGGACGCGCCGGCGCGATATAACTTGCATTGCTTGTGAACTGGAGCTCGTCTCATAAATTAACCGAAACTCAGAATTATATAGAAAGCTTGAAATGTCTACGTTTAAACAACATCGAACAACAATTCAAAACGAAAAGAAACAGATAACTCTCTCTTATATCCTAATCCGTATGAAGTGCATTAGCCTACTCCATAGGCGCGTTCACAATACTGCGAAGTGGCGAGTCAGCAACTTCATCTTTTCAGTCAAGAATGACACAGAAAACACTAGTTTATTAATAAACAATTAAAATGTCTATTTGTGCTTAATTTGTGAACTGAACTTTGAACTAGTTCATGTAGAAAGTGAACTTTCCCAACACTGTAAAAGTCACCAAGTTCCGTAACATTCAGATGAAGCTGTGATTTTTAAAAATTCAAAACAGATTTTTTTAATCACAATTCATTGGTATGTATGTGTATAAAAGTGTGTTAGTATGTGTGGGTGTGTCTGTTTTGCACTCTTGATGTTTGTCACCCCTTTATTGTTGAGCACTTTTTTTCTGCATTGTGACCGATTTGTAGATTGTACACACAAAAAATCTCTGAATTTTTTTTTTGTCAATTTCCCATTAATTTCCTATATGGTCGGTCATTTTTGACCGAAGAGCACAAAAGGCACTATTTTTTTACGACCACTTAGCCTGCTCGGATCATGACCTAAATTATTTTGTCTGTTCACATGCCTAATGCCATAAAAGTCACCAAGTGTCGTAACATGCCGATGAAGCTGTGATTTTTCAAAATTCAAAACAGAAATTTTTTAGTCCAGAAGTGACCAAAGAGCACCTGAGGGTTAAGGTTAATCTCTTATGCCCACTAACACCGTGTCCTAACCAGACGTGATGCGATAAGATTCCAGCGACAAATCATTTCTGTCCACACTAGACGCGACGCGACTGCGAGATGCGTAAAAATCAATCAAAACCCACAGCCAATCAGAACAGTGCTTGGGCGGGCTCTCGCGGCAAGTGCACAGCACCAGAGAGTAATCTTGACGGCAAAAGAAAATGGATAAGTAGGCTACATAATCAAATTCACAAATATTACACCATTTAAACATTATTCAAATACCGTACATAGGCTACTGAGTTACTAAAACAATCTTTGTCAAATAAAAGTTTGTTCACAGATTGAATGTTCTTGTTTCCATTTATTTAATTTCAAGATCTGAGGTGAATTATCCATTGTTGCTTTTACAGCTACAAAGCTGGGAGAACTAAATGATATTCAGTCACATTACATGCTTTTTTTTTTTTTGACCCACCTCCACCCCCCCTCTTCGGAGGACTTTTTTTTTTTTATTACAGAAACTGTAATATCTTTTTTAAGTACATACACAATATGTTATATTCGGATTACATTTATAATCAGTACCTTTAACTGTTGTCCTACCATAACCTTTCACCAGTAAGATCCTAGATCCTTATAAGGGCATGGGGGGTTAAAGTACCATATACAAATTGATACACATAACACTTCTTTTTCCTCCTTTCCCACCATGCTGCTCTGGCTTAAAAATGACCTGGAATCGGAATTGCCTAGACATAGACTGATAACAGGCTTGTGCTAACTGTAGACCACTGGGCTAGTCCACAGACTGATAACGGGATTGTGGTGACTGCAGACTGCTGGACATTACACGCTTTTAACATTAAATGAAGCACATAAACAGTACCTGAGATTATTATTGCCACACTTTGTGTTTGTTGTTCTAGCGCGACGTCGCAGAAAAATAGAAACCGTTTCTAAAATAGAATCGTCGCGTGTCGCCGTCGCGGCTGGTTAAGACAATAACTCTGATTAACATGGAAAAGATACCTTTTATCGCGTGTCACGGTGTCGCGTCGCCTGTAGTTAGGACACGGTGTTAGGCTGCATTTATTTGATAAAAATACAGTAAAAACTGTACTATTATGAAATTGTGGAGCAATTATGATCCTTCACAAATTATTCTGATATGCTGTATTCTGTTATGTTCAAGGAACATTTCTTATTAACTCTTTCCCCTCCAGCGTAAAAAAAAAAAAAAAAAGTTGCCATGCAGCTACTGGCAGCATTTTTGATAATTTTCACAAAAATTGTATGGCATTTGAATATTTTGTTGTATGAATATCTGAACATGCAATATATCAAAATAAAGAACAGAGCATGTGCTTTTAAACAAAAAAAGCTTAATGCATTATTTTTATCAACACTTAAATGTGGGTAAGTTTCATAAAAAAAGCAACATTTTGAGCTAAAAGTTGAGAAAATCGCGTTTTTGTCAAAGACTACATCCAGATCAGATTAAGAACGATGATCAAAACACCGATGGAGTAGATCAAGTCCATCAACACTCCCAAAGCTTCACAGTGCTATACCTCGTCCTGGGTCGACATTTCATTCAGTAATGTTAGTTAGTTTTGATTTAAATGCTGTTTAATGTCGATGATCGCATTATTTTACATATACATCTGCTTACATGTGCTATTGCGTGTTTGTGCTTCTTCTTCACGTGTCTTTTTGATCAGGAGATTCTGTACTCTTTCAGAAGATGTGTCATAGCGCCCCCTACCCTATAACAGTGAAAAGCAGGAAAGCCGGAAATTTCCGTCAATGGTGGAGAAGCAGAAATCTTTTGTAAAATTGTAATTGTCCTTACTGTCACTTTTGATAAATTTAATGCATTTTTTGCTAAATAAAAGTATTATTTCTTAAACAAAATATAAAAAATCTTACTGACCCCAAACCTTTGAACGGGTGTATGTTGTACAGTACACTTTTATAGCTGTCAAAAACAAGGCCTCTTTCAAGTGCAATTTGACCTTACATTTTCTCGCATTTCCACGTTAAATGCTAGCATCACACTTTTCTTGAATGTCTTCTCAAGGCCATCCCAGCTGGCTAGGCGGGCCGACACCCTGGCACAGTCCCAGCGAATGAGAACATTGTCCTGTCATTCCCATGGAGTTACTGCACTAACATCCACCCTTTCATTCAGCAGAGCTTGAATACCTACAGCACATCTGGAAGACATCAGCACACAGACTTCATACTGACTAATGGGACATTGTGTTTCTGGCTGCGTTCATATGTACAGTAGGCATTACACATGAAGCGTGGGCACGCACATACGTTGAGAAGTCACATCTCATTTGGAAGTTGAGGCCGAGAGGATTAGATTGAGGATTTGAGGATTACTTACTCAGGTCTGCTGGAGATGAGTAAGGTTTGTTCAGGCCATCAGTTACTTTTTTTCTTCTTTTCAATTTTGTGCCTGGATAAGTGAAGAAATGGAGAGTAACAAATAGATGAACTGTCTGAAGCTGTTTTTGTTTGCAGAAGTTCTGTCTTTTTTCAGAAAGATGCTTTGGTTTTAGTTCCTTCCGCAAAGGTTTAATTTTCAGCAGCATGGCAGCTTGGATTGTTCCCGATCATCTTTCACTGTAAAGGACATTCTGCATTTGTACAGTTTAAAATTTCTGCTGAGTTTAAAAATTAAATGGTTAGTATCACAAAGAGGTTGTATCACTCCGTTTTCCCTTTAGGTCCATTTATAATATTTTTGAAGGTTCTTGCACCAAAAACATTTTTAACGTAGTTTTACATGACCATTTTCCACCCTCTGGAAAATAAATGGCCCTTTTTACTCAGCAACTTTTATTCAGAGGCTGCGGGTTTATGACGTCAGAAATTCAAATTTCCAAATAACCACTGTAATTGTTTATTTCATGGTGTCTCTTATTTTTTGACAACACGTTTATATAAAGCAATGGGTCATGTTATATAAGGATGGGTCAGAAAAATAGATTTAACTGGATATAAAATGGAAATAAGTGAGAAGAAAGCAGTTGATTGGGGCAGAATTTTCTTTTTTTTATCTACAATAAAATCTCTTCTGCTTGGTGTGAATTGCTACTGACATTGTGTGGAAAATAAATACCAGCTATCTCTTATTTGAAATGTTTAAACTGTGTCTGTGGACTCTGATCGGGTATATAGCACACCTCACCTGCTTGGGCAAACAGAAAGGCCAGTAGCTCTTAGATCACAGGATGGCTGGCAGCCAGGCAGTGAGAGTGTTTATGTTGGTATTCCTGAGGGATTGACTGGTTTTAGGAGCTGTTTTCTGTACCGCAGTGGATGCTGCTCTGCCTTGTGGATGTAGCTGAAGGCTGTTGGACTATATCAGCTGGATCAGGGAAATCATTTATCTCTTCTTTGTTTTTTTTAACAGATTTTTAAAAAATGTGTTGCCTTAAATTTGGGGGTACAAAAAAAAAAAAATTAATTTCTTTTGTTAAGTGTTCATATTTCAATAATCATTAAGCCTCCATGCGTGTTATGTCGTCTATTGTTTGTCACTGTTTGCCAAAGGACATGTTGTAAGTGTCACCTGTGTGTCACTCTTACCCCTTTTCCACCAACAAGAACCGGGTGCTGGTTCAGAGCCAGAGCCAGAGCTGGTTCGGAGTTGGTTCGACTGACAAGCTTACTAAGAACCGGTTTGCCTTTCCACCGGCTTGAGAGCCACAACAGAGCCAGATCTTACGTCACTGCATACGTCTCATGTTGCCCAGCAACGCTAGTGCGGTAGCGCCAAACACAAACACGCCAGGCTTGTTCGAGATGCATCGGCTTCTCGCAGATCGATCGCCGCATGACATCAAAGCACTGCGAAAGCGATCCAAAAGCACAAGGAGATCTCCATGATCTCCAAACACTCCCGCAGCTCCGATCGGTCCGCGCCGCTCCGATGCATCTCGAACAAGCCTTCTATCAACAATGGCGGCCGTTGCATTACTATTGATGCTCATGGCTTTGCGAACCTAACGTACATCGGCATCCAAACACGGCGAATACAACGTGTTCGTGCAGCTCGCCGTAACTTGCATAAACGGAGATTACAATCGAGCTGCTATTAGCTCGATTAGCTGCTAATTCAAAAATGGCGGTCACAAGTTTCTGTTCGTCTTGTTGGCCACGGTAACCCCGCCCCCCAGCCGCTGACGCAAGCGGTTCTTACTTCTAGACCAGCAATGATTTGGTGCTACTTAAGAACCACTTTTACTGGTTCGGAGCTGGTGCTTTGGTGGTCGAAAACCAAAGAACCGATTTGAAACTAGGCTCTGGCTCCGAACCAGCACCAGCTCTGCCTTGGTGGAAAAGGGGTAACAGAGCAATGTTTTATCATTGGTATTCATGGGAACAGTGTTATCCCCACAGGATGCGTCCTGGAGTTAGATGGAGGAGTGGGTGGAAAGAGAAAACCAGGAAGAATGAATCACGGATAGACAAAAATTTTTAGGTTTGAAAATGCTCTGCCAGAGCTGATGGATTACAGATAAAGACGTGCATTTCATTGCAGTTTATGAGAAACCCAAGCAAAATACACGGATGAAGCACTGGGCAGCACAAGGGAGGCTAATGCTGAAAACTGGATGTATCTCATGTTGTAATTACCTGGATTGTTATATCTATGCTGTACTGAAATCAAGGTGTATAACATTTGATCTCATTCTGTTATTTATTTAATCTTAAATTACGTATCTATTTAGCCCCATGCCAGCTTAAATATTTTTTATTTGTTAAGGTTAATGGTTTTAATGTTATTTGTTTAATGTTTTCTGTGCTAAAATATTTTCTCCTATACCAGACGGTAAGCCATTTGTAGGCTGACTTCCTTTGTGGCACTTTCAAACCAATCCTCTTTTTGATTAGAAAGTCCGACATGAAAACCTCACAACCAAAAACTCAGCTTGTTTTGTCAGCAGTCATGGCTACATAGCAGTTTTTAACACAATTAAAAATCCCTCAATACATTTTAAACTAAGATAAAACTTAACTGTTGAATGGAAATCAGAGAGATCGGGTTTTAAGTAATCTCTCTGGGCTCCTACTTGATCCTGATGGAGTTACTCTTGCATTAATGCTACTCTGTCTGTGGATTAGTTCAGGGTTTTCTATAAACCAACAGAAGCATGGCAACATTACACTTGGACTCTGAAGTGAAGTCATCACTGCTCTGTAATCCCAGCTTCTCCGTGGCAAAGGTCCTGCTGGTGGCATGGAACTAGAGTATGACATCGTAAGAACTAACCAATTAGTTTTGTTAGGTCTGCGGTTGGCATGTTTGCCTGTGGCATGTTTTGTTTCCTCATCAGACTCAGGAGCTATAAGAAGAAATGACTCACTTTCCTTTTCCTCACTATCAAATCAACAGTTCAGTTAGCAGGAATTTAGCTATTTTTTAATGGTAATATTTAGCATTTAATGATTCTTTGTCCAATAAACAAAATCGGTGTGCTACTTAGCCTACGACATGTTTCGTTTCAGATGAAACTCGCTCATTTTTTTTCTTCTGTGGTTCTACTGTGCTTAGCACTGACCTTATGTGGTTGCACGGTGACAACTCTTATCCATCACATTCAGACAGTCGCATTTCACACTTCTGTCTGCATGTGTATGGCTGTATATTGTTGATGGTTTAAATATAACATATTTTAGTAAACAGTTTAATCTTAAATCAATATCTCTCCTCACCATAATTATTTATGTGTGCGAAATGCTGTGTAATAAGTGTTATGACTGTACCGTATTCTTTAAATGTCTGTCTAGTTTGAACCTGCTGCATGCTAGAAATATTTCAACTCAGGTCAATATTTTGTGTAATTATTACCTTATGTGGCAAGTAGCAGTGTAATAAGCGGAGTAATGTACATTGAGCCGGTTGTTATCACAGAATAAACCCCTTCAGGCTGATGCAAGACCCCCATGCTTCACGTCGGGTCCTGATCACCCTGTCGGGGTTTATTCTGTGATGACCGGTATTAAAATTATCTATTGACAGTCATAATACAATACAATACAATACAGGGATAGTGTACATCCAGTCAGTTGTTATTGCAGAGGAAGGGGCCTTGCATCAACCTGAAGGAGTTTATTCTGTGAAAACAACCAGCTGGATGGGTATTATTCCATGTATTGTATTTTATTATATCTAGTTTTAATTAGGACTGTCAATAGATAAAAAAATTTAATAGCGGTAAATCGCACCACACCAGACTCCGATCAAATGGGCGGTGCGACTAAATTTTGTTAGAGGTCGCATGATGCCACCACCATGTTGCCCAACTATTATCATATTGCATATGAGAAACACCAAACGACAAAGGAAACGAAACCGCATTACAGGTTTGAGCTGCGTGGACCGTTTATCAGCTCGGAGCAATACTAGACAGTGCAGAGTGAACTTAGAAAAGATACTCGCGGGCTGATCTCTCAAATTCGGTGCAGAATTCTCTGTTATACTTGAATTCTCTTTTATAACTGGTCTTAACCCTCTGGGGACGGATTGGGTGCTACCGCCCAAAATGGCATACTTTTACAAATGTGTAAATATCTTAAAAACTATTAATGATAGAGAGGTGCGGTCTTTTTTACCGTCTTCCTCAGATTTCGCTGAAAACAGTGATAACTTACCCGGCTTGTAAATATACACACTTCCTTGTTGCGCAATACCACTATGTAAAAGGCCAATGAAATCGATGTTGTTTGGCAGATTCCGCTAACAACAACCAATGGAAAAATTGGCGATGGAGAAATATTTTTCTTACCCAATCAGAGGAAGGTTACCATGACGTATCTAGCAAATCAGAGGACTCATTAGCCTTGCAAGGGGTGGTACTATATAGTTAGGGATATGACGCAAACAGCGTTGAATGGAGAGAAGGAGAGAGAGCGAACGGAGGCTTACGGAGCGGATTATCAGAGACATATGAGAGAGAGACAGAACAATTATAATCTATATATATATATTTTATGATGGCAAGCAGTAAACGATTACGGTGGAACAAGCTCTGGAACAATTACTGGAGAGTGACGAGGAGAAAGAATTGCTTAGAAAATTCTAAGCATTCCTAAGAAAAACGCCTGGGACTATTTGTAAATAAAGTTACATTTTTCATTGTTCTTTACACATTTTATTTAACAATTACACATGTCTGTCAAGCAAAGACTTTGACAAATATATTTTTTGTTCAAAAACTGTTCACTATTGTTGTGTGATGTGTGATTTTCAGAAATAAATAACAAAAATCTAATTTCCGTTTTGGAAATTCTCTAGTTTATTGTACATTTTTCACTCATACTTCCTTTGTAAACACATTACATGCATGCTTATGTTAGCTTAGGGTCTTCTGAATCCATATAAACCAAACACATAGTGTTCCATCTCCATTACATGGTTTATAAGCCCAAATGTAAAAATAGAGAAAACGGACCAAAAATGGCTTAGTCCCCAGAGGGTTAAACAAAAAATATAGCCATTTGAAATTAGAGGCATCACTGCATTTTAATTATGATCCAAACAAAGTTGTTTGGTTGTTACTCAGTTGTTTATTTATTTAAATTGAGTTAATTATAGGGTTTAAAGTAAAAAAACAGAAGGGTCTGACTTTAGATTTGTGAAATTATGCTACATAAGAAGACACACTGCACAAAACAAAAACAGCAGACGGACTGAATGAAATTGCAAATTCACTCTTCGACAGTAGGTGGCGCTTATGGAACAGCTGCGATATAGGGTTTCTTTGGGTACTGCTGTACACAAATCAACGCAGGCCTTATAAATGGCAACGCAGGGCTTTTCTGAATACAGTCAGTTCCCTTTAGAGAGGCATTCATATAAACCAGATAATTTAGCTGTATGACGTTAATTATGTTAATGACGCAATTTCACTTGCTTCAGTAATTTAAATGCGTTATTTTAACGCGTTAAGGATTTTGAATCAATCGCATGCGTTAACGTTGACAGCCCTAGTTTTAATATACTTCAATATACTATATAAGAGTCTACCTTGAACTGCTGATATACAGATGCAATCCAGAAGATTTTATGAGTTCTTCTAACTTATCCTCTAATGTCATATCCTCCTTAACATGAGTCCATTCTTAAACTTTTTGTTAATCAGACTGAACCCAATCACCAATCAGGCATCTCCAGTGATAAGCCAATGCTTTTCCTTTGTCTTTATCAGTGGTCAGTGAGCTTTCTTTACTATATTGTAGATCCATCCTGAGGCATGAGCAGTGAGCTGCCATCAGTCAGTCTGATTGGGTCTAAATGGAGAGAAATGCCTAGATGTGAGAGTGGGCTGGAGAGATTGATTAGAGGAGACCTGTGGAAAAACATCTGGGGAAGTGAAATTAGCCCAGCCACAAGTGTACAACGTGAGCTGGGTATAAACATTCAGCGTTCACTATAGAGTCATTAAGGCCTCTAGATTCTGAGGTCATGAGTTAACTGTGTGGTTTTCCCTTTCATACTCTGTCAAAGCATGTTGACCGAAACAGTTGAGCAGCAATGTATGCTGATGCAAACAGAGCTGTTTAAAGGAACGGTTCATTAAAAAAAAAAAAAAATTTAAAACAAAAGGAGACATTTTACTGAATTTTCAAGACGGTAAATGATGAATGCTATCAAACTCCAAAAATGACAAAGTTCTTTTGGACTTTCTATTTACCAACGAATTCTGAAATTTCAGTTTCCACAAAAATATTTAGCAGCACAACTGTTTTTTATAAATATTTCTTGAGCACCAAATCAGTATTTGATTGATTTGTAAAAAATCATATGACAGAAGTGAAGACTTGAGTAATGGCTGCTGCAAATTCAGCTTTGTCATCACTGAAACAAATTATATTTAAAAAAATATTCAAATAGAAAGTAGTTATTTTAAATTGTAATAATATTTCACAACATGAATGATTATATTGTATTTTTGATCAAATAAATGAAGCCTTGGTAAAGCAGCATTTACCAGTGAGACTTTTTTCAAACACATACAAATCTTTCTGATCCAAACTTTTGAACGGTAGTGTAGCATAGAAGCAAATTATACTTGAGTTACGCTGAAGGGGAATCTTTTTTAGAGAATAACAACTGAAACAGAAGAAAGTCTTATGGTTTTTGAAGGACAATTGTCATTTTTACATGAATGATACCTTTTAAGTGCACTTACTTTCTGCCCTCTACACATATGTAATTACTCAGCTATGTGCAAACATGCTTGAGTTCTTTTTACAACTGTCAATCATAATACTAGTTTGTTTACATTCTTCCACTCTTTCCAGATGTAGTATCCACTGGCCTAAGTGCTGCTTGCTTGTGCCATCAGAACAGAGATAAGAGCTGTCTTTCCATTATCGGGCCAAAACTTAGCGAGCGTACTAGTGTGTGCCAGGGTCAGTCACGTACTGTCACTTCCAGGGTTTAATCGGGCCTCATCGGGCCTTCCTCTGGGCCAATGGCCTGGTATTTTTGGCCTGCCGAATACCTTGGTCCAAAGCAGGCTAACTGGGTCTTGAGGGGAGTGGTCATGAACAAAGATGGAGTTAACTGAATCAGGAGATTTTTCATATCAGGTTACCAGCTGACCTCAACATTTAAGACATTTAAAACAATTTCAGCTCAAAACTGACTTTCAGACACCAGCAATTTTCTGAAATAACTTCCGATTGCAATACGATGGGTATTCTGAACACCATATGAGGTAGAAATATACTTATATGCGATGCTGAAGGCTGCTTATGCTAACCATTGCAATAATAAATACATACAATTATGGAAAGGAAAATACCAGAGACTGCTTGAAGATCTTGAAAACAAATCATATATGATTATAATCATGTATTTATTTGGCTTCATGTTTCATCTGTCTTTTCCCTGTGCCTTTGTTGATACTGGATCTGCATGTCAAAAATTACACATGTGAGTTAATCGGAGTATAACTCCTGTCTTCTGCTTGTGAGCTCCCTCTGTTGCCCTGGTTGAAAGGATAATAGTGAGATAGGAGAGATAGCTCAAACCTTCTCAGATCGCATAATTTCATGGAAAATTCATAGAAATGCACATTTTTTCTAAAGAAATGTGATGTAAACATATTTTATTTATTTATCTAAATGTGTAAGCCTTTGGACTTAAATTAAAAGCCATAACGGGATACTTCACCTCTGGAAAAATGAATGTGTATTTAAAATGGGTCATTTATGTAGAAGAAAAGTGAAATTATTTTTGAATTTGTAGCTTTCTAGACTGAGAAAAGCCAATGAAAGGATGAAAGACAACAACTCACAGAATGCTGCCCTAGGAGGCCACGCCTACCGGTAACAGAGCGCAGTAGTTAAACAACAAGTCAGGACAAGCAGTCACTCTGCGAGAACGGCTAGAGCGCTGTGCGCGCTGTCGCGGAACCGTCAGCGGAAGCAGTCAGCGCTCGTGTTGAACCTCCTCGTGTTAAGACCGACTCGGGTAAAGACCTGCGACTCTACCTGCGCGACTCCACCGAGCAAATACACCTGCAAGGCACTTAAAGTATCTTCTTAACCCTTTCCCTTCCTTCCTTTATCTTATTTCCTATTATCATTATGTGCTTTCAACACATTCCTGTTGTCTCTCGACAACGCTCTCTCACCACGCACAGAAGGCAGCGCAATACTGCTAATCTGCACCCTATTCTCTCATCCTCACACTCACCTCTCACTCTTTCTATGGGTCTATGGAATTGCCAATCAGCAGTCAATAAAGCTGACTTCATTCCAGCCTTTGCATCTCATTCTACTCTTAATATCTTGGGCTTGACTGAGACCTGGATCCACCCAGAAGACTCAGCAACCCCTGCTGCTCTCTCTAACAACTTCTCTTTCTCCCACACCCCTCGCCAGTCGGGCAGAGGTGGGGGCACTGGTCTTCTCATTTCTAACACTTGGAAATTTTCAACTCTCTCTTCTCTATGCAATAACAACTCATTTGAATATCATGCTATTACACTTACAACTCCCGTGAAGATCCATATTGTAGTTATTTATCGCCCCCCAGGTCAACTGGGAAGCTTTGTAGAGGAGCTGGATGTGTTGCTGTCCTCTTTCCCTGAGGATGGCATCCCACTTGTAGTCTTTGGCGATTTCAACATCCACCTAGCGAAACCGTATGCAACAGACTTCATCTCTCTCCTAGCCTCTTTTGATCTCAAACGCCTCATCACCACCGGTACTCACAAGTCAGGCAACCAACTGGACCTGGTTTACACACGCAACTGTATCACAGATAACATTTTGGTGAAACCTCTCCAAGTTTCAGATCATTTCCTCATTACTTTCAATCTACAACTCACTACCCATGCTCCACCAACCTCCCCACCATTTACTTTCAGACGAAACCTGCGCTCACTTTCTCCGTCCCATCTTTCCTCTGCTGTGTCATCTTCTCTTCCCTCACCCTCACATTTTTCATCTCTGGATGTGAATACTGCAACGGATACTTTATGCTCCATCCTAACCTCCTCTCTAGACAACATCTGCCCTCTCTCCTCCAGGCCAGCACGCACTACTCCCTCTAACCCCTGGTTATCTGAGGTTCTTCGTGAACAGCGGACCGAACTCAGGGCAGCGGAGAGGAAATGGCGCAAATCAAAAGACACATCTGACCTCAGTAGGTATCAATCTCTGCTCTCTGCCTTCTCTGTTGATGTTCACACCGCAAAATCTTCATATTTCCACAACAAGATCAACAGCGCCACTAACACACATTCACTGTTCAAGACATTCAACTCTCTCCTCTGTCCACCTCCACCACCACCCACCTCCTCGCTAACTGCTGATGATTTTGCTAACTTCTTCACTAACAAAACTACAACTATCAGCAGGCAGTTCTCAGCTTCACACACACAGGAACCCAAACTAACCTCTCCCACAGCCAACAACCTTCTCTCCTCCTTCACTCCACTAACCGAGGAAGAAGTATCTAAACTTCTCCTCTCCAGTCATCCTACCACCTGCCCTCTAGACCCCATCCCCTCACACCTTCTACAAGCCATCTCTCCCACACTTCTTCCAGCTCTCACACACATCATCAACTCATCCCTCCACACTGGCATTTTCCCTACAGCATTTAAGCAGGCTCGGGTAACTCCTCTGCTTAAAAAAACAACATTAAACACATCACTTCTAGAGAACTACAGACCTGTCTCTCTCCTACCATTCATTGCGAAAACACTTGAACGTGTTGCTTTTAACCAAGTATCATCTTTCCTGTCTCTGAACAACCAGCTGGATGTCAACCAATCTGGCTTCAAGAAAGGACATTCAACTGAGACTGCATTGCTGTCAGTCACGGAAGCCCTGCGGTTCGCAAAAGCTGCTTCCAAATCATCAGTTCTCATTCTACTGGACCTGTCTGCTGCTTTCGACACAGTGAATCATCAGATCCTCTTGTCCGCTCTCTCATCACTGGGCATCACTGGAACCTCCCTCAACTGGTTTGAGTCCTATCTCACAGGTAGGTCCTTCAAGGTCGCATGGAGAGGTGAGGTATCCAAAGCACATCAGCTGACCACAGGGGTTCCCCAGGGTTCAGTTCTTGGACCACTCCTCTTCTCCATTTACACCACATCACTGGGACCCATCATACAGGCACATGGTTTCTCTTACCATTGCTATGCTGATGACACCCAACTCTACCTCTCATTTCAACCAGATGATCCCACAGTAGCTGTACGGATCTCAAGCTGTCTGGCGGACATCTCGGCGTGGATGAAGGAACATCACCTGCAGCTCAACCTGGCAAAGACTGAGCTTCTCGTCCTCCCTGCCAATCAGTCTCTACAGCACGACCTCACTATCCAGCTAGATTCATCCTCAATCACCCCATCAAGGTCGGTCAGAAATCTTGGAGTAATCTTTGATGATCAGCTGACCTTCACTGACCACATTACAAAGACAACTCGATCATGCAGGTTTGCTATGCACAACATCAGGAAGATCAGACCTTTCCTAACTGAGCATGCAACACAACTTCTCGTCCAGGCCCTGGTCATTTCTAGGCTTGATTACTGCAATGCTCTTCTGGCTGGACTTCCATCATGTGCAACTAAACCTCTACAAATGATCCAGAATGCTGCAGCTCGTCTCGTCTTCAACGAGCCCAAAAAGGCCCACGTCACTCCTCTGTTCATCTCTCTGCACTGGCTACCACTCTCTGCTCGCATCAAGTTCAAGGCTTTGACGCTTGCTTACAGATTGACCACAGGTTCAGCCCCCTCCTACTTCCACTCACTACTACAAGTGTACATCCCTACCAGAAGCCTACGATCGGTCAATGAGCGACGGCTCGTGGTACCATCACAGCGGGGCACCAAATCACTCTCCAGAACATTCTCATTCACCGTTCCATGCTGGTTGAATGATCTCCCCACCGTCATCCGGAATGCAGAATCCCTGACAGCATTCAAAAGGCAACTGAAAACTCATCTCTTCCGGGAGCACTTAACATAAAAAAAAATAAAAAAAAATCCTTTCCTTTAAATCCTCGCTTGCCTGGCTTATGCTACTCCGAGCAATGTCTGAACTTTGTATTTTGAACACTTCTTGCGTTGTTTTTGCCTCTTCACGATGACTCGCTTGGTTTAGTCCTCAATTGTAAGTCGCTTTGGATAAAAGCGTCTGCTAAATGACTAAATGTAAATGTAAATGTAAGTCTAGGCTACTAGTGAGTCTCCGTGATGAGTCTGCCCGGGATTTCGAGATCGCCCAAAATGTCCGGGATTCGGCTTTTGCGTTCTACAGTCGACATTCATTATGTTTACTGTGGCGAGCAGGACGAGACTGAGGGCCGCAGGAGAACGGCGCAAGGCCGGTGGCGTGATTACCGATGAGTGACACCTGTGAGACACACCGGTCTCGTATCTCTCACGAAGGAGCGGGAATTTTCTTAGCAATGTTAAAACGCACATCAACCGATCACTTGTTTAGCGTTCATAAACACTACATTCAGATTCACCAATCGGAATGAATTTAGCTAGATTGAAACAAAAGGTGTGCATGTAAACAATGAATGGCGACTGCAGAAAGCAAGAGCTGAATCCAGGACATTTTGTACGATCTCGACGGCCGTACATGTTCAGGAAAAAGAGGATGGTAACCCCTAATACTCAGCTTTCTCCTACTAAGTTACTCAGCTTTCTCCACAGAACAAGAGCCTGCTAGCTTAGCTTCCAAAAAAAGATGTCTGACACTATGTGTACATTCTGTGAGTGAGATCCCACCCTCTATAGGCGGGTTGAGAACATGCGGGACAGCCCCTACTACTGGCTGTAGTCTTTAGCCTCTGGCCAAAAAATCCTCCGATGACGCAAAATGACGATTTTTGCGTCATCGGAGGATTTTTTCCAGACAAAAAATACATAAATCTCTCGTCTCTCGGGGGATATGAGGGTGGAAAGCACGGTAATTTTTGAAAATACTACAGGTTTCCTACTAATACAAAGCTTAATGCTAAATCCTGAAGTATCCCTTTAATGGAGTTGTTTTGTGCATTCCTGTGATCACAAGAAAATGGAAGCGGGCGCGACTAAGTATGCGTGTTCTCTTTTTATGAGATAATGATAAATACCAGTTTGATTCAGAATGGTTCATGTGCACTCCTGACATAAATGAATAAATTACTGTCTCGGTAATATTGTTTATTGCAAATCATTGGTCAAATATCGATGCTGTAACTAAAGGCCGAACGTCCCCATCTGTCATGTTTTTTTGCTATCTAGCTAGTTTTCAATAAACCTGACAATAAGCTCATTAGGCTATTGTTGTATGTATAACAGTTAGTTCTGATCCTCGAATCTCTATTGACGAGAGGCTTTCTGCTGATATTTCACCAGTTTTTAGCATTGCTCATCTCCGCACATTCTAGACAGGCTGTCACTCAGCACAGTAACATTGTTACAAGGGACTGTTTTTGAGTGGGTCAATAAACGGTTAATTCAACAAACACGTTAAAAAACGCTGATTCATTCCAAAATGTAATGAAACAAGGCGTTGAAATTATTTTAACTCGCCACTTTACAAGACTCGGCAGAGCAGCAATGTGCTGCATGGGCAACGCTGAAGCTGATGCCATTCATGGGAAATACCCTTAAACGATAAAAGGATGATATGGCAAAGATTTCACTTTCCTTGGACATGGCAACCTTTGCACGAATATATGACTTGAAAGACACGCTCAGTCGATCTCTCTCTCTCTCATACACCGTCACTGTTTAGGCTTTTATGTGCAAATCCTAGGAGCCTCTGTACAAATCAACATGGTAAACAGAATCTTATTATCAATAACTTATTTAAAATTCAATACACATGCACGAAGTGCAAAACAAGAAGGGCATAGCTTTATGAAAAAAAGAAAACGCTTGAATATCACGGTTTCTGTGGTTGCTTGCATTCCTCTGTGGTTGGCTTGTCAGTAATGCGGTATTACAATATTGCGGTTATCGTGACAGCCGACAGCCCTAGTTGAGGTCCGAGGCTATTGGCCCTACCCAGCACGTTGTTGGCCTTGGCTCGTACTGCTGACAGTGGAAAAGCAGCTAATGTTTAAGCCATACTGCAATGCTTGTACAGAGGCAGGTGAGAGTCTCACGTGTATTCACCGGTGTCCCTGATCCTCATCTGATTAGCCCTGGGACTCCAGACTGACATCATGGTCACCCCCCACCCCCCCTCAACGCAATCTGATACTGTCATCTCAGGCAGGACTTCTCAACGGCTGCATCTTCTAGCCTGTCATTTGATTAAGTGTGCACTTGCTTGACGACGGTTATAACTGTGTGGAGTAAATGTATGGTTTTTGCTGTAAATTTAGCTGCACTTTAGGGGCTTAAAGCATATTAAAGATGTAGCTTTGTCTGAACCTTTGTTGTTATAAATTAAAAGAAAAGAAAGAACACTTAAACATGCACAAGGTAAGGGATGCAGAGGATTGTGTTTGTGATGTGAAGCAAAAAAATGTGTTGCTTCTGAATGCGAGTTAATGTACACTACGATTCAAAAGTTTCGGGATTGATTTTCTGCATCGATTGTGTTGCATCGATTACTCCAGTCTTTAGTGGCACATGATCCTTCAGAAATCATTATATTGTGCTGATTTGGTGCTCAAGTAACATTTCTTGTTATCAATATTGAAAACATTTCACTTTTGATAAATGTAATGCATCCTTGCTGAATAAAAGTATTAATTTCTCTCACTTTTTTAAATTACTGACAAACTTTTGAGTGGTGGTGATGAATGACTTTGAGTGTGATTGTGAAACTTGTTTGTAGCCCTTTGTTTTCTTTCAGGGTCATTTTTTGTGTGTCTCTCCAGTGGTCACTGGTTGGATTGTGTTTGGTTTGTTTTTTCACTGTGTGTGTGTGTGTGTGTGAGCTAGTGACAACACTGTTTGCTTTGAGGCTTTTTACTTTTGAACGGTGTTGTGTGGTTTTATGAGCACTGCGTATTTAACACAAACAGGCCTTCCAGATGTTTCTGGAATTTGGTGACACCACAGAGAGGATGTGACCAGTGCAGGGTTCTTGCCAGATTTCCATGGTAACGTCTGTTTCCCATCCTGATGAAGAACACAGCGAGTATGAATGAATCTGCAGGCGTCTTTAAAGAAGTTATTTGGCTCTCATTTTGGGCCCACAATTTGATTTACCAAATTTTACCTCTTAAATTTGATTGTTTTTGTCATCATAATTCTTGTTGATGACAGCTTCACTTTGTTTTTGTAGTTTTAGTGGTTTATTAATGTAATGATTTTAGGCACCTCATGATTCAATCCGATTCTGGGAGTCACAATTTAATTTCTGATACACCTATGTTTTTCTCTGATTAATTATTCTGCTTTGCAAAGGCAAAACACATTTGTTGTATATTTTTGCATTATTCCATGTTGCCTTTAACTTTAAAAATGATAAACACTGAATTTATTTCCTCTAATTCTTTTACTAGATTATTACGTTGCCCTTTTGCATTCTAGCTCACAGTTACATTTGCTTACCTCTCTGCCGTCGTGCGCGTGCGCGGTTAGGACCGCACCGTTAGGAGCTCAACACATCTGTCTCACATGCACGCTCGCTCTAGATTGCAGGATATTTTAACTAATTTGCGGTAAAACTAGTCGATCACGAATGGCTCAACTGGTAGATCTATAGATAAACTTATTTTTCAGGCATTTGACCGACCGGGTTGACACTTCAGCGTGAGAAATCGGGGGTGTGGCGTGAGAGCGTGAGAATTGGCTCAATTGCGTGAGTCTCACGCTGAATGCATGAGAGTTGGCAGCACTGAGTCTATTTAGTATGTGCTTATATATAAATGTATTCTGAATTTCTTAATTTGGATTGATTCAGAATCGGTAAAGAATTGCAATGAATGGATTATTTATGCATCTTGGCAGCAAGCCCTTGTTTTGAGATTTGTTATTTACTGTGTGACTGTGATGCAGTGCCACAGTGTGGAAGAAGCAGCTTTTTAAATCAATTTTATCGCTTTTGTTGACTCTGTGAACTTATTGGGTGTAACTATACAACTGTACAGCAGCAGCTTTTTCTATTTATCTAATTCATATATTCTTTATATGAATTACTTTAGTGGCATGTTAAAACAGTTGCGTGTGCTTGTTTGTCATTGAAAGGAGGAAAAACCGAATCTATGTGTGTTTCAGCAGGAGCTGCCGGCACCGCCTCCCCTGCTGTTCAGGAAGCTGAGTAACCCCGACCTGTCTCCTGCTGCAGGAAAGACCAAACTACAGCGGCAGCTCAGTCAGGATGACGGTAGAGCCCGACGCAGCAGTATGGCCGGCGTCCTCACCGGTGAGACACCTCAAATGACTTTCCCTAATAGTTTGTATGTCCCCCTTTTGCTTAAAAGACTCCAGGATTTTGTGTAAAGGCTGATGATCATGTTCTCCAGCATGATTTGAGAATGATCCAAAGAACATCTTGTTGTTCAATAGAAGAAAGAACATCTGGCCTTTTCTGCAAATTTAAAGTGCTTCTATTATTCTTTTATGGATATTACCTTTTATTTAGTGTGTAATATAGCTGTTTGTGAATGTAAAAGGTCTGCAAAGATCAAAGTGCACAACAAAGGGAGTTATTGTCTCACAAAATAAAGAACCGATTCTGAACCGAACTCCCTGAAACGAGTCATCATAATTCCAGTTTTACTCCCCGCTCAAACAGGTTTGTAACAAATTTGTATAATGTCCACCTATGCTCTTCATTGGCTGCCCTCAAACAATGTCTACTTTTACCTGCCCTCAGACACTGTAGTTGTAGCTGAGGCCTGGAAGATTTTGGTTTGTGTTGTCGACATTTGTGTTGCTGTTTTTCTGTGCTGGGAAGTAAATTTCTGACTTGATCTCAAATTGATATGGTAAAACCCACACTATCATTACTGTTCCCTTTCAAAAGCTACAATCGATGCTGCGCTGCTTAGCGCATTGGGAACGTCTTTAATCGTGACCCGCTGTGAATATAGTGTGTAAACACGTTGATTTAATCGACCGGAAGTAATATAGCCTCGGTCGGTGACGTCATCGGCGCGTGGGGCTCGCGTGTCGATCTGGCTGAGGAGCGAGAGATGGGTGTGTCCTTTTCGCTCTCTCTCTCTCTCTCTAGATCGCGATGTCCTTTTGCCTGACTACCGAAGCGTGCCTTGGCGCTTCTTCGGCTTGGGCGGAGGACACTGAATCTCATGAGTTCGTCACCTCCGAGCGTTCCTCCCGCGATGATAAAAGGAGAACAGACTACACTGATCACAGCCAAAAGAGTCCCATAAAACACTCAAAGCTACTAAAGATTAATATATATATATATATATATATATATTAGGGATGTCAATTTTCACAAGTTCCCATGATCGATCGTCGTTTAAATTGACGATCAATTAATCGATTAATCGTTAGCATAATCGTTAGCATCGTTAGCATTAATGGCAAACAGCATTACAGGGTCTGCAAATGATGCTCAAAAAGCTATGTTCCTCACCAAATTAATAATAATGGTTTTTAATCTAAATAAAGGGTTAGTAGGATTGTAAAATGTTTTGATGTGATTGATAAATTAAATTAATATATTTATAACGACAAATACAATGTGTCACCAACACCGCCGCAGATGCGTGCTTGTCAGAATGTGTGACTGTTTACGTGCTGGAACAACGCACTGAAAACGGCAACTAAACCCAATGAATTCACAACCATTTAATAAAATAGTGTTCTCATGTTATGTAATATGACAGTCCCAAATTAACCATCGTTATTATTAGTCGTGCATTCTGCTTTAGCGGTGCGCGCTGAATGAATAACCATTGAGCACTTTGTTAGGTTTATTTAACTCAAAGAAACGCATCCTATTTGATATTAATTAGAGATGCACCGATTACAATTTTCTAGGCCGATCCCGATTCCGATTTTTCCTTGAGTTTGACCTGCCGATACCGATTTTAGCCGATTCCGATTTTATTTTTTCAAACCACTTTACAGCACACACAAATATTTATTTTCTATCTTCTCTTTAATAGAACATTTTGCATAGAACATTTTTTTAACAGATAATCGCTATAAAATAGAACTATATAAATTACTCCTAGTGTGAAAAATTCTCACACATCTAAAGTGCAGTGTTATGGAAGAACCATTTCCTTTTCACATCCAATATCCAATAAAAAAAATTTGATATATTTAGCAAACTAAACTTCTGTATGAAAACAGGTAATGGCAATAAAATAATATATAAATAACAAATACAAATTCAATAAATATAGCCTTGCAGTATAAAGATATTTATCTCTCTCACACACACACACAGGCCTATTGCAATCACTTGTTGTATATCAATGGCAAGTTATATTTCTCAAGCAGTTCTTCTCTCATCTGACACATGTCCAGCCTAGCTAAACAGGACAAGTGGAGCATGTGCAGGGAAACAATTAAATAATAATAAAAACAAGTTTAAATGGGTAAATTTTCTATAAATATTTTTGAGTCTTCATTTTCTTTTTGACATAGCCTAGCCTACTTCAGTTCTTGTTAAAACACACCAGACATGCAAATTCTTTGCATTTTGGGCACTTTTTGGATGAAATCATATTTATTTTGTCCATCAAAAGTGTGCTTTCACTTAAATTGAGCGCAGCAAAAATAGATTCGGCGCCGAAACCCGCGCTTCACTGTTGCTCCCGCGACGCTCCTGCTCGACGCTCACGCGCTGCTCCGGCTCGCGGTGTGAATGCACTCATTGATTAACATGCACGCCGAACAAAAAAAAAAAAAAAAGCGCTGCACCTTGCGGTGTGAAACGGCCGTAATTCACGAGGTTTCCTACATGTGCGCGTTCCGTGTGCACGTGTGATGCTGATGTTGCGCGATGTTAACCCTCTGGGGACCAGAGTGTTTTTGGGGCCCTTGGGATGTTTTGACATGCACTGTTATTTGTGCTTTTTTCAGTTATTTATAAACATGTTAATGGCAAAGGTGTAAATTCACTCTATATAGCACAAACTTGGCTACAATGAGATCTGAGCAACATGTATGTACATGTTTGTATTTTTAATAGAATAATGTTTATGCGTGGTTATTGAAAAAAATAAAAATGAAAGTTGCTGAAATAAGACCACAAAACACATATTGATTATTTCTTCACAAGACTTTTGAAAATTGTATCACATAGCCTAGAATATTTGCTCCAAAACAATGTGAGAATCATCCTGACTACTCATTCAGATAAGTCAATAAAGTCTTTTACATTTTTAATGACGTGTTTTGTTTGAGAAAGCTTTATGCAGGAGGCGTGATCTCTCATTAATATGTGTGGCATTCCACACCTGAGAAAGACAAAGACCCTCCCATAACTATTAGGTGCTATCAGGCCATATCATTATGAAGAGCCTTGCAGAAAGAATGAGGAGATTTAAAAAAGAATGGCTTTTAGATTGTTTGGATTTATATAAGGAAAATACAGGGTGCATACGTCTGGACACTTCTATCACACACCCTTCAACATATAGACATGGTTTTATTTCAGTTCAAAGTTCAAAGTTAGAGTTGGAAACATCTTGAAAAGAAAATTGTCTTTCTCCATAAATGTCTTAGTTTGATCATACATATTTCAAAGTTGAGGATTCATTATTTTGATATAGCTTGAACAAACACTATAACATCTTAGTTGATTAGTTTATTGACAAAACATACTATATATTTAACATATGAGCAGAAACTCCTAAAAAAAGCTTATTTGATGTCTATTTTAGAGTAAAAACTTTATCCAAAACGAGTCAACGAAATGTTGTCTGTTATTTAGTCTGTAACAGTGCGTATCTGTGCGTTCATTCATTCATTCATTCATTCATTCACACACACACACACACACAAACATGATTCACATTTAACAGTATGCTATTTTTCCGTTTACAGACACTACGTTATTCTATATCGCGATTAGAACAAAGCACTTGCAAAAAACACTTACTTCTCAGCTGAATCTGTTCATCCTCGAAGTGAAAATAAACCCAGTGGTAAATGTCCCAGGATTGTTCCTCATATAGCCGCGCAAGACGACAGTAGATTAATCTGACTAAAAAATTATGTGTGTTTTCAGAGTTTATGGGCGTTAACGCGTCTCAATGTGTTGCTTCACATATTTGCGTTTGAATAGCGCGTGCTCTCCGTGGGCGTGTCACATTACCAGAGATAATCAGCTGAGAGAACAATAATGAGACGGGCTGACACGTCTCTCTTTTTATATAGATGACATAAACGGAGAATAATAATTTTAGTTTTGAATCGGATCATTTAAAAGTACAAACTCAAATGATTTAAAAGATATATTGCTCATGTCTGGGTGAATAGTATTTGCTGAGTTGTGTTGAAGATTAGAGACGTGCTCCAGGAAAAAAGTTCACGGTGACCGAGAGGCAGAACGCACACCCTGTTTATTTTCTTTATTTTACAAAAGCACAATATTTTATTTCGATTGTATGTGGGCACATAAAACAGTAGACATTTAACAGATTATTTTCTCATATTTCTTAACTCTATATGAACAGAAATGATGGTAGTACTTTAAGTCTATTTTTCTGCTATGTGAAAAAAAACGAGCAAAACGCGCCGGCGCGTTTCTGGTCCCCAGAGGGTTAATCATGCGGCGCCCGAGTGCATTTGACCGGCATAAAATCGGATTATGTCAGACTGACCGGCCGGTCGCCGATCATGGCCGATCACGTGAAAACCGTCCGATTCCGGTCACCAGCCGATCAATCGGTGCATCTCTAATATTAATCAGATATATACAAAATAAACATAATCTTACAAAATTATATCCGCACAAAATGACGTGAATGTACAAGTGAACTTAAACTAAGTTACGTGCCATTCAGAATGACTCATGTTGTGGTGGACGCACTCTTCCTGGAACAACGCAACATGGCATCTAAACCCAAATAATTCACAATGTTTTATTACAATATTGTTCTCTTTATAATCTTGTGTACTATGACAGTCACAATAATCATTATTAGTCGTGCATTGACATTTGAGCTGAGCGCGCTAAAGATCACGTCAATTCTTAACCAAATGCATCCAATATGAGATAAATCAGATATAGATAGGCATACACAAAATAAACTATTACAACTTACATTTGCACAAAACAAAAGGCTGCGAATGCACACGCAAACTTATAGTCATGATGAAGGTGTAAAATAGTCCCAAACAACTCCGGTGTGTGTGTGTCATTTAGTGGGACTCAACACTTCACCACACCGGCGCGCTCGCTTACATGTTTCGCGGTTGAGCAGCACGCACGCGCATGATCCTGCTTAATCGATGATCGATAAGTTTTATCGATTAAATGTATTATCGACAATTAATCGATCGTCGATTAATCGTTGACATCCCTAATAAATATATATATATATATATATATATATATATATATATATATATATATATATATATATATATATATATATATATATATATATACACACACATGACGTGTCTTTGTGCCTCTGACGTCGATCAGTTCGACTATCGCGGGTGCAAAGGCACGCGATTATATGATGCTGCCTCAGATCGGAGAGACGCTCGCGGGCTTTCTCTCCCCTGGGATCGCATTATCACATGCATTTTCAGCGGGTCAGGCTGGTACTGCGCTGTACACCATGGCTGTGTTACAGGCATACTAGGCAGATCTTATGAAAGACTTTTACAGACTGTCATTCAGACCGTGTTTGCTTGTCTGATTGATATTTGGCTTTATTTATTGCTGATGAATTAACCCTCTGGGGTCGAAGGTGTTTTTGGGGTCCTTGAGATGTTCTGACATGCTGTGACATTTGTGTTTTTTTCAGTTGCTTTTAAACATATTAATGGCTCAGATGAAATTACACTATATTTAGCACAAACAGGGCTATGATAATATGTGATATAATATGTATGTACATGTTTGTATATTTGAGAGAATATTGTTTATGCGTGGTTATTGAAAAAAACAAAAAATTAAAGTTTCTGAAATAAGGCTACAAAACACATAATAAATATGTGTCCACAAGACTTTTGACTAATGGATGTTGTTGCCTATTGTTTTTTCTTCAAAATGATCTGAAAAACATCCTGCCTAATCATTCACATAAAACTGTGAATTGGGTTTTATTGTGAAAAACTTTTTTTTGTTTGCCAAGGCAATATGCGAATGGGCTTGAACTGTCCAAGCCCCATCATGAATAATTAGGTGATTCTCACCTGACCCGCATAATAATGAGCCTTTCATTCAGGTGTTACACAAGGAAAAATTGAAAGGACAACATACATATATATATATGAAGAATTCAGATGCAAAAGCCTCTAAGTGCCATTTGAAATTTTCTTCTAGAATGATAATTTTTATCAAGCTTGTATATTTAAGTTCAGTAATTTCACTTAAATTGCAATGAAGATTACCTAATAATTGTCATTTAAGTGAAATTACTGAACTTAAAATGTACAAACTTGATAAAAATTATCATTCTAGAAGAAAATTTCAAATGGCACTAGAGGCTTTTGCATCTGAACTCTTCATATATATATATAATCAAAATATAAACGAAAGTCAAAAACCCATTTTTAGTCAAACCTGGAAACAAATCCTGGTCAAATAGGTTATATGGGTCATTGTATAGAATTGGTTCAAAGTTGGAAACATCTTGAAAATATATTTTTTTCCATATAAAGTATTATAAGCTTGCATTGGATAACAGTTGATTAGTTTATTTTTTACAAAACATAGGCTACTATATATTTAACATATGAGCAGAAACTGTCTAACTAAAGCTTATTTGATGTCTATTTTATAGTAAAAACTTTCTAATCTATTTCGTCTGTAACAGTAGGCTATGCATCTGTGCGTTCATTTGTTCACACACCCAGACACCCGATTCATATTTAAACAGTCTTTTTGGTTTTACAGATACTATTCTATATTGCGATTAGAACAAATCTCAGTAGTCTTACTAATGTAGGAGCGAGAGTGAATGAACGCACAGCGCGCGCACGTCTGTGAATTCGTCCATTCATTCGCACACAGACACGCATTTAATATTTAAACAGTCTTTGTCCAGTTTACAGACACTATTCAATAACGCGATTAGAACAAAGCACTTAAGAATAAATTACTCACTACATCAGCTGAATCCGTGCTCCTCGAAATGAAACGGGTAACTGAGTTAACTTTTCCAGGAATTATTCCTCACTGCGCAGCAAGACGAGATAAAGGTTAGGGCGTTCTGATGTGGGCGTTTTCATGGCTTGCCTCAACATTAACGTTTGAATAGCGCGCGCTCTCAGTGGGCGTGGTCACATTAACACGTCATACGCTATAATTAGGTGAAAGGAAAAAGACCGACATCTCTCTCTTTTCACACAGATTACATAAACTGAGAATAGTTGTTTTTTTTATATAAATTACTTCATTTAAAAGAAGAGAATTTCAGCTTCATAAAGAGAAATCTTTCGTGTCTCTGTGACAAGTATTTATTGAGTTACAGTTCATTTTTCGGATGCGTTTCAGAAAGATTTTTGCGGAGACAGTGTGAGCTGAAAGCGCACCCAGTTTATTTGATTTATTTTACAAAAACAGAAGGTTTTGATGTTAATAAGAGTGTACACAAAAAAATAAGACATTTAACAGTATTGAATGATGTGTAACACTTATATGTAAGATCAAAATCAACAAAGTCTTTTGAGTTTGTTTTGCACTGATAAGAAAAAAAGTGAGCAGATCACGCCGGCGTGATTGCCAACCCCAGAGGGTTAAATGATAATATATGAGTAATCAGATATTCAATGCAATATCAAATGCTTGTATTAATATATTGTCTGGCTGTTCTTTGGTCACATTTAATTCTGAGGAATTAAATATTGAAAAATCCATCTAAAATTATGGACTTTAGGGAGTACCGCCTCAGAGTACTTCTCTCGTTATGATAAAACGTTTGAGAGGTTACTCGAGGTGGTGACCCGTGCTGTGGCCAGATTACAGCTAAACTGCCCTCCTTGAGGATCTCCATGACGTTAACTCGTGCATGGGGAAAACCTTATTCTTCGTGCATCTTTGTGCCCACGACGTCAATCTATTAGACTATTGTGGGTGCAGGGGCATGTGTTTTACGATGATGCGCCAGTCCGAAGAGACGCTCGCGGGCTCTCTCTTCTCTGGGGCTCATATTATTTAAGGAGTCAGCACTCCCCACCAAGTCGTGTATAATAACATCCACGCTGGTGGGGGTCAGACTGGCTACTATGGCAGTGATGCAGACATATCAGGCTGATCTGATTTAAAAAAGCTGATCTGATTTAAAAAACCTTCCAGCGAAAGGTTGAATGTTCTTTTGTTTCCTGTTATCGCCCAGGACAAATAACATTCAACATTCCCCTAACAGGAAGTATTAAAGGGACTTTGGCAGCGTAAAAGCTACTGCCAGGTATCTCTGTTTGTGTCCTAAAGACAGTGAAAAGGAATGTTGTCCTCCTCGTTTTAACGGTGTGGTTCCCACTATCGTGAAACAGGAATAGGCGCATCTGCTGTCACAAAAAAATGGAGGACTGCATCCATTTTTAGATCTTTTAGGCTTGAACCGTTCTGTTAGAACGCTCAAGTTCAAGGTGCTAACTATCAAGAAGATCGTGTTGTAATTCAACATCACGTTTGGATCTTCACGGTCGATCTTAAAAGATGCATATTTTCATATAGAAATATTGCCACAACACTGGAAGTTCCTGATGTTTGCTTTGGGGGGCGAAGCTTACCAATTCCGGGTCCTTCCATTCGACCTAGCCATGTTACATAGATAATTGGCTGATACTGGCCCAGTCTCAAGAGCTTGCGCTTAGACATCTAGATCGATCCCCGCTCATCTTCTCTATATGGGGCTGAGTTGCAACGCCAAGAAAAGCGCTCACTCTCCTCCCCAGTGGGTAACGTGCTTGGGGGTTAAATGGGACTCTGTCACCATCGGGGGCACAACTGTCCCCCGCTTGTGTCAAGACCATTTTAAACACCCTAAAGCAGCATTTGGCTAGGTCAGGACATTACATAGGTCTCATGGCAGCTGCGTTCACAGGGATCCCTCTGGGCCTTTTGCACATGAGATCACTTCAGTTGTGGCTCAAATAACTATACAATCCCCAAGGGCAAATAAAGGCAGGAGCATCCGCGGAGTGCTTCGTGTCCTTTTTAAAAACCCATGTTTATGGTAAGTCACGCGCTGAACGCTTCGTGTACTTTCAAAAATCCATGTTTATGGGAAGGGTTACGCGCTGTGACTTTGTTCCCTTTCTACGTGGTTCAGACCCTGGTTCCTCACCTTGGGTCCCACTCTAGGTGCGTCTTGTTGTCGCAGAATGCTAATGACAGACGCCTCCCTGTTGGGCTGGGTAGCGGTCTTAAGTGGTCGTCCAGCCCAGGAGATCTGGGTAGGCATCATCTTGATTGGCAAATCAATTGTCTCAAGTTGATGGAATATGTATTTCTGGCCCTGAAATACTTTCTCCCTCAGTTGAGAGGCTGTCCTAGTGTGGGGGAGACAACACAGCGGCAGTCTCTTACATAATCACCAGGGAGGTCTGCACTCATGCAATCTGAATAGAATAGCGAGGCAGATTTTCTCTTGGCCCAGGAGAAGTTCCTGTCACTCAGGGCAGTGTACATCCCTGGGCACCTGAATGTTGGAGCAGATTTACTGTCCAGACAGAAACTGCTCAAAGAGGAATGGAAACTCCACCCAGAAGTAGTCAATCAGATCTGGACCAGATTTTACAAAGCGGAAGTGGACTTCTTCACCTCCTATCAGACAGCGCAATGTCCCCTCTACTTTTCTCTGAGTCACCCATCCCCCCTGGGTCTGGATGCGATGGCACACACATGGCCCAAAATGCGCCTGTATGCGTTTCCTCCAGTGGCTCTGCTCCCGGGAGTTTTAGCCAGAGTTCGCCAGCAAGGGTCTTGCCTCTTATTGATAGCGCCACGTTGGCCGAACAGAGATAATATCTCCTCAACGGCTCGCCATGGGCGATTCCGGAGAGGAGGGACCTTCTGTCCCAGGCGGAGGGCACGATATTCCATCCCAGGCCCGATTTGTGGAACCTTCATGTTTGGCCCCTGATGGGTACCAACTGAGGGACCCTGGGCTTTCGCCTGCCGTTATTGAGACCATTCTAAGTGCTAGGGCTTCCTCCACTAGAAAGAGTTATGCCAACAAATGGGGTGTTTTTGAAAGGTGGTGTGTTGTACATAATGCAGATCCGGTCAACTGCCAGATTGCTTCAGTTCTGGATTTCCTGCAGGAAAAATTATCAACAGGCACATGCCCCGCCACTCTCAGGGTTTATGTGGCCGCTCTTTCGGCTTGCCACGCCTTGGTTGATGGGGTGCCACTCGGGAGATATCCTCTGCTCACTCGCTTCATTCGTGGGCCCAGACGACTGAGGCCTCCCGTAAGAACCAAGATCCCTTCATGGGACTTAGCTATAGTCCTAGAGGGTCTGGTTGAGACCCCCTTCGAACCTATAGAGTCAGCGTCTGGCAAACTTCTGACCCTAAAGATGTTTTTTCTTATGCTATAACCTCTCTAAAAAGAATCGGGGACATGCAGGCTCTGTCAATATCGCCATCCTGCTTAGACTTTGCCCCAGGAATGGTGAAAGTGATTTTGAATCCTCATCCTGATTACCTGCCTAAAGTACCGTTTTTGGCTGTACATCCGGTCACTCTTGAGGCCTTCTGCCGTCCGCCGTTCACAACGCCGGAGCAGGAGAGATCTCACAGACTGTGTCCAGTCCGTGCTCTTCAGGCTTACGTTCACCGCACTAGCCAGTGGCGTAAGTCAGAGCAACTATGTGTTTGTTATGGGGGCAGTAACAGGGGTGCTGCCGCTACTAAACAGACCATGTCACATTGGGTCAGGGATGCTATTGCTCTTGCCTATGAGGCGCACGGCCAAGCTTCGCCAACGGGTCTAATGGCTCACTCCACCAGAGGGGTCGCCTCCTCTACTGCTTTGGCAAGGGGTGCCCCCTTACAGCATGTTTGTGATGCGGCAGGCTGGTCCTCTCCGCACACATTCATAAGGTTTTATAGTTTAGATGTTCATGCCACTCCGGGCTCTCACGTCCTTGAGTCGACATCACAAGCTAATGTCTAGGTCTTTCTTGCGTTCTTGTGAGCACACCTACACAACCGTAAGGAGTCCAGACACCTTCAAGCACGGCGGCGTGGGTATTCTCGTTCCCAATGCGCTAAGCAGCGCAGCATCGATTGTAGCTTTTGAAAGGGAACGTTCTGGGTTACTTGACTGTAACCCTGTTCCCTGAAAAAGCGGAACGAGATGCTGCGCTACTTTGCCGTGCTGATGATGTCCCAGGACTGCTCTTCAGACAAAGTATCCTGACGATGCACCTGTGGCTCATCTAATTATAGCCTCGTGTCGCGGGTGTACGCCGATGACGTCACCGACCGAGGCTATATTACTTCCGGTCGATTAAATCGACGTGTTTACACACTATATTCACAGCGGGTCACGATTAAAGACGTTCCCAATGCGCTAAGCAGCGAAGCATCTCGTTCCGCTTTTTCAAGTGCTGAGGAAACCTCCTGAGCTGAAATTCAGATAGGGTAATGGTCATATTATTTCCGAGGCGCTGTACGTGATATACCAAACACAACAGACTGGGCCATCTGACCAATCAGAGCAGAGTAGAGAGTACACTCTTGGAAAGGCGGGGTTTAGAGAGACTGTTTCAGACAACGAGAAAAGAGGTGATTGCAATTATGAGAAAAATTATATTTTCTGACCTTGGATGCATGTAAACCTACTGTAGGATACCTTCAAAACACAATCAGGAATCTTTAGAAGATAACCATTAATAGGGGTACATTAAAGCTGCAGTTTTGAGAAAACGTTGACTTAGCCTGAAAATTTGAACAAGTACAACTTACAGGTCCCACCCCCTTGCTCTCTGCTGCGCTACAGCCCTCCCTCCACAGCTCCTCTCCCACAGTAGAGCCTGTCGTGAACGCGCAGGCTAGTAAGCAGGGCCACCGATGATGGCGGATAAACAGTTACGGCACATTCACTAGTAGGGACGAAACATCAATAATATGCTTTACATTGACTAAGGCCTGCCCATACTTTGACTACAAACTTGGTCCTCAAATCATTATTTATTTTGCAATACATGTAATGTAACTTTATAACGTTGCACCCTTTCTATAAGTTATAAGATAATATAACGGTAACTAACGTAACAGTATGCAAGTAATTATTCTAGCGATATGTAGGCCTACTGTTAGATAAGGTTTGCTAGTACATTTGTAACGGGGTTCAGTTGTTATGGGAAGAAGGAGGCGGGAACCGGCGAACGTTCAACAAGGTTAATAATAAATAAACAAATACAAAATGAAAGTATAAGTCAGCAGCCCCTCACGGACGACTTCTGGCACACAAAACAGAACATAAAATCAGGCCTGTTCCTCTCTCGATCTTCACTGTTGTCGCTCCTCCTTTATGCTTCCGCTCCTCCGTGAGAGATACGAGACCGGTGCGTCTCACAGGTGTCGTTCATTATCAGGTGTCGATCATTATCACTCACACCACAGGCCTCGCGCCGCTCTCACGTCCCTCGGCCTCGTCCTGCTCGCCACAACAATATTTCAGCAACATGACAAGCCAGTGAATTAGCAGGTTTCAATTGTTGCTTTGCACAGTGCTTGACATTTTATCTACATGTTACGCGGCTAGAGTTTTGACACCGAGTCAATGGGCTCTGTCTAATTCTTTCTTTTTCGCTTGTTTATCGTCATCGGTCTTTTTCCTTTTACCCATCTTTGTTTTATGAGCAGGTGCCACTCGAGAAATGGTCAGTTTAGGTTGTTTCTCCGCCATTAGCACAGCTGCGGCACACCGGCAATCTTGAGTTTGAACGACGGTACGCGCTGTGCAAGAGAGCAGCTTTAAGTGGATCAATACCACAAATGTGCTTACATTTAATAAGTGATTATAAATACTGCAGAACTTTGTTCACATTATATAAAAGATGTAGATTTAAATAGATGAGCTATCAGAGAATCTGTAGCTTGGCTTTAATTTCGTTCTTAACCACAGAATGCAGACATGTATACAGTACAGACCATGTCCTGATTCTGTGTTTCTCTGGTGTGCCACAGGAAAGCAGCTTCTACCTCTGTCCAGCAGCATGCATGGTGGAGTGAGTCAGCTGGCCTGGCAGCAGCACGCAGGAGAACCCAATAACTTGGTCCGCATGAGGAGTCAGTCCTTTGGCCAGTCTGCCCCCTCTCTCACTGCGGGACTGGTAAATGCACATGCAGCACACCCTCTATCTGTTTCCATCCAACACAAACAAACAATGGGTCCAAAATTACCCAAAATGCAAGTGGGAATGTGTAGATTTGATGATACAAAAATGGAGTTTGTAAATAATTTTACAAGGCACTGTCACATAATACTTGGTTTAAATCGATTTGTAAGAATGATAGTCTGACCCTCAGTGGTAAAATGGCCAACATAAGTTTTATTTGGCATACTCCTACTCCCGCCCCCCATCTGTATTGATCCTTACTTCTATTGTATATCAGTAATTTCCAAAAGGCAGATAGAAAGCACTCAAAGCAGCATTTGGTGTGGCTGGTCTTTGTGTTTGTTTATGAAGGTTTAGAAGTGAAGAAACAGCTTTGTGTATCAATTACAGCTATATAACCATTTATCTGAAAAGATCTTGTACCTGCTGTATACAGAAGATGTATTTACCATGAAGTTGTCATGCAGTCTAAAGCCTAGTGCCATAGCTACATCTGCTGTCCGTGGCTAGTACTACACCAATGAAAGTGGGCAATACTAAATACTAAAAGGGAAGCTTATTTATTAAGTTATATATATATATATATATATATATATATATATATATATATATATATATATATATATATATATATATATATATATATATATATATATATATATATATATTAGGGCTGTCACTTTTGAGAAAAATCAAATTCGAACGGATATCAAATATCAAGCAATGTATTCGAATATATTCGAATATCTACGAAACTAAAAGGACTGCGCATGTGCAATGACGTATTACGTACGGAGCGAGCTGTTCTTCCTGTTGAATAGAGTGTCATAAATGAGTGTTCCGTTATTAAAAAATTCTTATTTCACTCAGCGTCTGTGAAGTGAAGCAGGACAACGTCCCACCAGCGCTTGTTTCAGATTATCATCCACGCACGACTGGTTTTGGGCGCAGGGTTTTATTGCGTGATCAATATAAGCAGGCAAGCAGCACGGCAAATCATGCTCATCGTCTCCAAATCATGACCAGAGACGGATAAATATCAAGTCTTCTGTTTAAAACAAATAAAGAACCAATAGAGGAGAATAGTTATGCGCGAACAGCGGCATATTCGTGCAGTGTGCGCATGTCAAAAAATCTATTCGGATTTGAATCTTGTGACATATAACGCGCACGTTACTTTATGTATTGTTCATGTAAACATGTTCATGTTCGGATTCATCAATCGGATTGTCCATTTCCAGACACTACTTTTTAGATGAGTTGGGGTAGAAATTGTCCGCTCAGGCTGGCCGTTCTGTGCGTTATCTTCCATTTTCAAAACAGGGTGGCTATTGCTATTATTCGCTTGATTTGGTCATGAGTTTACGCTACAATACGTTTAGAGTGCCCGCTACTGGATGAGATGGCAAACAATAAAATGAAAAACAAACAGTCTAATCATAGACTGTAAAAAATGCGCTAAACATGGCACTTTAAAAACCGGTTAGTTTATTTATAGTTCGATTACGGATATTTCACGTCATGTTCGAATGCATATTCGAATATCGAATAAAAAGTGACAGCCCTAATATATATATATATATATATATATATATATATATATATATATATATATATATATATATATACACTCACCTAAAGGATTATTAGGATCACCTGTTCAATTTCTCATTGATGCAATGATCTAATCAACCAATCACATGGCAGTTGCTTCAATGCATTTAGGGGTGTGGTCCTGGTCAAGACAATCTCCTGAACTCCAAACTGAATGTCAGAATGGGAAAGAAATGTGATTTAAGCAATTTTGAGCGTGGCATGGTTGTTGGTGCCAGACGGGCCGGTCTGAGTATTTAACAATCTGCTCAGTTACTGGGATTTTCACGCACAACCATTTCTAGGGTTTACAAAGAATGGTGTGAAAAGGGAAAAACATCCAGTATGCGGCAGTCCTGTGGGCGAAAATGCCTTGTTGATGCTAGAGGTCAGAGGAGAATGGGCCGACCGATTCAAGCTGATAGAAGAGCAACTTTGACTGAAATAATCACTTGTTACAACCGAGGTATGCAGCAAAGCATTTGTGAAGCCACAACACGCACAACCTTGAGGCGGATGGGCTACAACAGCAGAAGACCCCACCGGGTACCACTCATCTCCACTACAAATAGGAAAAAGAGGCTACAATTGGCAAGAGCTCACCAAAATTGGACAGTTGAGGACTGGAAAAATTTTGCCTGGTCTGATGAGTCTCGATTTCTGTTGAGACATTCAGATGGTAGTCAGAATTTGGCGTAAACAGAATGAGAACATGGATCCATCATGCCTTGTTACCACTGTGCAGGCTGGTGGTGTAAAGGTGTGGGGAAGGTTTTCTTGGCACACTTTAGGCCCCTTAGGGCCAATTGGGCATCGTTTAAATGCCACGGCCTACCTGAGCATTGTTTCTGACCATGTCCACCCCTACTTCCAGCAGGATAATGCACCATATCACAAAGCTCGAATCATTTCAAATTGGTTTCTTGAACATGACAATGAGTTCACTTTACTAAAATGGCCCCCACAGTCACCAGAACTCAACCCAATAGAGCATCTTTGGGATGTGGTGGAACGTGAGCTTCGTGTCCTGGATGTGCATCCCACAAATCTCCATCAACTGCAAGATGCTATCCTATCAATATGGGCCAACATTTCTAAAGAATGCTTTCAGCACCTTGTTGAATCAATGCCACGTAGAATTAAGGCAGTTCTGAAGGCGAAAGGGGGTCAAACACAGTATTAGTATGGTGTTCCTAATGATCCTCTAGGTGAGTGTATATAGTTAGGTGAGTGTATAGGCAATATTTTTATCCCTTAAGTTAAAACTCATCTTTGATCACAAAAATTACATATTTAAATTTTACTTTAAGTCGCATTATTTCAGTAGATTTACTCCCTGCTCCTGAATATCTAGAAATCTAGCCTTTGACATAATGCCGAGAATTCTGTCATGCTCATGGTTGTTTCTAACCTTCAGGTGGCAGCATTGCCCACGTCCTGAACACACAGAGGTGCTGACTGCCCACTGATGTAGAACTAAATGGTACAAATCTTGAATGGGTAAAGTGCTGCACATGGGCTGTGTTATTATCTCAGCCCTTATGTTTATGAATGAAAAATATACTCAGCACTGCAGTGTAGCAGGGTGTCCTGATAAAGTGGTATTTAACATGCCAGTGCTTCAGCTGGCCCTCTTTAAAGGCCTTGTCTTTCGAAAGAGAAGCCATGGACACACTAATTGCTGCTTATTAGGATTTATATGCCAGTAGCATGCTGATTTTAAGATGTAATAGTCCACAGTTATTTAAAGTTGCCAGGAAACTTCTTTTGTACTGTGTTGCGGTATGAAGGATAATATAGTTGGTTTGTGCATCAACTTATCTCAAACGTAATTTGAAGGCCTGTTGATGTGAATCGAATTCATCACTGTTTTGTTTTGACAAATAACCATTGGATGATAAATTCATATACGCATCAAGCAAGCAACATCATAAATATAATATCAATCATGAGGCAGCGGTATATTGAATTTTTAAAAGGAAATGATTAATTTTGTTATGTGTGCAAACTATTTGACAAATTACGTTCAATACCATATAAAGCAGCTTCTAGGAAATTGCTAGAGGAAATATAACCTTTTTTTGCATAAATATTAAATACCTTTTGTAACTTTATAAACATCCATGCTATATTTAATTTATACGATAATGAAATGCGACTTATACATCTTCCTTTGTTCTATTCTATTTATTTGTGCTATTTGTAATTTGATTATTTGTTCTTATTTTATTACTGACTGTTAACTTATCTTTAATATTGTTTTAAATTTACATTAATTAGGCTAGTAGTTTTGCTGTGGTATCAAAATTGGAATAGAGAATTGTGATATTTCACTAGTATCTAAACATTTGAACCACTGACCCATTCCTTATCACTGAGCCCTGCTGGAGCAGCTCTAAATATGCACTGTGCTATTAAATGAAAGATAAAATATGATAGAGCAATACAATGACCAGTGAAGGTAACAGAAGCTCATACAATACATTTTAGCAAGCTTAATTAGCATGAAAGTAACTGAAGGAAATATATATTTTCGAAACAAATTAAGCCAACTAATATGATTTATATTATTTTGGTTTCTCTACCCAATACATTTAAAAATGACAAATGCAGTGAAAATACAGGTATCGGTACTCTGTATCGGCAAGTACCAAAAAAGAAATTATCGGTATCGGACTCGTTCGGGAAAAAGTGGTATCGTGAATCCCTAATAAATAATCATAATTTTTATTATGACTCTGTCTCACTCTTCATAGATATGCTATGCATACTGGTTATTAGGAAAATGTGTTATAAACATATATTTTGGTGTTGACCGTAGAGGTAAGTAGGGATGGGCAGTACAGTATAACCAAAATCTTATACCATATCAGTATTTTATATACCTGTCGCGGTATACATCAACAGTACTTATTTTTGATGTAAAAATAAATTATATAAATTATCTTTTGGTTAATGCAGTAAATTGCATACTTAATATATGAAAGATGCTTAATTGTATCCATTTATTTTCTCTTTTTATTTGGAACTTGATGGATCATTGATGCAAATAAAAAATATTCAATTATTCATAACATATTAAAAAGTATGATGGTGCTAAATAAAATTTGCATTATGTAACTCGTCTTTGACTTGTATATTTTTGCATGTAAATCTCTATAGGTTCGCAGCCATGCAAGTGAGATGTTATTCTTACTACTTATTCATAGGCATGACAGTGTGGTGAAGGAAATGACCCAGGGTTGTTTTATCCTGTGGTGATGTTGCACGTAATCCTCATGTCCAGGCTGCTTCTGTGGGGCTTTATTGTGAGAGTTGTGGGAGAGACACAGGGATGGAATGACTTAAAGGGAACCATGCAGGACAGGCAGATGGTGTTTATCTTCTAATATGGAGTGGTGTGTGTGTGTTGGGCAAGCACAGATTTTTTAATGGGGGGGGGGGGGGTCTTACATGAACAATTATATTGGGGGAGGGGGTGGGGTGGGATTGGGGGTGTTCTGACCTGAACCATAACTGATTATGCAAATTGATTCATCTGATCAGTTTTCAAAAGATTTTTCGTTCTGCCATTAAGTTTACCCCAAGGGGTAGACAAGGTGCAGGAATTTCCATTACTCATTGTGCTTAGGGATTTGAACAAACACCAAGTATTTAAAATACATTTACATTGAAAGAGGACCCGAATCATTTCTAGGGACCAGAAATAGATTTGAGGATGGTTTCTTTTGACTTGGAGCAGGAAACAAACAGCCAGAATACCCTGGCAATCAAAAACAACAATTTAGCAACCACATAGCAATATGTACATCAAATATAATTGTAAAAAAAAAAGAGCATAATTATTGAATTTTAATAGATTTGTATTAGTTTATATGAATGCTCCTTATAGGACATCAGATTCTTTTGACCAAAGCTATACTGTACAGAGAGTGTTTTGTCCTTGACAACATCATCCAACATACAGTAAGTGATTATAACTAATTATTATTTGGCATTGTTTAAATATCGGCATTGGCCCATACGTTTTTCTGATTGGCCGATGTGTTTGAAGCGGGACTTTTATTTTGACGTCAACATTCAGCAAATGCGCATCTACATCAATTTAACAAATCTCTGAATATCTAATAAACATTTAATTTCACAAACCTTGCAGATTTACTCGAATCCAGCTGTGATATCTTGTGAAGTGTGCATTTGTAGCCTGCATAAACGTGTTACTGCGAGTGACGGTCGGTCTGTGTGAAGTGAGTGAATGCAAACAGAAGATCAGCTTCACAGGAGACGCGATCGAAAAACTTTAAATCCTTCATTTTAAAATATGCTGTGCTATATCCAGTTGCCCACTGTGTCATATTCATATCGTTTTCACTGTGTGCCGTATGTAAAATTAGCGTTACCTTGTCTTTATTTGTGAAAATATGATTACCAGTGCGAACGAAATTACCAGATTACTGAGTGCCCTGTTACAGTGTTTACTTCCTTTTTATTCACATATGCATATATATTTAAACATTTACTTTACTTGTGAAATATACTGTAATAGGGTTGCAGATTCAAAAAGTTGCCATCTAAATTATAAGCATATTTATTTTAAAGATTTGTTTTATAATTTATTTATAATTTATTAAATATTGATTAAAATAAATATAAAGTGTATGTATGTATATATATATATATATATATATATATATATTAAGGGTGTCACGATTTCGATATTAAACCGAAATCGATCGAAATTAATTCAATGGTATCGAAATCGAAATAAAAAATGGTATCGTCGATACTGCCACGCCCCATGTCGCGTCCGTGATGGAAAGTTCGGATGTTTTACAGACTCTATTGTTCAATCTCGTTCATCAAAATTAACTAAACTTTTTTTCTAGTCATTTCAGGGGCTTTAAATGTTATACTATTAACATGCAAATTCCCCGAACATTAAGAAGATGTACATATATGCAGTGAAAAATAATTTACACTACAGGGAACAAATAATTACTTTACCTTCCGAGTCTTTTGTTCATTTGTCGCGTGACGGAGGCAATGAACAGATCGTTTATGATGAATGACTCATTCATGATGAACGACTCATCACGGTGCGGAAAACCTGTTGAAAGGCTGCGAGTCCTCTAACTGACACATCATGGCAACTGCAGATATCGAAGACCCATCAACGGAACTTGAACACCCTCCTGCTTCTCTGAAGTCGCCGGTGTGGAGGTATTTTGGATTTGCAGTGCGGTATGTTGACAACGTTTGCGTTGTCGACAAAAAAGCCACAGTTTGCAAGCTCTGCTATGTGCGTGTATGGACATTGCTGTTTTATTGCTTTTGTTTGGTTTGTTGTGATTGTGAACATAAATGTCATCTTCTGAGAAGACTGCAGTTACAAAAGCAAAGTAACCTGCCATTTAGTTTCTCTTAAGTTTCCAATTGACTTAATAAAGTTATTGTTATATTTATGATGTTACTTGTTTTTGTTATATTTTAAATTTGGCAATGGTGTAGTGTACATTGTGAACAAATTTATATTGCATAATGCATAAACGTGTAGTCTAAAAATTGCATAGCAATCTGCGCTTAAAATTTTTTTTTTTAAATCGAGAATCGAATCGAATCGTGACCTTAGAATCGAAAACTTAATCGAATCGAGGATTTGGAGAATCGTGACACCCCTAATATATATATATATATATATATATATATATATATATATATATATATATATATATATATATATATATATATACATACATAAACACATATATATATATATATATATATATATATATACATATATACATACATACACACACACACATATATATATATATATATATATATATATATACACACATACACTTTATATTTATTTTAATATATATAAAACATCGGCTTTATATTGGCCATCGGCCACCCCACTCTCTAAGATATCGGCCTCGGCCATCAAAAAAACAATATCGTTCGACCACTACTAATTATACGGCTACATGTTATAATTAAAGGGAATATGTCTGCCTCTTCTTTTTTTTTTTATGGAAATGATAGCAGGAAATTGCTCTTTTGTTATGCATATGTCAGTGTGGTCTGTTCAAATATTTTTATGGCATGCATTTAAGGAAGAAAAAGGTTATTTTGGTTTATTCCTTTGGTGTTCAGTCTAATTTGTGATGGCAGTAAGGCTGGAGTAAGTCAACAGTGGCGTTAACATACCGTGATATTTGCATAATATTTGCATATAGGCAGGGGGAAAAGGCAGGGAGGGTTGTTCTAGTGCTGTAGGCGATATTGTAATTCATTCCTGCCGTTTCTTTTTTGTGTTACTGTTATTGTTGTTCTAGTTTTATGTTCAAATATTATATTAAGATATAAAGAGCTGGTCTGCCATGGAAATCTAAATTTTTTTTTAATCAGTTAAAGAAGAACAGATATAGATGTTGAAGTGACTTTTCTACAGAGGATACCAGACTTAAATTGTGCCGTGGTTGTGTATATTTTAAATGGTGATTTGTTTTTTTCTTCCCAGGGAATCTGGTCTTTAGTGTGGTTAATGGAGCTTTTATAAGCATTCGGAGGCCCACATAAGTAGCTGCGGCCCTCATGAATACACAGTCAATCCTTTATCACTTAAATCTTTTAATGGGATATTGAAATCGGTTTCCATCCTTTAAAAATGTTTTGCTGTCCTCTCTACCTCTTTTTTTTTTTGATCGATTCTTTTTTGGTGGTTTGAAAAATGTTACCCAGAGGCAATAGGTTTTAAAGGAGACACAAAGAAGACGAAGAGAACCAGAATGATCGCTCATCTCCCGTCATTGAGGTCACAAACAACTGAAGTGAGTGACTATGTACAGGATTAAATATTCAAAAGGCAATTATGAATAATTACTTGAAAGGCCCTCCACTGTGCTGCCAACTTACCCAATGTGACGACACTCATGGCAGCGGTAGAGGCTGCTGGGATCTGTCTTTTTGTTTCTGTGCTACTAGCTTTTTTACAGTATACTCTCTCTGCTTGTTTTATTTTCTTGTTTCTGACAGTTGTTTTTGCTTTTTGCTACGCACCTTCTGTTTCTATCTTCAGGCTTTTAATCTGACGTTCCTTGCATTTGTTCCAGATTGTGATCTATGACGCAAAACAATAAAACAAGATTTCACTGTGTACCTGGAGGGAAAAAACGCCTTTAAAGGGTTAGTTCACCCAAAAATGAAAATTAAGTCATTAATTACTCACCCCCATGCTGTACCAACCCCGTAAGACCTTCGTTCGTCTTCAGAACACAAATGAAGATATTTATGATTAAATGTGACAGCTGGATCACTCCTCCATAGGCTGCCTAAGGGAATGACACTTGACGGCCCAGAAAGTCAATGAAGAAAATGTTTAAATATTCCATGTCACAACAGTGGCTCAACTATAAGTTTATCAAGCGACGAGAATACTTTTTGTGCGGAAATAAAACAAAAATAACGACTTTATTCGACTATTCCTTTTCTTCCTTGCAGGCCTGAAACGAGACATCGAGAGATTTCCACGATGCATGCGTGAGAATTGCGATCTCCTTCAACTACTTCAGTTAAGTTCTCGCGCGTGCGTGTCGTGGAAATCTCTTGAAATCTCGTTTCAGGCCTACAAGGAAGAAAAGGAATAGTCGAATAAAGTCGTTATTTTTGTTTTATTTCCGCACAAAAAGTATTCTCGTCGCTTGATAAACTTATAGTTGAGCCACTGTTGCGACATGGAATATTTAAACATTTTCTTTAATGACTTTCTGGGCCGTCAAGTGTCATTCTCTTAGGGAGCCTATGTAGCAGTCATGAACCTCTCAGATTTAATCATAAATATCTTAATTTGTGTTCCGAAGACGAACGAAGGCCTTACGGGGTTGGTACAGCATGGGGGTGAGTAATTAATGACTTAATTTTCATTTTTGGGTGAACTAACCCTTTAACGCTTTTTAAATATCTGATCTAAATCACGCCAATGTCATTTGAGAATGTCTTGTGGGCAGAAAGTGCACATACATTTTTAACACAAGAGCTAGCATTGACAGCTCAACTGGCATTTAGATAAGCATCAAACAAGTTCTGCTTGTCATTTTTTTGCTTATTGTGAATTGTTGATTACCGTATGTTAGCCTCACTAAACGTTAGTCAGTCAATCTTTAAATAACAGTTAAGCTTTACATAAAAAGTTAATGAGAAAGTACTATGCATCTTTACATAATGCATAAGTGCTGTTTTTTTCCTCATTAAAAAAAAGTTTCATCCTTGAAGAGTTGAATAGTAGTACTTTTTCAAAATGTTAAAAATCATGTATATTAGAGAGGAGAAAATCAGGCATGTTTTTCTTTGACTGATAAAGCAGGACTTCTATTTTGACATTGCTGCCTGAGCGCTGACACAAACTATGCTGTGCTATATCCAGTTTGCTTCTGTTATATTCACTGTATGTAAAATTAGCTTTGCCTGACATTTTGCCTCATATTGGAGAAAATATGATTCCCATAGACTTTTTAAGGAGATTATTGAGTGGACTGTTGGTTACAGTATTTACTTCCTTATTCATGTTTTTATGCCATAATAGGACTTCATAATCAAAACTTTGCTATCTAAAGTACAAATGTTTATTTTACAGATCTAGTTCCAATGTTTTTTTGTTTAAAATGATTTATTATTAATTATTTTAGTAAAATAAATTATATATATATATATATATATTAGGGCTGTCAGTTAAACGCGTTATTAACGGCGTTAACGCAAACCCATTTTAACGGCGTCAATTTTTTTATCGCGTGATTAACGGTCTTTTTGGCCTAGCAAACTTAGTCGTTTTTTTTCACATGCTGTTACAACAGGACGCGGCATGCCCGGCGCTGTGCTATGAAACCCATTCATTTCAATGACTTGCGCTGCGCGAGGACGTTTTGTTGCTTCGTCGACCAAAGCGCAAGCGGATCTAGCTAGACCGGAAACAAAACAACAGGCGCGCCGCACACACTTGTTTGGGCTTGCGAGCCGGCTAAATAGTTGATTAACGTTACGCTTTGAGTGGATGACGAGCGCGAGACGCTGAAATGGATGCCAATAAGATTCTGAATGGAAAGTTTACTTTTAAAAAGTTGCCAAATGGTTCCATTGACAAGACCAAAGTGATCTGTGTGTTTTGTCGTTGTGAACTGAGCTATCATCATCGCAGCACGTCCAGTCTGAAATACCACTTGATGGCCAAGCACACACACAGACACACACACACACACACAGCTGATGCGAATTCTCCGCCCCCTCGTCAACATCAGGACCTCGTCAGTATTTCTTTCACCCTTTTATTAATGGACAGTGTTACATTGAGAGATTATTTGCTCCAAGTGGGAATGTTAGTGTGAAATTGAACGCAGTATATGTCAATGTTGTTTCCAATAAAAAACAATTGCACAAAGCAAGCCGATCCACTTTTCCATGTTGAGAGCATTAAAATGAGACAAAATAATGGGACAAAAAGAAAATCAAGAGACATTTAGAATAGATCAAAATAATTACGATTAATCGCGAGTTAACTATGACATTAATGCGATTAATCGCGATTAAATATTTTAATCGTTTGACAGCCCTTATATATATATATATATATATATATATATATATTATACACACTTATATTTATACATACAGCGTTATATTGGCCATAAAAAAAAACTAAGTGGAAAATATAGAAACTTCAAAGATCCCATCATCCTTGTCACCACAGGAAGTGTTGTTGACTCCCTCTTTCTCTTTAAGGTTAAGTATTCAACAACCAGTGAAGAGAGAGATACAGGAAAAGAAAACTGATTTACAAAAACTGTCTTACTTTTCGTCTCACTGCCCTCGATAACTTCACCTGTTGAGCTAGCAGGACACATTCATAATTCATGTCTGAAAAAGTAGACTAGATGTACTTGGTCTCGCCTTGGGTCAGAGACTGAGGATAGCTACAGTTAGCTCAATCCGAAACTGTGCTGTCTGTGTTTTTTTTAAGAGGTTCAGTTCCCAAAAAAATAACCTGCCTAACCAAACATTTTTCATATACTGAAAAAAGAGACAATTGATAGTAATGTTTTCTTCTTAAAATTCCGGTTCATACTTTCATGCTTGGGCCTGAAATAGATGAACAGATGCCAATACAGTGCAAGCACCAATAAATTAATTGCACAGTATACATTTATCAGTTCATACATTTCCTGGGTATCAAACCCATCTGTAATATAGTTGTGCCATGATGTACTGTAATTTTCATCATGCCTTTTGCTTTTATAGGTGCTGTAGTTCTTGTTTTTGGTGTTCTTTATGTAAACACTTTTAAGCAGACTGTTACTTTTTATATAACAGACCATCTGATTCATTATTAATGTTTAATTTTTGCATCTCTCAAAAAGGATTTGTTCATTTTTTGCCATGATGTTCTTAAAATCTTTTAAAAAGATTTAAAGGAACAAGAACAGACCTCTTTTTAAGCGAATACTTTGAAAATATTAAATTTTTTCCAGAAAATGCGCTTAATTTCTAACCTCTTCTTTCTGCCCACTCTCTCTGCTGTCATCACCTCCTCTTGCTGTATTTTTTTCTTGCTGTATTTTTTTCTTTCTAACATGTTCTTATCCTCATTTGTCAAAGCTGTGACCTTTTAAAACTCAGGACTCTCAGGGCAGGAATCATACTTTAATTGGTCAGAATATGACACGTTCTTTAGCTGAAATGACCACTTTGGACCTCAAATGAGGCAGTTCTGAATACTGTTAGTCCTTAATATCCAAGCTTTACCAATGCAAGTTTATATGTCTGTTTCAGTAGCAGTTATTTTGTTGAATTAATTTTGATTGAGACTTGCTTTCTTTTCAAACGAGCTGATCCAAATTTAGTTAATTACCCAGGTCTCCACAGGACTCACACAGCCCCTTTGTCTGTCTTCCTGCCCATGGTGAGATTCTGGTTGACTCAGTCAAGATAGCAATTAAGATGCATATGAAAAATTAAACGTGTCTGCTTGAGATCAGTGCACATTTGGAGCACAGAGTCAATAAACACAGCACAACATTATTCTTGGCTTCTGGCAACTCATTTTCCAAAAATAATCGTCTGACAAGGTTTTAATTTTTTTTTTTTTTTTTTTCAAGCTCTCTTGTTCCTGTTCTGCTTATTCCCATGTATTTTCCTCAAGGACTATGAGCTCCAGTGCTGTTGGAGGACTTAAACAAGTCACATTGCTAAATGACATATTTTCCTCTTTGTGTATGATGCTAAGCAAGAGTGCCTGAGACTTTGATGGTTTGTGCTGTTCATTTTCTCCATATTTTTAACAGGTGCTATAATTGACAACATAGCCTAGGGATTGCATTCATGCTCTTTGACCATGTGTTACTGACAGACTCTGAGATAGTCAGGTACAAGTCATAAGGCATACAACTTTTTCTTTTTTGCGTTATGTAGTAGACAGAAAGGTAAAGTGTAATTTTTTTGAAAAAAAAAAAAAGATACCTGTGTATATATGTGTGCCACACAGGTCAAAAGTTTGGCGTCAATAAGATTTTTTTTTTAAAGAATGTTTACAAAATGAATACTGTTATTTAGCAAGGATGCATTAACTAGATCAAGTGACAGTAAGGACTATACCATGTTACAAAAGATTTCTATTTCAAATAAATACTATTTTTTTTTACTTTTTATTCTTTGAAGAATCCTGAAATACCAGTGTTTCGACAAAAATATTAAAGCTGCTCTAAGCGATGTCGCGCGTTTTTTAGGCCAAAACATTTTTTGTCACATACAGCAAACTTCTTCTCACTATTCGCTAGCTGCCTGTCCCCTGAACACACTGTAAAAAATCGCTGTCTCTGCCCAGGCGCCACAAACGGCAACAAAAACAAACTGGTCCAACCTGCACCACGAAACATAACAAACAGTGTTCCAGCCAATAACCGGGAAGAAGGATGTGGGGGTGGGGGGTTAGTGTGCGGATGAGGAGGAGGGAGGGTCTAGCTAGCCTCCGTTTTGTTTGACAATACTTCGAACGTCAACATAAAGTGACGTCACCCAACATCACTTAGAGCACCTTTAAGATTATTACTAAACTGTTTTCAAAATTAATGATAAGAAGAAATGTTTCTTGTGCAATAGCATATTAGAATGATTTGTGAAGTATCATGTGACACACTGAAAACTGGAGTAATGGCTGCTGAAAATTCAACTTTGCCGTCACAGGAATTAATTACATTTTACAATATATTCAAATAAATGAATGCGAATTCATTAAATGAAATGAAAATAAAATAACTGCAGCTTTGGTCAAAGTATAAAGGACTTTGACATCGCATCATTAGACATTACACACTTAACCTTTTAACTAGAATTGTACATTTTTCTGGGAAAAAAGTTTGTGGTCTGTGGAATTATAATAGAAAAATGTTGATTAGGGCTGTCACTTTTTATTCGATATTCGAATATGCATTCGAACATGACGTGAAATATCCGTAATCGAACTATAAATAAACTAACCGGTTTTTAAAGTGCCATGTTTAGCGCATTTTTTACAGTCTATGATTAGACTGTTTGTTTTTCATTTTATTGTTTGCCATCTCATCCAGTAGCGGGCACTCTAAACGTATTGTAGCGTAAACTCATGACCAAATCAAGCGAATAATAGCCAATAGCCACCCTGTTTTGAAAATGGAAGATAACGCACAGAACGGCCAGCCTGAGCGGACAATTTCTACCCCAACTCATCTAAAAAGTAGTGTCTGTGAAATGGACAATCCGATTGATGAATCCGAACATGAACATGTTTACATGAACGATACATAAAGTAATGTGCGCGTTATATGTCACAAGATTCAAATCCGAATTGATTTTTTGACATGCGCACACTGCACGAATATGCCGCTGTTCGCGCATAACTATTCTCCTCTATTGGTTCTTTATTTGTTTTAAACAGAAGACTTGATATTTATCCGTCTCTGGTCATGATTTGGAGACGATGAGCATGATTTGCCGTGCTGCTTGCCTGCTTATATTGATCACGCAATAAAACCCTGCGCCCAAAACCAGTCGTCCGTGGATGATAATCTGAAACAAGCGCTGGTGGGACGTTGTCCTGCTTCACTTCACAGACGCTGAGTGAAATAAGAATTTTTTAATAACGGAACACTCATTTATGACACTCTATTCAACAGGAAGAACAGCTCGCTCCGTGCGTAATACGTCATTGCACATGCGCAGTCCTTTTAGTTTCATAGATATTCGAATATATTCGAATACATTGCTTGATATTTGATATCCGTTCGAATTTGATTTTTCTCAAAAGTGACAGCCCTAATGTTGATTCTATTCCTTACACCGTTTGTTCTCCATGACAATTGACACACCTCTTTATTCCCAACTGTTTTAATGAGGCTACGATCCCACACCAGCCTAAATATCATACACTCTTCATCCCTCTGCTCCAACGAGGCGTTAGGTCTTGGGGTATCTTGTTTTGTCAGTTTTGAAATTAGTTTCATTCCTCTCAAGAGGCTTAACAAGTGCTATGAGCTGGACTGTCATAGTATAGTAGTATTCTCTCTTTCCTTGTCTGTAGAATTGTTGTCTTACATTTGTCTTGCTTTTGAGACGTTTTTTATTTTGCCCCGTTACAACCTTGTTTCTTTGCATTCATCTATTTAATGTATGAGGCTCAATTAGTGTGTGGTTCAATTAAAATAAGTGTTGTGTAAAGTGTTTATGTATTTTAATAGCATGCTTAATATGGTTTTTGTGAGAGCTTGATTTGAAATGCATTAGCTGGGTGCTCAGGGAGGGTGTTTAATTGCTGTCAGTGGTGGACTGTGTTTCTGCCTTAAGGCAAGAACCAATGTCTGTTTCAGCTCACCTGCTGATCTCACAACCCATCTGTTCTAGGATCTGTGTATTTACTTCATGTACAATGTGCCATACTATGTACACTGTTTGCTTTCTTGTGATAAAAGGCTTGACTATATGGTTTGTATGGCTGCTTTCAAAATATGCAGCTGTCTTGTAAATATGTATACATCAATTAGCATTTGTTAAACAGGCTTTCTTCGAAGTGGTTTCCTTGCACAAAGCAGTCGATGTTGGCAGATGATTAACCCTCTGAGGTCTAAGGGTTTTTGGGGTCCTTGAGGTGTTCTGACATGCTCTGACATTTGTGCTTTTTTCAGTTATTTATAAACATGTTAATGGCAAAGGTGTAAATTCACTCAATATAGCACAAACTGGGCTACCGTCATTTCTGAGCAACAATTATGAAACATGTTTGTATTTTTGAGAGAATATTGCTTATGCATGGTTATTGAAAAAACTAAAACTTAAAGTGTCTGAAATAAGGCCACAAAACGCATACTAAATATGTGTCCACAATACTTTTGACTAATGAGTGTTGTTGCCTAGAATTTTTGCTTCAAAATGATCTGAAAATCATCCTGCCTAATCATTTACACAAACACATACACTGATTTAAATTTTATTAGACACCTTTTGTTTGGAAAGGCAATATGCGTGGAGGCGTGTTCACACCTGAGAAGACAAAGGCCGGATAATGTGCCGCATAATGAGCTGCATATTAATTAGCCCTTTCACACAGGTGTGTCACAGGATCCCAAAGAATGCAAGGACAAAAGAAATTATCTATATAGCCTATACATATTTTACAATTAGAAATTGTAACCAATTACAAATAGGTTACAATTACAACAACAATTACAATTTTAACAATATTTCAAGTGTATTTCTTTGTAAAAAGTATACATTTTATCATACGTATTAAAAAAAGGTAAGGATTCATTAGTTTGAATATTGGAACAAACACTATAATAACATCTTAGTTGATAATTCAATATACCTACTTTATTTTTGACAAAACATCATACTATAGTATATTTAACTATGAGCAGAAATTCTAGGCAACAACACTCATTAGTCAAAAGTCTTGTGGACACATATTTAGTATGTGTTTTGTGGCCTTATTTCAGACACTTTAAGTTTTAGTTTTTTCAATAACCACGCATAAGCAATATTCTCTCAAAAATACAAACATGTTTCATAATTGTTGCTCAGAAATTACGGTAGCCCAGTTTGTGCTATATTGAGTGAATTTACACCTTTGCCATTAACATGTTTATAAATAACTGAAAAAAGCACAAATGTCAGAGCATTTCAGAACACCTCAAGGACCCAAAAACCCTTAGACCTCAGAGGGTTAATGTGACAGTAGTCTTTTTTTACAGTCAAAACTTTATAATCTATCCAAAACTAATCACAAAATCTTGTCTAAGCATTCATATTTAGTCTGTAATATATTGTGTATGATATATTAGTATATACATGTGAATTTGCAGCTTGTTGCTTATACAGACATTTTATTTCAACATATTTCAGTCTATTTTTACTCGTCTTAGTAGGCTATAGCAATATAGTAATATATGTGTTCATGTAAACTAGACATGTGCCGGTATTCGGTAATGCGATAAATCGTGGTAATGAATATGCACGATATTGTTATCGCGGCCATTTCAAAATACCGTGAAAAATAATAGATTTGAATTTAGACTTTTAGAACACGCATTAGCTAATTTTCTATCAACCGCTTAAACACTGCGTATATGCTCCGCAAAACACGTGCGCACTCTGATGTAAACAATCCCCACATGTATAAGCACTGTGTGCACGCGGCGCAGAGCGCACTCTAGTCTAATGTAAACAATCCTCACATGGAGTAGAAGCATGGCGGAAGGAGGAACGCTGCCGACGATTTACCCCCCGCAGGGCTGCCAACTCTCACGCATTCAACTTGAGACTCAAGCGCCTTTCAGACAGGACGCAGAATACTCGCGGGGACGTTTTGTTGCTGCGTCGACCAAAGCACGCCGGGGTCAAAGTTAAAAATAGTTCAACTTTTTATTTGCAAAATAGCAAATCACGTTCCGCGTTCTGTCTGAAAGCCGCTTTACGGAATTGACACTTTTCACACGCTCTCACGCAGAGAAAAGTCGCGGAGCAAAGAGGACACTGACACCGACAGACTAGACAGAGCAGGTTACTTTTGATATAAAAAAAAAAGGTTCTGTCCATTGTGACAAATCGCTGCGCCTCAGTTCAAGTAAACCGATCATCTGTTACTTTTTATTTAAAGATACAGTACAACTTACCTTAAGGTTTATGCCTCATACAAAATGTCGATCAATCAGTGTTTTTCACGGAAACGCGAAAGAGGTCAATAAAACTGCAGGAGAACAGTTATGTCACAGAACGTTACATTTACCTCAGGAAAGCCATTTAATGACCAGCACTTTAGTTGACTAGAAAAAATTGTCATTTTGCTAAATATGTGCACTTTATTACATATTAATTATATGTTTACTTGTCATTACATAATTGTTATTATAATGAAAACCGCATTATATTTAATTTCTCTCTGTTTACAGCATTATGTGAGATATATTTTTTTTCTTGAGAAAAATTAACATGCAGACTGTAGCCTACCTAATATTTATCCAAATGAGTCAATATTGAATTAAGATTAAAATCAAATACAATAATTTATTTGAATACAAACAGTAACCCACCAGTCATTATACCATGTAAACATTGTAACACGTTGTCACTAAACTTAATAAAATTCTGTTTAGTTACCATATTTTGAAAATCACAATTACACATTGTGATCCAAGTTGTTTTTTTAGATACCCGCAATCCATCTGTTTCTCTTGAGCAATTAAAATATCGTGATAATACCGTATACCGTGATAAAAGCTCATTCAATTAATCGCAGCACGAAAATTTGAAACCGGCACATGCCTAATGTAAACATAACGTTTACTAATGTAGGTGCGAGAGTGAATGAACAAGGCACGCGCTGTATAACTGTAGTAAACAAAGCGCGCGCGCCTATGCCGTTCACTCATCATTTAGCCCTCTGGGGACCAGAAACGCGTCGGCGCGTTTTGCCGTTTTTTTTTCACATAGCAGAAAAATAGACTTAAAATACTCTGTTGATTTTGATCGTACATATAAGTGTTATACATCATTCGATCCTGTTAAGTGTCCATTATTTTTCTGTATACTCACAATAAAAACAAAGTTTTGTGCTTTTTGTCAAATAAAGAAAAATAAACATGATGCGAGTTTTGCCTTCTCTCTGTCAGTGCAGTCCATTCTGAAACGCGTCCTAAGATTAACTATAACTCCGCAAATACTTGTCATACAGGCACGAGATTTTTCTTTATGAAGCTTGAATTCTCTTCTTTTCAATTAAGTAATTTATATAAAAAAACAAATATTCTCAGTTTATGTAATCTGTATGAAAAGAGAGTGCTGTCAGAATTTTTTTCCCCAGCTCATTACACTTCATTACGCGTTAATCTGACACGCCCATCGAGGACGCGCGCTATTCAAACGCAAATGTTGAGTCAAGCCATGACAACGCCCACATCAGCCGTTCCACCGCGGCGGTAAAATGTGGGGTGTATTTGCTGCCTTTTACCGCTAAGAGGCGCTACAATCATAGACTCTGAACAGTGTTCGTTTATTCTTTCTAATGCGTAATCTGCCGCTGCGCCATTGAAAGCTGGTAGCAGATGAATTCAACAAGTGAAACGTAGTTAAAATAATTCATAATCACAATACTGAAATCAGGCTACTGAAATGAAATTGAATTAATAATGAAAACATAAAACATTGCAATAAAACTATTTACAGACGTACAGACGGTAGCTCAGTGGTTAACACAACAACACGAGCTTCAAGGAACTTCAATCGACCCGAAATCGAATCTCAATGTAGCATACATGATGTTAGCCTATGTTGGCCAACAGCGTTTATATGTTACCTTCTTGATGCTTAAATAGGTAACTGTTTATAACTGTTTGCTTATTTAAAGTCAAGAGTTTTGTTTAATTATTACAACATACATTTGCTACATTCCTGTAGAACCGCAGCCGCTGCACAAAGGACACAAACTGATGAAGGAAGATTGTCAGCCGATTGCATCAGAAAATGAAAATGAAGTAGCTCGTCTTTAGTCTGCTAAATTATTGTGTAATGTAAAAGAACACTAAAATTACTTAAGTTTGAAACCAAGTTCGAACATTTCAAGGTTTAACCCTCTGGGGACCAAAGGTTTTTTGGGGCCCTTGGGATGTTTTGACATGCTCTGACATTTGTGCTTTTTTCAGTTATTTATAAACATGTTAATGGCAAAGGTGTAAATTCACTCTATATAGCACACACGGGGCTATCATAATATGTTAGCAACATGCATGTACATATTTGTATTTTTGAGAGAATATTATTTATGCGTAGTTATTGAAAAAACTAAAAATAAAAGTTTCTGAAATAAGGTCACAAAACACATAATGATTATTTCTTCACAAGACTTTTGAAAATTGTATCACATAGTCTAGAATATTTGCTCCAAAACTATGTGAGAAACATCCTGACTACTCATTCAGATAAGTCAATAAAGTCTTTTAGAATGTGTATGACGTGTTTAGTTTGAGAAAGCTTTATGCGAGGAGGCTTGATCTCTCATTAGTATGTATCCATTTCACACCTGAGAAAGACAAAGACCCTCCCCATAATGGCCCTATTAGGTGCTATCAGGCGGGGGGGGGTAACACTTGGTAACATGCTCCGCTACATGTACAGGTTACATGTACCTCCGGAAGAACCTTTTTTTTTTAAATAAACCCTTAAACCATGACTTCTGGTAAGTTTTGTGGATATAAATTGACATTGAGACAATTACGACATACCATCAACAGATTCAAGGTGATTATTGCAGCACGCACCTTGAACTGGTCACAAACAGAAACCTTCATTTTATAATTTTAGACAGGATTTTTCACGTTTTTGTTTTGTGTTCATTTTCAGCTATAAGGTAGATATTGACAGGGGAAAAATGAAATGGCACAACCCAGAAAAAGATTATTTAGAATTTATTGAAAATTTTAGGCCACACCCAATCTGTGAGCACTTAATTTTTTTAATTTTTAATTTGAACATTTTTAAAATCAAAAGTGTTAAGTTAACATTATTTAATGCACAAGGAATGAAGTGAACAAACATGAACAATCAAGTGTTTTATTTGACTTGACTGTGCCTTTATTTAATCCAAAACTGTGTTCGTATTTCATTTTAAAAGACTTTTTAAAAGAGTTATCCAGCCAAGAATAAGCCTAGATCTGCTTTTCTGGCGGACTAATAACAGCACTCTGGTGTTGGTCCGAGACTGTGCTCATGTACTCCTGCTCGTAAAACTACCCGGATACAACTGCACCCGAGTTCACTTTAGGGGCCGTTCACATATCGCGTTTTTTGCGTGGCGAGATGAAAACATCGTAACATCTCATCTCAACACGCCATGTGACAAAAACCAACCGATCAGCTTCGGCCTTTCCGTAACAACATCGACAGCTCGGCCGAACAGCTGATCATAGCTGTACGGGGCGGCTTTTTATTTCTCATCTCCATAAATATATCTAGTAGTAAAGCTAATGCAAGGGCTAGAAATCAATTAATTCTTTGCTGCTACTTCCTCGTCCTCATGGAGAGCGCCGCTTTCTCCTTTCTAAAAGCGCTTGCTCTCTCCCGTGGCGTCTGTCGTTGCTATGCAACCATGAATAGAGGCTGCCTGGAGAAACGAGCGTGCTTCCCGCGCGCCTACATTTGAAATAACGAATTTGCACGCGCAGAAAAACGCGCTATGTGAACGGCCCCTTATGGCAACGTGACATTAACCTAATCGAAAATATTTCCATATGTGGCTCTTTCCTCCTTTCTTGTCAACAGTGGATTCAGAGCCACCGCATTAGCAGCACCGGCGCACGCCACGTCTCAAGTGTTTTTAGGTGTGTAAGTGGATGTGATTTACTGATCATGTGAAGATTTTGCAGCGGCGCTGAAAATCCAGTGGCGGCGCTGCGCCGCTGCTAAATACATTGTAGGGGAAACACTGGGTTTAGAGTTTATTTCTTTTGCGATGCAAAATAAGAAACACTAGGCTAATCTTATTCTTGCGACATTTTAAATTTGTATGGCCAAAGAAATGACAGCTATATTAAACAGTTAAAACAGTAGGCCTACAAAACGAAAATTGTCCAAAGCAACATAATTAAATTAAAAACAAGCGTTTTTCTTTGCCTCTTTCGCGCTGGATCTCTTTTTAACACGTTTATTTAGTCTCCCTCGCTGCGCGCGCCGGGTCTCTCTCTAAATTAAACATTTCAGGGTAAAAACACATCATACAGCTGATACTGTATATGTCGCTGCGTTATCCGACACTCTCCATATGAAAGAGGAACATTAACACCTAGGCCTATTGTCCTGCGCGCACGATACAGCACTGAACTGTCCCTCCAACCCCCCAACAGGCTATCGGAGTCTGAGGCTGACTTAACACAAAGAGAAGTCGCAATTCACACTTAAATCGCTATTCTAGACAGTGTTGATAATGAAGGAATTAAATGTTTTAAGTTACATATAGCCTAGTGATATTTCTGTCATAAAAGTTTATTACTAAATATTTCATTATTTCAATAATTGATGAAATAAAACTGGTTTGGGCCAGCCTTTTCCAAGCAAAACTAAATATAATCTGAAAAAACGCATGTTAATTTGTTGTCATGAAAAAAATGTTCAACTCAATATTAAATTCTACAGGGATCTTTGGATCCTTACAACCAGGCATGCAATTTGTGAATTAAGTTTTTATTTTTATTTTTTATTATTCAAATAAATATCGAACCACGGTGCTTCGTGGTAATGCTGCTAAATTAAATAACATGTATAGAATAATTATGAACTTAAATGAAACAATATCGCAACATTTCGACAAATACATCATTTGATCTGTTTTTACATTTTAATTCAGGGCGATTTAGCCTGCTACATTTAATCAGAGCGAGATTTTCACCCTTGTCTTGTCATTTTCTCATTGGGAAGCGCTTACATAGGCTACATGTTTGAGTAGATCCTCGGTACCTCTCGTTTTCATATGGATTACATAATCAGATAACATTTATTAGCCTGAATATTTAGACATTTAAAGGCTTTAGACATAGCCGATTTCTTATAGTGACTGAGCTGAAGTGGCTTTCGGTTCATTTTTGTGACGCGAAGTTCCCGGAGACAGAGACGACAGATATCAACTTTTGTCGTTAGCAAAAGTTCGAATAAAACCCGACTTTAGACAAATGCATAGGGCCACTCGGCGTGGTGTGCCAAAACACTTAATTATAAACTTCAATATTTCATTCAAAATAATCTCAAAACGCTTTGTGAAATTTTTAAATCCGTGCATGCATGAAGGCCACTTGAACTAATGAACAACTGAAACGCTGGTTTTGATTTTATTGTTTGTCGTTTAAACGTGCTTGTTGCATATCTCTATTTTATATTTGATATGGTCTATTGGTGAAGTAGCCTAGCATTGATTAGCTACTGTGGAGGGAGGGATGTGGGGATTCAAATAATTCAGCAGAAGCAGGGATGTTTAGACCAGAAGGAAATCCCCGTCCCCCCTGGCAAATCACACTTTACTTAAAACCATGTTTTTTAAAAACTCTAGGTTGTAGGGAATCAAAAAAAAAAATAGGCCTAATTAAAAAAATATATATATATATATATATATATATAGGCTATATATAATTACTTTTTTTACAGAACTGCTTTTGAAATTACGATTGGTAGCCTATTATTATACAGATGCAAAGTCGTTCTGTTGGATACTATTGTTCCTTAGTGTAAAACGGAAATGCATGGTAATTTTATTTTATAAATATAAGCAAAAAACTGTACATATGGTGTAACAGAGTTTTAGAGCTAGACAAATCTCTCTGCATTAATAAATATAAAATTTACAGTAGACCATGTTTGATCAGGATTTGAACCCGTGTCATCTTGATGATCGAACTGTAAGTTCTACCGCTCGGCTATGAATTTTCTCACTGAGAAATGGCCAAACGTTTGTTTCTCACATGAGCGAGAAAACGTTTTGTCGTTAGCCTGTGAGTGTAGGCCTACTTTAGCCTACATGAATAAAAGTAGACCTTTTACAGTTTTAAAAGATGATATCTTATCTGTATGATCAACAATTACGCAGTAAGTTCTTTTAGCTGTTATGAGAAAAATAAATTCAAATGAACGCGCCACCGCGTTTGTCAAACTCTAATTCAACATGCCAGAAAATAGCCAGATTTTAGAATAATGCATAGCGCCACTCCGTGATGTGCCAAAATATCCTAATTATAAACTTCAATATTTCATTCAAAACCATCTCAAAACGCTTTGTGACATTTTAAAAAGCCGTGAATGTATTAAGGCCACTGGAACCAGGATCGTAACTGAAACGCGCTGCATGTTTCAATACAGGAGCAGAAGCGCTGGTTCAGATTGTATTGTTTGTTGTTTAAACGTGCATGTTGCATATTTAAAAATATTTGTTTAAAAATAAATGTTTGTTGTAGGCTTATTTGCAAATTACCATAACTTGTAGAATTTCATCCTTACTGTTAATTGACATTAGCCCCACTTACGTTTTGATAAATGTCCCTTTGCGCCACCTGGCGGCCATTTCGCGAACGACTTTGAAATGCGACTGGTTTATTTTTATTGTATTGGTCTACTTTAAAAAAATAATACTTTAAAAGACATTTTTGGTAAAAGGCTTTTTTCTTTTCAAGATGTTTCCAACTGTAACTTTGAACCAATTCTGTAGAATGGCCCATATAGCATTTGACCAGGATTTGTTTCCAGGTATGACTAAAAATGTGCTTTTGGCTTTCATTTATATTTTGATTGTTTGTATATATATGTGTGTGTGTGTATATATATATATATATATATATATATATATATATATATATATATATATATATATATATATATATATATATATATATATATATATGTAGGCTATATATATATATACAAGAAAGAATGCAATGACAATAAATATATATATTGTCCTTGCATTCTTTCTTGTGTGACACCCCTGAATGAAAGGCTCATTATTATGCAGGGTCACTGTCTGAGAACCACTTAATTATTCACGATAGGGGTTGGGCCGTTCCCCCCATCCGCATATTGCCTTGGCAAACAAAAAAATGTTTTTCACAATTTAAAACAATCTATTGTTTTATGTGAATGATTAGGAAGGATGCTTTTCAGATCATTTTCAAGCAAAAACTCTAGGCGACAACTTCCATTAGTCAAAAGTCTTGTGGACACATATTTAGTATGTTTTTTGTGTCCTTATTTCAAAAACTTTATTTTTTAGTTTTTTCAATAACCACGCATAAACAATATTCTGTCAAAAATACAAACATGTACATACATGTTGCTAACACATTATGGTAGCCCTGTTTGTGCTAAATAGAGTGTAATTTCACCTGTGCCATTAATATGTTTATAAGCAACTGAAAAAAGCACAAATGTCAGAGCATGTCAAAACATCTCAAGGACCCCAAAAACACTTTGGTCCCCAGAGGGTTAACCTACACACAGACACGCAATTCATATTTAAACAGTCTTTTTGCGGTTTACAGTCCGACACTATTCAATATCGCGATTAGAACAAAGCACTTAAGAATAAATGACTTACTACATCAGCTGGATCCGTTGCTCCTCGAAATGAAACTACCAGCACTTCTGGTACATTTTCCAGGGTTAGATATTCCTCACAGTGAAAGGATACGCTGTGTACACAGCTGTACAAGATACTTGCTAAACATGATGTGTTTTATAATCCAGCTGGTGGGCGTTGGCATGTTTGAATGGCTTGTCTAAGATCATTTGCGTTTGAATAGCGCGCGCTCTCCGTGGGCGTGGCACATTAACGCTTAATTAGGTATAATGAGCTGGAAAGAAAAATACTGACATCTCTCTCTTTTCATACAGATTACATAAGCTGAGAATATTTGTTTTTTTATATAAATTAATTTATTTAAAAGAAGAGAGTTCAAGCTTCATTATGGAAAAACACTCGTGCCTGTATGACAAGTATTCGCGGAATTAGAGTTAATTTTCGGACGCGTTTCAGAATGGACTTAACTGACAGAGAGAAGGCAGAACGCGCATCATGTTTGTTTTTCTTTATTTGGCGAAAAGCACAACACTTTGTTTTTATTGTGAGTATCCACAAAAAAAAAAATAGACACTTATCAGGATCTAATGATGTACAACACTTAATATGTTAGATCAAAATCAACAGAGTATTTTGAGTTTCTTTTGCACTGATAAGAAAAAAGCGAGGCGCGATAGCCGACCTCAGAGGGTTAACCCCTTGGAGTCGTATGCAATAATTTTATGATTGATGGATGCACTTTTTTGATCTTCAAAATCAGGACTGCCATTCACCATTATAAAGCTTGGAAGAGCAATGATATATTTTTGAATATAACTCTGATTGTGTTTGTCTGAAAAGAAGATGGTCATATACACCTAGGATGGCTTGAGGCGGGTGAGTAAATCATGGGGTAATTTTCATTTTTCGGCGAACTATCCCTTTGATTCCCACTTGTATCAGCAGCACATACACTTTCTCTTTCTACTGCTTGCCATTTATATTTGTTGGTGGCTGTCTGTGCTTTGGCATCAGGTGCTTATTGGAGGTCAGCTCTACCTGAATGCCATTTCACTCATAGATCAGATCTATTTCTTCAGCCAACACAGCCATGTATAAAAGCCATGTGAAGGTTGCCGTGGAAACTGTCAGGGCTGTTGTGAATGTTGTCTCTTTGTGAATTGATTCACATTTAGTTTTTTTTCCCCCTCTCTCTGTTGCTCTTTGTGTCACTCTCACTTACAATCAGTTGCAAGATTTGGTGGTTGAGACTTATTTATTTATTTAAACAGATTGAATCCTCTGCGTGTCTGGTCGCATCCAGCCTTGACCTTATATGGATTTACATAGTTCTAGGTAGTTGCATCAAATAGCAGAATTGGATATCAGTTTCTGGGACTATAGCAAATTTGAAATTCAACAAATTTGAGTTATGATATAATAATGCTGATAATATAATTTGCAATGGGGAAAAATGAAAGATCTGTATTTGTTTATATATAATATAATATATAATGTAATATTTGTTATGCTTTTCTGATTCTTATTGAAGACAAAAGCAAGGTTTCTGAACATACTGCTGACCCTGTGGTTTTCTTCTTTCAACTGAGACACCCTCATTCATTATTCGTTATCGCTTTTGGATCCTAGATCCAAATATGGGTTTAAATATACTGTGACAGTGTCCAGATCCTTTCCTATTTGATCAGATGCTCTCAAACAGGATGTGATGGGCTGGAAAAAACAGTTATTGAGTTTGTACAGTGATTGATTGAGTCAAGTCTGGATCAGCCAGGGAGGAACTGATGTCTCCCTTTTAATTAACCCGCTTGTAGCTTCAGACTGTCTGTCAATACAGCAGCCAGCCCTGTGCCTCATTGTCACTGTAAGACTGTGTAAATTAGCTCACCCCATTGGGACAATTTGTTTGATTCTCTTGTAATCTGCACAATTAACAGTGCCGTGGCAGTTTTGGCCAAGTTACTCGCTGCTGGTTTCATTTTGTTTTATGTAAGAAGAGCTGCGGTAGGTGCAATGGTAGAGTCGGCTCCTGGAAAGTCTGGTCAAATGAACTACCATCCAGCACTGTAGAGTCTCACACTTTTAAAGTTGAGATTTCACACCATTTATGAGCCCAACGTCTAACCACGAAAAAAAAAAAAACAGACAATGAGACAAACAAGCTCCAGATTTCATTTACATCCCTCTGGAGGCTTATTCACAAACATAATTCTCCTATTAGGCTTCTCAGCTGTAGGAAAAGTGCTACATTGAAAAACAGAAATAAAATGTTGCAGTAAGGAATAAAAGCATCTCTGTACAATATGAGCACAGACTCTCTGCTTCTACATAAATGTTGCACATGTGAAAGTTTAGTTTGCCCTGTGATTTATCTATAGACGTGATTTATACATAGATGAGTTTTAATTAAGTGAGAGCTATTAGGCATTCCAATAAAATGACATCATACTTTGTCTTGGTGATTCACTTCTATTGCTTGTCTGTCAGGATAGTTCTTGTGCTAAAAGGCATCTCATTTATCACAATGATAGTGAACGTGAACCCCCACCAACTTCCCATAAATGCACAGACAGATCTTTTTTGTTGTTGTTGCATAGATAGAAATCTTAATGTTTTCAGCAGATTCTGTCCCAGGGCCATTTTTGTGTAAAACTTTCATTAATATTGCCATATAATTTGATTTTTCATTTCATTTCGTTTTTCATTTATTGTCTCAGATGCCTACCTACCGGAATTTGGGCTGAAATCAGATGAATTGATTAGTTGAGTTCAGTTGAGGTGGCTGGTTCGAATTTTATTCTTTTCCTTATTTTCAGTCTGTATATAGAATTGATACCTAGAGAATAATCTATACTCTATTGATTCCTTTGTAGACTCAGTATTATTTGTACATCAGATGTATTGCCTTTCTCCCTCTTTCTTCCCTTCCCTGAGATCTTCTTGACCCATCACAGTTTCCAGTGTGGTTATTTGAGCTGTATTGATCCATTCATCCTCTGAGATCTTATTACCTCCAATGCTTATATATATATATATATATATATATATATATATATATATATATATATATATATATATATATATGTTTTTTAGGCTCTGAGGGTACACATTCTTGTGCTTTTGCTTAACCTGAGAGCTCAGCTGTGGAGTTTACTTGACTTGAATACTATATTTATTTGTAAAAAGATTAGAGAAAAAAATATATAAAAATTTAAACTTACAATCATAGTTGCTTATTATGCAGTATTAGTTGATTCTGATCAAGTCTGATTTTCTTTTCTTTTTTTATAACTTTTAGCCTGAACTCAAATTCTCATACACATGTTGTTTAGGATAAAGTATCCAAATGGGATTATTGCATATGATTATAATGACCAATTTCCTGTCATATGAAATGGTCGATATGAGTCCTGATTTTTTCCTCATGTTGTTTCAAGCCTGTATGTCTGACTTACTTTCTTCTGTGGAACATAAATTAAGGGATTTCGAAAAATGTCTGTGTTTTTTGTTGTCCATACAATGGAAGTCAATGGTAAACAGAACTTTTAGGTTTCCTCCATTCTTCAAACGTTCTTCACCTTTAGTGTTCCACAGAAGAGAGAACGACATGAGGTTGTGTAAATTTAAAAAATATTTTTTAATTTCTGGGTGAGGCATCCCTTTAAGCTTTAATCAAGCGCTTGATGCATCCTTAGTTACAACTAGGGCAGATGGCAACGATTGTTCTTGAGGAATAGGATTTTATTGTTTTTTTATATAATTACTGTCACCTCTTTGGCTTGCACTGCTTCGACTTGATCTACTCTTAACGTCTATTTGACAGCAGTGCTGGGAAGGATCAGTCACTCAAGGCAGCAAACTCGATTTTTCACTTACACACACTGTAACTGCTATCATTACACTGCCTCGTGCATTCGGTAGGTGAATAAGTTGTCTTTATATTGTGAGCAATGATAGATGAGCCTTTCTTATGGTGGATGAAGTCTGGCATTGATGTTCTGACTGGCTGCTTACCAAACCCAAGAACATCCTTGAAGAAAGTGCTTAGCTAGTGATACAACTCCCAGTGCAGGTTTGAGAGCAGTAAAACGATCTTTGTTTTTAATAGGTACAAGATTGGAAAAATGATGCAAGTAACTGAAAACTTGCAACATGCACTCCCTGAGCATATAGACTTTGCAGATCAACTCACTATGCTTTAACCTCAGTGTGAAGCAGATGTTACAATAATATTGTATTGTACATTTTATGTGCATGCATGTGGTTGATTTTTAATGTAGATGAATAGGCAGCTGAAGTGGATGGTTATAGAGTGTTGCAGTGCTATTTTTGTAGGACAACATGGAAGTTAGCATCACCCTAGTTGCCTTAACAAACACAATAGGATTTTCCCATTGGCTTTTAGATTATTGTTGAAAATAAGCTCTGTGACCAACAAAAGTTTATGAATCTTACATGGTTTGTTCATTATGATAATCTTCACAAATGAAGACAATGAATTTTGAAGTCTGAATACAATCGTCAGAAGTAAAAAGCTAATCATAGGCTATAAACGAACTACACTATGGCCGCATGACTTCAGCGTCACCACCATTAAGCTTCCGACAACTCTTGTCTGTATTTAAAAAGAAGATTATATTTGAGTTAGAATAGTTTGCAAGACCTTGATTAGAAACACAGTGAGGCTGTAAAAAGAGTTTACCTGTCCTGCTTGATGACCCATTTAGCCACTTGTTAGCAACTGCCTTTTTCAAGACAAGTAAAAGCTTTCAAAAATCACAAGGGGGTATTACTGATGTATTTTATGTCATAGAATAAAACGTGAAAATATCTTGAGCTTGTGTTAATCACAGTCCTTTTTTCAGATATTTAACCAAAAACCTGTTTTAAAAACCCATTGACTTCAGGACGAAGAGAAACCGTAAGTACTAAAAGGCTCGTTTCTGGGTTTTGGCCTATGAAAACTAAAACGTACGATAAAAAACGTCATCCCTGCACCTCTATATTCATTTGCTTTTCCCGGCAGAGAAAGCACTGTTTGTTCGTTTGTTTCTAAATCAACTTTTCTAGCTTAATGGGTTTTTTTAAGAAGAGAGTGTCCTGCAGGCCTTCATCTCACAAACATGAGAATCTCTCCCCTTATGAGAATGTTTTGTTGAAACAGAATTGTTCTTTGTAAATAGTCATGCAAAAGTAGGCTAAACGTTCATTACGTGCATGTGTTGAGGAGAGATGCTAATGGTGCTGTTAAACCTCTTCCTTACTTTTTACTGCTTGCCTGAGGAAGCTGACTGACAGCTTTTGAGTTGAATGACAAGCTTTTCAATGGTGATGAGATAAAGTTGATCACAGAAGCTCTTATCTGGATGTTCTCTCCGTTTGTCAAAATGCTTACATCATTGTGAAACTAGTGTTTGTTTGTTTGTTTGTTTGTTTGTTTGTTTAAGCCCTGCTCAATAACATTCCTGAGTTGTGCACTTGAAGGAAGGAGGTTATTAAAGGTCAAGTGTGTAATGTGTTTTCAAACAGTCAGAAAGTTGGAAAGAAAAGCATTTATTTGAAAATACAATTTTCTTAATAAAATATATTTTTCTTAAAAAACAATCTTACTGTCTTCAATCTTTTCATCAAAACTAAATTGATCAAAAGCTGTATGTCAAGTGAGTATGTCCAAATATGCAGTATTTATAAAACAGTAGGTGAAAAATCTTCTATATAGTATAGAAAATTGAGAATTTGCTGAATCTGATTTTTCGCCTACTGTTTTATATACAGTATATTTATATGGGGTAATGTAATAAAGGCAATTTCACATATCGCTAACAACCTACAGTTCACCTAATAGGCCTGTAGGTGGCACATGGACTTCATGTAATCAACTATGATAGCTTTATCAAAAAAAAAAAAAAAAAAAAAAAAAAAAAATATATATATATATATATATATTGATAAGAGTAAATTGAACACTGCTTACCATTAATGCGACTTCTGGTAATGCAAGCTTTTGGTGAAGGCTTTGTAATATGTCTTCACATTAGATATTTTATGAGAAGCAATTCAGTTGCAAATGAGACAAACCATAGATTCAGATTGCTCCACAAATGCAAATTCATACATACAGACCGCAAAGAACGATATTCGAAGGTGCAAAAGTGAAATTCCTATTTAAGAATTCAAAATTATGTTTCATTTTTACTTTGTATAGCACAGGCACACACCACATTTTATTCACCAACTAGGATCGCAAGCAATATGGTCTAGAATCATGTTTTGATTTTTTTACAGTTCGTCACAGAGTCACAGCCAGCCTCGTGAAGGAACATAGACTGGCTGTTTGACACCTTAATTTGAGCAGAATTTCTCAATGAATATCGCTAAACTCCAATGTACATGTTTGTCGGTGTCGTCAGATCATCAGCACTTTGCCAGATTGAGAAGATTAAGTAATACAAGGTAACGTAAATGTCTAAATAATAATAATAAAAAGTTTTCAGGACAAATAATTACGGAGGAAAGTATCTCAACGATTGTTTTTAATGAATCCTTTTTTACCTGTGTTCTTGTTCATTCATTAGTTGTCATGATTTCTAATTTGTTTTCACTTGTTCCATGTTCCGTTAATTATTTTCCCCTCTGTATTTAAGCCCTCTGTTCCTTTTGTTCATTGTCTGAAGTTAAAGTATGGTTGTTGTGTTATTGTCTGTGTTTATTGGAGTAATTCTTGATCGTTCATTCTGCATCACGCATCGTTTTTGGATTAAGCACCCCCCCACCCCACATTGCAGTTAATCCATGAGTTTTTCAAGGAGGTTTACAAGACATGTTTTGGTTATTTCAGTAATTTTAGGACTGTAGAATATGATTTTCCAGATAGTCCACCAGTTCTTCATAAACAGTCATGTTCAGCACACACACTCACCCACGACTCCCAGAACTAAGACCAAGTTAAAAAGACGGCTTATGTGGGTTTTTTTTTTTGTTGTTGGCCTGAAGCTTGCTCAGCACTCATTATTTAGTGCCCCTGACGATGCCATTTCTTGGAAGCAGCCTGTGTCTGCTCTCCACAGATACTTTGTGACATCGCCCTCTTTTTTGAGCCCTTGATAACACCCTCTACTGCAGTCTGATCAGCTCTCTAATCAGAACCTGCCCTCAACAAGTCCCTCATCACTATGAGACCGCTTAGTGGCATCAGATGACGTCTGGTTTTGTTTGAACATCTTTGACATTCAGTGGGCTGGTAATTCAAATTGTGCAATTCTGTGCACTGTTTGTATAGAGTTCAAAAATTATCTTGTGCATTTTACCTACAGCTCAAGTTCACATTTACCTTTTTGCTTATAAATGAGGCAGAGGACATCTTTGCCATGTTATGTGTCTTTAAATTATTATTTTATAACTGTCTTACTTTCTTAAATGCTAATGTGTGTTTTCATCATTAATTTGTGGTTTAGTTCTCAATAGGCACACACATTATAACCCTGAGGGTTCCAGAATAAGATTTGCTTTTACAGAAATGTTGTCCTGTTGCTATATTTTGAATTAAATTATTTTTTGGTTTCCTCTTTCCCCGGGTCGGTCTAAATGATTTTGTTTGTGGTATATATCACATATTTGTAATGGCGCACTCGATTAATGGCATCCATTTCTGCTGTCAAGTTTGCTTTTAGCCCTTCCCGACTCCCTCATTACGTGCCCAGCGAATGGCGCAGGAACATCACTTCTCACCTCAATGAGAACTGTAGTCCACAAACACGCTGACTTGTTCACATGTAATTTGAAGTGTGACAGAAGGAACTGCTACAACTAAACATAGTTTATTAATACATCTGTGTTTGTGTATATATATATAAAGTATTCCATATATTCAATACTGTATACATAAAAATTATTTTGTAGTATATTGCATGTAGAATTGAACCACGACTCAATGTTTCCATAGAAATCAGTATGTCAGATCAGTTCAGTGTGAAATAATTACGCTTTTATACCATTTTAATCCCGGTCTAGTTTTATCATGAAGAGGTTTAACTACCCGGACCCCATGCCTTCAGAAGTTATTTTCAGATAAATGTGGTAAATTTGGGCCATACACATTAATTGTGGAAAAGAGTAGTCAATTTGAGATGAAAAAAAAAATAATACCCAGGCCAGCTGATCAACAATAAACACAATGATAGCCTTATTTCATCTCACTTTTATATGGATGCAGTGCATGCTTATAATAAACATACCGGTAATGCTATTATCCCTTTGTGTGCATGATAATATAGTTATCATTCTCAGTTACCACAGGCTCTCATGGTTGTATGCTTTTTTGAACATTCCTGTAGCTTCAGATTTGAAACAGGAGCAGTGTTGTGGAGTGTGTGCTAGGTCAGGACTATCTTATTACTTGAACAGTCTGGATATTTGTCATGCGTCAGCTTTTCATGCCATGAAATAGTGAGTGTAACTGAGCCAGACTCACATTCGTAATGTAATACAGTTACTTGAAGCCTCACAGGATGTTGCAATAAAGCGGGTTCATTAGTAATGTATATTTACAGCACACAATTCATTTGAATCCTTCTTTCCCGACAATAATAAGGTAAAACGACTCTTCTGTCTCAGTGGTGACCTAAGTGAGATGTGGGTTGAGTCTTTGATTCCAAATTGTGGGACACACTCCCAATTCCAAACTTTGCATAAAAATACCTGGATGGAAACCTATCTACTTATAAGCAGTCCTTATATCTAATGTCTGGTTTTGGACGTTTATTTTCCTGTTTACTGTTTTAGTTTTGCACCATAGTAGTCTTTGGTCACCATAATAACTTTGTTAATTAATTCCTTGATCATCCCCAGGTTTCCCCTGTTATTCCCTGTATATATAAGGTACGTTCACTCCATAGTGGAATTATCGTAATTACTGCAATTGCGTAATTGTGAGATTTCGACTTCTAGAGCATTTACGTTCTTGTAGAACTCATAATTACAACTTTTCGGAGAGAGAGCTCCGACTTGTACCACGTGACCGCTCTACCACCGAAATGTTGCAGATTAATTTTGGCGTGGATAGTGTTGCCGTAGATATGCATAATTCCGAGTCTGAGGATGTGAACGGCTCAGAGTAGATAGTCACATGTTGTCATCTCGTAATTACAACAGGTGTGAATGCAGCAATAGCCCTTGTTTCATTGTTCTTTGTTAGGTTTTAGTTCTCAGTTCTGGTTCTTGTTTGCTTTTTTTCTTGTATGTTTTGGGTTAATCTTTGTTAAAATGAGTTTATCTGCCTTTAGATCCAGTCCCCCCTCTTTTCTGACTTCATCATCATCACATTTAGAACACATGTGTTATAAATCTGTCATTTGTAGTTAACCCTCTGGGGACCAGAGTGTTTTTGGGGCCCTTGGGATGTTTTGACATGCACTGACATTTGTGCTTTTTTCAGTTATTTATAAACATGTTAATGGCAAAGGTGTAAATTCACTCTATATAGCACAAACTTGGCTACCATGAGATCTGAGCAACATGTATGTACATGTTTGTATTTTTAATAGAATAATGTTTATGCGTGGTTATTGAAAAAAATAAAAATGAAAGTTGCTGAAATAAGACCACAAAACACATATTGATTATTTCTTCACAAGACTTTTGAAAATTGTATCACATAGCCTAGAATATTTGCTCCAAAAAAATGTGAGAATCATCCTGACTACTCATTCAGATAAGTCAATAAAGTCTTTTACATTTTTAATGACGTGTTTTGTTTGAGAAAGCTTTATGCAGGAGGCGTGATCTCTCATTAATATGTGTGGCATTCCACACCTGAGAAAGACAAAGACCCTCCCCATAATGGCCCTATTAGGTGCTATCAGGCCATATCATTACAGGAGCCTTGCACAAAGAATGAGGAGATTTAAAAAAGAATGGCTTTTAGATTGTTTGGATTTATATAAGGAAAATACAGGGTGCATACGTCTGGACACTTCTATCACACACCCTTCACCATATAGACATGGTTTTATTTCAGTTCAAAGTTCAAAGTTAGAGTTGGAAACATCTTGAAAAGAAAATTGTCTTTCTCCATAAATGTCTTAGTTTGATCATACATATTTCAAAGTTGAGGATTCATTATTTTGATATAGCTTGAACAAACACTATAACATCTTAGTTGATTAGTTTATTGACAAACATACTATATATTTAACATATGAGCAGAAACTCCTAAAAAAAGCTTATTTGATGTCTATTTTAGAGTAAAAACTTTATCCAAAACGAGTCAACGAAATGTTGTCTGTTATTTAGTCTGTAACAGTGCGTATCTGTGCGTTCATTCATTCATTCATTCATTCATTCACACACACACACACACACAAACATGATTCACATTTAACAGTATGCTATTTTTCCGTTTACAGACACTACGTTATTCTATATCGCGATTAGAACAAAGCACTTGCAAAAAACACTTACTTCTCAGCTGAATCTGTTCATCCTCGAAGTGAAAATAAACCCAGTGGTAAATGTCCCAGGATTGTTCCTCATATAGCCGCGCAAGACGACAGTAGATTAATCTGACTAAAAAATATAGTGTGTTTTCAGAGTTTATGGGCGTTAACGCGTCTCAATGTGTTGCTTCACATATTTGCGTTTGAATAGCGCGTGCTCTCCGTGGGCGTGTCACATTACCAGAGATAATCAGCTGAGAGAACAATAATGAGACGGGCTGACACGTCTCTCTTTTTATATAGATGACATAAACGGAGAATAATAATTTTAGTTTTGAATCGGATAATTTAAAAGTACAAACTCAAATGATTTAAAAGATATATTGCTTATGGCTGGGTGAATAGTATTAGCTGAGTTGTGTTGAAGATTAGAGACGTGCTCCAGAAAAAAAGTTCACGGTGACCGAGAGGCAGAACGCACACCCTGTTTATTTTCTTTATTTTACAAAAGCACAATATTTTATTTCGATTGTATGTGGGCACATAAAAAAGTAGACATGTAACAGATTATTTTCTCATATTTCTTAACTCTATATGAACAGAAATGATGGTAGTACTTTAAGTCTATTTTTCTGCTATGTGAAAAAAAACGAGCAAAACGCGCCGGCGCGTTTCTGGTCCCCAGAGGGTTAAGTGGCTTGTTAAGGAGCTCCATAAAATGTTTACAGACCTGTATGGATTGACTTACACTATCTGGATTTAGATGCATAAATCAGCTTGTGCTATGCTAACATTGGCTAAAAATACTTGACCCAATGTTTCACACTGCCCTTCAGATGTTCCTGAAGATGTTAATAATGTCTGCCTCAAGCAGATGCCTCTTTCTCACACCTTTGGCTAATTTCAGTTACTGAGTAACTAAACATGAGATAGTGCCCACTTTTCAGAGAACAGTTCATTGATAAGACTTGTGGGCTATGTTACCTTTCTAGTCCATGACTTGACCATTAACCCTTGAACTTAAAGGTGCTCTAAGCGATGTCGGGTGACGTCACTTCTTGTTGACGTTTAAAGTATTGTCAAACAAAACGGAGGCTAGCTAGACCCTCCCTCCTCCTCATCCGCACACTAACCCCCCAAACCCCGCCCCCAAGTCATTCTTGTCGGTTATTGGCTGGAACAGTTTGTTGCCGTTTGTGGAGCCTGGGGTGTCTGCAGAGACCGTGTTTTTTTACAGTGTGTTCAGGGGACAGGCAGCTAGTGGATAGTGAGGAGATGTTTGCTGTATGTGACAAAAAATGTTTTGGCCTAAAAAACGCTTGACATCGCTTAGAGCACCTTTAAATGTGATAAATCAGACTCTGTATATACAAGTGCATGTAAAGGGTGCAATGACGTCACATTGGCTGCTTTATCTTGCTTATTTAGCTGGACAGTTTATTCAAAGCAATTTTGCAAACATGTTTCTGGAGTTTATAGTGAACTGGACTGGATAGTGCCTGGAGATATAAAAATGGGAATAGTTCTTGAAGAGATATAGAATTGTTTTTTTAATGGACAGTCAGTCATTGACAATAGGTTTTTTTGTGATTCACCTAATCACCATTCTTTCTTTCTCCTCTCATAGATTCAGGGCCATCACCATCTGTGTTTGCATCCATGTATAGACATAAGTCCTGTGAAAACATTGAAAAAAAAAAAAAGGTGAATCACATGACATTTTTAATGTGTTTTATTAAAGAGTTTAAAGGAGAACAACAAAGTAATATTAGTGATTAATCATAAATGGCTGAAAATGTCAAAAAGCAGCTATGTTGCTGTGGAAAATTACCCTGGGTTTCCCCATACTGCCTTTGCGCAGCGCGATTTTATTCACGCTGCTAGGCAGTCTGAATACCACGGATCAAATTTTCACCTCAGCGAGGGGACCTATCACAGAACGGGGAGGGAGCAGCAAGAAGATGACGACGTCTTTGCGACACACCGAAGCAGTTTGTTTATACCTATGGATCAAACATGGCAGCAGACGCGAAGTTACCTTCCGATGCAGCATTAGATATTGTTCTAAGTAGTTTAGAACGCAAATAAATCTCTGACCCATCGTCTTCTTCCTCGTCTAAATTCTTTCGCTCTACATACATCATCTGGTATAATTGAAACGATTGGCTATGAGCTACGTACAGGCGCATTTGATAGACATTCGTAAACCACGCCTCAAATACGAGAAAATGAACGTGTGGTTCCCAGACGTGGTTTGACGTTAGCCAGGCTAGTGGAAAATAACTCCACAGCTTCACGGGCTGTTGCTGCCCTCTCTCTTTTTTTTTTTTTTTTTTTTTTTTTTTTTTTTTTTTTTAAGTCTTTTAAAGTCCCTTTAAAGGCAATTCTAAAAAAAAAATTCTAAACCCATTATAAATGTTGGAAATGTATTGCTAAAACATATTACAAAGACTGTGAACTGTGAAGTACTGAATTGTGGAGTTAGACCGTTAAACAGTTTTTCACCATTGCTATTTTCCGGATTTTTTGGGCGGGGCTAAAACGGGGCTCGATGACGCACTGGAGCCCCTGAGCTCGTGGACACGCCCCTACTTGATGACGCACTGAGGCTGGCCCCTCCCCTAACAATAGAGCACAATCGCATCAGTTCGCCGCTCAATCGCGAGTTACTGTCAGTACTATTAGTTACTACAGCCTACAGTTTGCTAGCTAGCTATGCCTTCGACACGGAAATGCGTAGGCTACTACCTGGATGCGATCATGTACAAAACAGATCGGTGTCTTTATTTAAATTTCCTAAAAACGATCACATCAAGAAGAGGTGGATTAATTTTATGAAGAGCCAACCTTGATGGAGAGCTGAGGATCACCGCCAACACCCGCCTCTGTAGTGATCATTTTACACGGGATAGTTTCATAAACTTTCGTCGGAGACAACTGGGATTCACTGATAATCCGCTGTTACTGGTGAATGGGGCCGAACCGACTATCTCCCGCCTCGGCCTTCATCACCCCGTCCCGAAAGCAGTATCACCTAATATCACCGTCGGCAGCTTTCCCGCGAGTGGGCGTGGTTTCAGCGCAGCCAGCGGACACGCCCCCAGCGTTTGAGAGAATACTGCTAATTTTTTCTAGATTTTGATAGCTTATTTTATGTACTTGCCGGCTTTTTTTATAATTCAAATTTGGCTGGGTGGCTAATAACACATTTTTCTGTTGTGTGACAAACTCAGAACACATACTTAATTTTGACTTTACAGGGACTTTAAGAAAATTCTTTCTGTAATTTGTGTGTAGGTCAGGGAGCATGATTAAATGATTTAATAGTTTTAAATTTTTTTTTTTTTTTTTTTTTTTTTGGAATTAATCATACTAAATTGACAGTCCTAGTAATTACAGAATTAATCATTACAAATTACAAAGCTAGTAATAATTACTTTTTTTTTGCAAATCTACTTGTGAATGAAGAGTTCAGATTATTCAATGTATTTTTATAGTGCCTGCACACTTAGTTACTATGGTTTTGTGAGTGATCTTACTACAAAGACATGCGCACACAGAATACCCAAACACATAATTTGCTTTTCCTCTGGCACTCACCTGATCATATAATGACTCTCTGTCCGCTCTTCACTGTGTGCGTAGGAGGACAGAGCTTCTCTCTCTCTCTCTCTCTCTCTCTCTCTCTCTCTCTCTCTCTCTCTCTCTCTCTCTCTCTCTCTCTCTCTCTCTCTCTCTCTCTCTCTCTCTCTCTCTCTCTCTCTCTCTCTCTCTCTCTCTCTCTCTCTCTCTTTCTCTCCACTACACATACATTTTCTCCTATGCTCACGTTTGTTATCTTGCCTGTTATGTTTCTATGACGTCAAGGAGAGAGAGGAGAGTTGGGTGATTAATATATATGTATGGTGTTGGCAATGGCAATGTTCTGCCTATGGACGATAATCCCTCTTGCTTTTGTTCCTGCAGTCCCTTGAGATGAACACAGCCTCTGCTAATGTATCACTGTACTGAAGGAAAGCCCTGCACAATCTCATTAGACTGTCATTACCGAATATACTGATATTAGCCTCACTTATTTTTCTTCATAGACGCCCTATTTGAACAGGAAGGAGAGGGACAAAGAATAGATAATTTTGTGCTTGTTGGTAGAATAGTAAAAGGAGAGAAATATTATTTTTGTGCATGTGTATTTTTCTGTTTTGGGGTAAAGCAGAGTGTTGTGAGCAGAATGGCAGAGAAGGGAGTGAAGGGGTGGAGCCTTTTGGCTCCCCCATTCATATTATGCAAATAGCTCTGAGCCTGTGTGCGTCTGATTGGCTGGCTGGATGTGTTGCTGGCTGATAGGACAGATAAAGCAGCATTCAGCAGTGAGGCGCTGAGAAGAGGAGGAGGACAGCTTACAAGGAACAGAGAAAGAGAAACGGAAGATATAGAAGGCTTTAATGTACAGCACAAGCAAAGAAAAGAAATACAGCTATTTAATTCCTTTAACCACCTGCATGTGCACTGATAGAATACTGTACAAACAGAAGATTTAAATTACAAGATTGAATGTGACTGGATTGTGACTCTACCGTTGCAGCCCCTCCGGCAGGCAGCCCATTCACAAACAGCGGACCGCTTCAAGTGCTTTGACAGGGGAGAAGATGAGGAAATTCTGACTGACACTCCTCCTGCATGGAATTTTTATCTTGTTTTCGGTCTCAGTGATTTTCAGGAGACCAATCTTGGCTCTAGTCCAGTTCATCAGGCTGAGCTGAGGAAGCTGAATAAAGCCGGGAAGATATACGAAGAAAAAGCAGACAAGCAATCAGCGTGAGTGCAGCATCTGTTTGCACCTGCCACTGAAAAGACATCTCTGCCAGCACGGCTTTTGTCGTCCGCCTGCCTTCCTGGCGAATGAGAGACCGAGGCCTCTCGGACGAATGGAATGGAATTCAGCCATGCGGCTCTGACTGGAGTTGTTGTTTGCCTTGTGCTGTCAGTGGGCAGGCAGTGCCTGCGTTCCTTCTGCTGCTGCTACTGACTGTTTCCAGTTTATCTCAAGAGTGTAGGCTGAAAATATTCTCTGCTTGCTTCCGCCCTTCCACTTTTAGCCACTCTTGGGCAGAAGCAAGTGATAAACAACTAACTTGATTTGAATTAACCGACTTGGTGAATGGATGCACTGGGGGTTAAACTAAACTTGGTTGATTTAATGGAGTCTTTTGCCCCTTAAACTTATTCTGCATCTCTGGAGGATTGCGCTGGCCTGAATATTTTTCTATTTTCATCCCTCGAGGTGCCATTTGTATCATTAACTGTTCACCGGCTATGCAGAGGCTGTAGTTTCCATAGAAATGAAGATATCTGTGAATCTCTGGAGACTGAGAGTGTCAGAGTAAGGTGAAGGAGAGGTACAGGAAAAAAATCTGTTGTGTTTCCTTTAGCCTGGGATGAAAAGATGTTTGGATGATAGTGGAGATCACTGACTGGATGAATGAAGGAAGATTTTCAGGGAGACGCTTATTTTCCAGCCATTCCTCACTTTGAGGAAGTGAAGATACAGAGAGGCACAAAAACATGCTGTTCTCAAAGCACTCCTTTCTCTGAACTGCCAGAAGCAAACAGTGCACGGAGAAAAAGACTGTTAGCCATGTGCTAAAATGCTCTCCTACTCTCAATTGACTCTTTCAGTGTCCTCATGTTGAATCAAATTCTTCAAATTTTTCAAATTTTTGAAATACCTGTTGAAAATCTATACTGTCAAATAGAGTGCATTGTTATTTTCATGAATAGCAGATGCTATTCGGTGAGAGTGAGCAAGTGGGAAAAGTTGTTCAAATGTCATTTGCTAATCTTATAGGATGATCGCATCTGTTTTTGCTGTGGATGAGCATGACATCAACAAAGAGCGAATTTTCAGCACTAATATCCAAAGCCTGGTCTCTGTTAGATCATTTGTGTCTCATGGACTTCTGATAATTCTTGGGTAGGGGACTTTATCCTTGATTAGGAAAGTGAGACAACTTCACTAAAGTCAAGATCCAGATACAAGACAGTAAAATGGATGATTCCAGCATATTAAGGCGGAGAGGCCTTCAGGTAAGAATGAATGATACTTCTAACATTATTTAAAAACTTGTTTGAAAGTTTTTCTCCAGTTTACTCCAGTTTCTAGTGACTAGTCACATCTCATTCTTTAAGTTTGCTTCCTTTCTTATTTTTTCACTGTTGCTGTGATGTGTCAGCACATAAAAAAAATTTTAAGCACTGCAGAAAGCAAGAAAACTTGCTTCAAGTTCTTCAAAAAGGATCAAATTATCCAGTTCTGTCAATCAGAGTGTACCTTTAGAATGTGTCTCGGTGATAACAGATTACCATGCTCAGGGAGGGATTTCAAATTAATTCATGACTAAATTCAGCATTTTCCTTCTCGTATCTGCTTTTCTGTCCCTTATTCTTCAAATAATTTGCTTACTAGCTTTCCTGTCTCCTTTCTTATTTAAATTACAGGAAATGTCAATAGTCATCATCATGACTCAGTGTTTTATATGGGTACAAACTTTTTGTTTGGACAGTTGAACTACGATTGAATTAGACTGAGCTAGAATGTGAACCAATAAAACCAAGCTTGTGTGTGTATGAATGTGTGTGTGTGTATATATATATATATATATATATATGTGTATATATGTATGTATGTATATGTATGTGTATATATATACACACATCAACACTTAATCATCTGACGCAGAGGCTAAACTGGGAATGTAATCACACACATCAACAAATATTCCTGGCTTTTTGCACACCCACCTCTTTTACACCCTTCAGTCTTGTTTTTTTCTGTAATATTGTAACAGTCCAAGAGTGTGTTGTGTAACTGCATTCAGTAAGTCCATCTGCTAGTTAACCCAAGTAGATGACGACTGCTCTGCTAAATTTGAGAACATAGCCTCTTGATGCTAAGTACATGTCAAGAGATGAATAAGAGTGTTTTTCATATCTCATATACATATATTTAGTATCAACTCTAATTTAAACACAGTGTTTGCTACACAATGCAGTGCAGGATTCAGACTGCTATTTGAGAAACTATTTGATTGTATAATTTAGCTCCTTGTCCGCAGGGCTTTTCAGTGGGCAAGATAAGATGTTTGTAAACAAGATGAAAAGAGAAATGACAATGTCCAGCTATAATTTGGATAATATTTAAATGACACTTGTGAAATGGAGTGGTGCAGGATTGCACTGAAGTGTCATTCACTGGAAATGCATTTTGCTTTTGAAGAGCAGCACAGGCACAGTTTGCTTCCATTCTGGGTAATAGCGGAGGTTTTAAGGCACTTGGCAGTTCTTGCGCTCAGTGCTGTCTTTTGTGCTAGGGTGTCTGTGTTTTTGCCCGTTGGCTGTGGGGCTGGATGTGGTTGAGCTGAACTCTGTGTTGTGTCTGTTCACTCAGCTGTGCAGTGGGGAGGGTTTGTCTCGATAAATCCACCGTAGGGCTTTCTGTCTGCCAGAACCGGACAGTGAGATGAAGCAGCGGGCTTATTCCGCTATCTACTGTAACATCTCATTTAACTTCATATCCTGTTTCTACAATCACTCTGAGTGCGTCAGCAGAATCTGAACAACACCACTAGAAACACAAATAATACCATTCAAAAATGGTTAGTAAGGTTTTTTTAAAAAAATGTTTTTAAAATAAGTCTTATCCTCACCAAGGCTCCGTTTATTTGTTTTAAAATCACAGTAAAAATTGTAATATTGTGAAATATTATTATAATTTAAAATATCAGTTTTCTATTTTAATATATTTAAAAATTAAATTTATTTCTGTGATGGCAAATCTGAGTTTTCAGCAGACATTACTCCAGTCTGGAGTGTCACACGATTCTTCAGAAATTATTCTAATTTGGTGCTCAAGAAACATTTATTATTATTATTATTGATGTTAAAGACAGTTGTGCTGCCTAATATTTTTTTTTGTGGAAACCATGATACATTTTTGTTTCAGTAGGCCTATACTTTAAATCCAAAGTTCGAAAGAACAGCGTTTATTTGTAATAGATTTTTTCCGTAACAGTCTTTTGTAAAAGTCTTTACTGTCTAAAACCGTCTTTACTGTCACTTTTGAACAATTCTTTCAAACATTTTCTCACCCCAAACTTTTGAACGGTAATGTATGCACATTTTTCTCTGGGGCTCCTTGAAATCCATATTTTTTACGAACCTATTGACTGATTGCTGATGAATAGGTCATTATGGCTTTAAGCCATGCATTCCCTTAATGCTCTAAAGTGGTCTGGGCAGTTAGTCACATGGGGACTCAGCCCAGTATGGCTGGCCAGTGCGAGACGCAATGCCCTGGAAAGCCGTATTTGGCAGTGTTTATGGGATGAGATTCTCCGTAATGCTTCTAAGTGGTCTCCTGAGGTCCAGACCTGGTACATGTTTTTCCTCAATGTCAATGGTCATCCACATGCCCCTGACAATCAAACATTCTTTGGTCACAGATTTAAATTGTTCTTAGGCACTTAGGCATGACGTGAAACACGTTATCAAATTGTTAAATTGTTAATGAATAAGAATAAATTTTTTTTCTGATAATGTAGCTTATACTGTATATGTAGGCTGTTCATATTTGGTAAACAATGTAGCATATTGGGATATGGAGTCACATGTGTGTGATTTGATTATTAGCATTTTAGTGCTCAAACAATTCATCATAGATAAATATTGTATTGCATTGGCTGATGTTTATTTCTAACTAGCTCTCTGTTCTTAATGTATTTAATCGTTGTGTATTGCAATGTATTATTTGTGAGCCCTAGTTTATATAAACTGTGTTTTGTAAAAGTGTATATATTTATTTAAATAAGAATAAAAAAAAAAAACATTTATTGAAATAAATGGTATCGGCCCTACCATTGTGGTTATATCTATCAGATTGTAAACCAATCACAATGTAAAGAAATTTTAACAAAAATGTTGTTGGTCCATGGCTTAAATGGTCATGTAAAACTAAACGATGATTTTTATTGATGCAAGAAACCTTGTCCAGCATTATAAATAAATCTACACGTACAGTCAAACCAAAATTTATTTAGACACCTTCAACATTTCTCACATTATCAGTTTATTCGCTATAGTTTAGAAAATGGTAATAAAATATGACAAGAACTCAGAGTTATCAAATCAGTTGATATTTCACTGGTTTTGCCCATCCTTCTGTTAGACTCTCACAAATGAATTAGGTTGAATAGCTGTCATCTGTTAAATTTAAGTACACAATTAGCTTAATTTTGTTCAGTCTGTGGTGTAAAATGGTCGCATTAGCAATTAAAGCAAAAAATAAAAGCAAAATGGTCTGGTCAAAGTGTCTAAATAATTTGACTGTATGAAGAATTTTTGGGTATACTATGTCACAGTTTACCTTATTTTGCTATCCTCACTTACATAAATTAACTATAGTGTCCTACACCCACTAGTAAAAAAAAAATATCAAAAATTATATCTGGTGTCTGAAGCCTATTTAAACACTTCAGACTTTAAAAATATGACAGCTTAGAATTTCATTCATTTTTAAAGGTCAAGTAGAGATTGTCCTGTTACATAATGCCAGGTCTTGTGCTCCCTTTTATTCCTCCTTTGGAAATTCACCATTAGAATAATATGTCCATCCAGCTTAGAAGTGGAATTTCATTTGAAGTAAAAGTGTAATAAATAACCTTTTTGTGAGAGGTAAAATCTGATTATGCTGTGTTTTGCTCTTCACTCTTATCTGTGGTGATGTTGCAGGCTTGATTTTTCCTCATGATTACTCAGGTGAATGTATCCACAGGAATTCAGTTTTGCGTGTTACATACTTGCTCTTGTGTGACTTAACACACTGGCAGATCCCACTGTATTGCTTAATATGTGTTGTGAAGATATTACATAATTTGAACCTTGCCGTTTCAGGCAGTTAATCGGTGAACTGTACCCTTTGTCAAGGTATTAGCACTAAGAATGCAGGTCTTTGTTCTCTAGCTCTTTTGTTTGTGTTGATGAGCTAGAGATAGAGGTGATGGTGTCAGGGTTTTTGGTCTTCAGGTGCAGATGAGCTCTGGAGGAGTGGAGCGTAGATGTGCCGCTGGGCTCTTTATCTTTATGTTTCTCCTATTTCCTGACAGGTTAGAGTGTTAAATTGTTCTTATGCCCTGGTGCGTTTGTAGGCGAGGATTTCGGACATCTGGAGATTGTACCTGTGGGCTGTATTGAATCGGAAAAGAAAGGGAGGAGGTGATGGAGATGGTGCAGCTTTTGGGGGATGAGCTCTTTAGGTGGTAGTTCGGTTTGTAATGGGACATTTTGACTCCTATTGCTTTTTATCAACCACAATGGCCTGACGCAATGACCCACTTTTATATGCTTATTCATTTTCAACTGCTGGCACTGATAAATAGTTGTCCCAGCTTTCTTCAAACTGGATCAACTTATTTTTATGTTTTCTAGAGTTGTTGTTCAAAAAATGTTAGTACTAAAATCAATACCAGTGAAATATAATAATAATAAAAAAAACTCAGCCCCCTGGTTCCCACTTATTATTACACTTTTTTTCTGTTTTTAATCACTGGCAGACTACCAATAGGCCTATTGAAGGAAATGGTTCTAATTCAGCAAGGAATTATCGTATTGGGGCTGTTTAAGCAAAAACAGCGGCATATCAAGTAATCTGCTTTTACTTAAGCAGAATTAAAGTGGTCAAAAAGGTTTCAAGGTGTCTTAATCAGGCACAGTTGTTCTAAAGGGAATGGTGAAGGGCTGGTGTTTGGAGAGTATGCTGGTCGCTTATGGCCATGGCCTGCTCTAGGATGCTACCAATGGACAGTGATGAGAACAGAAAGCCATTAGCCTGCAGGCAGTCAGTGAGCTGGTACGGAGTCAGACTGTGCATTCTCAAGGAATCGATACAGGCTGCATCTCTAGCTGGGCAGGTAAGAGAAAAAAAATCTAACATTTAGGGTTTGTAAACAGTGCTTATTCCTTAGAAAAAATCATGTTTTGTGAGAGGAGTTTAAAAAGTACCTTTTTGCCAGTATATTTCAATATGTTACATTTTTCAATATTTTATGAAATTCTCCATTTTTTTTTCAACATTTACAGCCATATTTAGTATAAAACTTTTTAAAAAAGCGGTCCTTCCTTTTTGTCTGCTTGATGTGATATACAGTATTTAATTTCTATGAATGATCTTCACACTAGAGTAATGCAACAAATTCTGAGGTCATTTGTGCAATTCACATGAAATTTGGCATACAAAATCTGTTGAAACTCACTACCAAAATCATCCACATTATCTATTCATTGAAATTTGGGAGTTGTGGTCATGTTTTTCACTTTTTCTAATATGCTTGGACCCCAATGATTGCTGCTCTCTTTTATAAATGTGCTCTTCAAACCTTCAGCTTAGAAAATTCATCACAAAATTAATTTTCAAAACATCATCTCGTCATTGTGTTTCTTATTGTCTCTGTCAGATCCTGGCTGGAGGCATTACTGACACTTTGTGAATACTGATGCAGCACTGTATTTTCGCACTGTAAAAATGACAGTCATGGCTATTGAGCCGCTAAATAACTCATGACCGCACTCTGACCAGAACAGCCGCTTACCAAGAAGCTAAAGGGATAGTTTCTGATGACTCAGCAATGTATTAGAATGGGCATTAGTCTAGTTTCCCCAGATATTTACATTACCATTAATATTCCTCTTTTAATACTGAATTACCCCAAAGAATAGGTTGATATCATAATTAAGGTTAAAAGCTTGTTGGTTTCAGCACATCAGTCACTTAGTATACACTAAGAATAGCTGTTTAAAATGGATGTACAATGTTTCCCATGGTAGGCGTTGTCCTAAGCCCCCTTTCAGCCGTTATGAGACATGCTCGAATGAACACCAGCACTGTGGAAGTCATATTATTATACTGCACCATACTTTGATTGAAGAAAGCTCACTCTTTAAGGTCGTTCAGACTGCAGAGATGCCCGTGTCCTAGTTTTGTCTATCCTCATATTAGTACAGTGCATTCTAAACACTTTTCACTGTATTTTCCTAGTACCCGTTTCCCTGAAAATAAGTTCTTCACTGAAACTTGGTTTGCATGTTTTTGTATTATGATCAGATAACCTGATTATCAGCGTCCAGTGGGGAAAAAATAGCAAAAGAGGGCGTTTGTGCAGTTTTTTGTGGTTGATTTTTCCTAACCAAGACAAACGTGGCCTGTGTTTGAATGAAAGCAGAAGGTAGGAAAACACAGGATATTGATTTAACAAATAAAGAAGGCAGAGAATAAGTATAAAAGAGTAATCGAGAGATCATCAATTTATAATTTTTTTGCAAACATATTCCGTTTACTTCCCATCCATTTGTTGTGCTGTATACTTTTGGCGGCTCTGTCAGCACAGTAAAGCCTCATCTTATTCCAAGATGGTTGAGACCTGTACTTTAAAGCTCTATGGCTGTGATTTCAGACAATGTTGTCTAAAATATGCATTTCACCATGCTCCTACTTGGGGTATGGGCAATGCTGCCGGCCCCCCGGTCAAAGACTTGGGATACATGCATTACGGGCACAGCAATAAGCTCACTTTGAGACCAACATGAGAGCATGAGCTCATCGTTTTAGACTGAATAGAGGAGAGAGGGGGGAGGGGGGTGAAGGGGAAAGTGCCAGAAAGAGAGTGGACTCAGCTGCAAGAGATTGAAACATGCACACAAACCCAGACTTGGATTGGTGGCTTCACGGCAGACAGTATTACTTAGCAGTAATGAATTCAGGCTTAATCTGTTTTGTCCCCCTTGTCTTAGAGATAAAACATTAAGATAGACACTAAAAGACATTCAATCAATGACAAATGGGTTACTATCATAATCGCAAATCACAAACAGTATAAAATATTTAACATTAGCAAATTTTATGTAATGTGACATTTTACAGTGTAACAAGATATTCAATACGAAGAAAATGGCTTGATTTTGTTAATCAGGAATTGATTGAATTGTGAAAAGTGGGTGGTCCATATCAAAATGGATTCTGATCCAAGGTTACAGTCAATTGTGGAAGATTTGTTAAATAAATTATTTACTTATTGCCATAACTTTTATGTTTTGCATCACCTACAATACTAGTCTCAAAATGTGTTATCTATATGGCTATAATTGATTAACATCATTTTCTATATCTGCACAACATAGATGACGTCAACTAAAAAGGAGCCAGAGTGAGTCATTGCATTTTTATGAAAGATTACGTACGCAAACATTTATTTTTCACAAAATTCATTTGGAATGACATGCACTAATGAATCATTAACAATAAGACTAGGGAGATGTGTTAAGAAAGTAAATCGTGCACATTTTTATTTAATTTTTACTTTAGAGTTAAATGAGATGTTGTAAATAAAATGTGTCCTCTACTGAAGCTTTTGCTTTTTAGACACTTCATCGAAGTCTAGCTGCACAAAAAAAAAAAAAAAAAGTGCCTTTACAGGGCTCTACAGTGCGACCATTTTACTCGCATATGCCCCTAAAAATCGAACCGGAAAAATTATTTACGAGCACAATGTGCGAGTAACTAAAACCTACCATAATCGAAAACGAGACGATAACTAAATAAAAACTAGTTTTGAATGACAAAAACTATGACGAAAATCTATTGACATTTTCGTCAATGAATAAAAGCTAGACAAAAATGTTAGATATTGACGATTTGGGAAGCGATCCAGTCAGAACTGATGTCCTGCGTTTGATGCGCACATTTGTACTGTAACGTGCTGATCTACCCAGCGGCACACGGGTTGATATGCGCTGCATCTCATAAAACATTAAAAAATTTTAACCTCTGGGAGAATTAGTAGAGCAGACATATAGATCTGAATAAGAGTGACGACGCAAAAAAAGAGCTCCATTCGGTACGGTTTTCTGTGCGCACACACCCGACCCGAAGCGTGCAGCCATGCACATAGACACATATAAAGCGCGCGAGGACTGAATTAAGCTCTCTTTCGTGTCTGAATGGACAAATACACAACCTTATGTCGAAATGTCTGTTTTGGAGAGTATTCAGGTAAACTATGTTGGTTATGTCTTAAACAGTTTTGAGTGTATAGGATGTGCATCAGTGCAATTGGATCCGCATGTCATTGGACATGATCTGATGTCTTAAAGTGACCGTGGGTAATAAACCTAATGCGGTCTGTGTCATCAAGCAACACAAGAAAAAGAGAATAGCATTCACTGCTCGTTAATAGCTTTATTAAGGATTCATTATATTTAATTCATACAAATAAATATGTCTGCTGCTTGAAAGAATAAAGAATAATGTATGCAAGTTATAAAGAATGCATATATCATTCATTGAAAAGAAGACTATTCTACTTTAGGAAAAGTGGTTTTATTTAATTTTAAGATATTTTTTAAGTCACAGTAGTTAAATCTGTATCTATATTGCATGTTCAAACTTTAAAATCATTCATATTAACTGGTTAATAGATGTTTTCTCCGGGAGTATATGGGTTTGGACATTTTTGAGAAATTCTAAATTAATGCATTACAATTGAACTAAACCCATTATATTTTAGTCATCTGAATTGTTTTATTTTTAGTCTAGTTTTAGTCTACGAAATACAATAAGATTTTAGTCGACTAAATCTACAGTAGATACTAGTAAATACTAATACACTCATTTAAACTAGTTTGTCCTCCATGTTGTGGAAAGAGCCTCTGTAGTGGAAAGATGCAGATGTCCACTGCACAGGTGTGCCAATGTGCTCCTAGCCTCCTCCTGAGAGCAACACGTTCCCCTTGTTCTGTTTTATAAAGTGATTGTAAAGTGTGGTTTATACTTCTGCATCAAATCGACGGTTTCACACCATAGTTGAACACAAAGAGAAGGAGCACACACGTAGTGTATATATATATATATATATATATATATATATATATATATATATATATATATATATATATAATAAATAGTTTGTTAAACTCTGTTACTTGAAAAATCTTCACTGCGCTCCAAAATTTCTTTGTGTGCTCCTACAATTTTTCATTTAGGAGCACATGTGCTCCTTGGGAAAAACCTTAGAAGCCTGCTTTATTAAAAGCCTGCCACAAATATTTAGTTAGTGTATCTAAATCAGTTTTTTATTGGTTTGTGGGTGAAGAATAGAGTAACATTCCAGAATAGTGTCTGGACACCCCCCTCTCTATACTTGGCCGTAGGCTAAATATTGTTTCCAAACACAGTTTCACAAAAACAACATTTTTGGACAAATGAGGACACTGTACTCCTTTCCTACACTTAGAACTAACAGTTCTCTCTTGATGGAAACTATAATACCTTTACTGTCACTTCCCTTTCTCTGTTTTTTTTTCTTCTTCCATTGGCTTCTATCTCTCTTTTTTCCTTTTGTCTGGCACTTGAAGTCAGTGGTCTCTGCTGTAGCACCTCTCTCAGTAGGCATTAATCAAATGCACAGCAAAATAGCAGTATGTTGGTTGCTTGTCTGTCTGTTCGCACAGTTGGGGGCGGTTTTGATCGTCTGACTCTCGTGTGGTGTCCTCTCTGGGGAGCCAGACCTCAGTCTACCCTCACACAGCCGTTTCTCCTTCAGCTAGTAATGAGCACCATTGCTCCTTTTGTCTCTGTGTATCTGGCGTCTTTTCTGCCATCCATAACACATACATGGGCTCCATGCCTTGATTGCTCTTTCTCTACATTGGCTCTTTTATTTGTCTGGGTGTGGCGTGGTTCCATCTTCTATTGTTTTCCCAGTCTATTTTCTCTTCTCATTATATTTTCATTTTCTTTACCTTCTGTGAATTTCATTTCATTTCTTGTGCTCATTTTCTACTACAAGCGCTCATTCATTGTCTTCCTGAGAGGCGCATTTTAGTAATTGTTGTATTATTCAGGAAAATTCTGTAGCTGTTTTCTTTGACCAAGACAAATGAGGTTCCTTCGCTAGTGTGCAGACGCTTGTGCTGAGTGTGTGTGTGGATTGTGTTCATGGTTTATGGGGGGTGGCGGATATCCCAGAAGTGTGAATTGAAGATGTTTGTGTGTCAGGGAGTTTGATAGCGCCTGGGAGTCGAAATCTGACGACCGGAGAAGTGTCTGTTCGCGTACCAGTAATGAACTCAGACTCTTAGTCATGGGGGACGGGAGGAATAGTGGGAGAATGTCAGAGACAAAGATGGGACAAATATGACTTCATTACTCTCCCAGAGGAGCAGGGGATTTGTTTAGTAGCAAGTGCAAAAACAATTGGCCCAAACTTTGGGAAATAATTATTATATATTATTTCTAATAAATTATAAATGTTTTTTTTTTTTAATGATTTATTTCTTATTTTAAATTAGCTTATTGTAAATGTTGTATGATTGTATTATGTATATATATATATATATATATATATATATATATATATATATATATATATATATAAATGAGGGGCACTGAGGGGCAGGGCGTCATATAGCCTATTTTCAGCTGTTTTTCTTTTTTGGCCAAAAACCGAAAATGACATTTTATGCCGATAATTTTTGGTGGACGATAATTTTTTAATGTCGGTGCATCCCTATCTATAATGGAAGTCCATGATTACAAAACACACTTTTACTGGAATCGATGGCATACGATGCAACACATTACTGAATGGTTTGTAGTTTATCAGTGCAGCACTGAGTTGTCAGTGATTCAAAAATGGGTCAGTCTTTACAGTTTTCTTCCTGCTGCCTTACGGTTTCATTAATATGTTTGAGCACCTCAAAAGACCCAGTTTTTTTAAAACTTCTTTCCTACTCACAAATGCAATGTTCTATTCCTGCAACTGTCACTTAGAGCAAAACAATATTGAATATTAGCATGATCAAACCGCATGCAGCACTGTATTGTTCAAGCCCCATTGTGGTGAGGGTAATGCATGGTTGTGAATAATCCTGCCAACATTGTGTTTTGAAGCTCCTTCGTCTGCATTGTGGGGTGGGGGGATGACGACTGTCACCATGTATATAGGAGACGGTTGAGCTCTCTTTGAATATCGCAGCCGGCAAGATTTACCAATGAGACAGCCTGCTGTTACATGTGAAGAGATCTGACAGAATGTAGCTCCAGCATTGTCATGTTAGCTCGATGCTAATGTATAATGATCTGTAGAAAAAACAGTGCTGGCAATGGCTTAAAGCGTTAAAGTCCAAATAAAGGTAAAAGCAACATAGCTGTCAAACAGAAGCGGCAAATACGCTTCCCGCTTGGCATGCTGGTACATCATTACTGCATTTTAATTCTTCAAAGAAGAAAAAAAGAAAAACACATCTGCCAATCTCCACACCAGCATTGTGTTTTTCTTTACTCTCCATAATCTCCACTTAGGAATGTAGATTTAATTTGAATATGCAAATTCTAATTAGGATTAGTGGGGTTTTTTCATGTTCTTTTTTTTAATTTCCACAGTTTGATAGTCAGTGTGAATACCTTGACTGATCGCTAGATTAGCATCTTAGTGAGAGAGCGCAGGAAAAGACAGAATGAGTGAATTAAGGGCTAGACGTCCTCTTCTGCCAAAAGCGCACCACAATAGTAGGGATAATTACTTGGTGCTTCCTTCCGACAACACGAGGAGATCCTCGTATATCACGACTGCTAATTGCGCCGGTTTAGCCCTCACGTAGTATGACGGGAGGCTGGTGGCAGCCAAGTTGTCTTTGTATGTAATGATGATGATGATGTGGCATCTCTTAAAACCTGCAGCTGCGTCTAACAGAAGTATTTCACTGCATTTCTCTCTGCAACCTTCCGCTTGCCCTCCCTCTGTTCTTTTATTCACTCTTTTCCTATCTTGGACCTAAGCTGATGCGCATCCTGTCTTCCCCTGTGGCCCCGCCTCAGCCATCTTCCTGCCCTACATACTCCCAGCACCAGCTTCAATTAATATGAATGAGCTACAACCCGAATTAAACACCCAGTTCTCTCACACGCAACTGGGTTCAGTCTATTCCGTGCATCCTAAGGTAAATGATGACAATGGTAAACCAAGATGTTAGCAACTCTCCACTTAGCGTCTACAACACTCTAGCATCATAATGGCGAGTTTTACATGGGCAAACAACCATCATATTCTGAAAAAAAAGTATGCTCTTATGGAGTTCTTAATTATCCTGCACTTGTAAATTATAAACCTAAATGAATCAATATCGTTCTATAGATGTGTGTTGTTTGGTACAGTTGTCCATCATCCTCTGTTACACCCCAACAGTTTTCAATCACTCATTATAATGATGTCTGCTCTGCCACAGGCGTCACACTCTTCTTCTAATGTATATTGTTCTATCTGTTACAATGACCCAGTTAATTAATATCCTCCTAGTACATATAACTCTTTGATTTGCCTTTCCCTTTCTCACCCCCATCAGTTTCATTTGCTTGTTCATCGCAAGCAATTAGTCTCGACAGGCAGTGCTACGCCCCATTTACTCCATAAAACAATCAAACAGCCTCAGACCTGCTTCATGCAATCACTATACTATACCCTTCTTGAACTTTTATTGTTTAAATATAGTGGGAGGAAGCAATGGAGGACTTGTTGGTTTCTAAGTTGTAATCTTGCCAGCAAAGCTTTTGGTTATAGTTGCTGAGCTTTTAGGAGCTCTGTAACTCTGTCCTTTCCCCAGAAACTCAACGAGCAAGGCCTCCCTTGGGTCCACTGTAATTAGTTCATTAGTCCTGCGTAATGAAATCGGCCAAGACTGCGTCAGCGTGTCCAGGGGTGGCAGCGTGCTTGTATCTTTCTCTCTCACACCGTGTCCTAACCAGGTGTGACTCAATAAAGCTACACACAATAAAAGATATTTCTTTCTTGCTTCTCGAGCAAAAAGCAACGGGGCATTTTAGTAATTTTATATAGTTTCAATTTCTGCTCATTGTTAGTCCCGCCCACAGTGAATTTTTTTGGTCTGCTCCCAACAATAGTGCATTAAACATGAAATATCGTCTGATTGCTTGAAATTGCAGCAGTTTCATGCACAGCACATGTCATATTTCCTAAATGCTTAAGAAGCTGTGAACCATATTTAAGAGACCATTTGTTATGCTAATTGATCTTAAAACCGTGTGTCATTGGTACACGTCTGGATTATCCTCCTGCATCTGTAATCTTCCTTTGAGGAAATATGCCAGCCATTCACTCAAGGACAGAAAAAGCTGGCATGTTGAGTGCCTGTCCTGGCAATCTTGCTGTCCCGCACACAGCCTGTCAGTGTCAGAGGCTGTCCAGTGTCCCTGGTTTGGTCTCAAGGGAACCAGTGAACTCTGACTTTTTGACCAGAGCTGTCTGTTTCCATCCTGGAAGCTTTTGGACACTGTACTTGGCTTGGGACAGGGCAGCACTTTCACAGCTGTCAACAATTCTTTATGCTTCAAGTGTCAGTGTGAACCTCACATGTGGCTGCATTTATTTTTTCTTTTGCAGTGCTCGCCAAGGCAAACATACTAGGGTTGCTCTATTCTGGATTTTTGCAGCCGATACCGATTACCGTTTTTTTGTGTGTGTGTGTCGTCATCGTGATCCGCCGATACTGATCCCGTTCATTCAAGTAATATAAATAATATGTTTTAACTACCATTCAAAAGATTTTTTTAAAAGAAATTAATACTTTTATTCAGCAAGAATGCATTAAATTGTTCAAAAGTGACAGTAACAACATTTTAAATGTTACAAATACAAAAAAAATGCTGTTTTTGAACTTTCTATTCATCAAAGAATCCTGTAAAAAAAGTATTGTAACGTTTTCACAAAAATATTAAGCAGCACAACTTTTTTCAAAATTGATAATAATAAGAAATGTTTTTTGAGAAACAAATGAGCATATTAGAATAATTTCTGAAGGATCATGTGACACTGTAGAGAAACAACTGCAAAAAATCCAGCTTCATCGCCACATTACATTTTAAAATATATTAAAATAAAATATTTTAAATTGTAATATTTCACAATAGTTCTGTTTTTACTGCATTTTCATAAGAGACTATGAAAATGCTTTCAGTGCTCTAGCACTGCCATTGCATTATTATTGAGTACTGTGCTCTTGCTGGGTCAGGTTGATATGAGTGGAGCCTGACTCTGCCTGTAACAAATCATAATGATGCTAAACGAATGTTCAGTGTGTGTTTTGTCTTAATGTATGGCTGCTTAGCCTCAAGAGCTCCGAGGCTTTTGTAATAAGCTCTGCTAGCTTGAAATCTATCCTGGAGGGCACAACACCACAAGTCAGCACTAATCGGGGAGAGATGTATAGCTGTCAGTCAAACTCAAAACTGTTGCCCAGGATAACTGGATTCCGTCAGGTTCTACTCTACCCATGGTCACAATAAAATTGCACGGCATCTTGATGCAACACACTGTTTAACCCCTGAAACCTGAAATCGGCCACCTCTGGTAAGCTCTTATAACAGTGTAAACACAGAGATGCTTATCTCGCTGCAGCTACTGATGGCTTTAACTGTCTCCAGGAGTCCATTTAAGCAGTGTGCTGCTGCTTTCGGCCCATCTCACTGATTACATTTCCCTGCACTACGGCTTCCTGTCATGCTGGACGGACTTAAGAAATATTAATGGGCTCCATTGGGTAGATTGCTTTTGTGGGAGAGCAGGGGGTCTGCTCCAAACTGTCACTCTGGCTAATTTCATTGCCTGGCCTTTTGGCCCATGGCAATGACAGAGCCTTGGCCAGAATGCTGTTGTGTGTATGTGTGTGGCTTTGTGTAGCAGAGCAACTGCTCCCTGGTCTCCCTCAGACCCCACCCTCCATATGCCTTAATGGAATCAGTCTGCCAGAACAGAGTTCATTCGCTTAAGATTGCATTTAAAAAAATCAAATACTTGTCCGAAATTGTTGGTTTCTGTTTTTAGAATTGCAAGAAACATCACAAATTGGCTTTGATATCACAGTTATTCAAACATGTTATTCATATATAATACAATTCATAGCAATCAATATCTTATATAAAATAATTAGGGCTGACAAGCAATTAAAATTTTTTAATCGAATTAATTACCTGATGTGCCGATTAATTCATCGCAAATTAATCGCACATCAAACTTAGCTGAGAAATTACCCCCAAAAGATAATGTCATTGTTGTGCTAAATGAGAAGGCATCAAGTATATATTACAAAAAGTAGTTTAAGAAAGATTTTTTTTTATTTGATTCAGCATAGCATTTATTACACGCACGGTTTCGCCAAGGTTTTTTTTTTTTTTCAGAAGCTGCATCTGAAATGGTATTTAGATATGTTTACAGACAAAAAAAATTGGTTACCAACATTCTTTAAAATATATTTTATGTTCTTAAAAAAAACGTCATACAGGTTTGAAACAACTTGATGGCGATTAAATGTACCGATTTTTTACTTTTGGGCAAACTATCCCCAAAATATGAAATTATTTTTCTTGAATGAAGTGATACTCTAAATAAGAAACTAAAACTGCCAGTAGGTGGTGGTAAATGTCTAAAGTCATTGAATCATTCATTCATTCATTCATTCGATTCGTTTAAACGGCTGATTCTTTCAGGGATGAAGTAAATGGCTCTCTTTATGAATGGGCCATTGAATAATTCGTTCACCCAATTAATTCGCTCAAAATGCGGATTCATTCAGAAACTAAACACCACTGTGTGTTTGGAGATTCACAGCAGTTCTAATCTGGCTTTACAGGTAATATTTTTGTTGGCAAAATTTTGCAAAAACAGACAATATCGTGTCTAAAATATAACACAATATTACCTTATTATTAACTTTAAAAAATCATAAAGGGGCATTTTTGATTCTAACTGCATTCTATAGGTTACATCACGCAGTGAGTTGTTGCCGTCTTCCACCAATTAACTGTATAACATGTAAGATGACCTACACAGATCTGGGGCGGGGCGGGTGCATTAAATGCCTTAAATAATTTTATTTGCATTATTTTTCCATATCTAATTAATTAAAATAACACGTTAAATCGACAGCCCTAAAACTAAAATACAATTATTTTATTAGAGATGGACAGGGAATGGAACAGAGTGGCTGGAATAGAAATACAGAAATAGGAAAAGGGCATTCGAAAGGGATCCAAGGACAACTTCGGTGATTATAAGCAGAGTGATCTATATGTGTTGCATCACTGCAAACTACTCGCTTCTATTTTAGAGACAAACAAAACTTAGGCTGTACACCTATGTCCCAAAAGTAGTTCAAAAAGTGCTGCTTATGTTGGGTAGACAGCTTACAAAGTTTTGAAACCCAGCCTTAGTCTGGCTTTGTCGTATTTTTTTTTCTGCGTTCAGAGTGGAGCTGTAGATAATTGGCATGAACATTTCTATGGCACGCTCTCACTCCTGTCACAGTGAACACTATCACACATACATACCATCCAGATATCAGGCAGCACTGGTTTGCTCCACAACAAATCAGATTTGGCAACGAGTGTAGATTCTCACTTCATCTTACACCCAAGCTAACAAGGTTTAGTCCATCTACAGTGCTTGAAGGCTGATGCATCCATACCTGAGTTGGGTCAGAGCAGTGGGAATGCACTGATGAGCACTTCAGGCTTGTTATGGAGAGAGAGAGAGGAAAGGCTACAGAGGTCAAGAGAGAGGAAGAGATGCACTTTTTCTGACAGCACAGAGGGAAAGTGATTTCAAGTTGACATGAAAAGCTGCCATATATGAAGCCTCTAGGCATATCAGGTTTGTATCGGTGGAGTTGCTAATTAAAAAGTAGGCTCATGTTTTGCTAAGGCTGCACTTTGAGAAGTTGCTGTATTCATATTCTGCAGATGGGTCAGGAGGGCGTGAAGGTTCCTTGGCTCAGTCCTCCACCGGTGTGGGGAGACAGATGTCTCATAGACACGCTCTGAATACAGTTACAGCTCGATCACTCTCTCTCACATTCTCTATCCTCTTATAATTTTACATGCTGTTTCTCCTCTGGTCGGTACAATATTGCATTTGTCTGGTCTATTCTTTCTTCACTTCTCTCAAATATCCCTGCAGTAATAAGAGCTTCAGTAGGAGGCTGAAGGTTTTTTTTTTTTTTTTTGTGCACTTGAAATGAGTTATGTTCTCAGCCAGACATTCTCTGAACAAACATGTCTGTAGCATTCCATTGACTGCCGCAATTGAAATCATAGCTATCACATTTGAGATAATGATATGTATCGTGAAATATAAACTTTATAAGTGATTCAAAAACTAAAAAGAATTTTGATCTTGAAAAGTCTTAATTATAAATATTTATTTTTTTATAAAGGTGTGCATACAATATTTGATTTTGAGGTTTCATATTTGGAAAAAGAGATAATAGATAATTATGCATAATATACATATTATTGTAAATTTGTTTTATTTGAATAATAAATATATCACACACACACACAACCACAGTAGTACAATAGAAACAACACACTAAGTAAAATACAGCCCAATATACCGTGAAAATTTTAAAGGAATTTTCTCTATTGGTTTTTCACTGGTGTTATACACATTTTTAAAGTATTCATTGCATTTTGTCATGTTTTAGGGTTAAAGGAAACTTAACTGAAAAGCTACTGGTAATTTTCTGCCAGGACATTATCGGTTTTTTTTTCATTGTCTTTTTTTCTTACAGCGTACTTGAAAAGTTCTACTAGTTGCCAAATTTCTGCCAGTTTATGGTTTCAACTGGTGTATCACCCACCCCTATGTTTTTCTTTTCATATATTTTTTTCTAGATGATGATGAGAAACATGGAAATCACTTCAAAGTTGCTCCTATTATGATGTGCTATATTCTGCTGTTTTTTTAAAGTGACAGCTAAGCCAGATGAAAGGAAACATGGTGTCAAGAGAATGTAGGTACTCACTACCAAACGCTTGTGTTGTGTAACTGGATGAGTTGAATCAGTAAGGATCAGTACGCACGTGGCCTCTGCCCATACACCCACACTTTTAATGGATGTTGCGAGTTATAAACACATCCCATAATTGAATGTAACGACTTATCTAAAAGCCATTGTTTGGGGTGGCTATTTATCTGTCAAGAGTGCTAATACACTGTTCAGATTTTGTTTTGATAGAAAGATTTAACTCTCCACACATCAAATGAGGTTTTGAAAACGGGTCTAGGGACCACAAGAGGATTCTAAGGGGGTCTGTTGAAAATCAGAGAGAATTCCTCTGAAGCAATGCTTATTGTAAATTGAGAAATTGAATAAATTGAAATCTGAATTGAAGCAAAAATATTTCTAGTCAGGTTTGTGTATATAACATCACTGTTATATAGTGTTTGATATAGTGTTTGATTTATGTGTGTGTGTGTTGTTCATAGATTCACTATGAACTATGACAGATGGCATGGCCTTATTCTGTGTCTGTCCTCTCTGTCCCATGGGTCCACTGGACCTGATATCAGTTATCTTTTCTCAGTCCAGCTATCAGTAGGCATGCAAGTGCTCTAAGGTAAATCTGGCTGTGTAATAATGGTTCACTTTTGCCATCTAGTGGTTTTTTTTATTTATTTTTTACCTTCAATATGGGAGAAAACAAAATTCATAATGCTGGATGAAAGCTACTATTCCACTCAATCATTATTTGAATCATATATATAATATAACACAGCCTAATATTTAAAGAAAAGCCTGTTAAGAGTTCCCTCCAGTTAAACTCTGTAAATATGTCTGTTTGATTGTGACCCAAGTTGAATTGTGCCACCTGGTGGATGGTTTAGTGTTTGTATGCAATTTAGGTTTCCATGATATCTTGTGCACAAGTTCACAAGCTCTGCTCTTTGCTTTGTGACAAATACACATTTATTTGATTTACAGTTAATCTTGTGTTCTTCTCTTTCTTTATTTCAGAAGGAGCTGAGTCTTCCCAGAAGAGGCAGTTTGTGAGTACTTGAGAATTTCTTTTTTTTTCGAAACCTGGTCTATTGTGAATAGTCTGACCTTGGGAAATAGTATAAAAAATTCTAAGCGAACAGGATGCTATGCCCATTAAGCAAAGGGGTGTGTAGTTCTGGTCATCTCTTTTAATTGTACTTTAGTATGTACTGTAAGTTACATAAATCTCTTCCATACTGCTTAAAGAATACAGGGAAGACTCTGTGGAATTCTTCATTGTCGTACATTGTGTGTACACACAATTACTAACTCATATAGTTATTGTGTGTTATTGATGTTACAGATGGTTCTGATAAATTCAAAGTCACAGATCTGCATCTGATTATTAAATGTGACGTATGTCCAGTACAATATGATAACACTTCAGATATTGTGAGATCAGCAGTAGGTATTAGCATGCTCTGTCACGTGACATTCATTTACTGTAAATGAACCTTTCTCTACTTTTTTCTACTGCTCCTCCAGAAGCCTTAAAAAAAAAAAATTGATCATTGAACCACATGCACAGGATTGTGGATTATCCGACACAGTAAAGAATACATCTATTTTGCCTTCAAAAATAGACCAGATGGATGCATCTTAGTAGTCAGGATGTAATGCAGTCATTTATTTTAGACTTGCATTAATGCCTTCATGTGTGTGGATATTGCCTGATAAGGCAGTGTGTTTAATGTTTCAGACACTGCTGTATCAGTTGGGTTAGCATTCTTAATCACAGTGTCAACACTGTTTACTGCACATGGACTGGGTCACGGGGGTCGTAGGTGACTGGTAGGGCAGTGACAGACAGATTACTGCAGGCCTTTTCCGACAGCTGGGCATTTCAGTTCCTTTTCTAGCACACCTATCTATATCTTCCTTTCTGTTTATTTTTAACCCATTCCCTGCAAAGAATGTGCTCTTTATACAGCCAATCATACGAAGGCGCATTATCAGCATCATGAGAATAGGGGTGAGCAGACAAAAAATGTTGGTGCAATATAGAGTGCTGCAAAGGTTGTGTGTGGGCATACTGTTGTTGTGTTCTTTCTTATGCACACAGGCTAAGGGTTTTGTTTTTCTCATCTTTGTATAGCTCAGAGTGACTGGCAGGGGCAGGAAGAATGCTGGCTATTATGAGGGTTCACCGAGTTTGTTCCACCCGCCACGGGATTACAGGACTTAATCAAATCAAGCCTTCTATTCAGCCACACTGTTTGTCTGTGAAATCTCATTTTAGCCCTCATTCATTTAGGGTTGTGGTACTTTCTGACTCCCCCTCTCGTATCTCCTTCCTTTTCATCTCACCTTTTCACTTTCCGGTGTGGGAACCCTGTAAAGGGGAAATGAAAATTCAATCATTTTTTTACTCACCCTCATGTCAATCAAAACCTGTATTACTTACTTTTTTAAGTGGAACCCACAAGGAGATGTTTAAAAGAATGTTCATGCTGCTTTTGTTCATACAACTAAAGCAACTTTTTGCAAACATTTGTCAATCTCAGAGAAAAACAAAGCAGACAAGCACCATAAGATTACCTTTCCATCACCAAAACGCCCAGTAGGCTTATCTATAAAAAAACATTAAAAAAATCTAAACTATATATGTATATTAATAATAATAACAACAACATTAATAAACGATACAAACATTTAACACTGTTGAATGAAATCTTTAACAAATCTCAAAATGATTTTTTTCATACTTCATGCATGTACAATATAATGTTGTGATGTCTAAATTCACTTTAATATTCAGAATATTTTTTTATTACAATTTTATGTAATATTTTTAATTTATTTAGTTAAAATGTGGTAGAGTTTAATATGTAAAATGACTCATTGATATTGGTACCAAAAATGTAGTATCAGTGCATCCCTACTTTTATGGTAGTTTTGTGACCGTAGTATTTATTTATGTCACTTTTGGAGCTTGACACTGTCAGTATTCCCACTCATTTTCATTGAATAAAAAAGAATGACACCGGTATTGTGCAAATATCTCCTTTTGTGTTCCACAGAAAATAGCAAGTCATATGGAGTTGGAGAGAAATTAGGGTAAAGCATAAGCAAAGTTTCATGTGTAAGTGATCTGTCCCTTTGAGCATACTCACACAGAGCTGTAGATCATGTGTCAGTGTAATTTGCTTTCCTGTAGCAGTGTGTGTCAGTGTTGAACCAGTCAGGCTTAACTCTCGTGCTGGTGATTCTCTGCTCTTTGATCCTGCCTATTGTCTCCTTGAGGCTACATTTAGCCAAAAGCATTCGTCTGGGAACAGTTGATAGGACACTGATGTTCTCTCGCTTCTCAGAACTGTGTGTATACAGACATGGACCGGTGTGAGGTAGGGGCAACAGCTGCACCTCCCCCAGGGTCTTGTGATATCATAAGAATGCCCTCTCCCACATTACTCGATGTGTTTCCGTGTCTCTGACTGTCTTGCCAACATATGCACCCACTAGATGTAGAGCTCAGAGGAGAGTGACGCTTCTAATTTGTTTAGAATTTGGATTGTTACACTCTTAACATTCTCTCTTCAGACTGATGTTATGGTACTTCACAGTGCTCAGAAAGACAGAACGCTCCCGGACACAACTTTAGAGGACTGTCGTTTAACAACAAATAACGTCATGACAGAAGTGGATACTCGCTCTGGCCGCGGACAAGCTAAGACTTGAAGGCACATTGTGATTTGACAGTTGATGTTTGTGATAAGGAGATAAAGGAAATATGGCTGGAATTGCTGAAACTTTAACAATCAGAGTTGGTAGTTTGGTAACAGACTTTTACACTACGCCATGTAGTTCTTTTGCGACCTGTCGCTGGACTCTTCCGAGTTGCACCTCTGAGTAAAGGCTTTTTTTTAGTTTGTCCATCTATTATACTCATGAACATGAAGAAAAGAAAGGAAAGACTTGGAGCCCCTAACCTGCATTTACAGTAAGAGTTTATTTAGATCACAAGTATGACCTAAGGCTGCACGATTTGAGGAAAAAATTTAAAGTTTTTTTCTGATAAAAATTGTGGATGTAATTAAAGGATTTACAATTTGGCAAAACATTGCGATTTTATATCAATATGACTATAATATATTAATAGTGCTTATTATGCTATAATTTTTACTAAATAAATATACAAAAAAAAATAAGAATATGACTTTATTAATGTATCTGTAAAATTACAATACTAATATTTATGACACTCTTAATTTTTTTATTTTGAAACATTAAACCATCAAGCTTTTATTTCTAGGGTTGGGAATTGAAAATCGATTCCAATTCTGGAATCGAATACTTGAGGTCAGGAATCGGATACTTGTTATAAAATTAACTTCGATTCCTCTTATCGATTCCTTTGTGAGTATTTCGATATGACTTTAAACAATTTAAGCGTGAGACGACTCTGTTTTCTGTTTTCATGCGTAACAGTATATTGGATCCGTGCAGCTCTTGAAGTGACAGCAGCCTAATATTCCTGCTGCGTCTCCATAATAACACTAATCAAACAACAAAAGACAGAGAAAATTCACTAGTTTTTGACTCAATAACTTTTGTAACTATATTTGTAATGTATATTTTACTTATAAAGTGCAGTGTTATTTTACAGTTGATTACAGTTTCTGTACTTGAATACCTGCAAATCTTAAAACACTTTTGCGATTGCAAATTTTTTACTTAAATTTTTTTTACTTTTTCTTTAATTACTGAGTGTTTACTTGCCTTTTAATAATGCTTAAAATTTATATTAGTTAGGCTAGTTGGTTTTCCGTGGTATTTTTAAACCATAGGCAAAATTCCTTTTTTTTTTTTCATGATGTTCATGATACAATTAAATGTTTTGCAAGAAGACTAAATGTGAATGATATCTAAGGTGTGTTTTTTTTTTACCTTATTGAAATTGAAATTAGGAATTGAAAAGAACTGATAAGCAGAATCGAAATTGGAATCGGAATCGTTAAAATTCAAACGATACCCAACCCTATTTATTTCAGGAGACCTTTAAAGTCCCTGTAAAGTCAAAATTAAGTATGCGTTCTGAGTTTGTCACACAACAGAAAAATGTGTTATTAGCCACCCAGCCAAATTTGAATGATAAAAAAGCCGGCAAGTACATAAAATAGGCTATCAAAATCTAGAAAAAATTAGCATTATTCTCTGCTCTCAAACGCTGGGGGCGTGTCCGCTGGCTGCGCTGAAACCACGCCCACTCGCGGGAAAGCTGCCGACGGTGATATTAGGTGATACTGCTTTCGGGACGGGGTGATGAAGGCCGAGGCGGGAGATAGTCGGTTCGGCCCCATTCACCAGTAACAGCGGATTATCAGTGAATCCCAGTTGTCTCCGACGAAAGTTTATGAAACTATCCCGTGTAAAATGATCATTACAGAGGCGGGTGTTGGCGGTGATCCTCAGCTCTCCATCAAGGTTGGCTCTTCATAAAATTAATCCACCTCTTCTTGATGTGATAGTTTTTAGGAAATTTAAATAAAGACACCGATCTGTTTTGTACATGATCGCATCCAGGTAGTAGCCTACGCATTTCCGTGTCGAAGGCATAGCTAGCTAGCAAACTGTAGGCTGTAGTAACTAATAGTACTGACAGTAACTCGCGATTGAGCGGCGAACTGATGCGATTGTGCTCTATTGTTAGGAGAGGGGCCAGCCTCAGTGCGTCATCAAGTAGGGGCGTGTCCACGAGCTCAGGGGCTCCAGTGCGTCATCGAGCCCCGTTTTAGCCCCGCCCAAAAAATCCGGAAAATAGCAATGGTGAAAAACTGTTTAACGGTCTAACTCCACAATTCAGTACTTCACAGTTCACAGTCTTTGTAATATGTTTTAGCAATACATTTCTAACATTTATAATGGGTTTAGAATTTTTTTTTAGAATTGCCTTTACAGGGACTTTAAGCTTTTCTTTTGTTTATAAGTGCTCCAAGGCAGATGCAGAGATGAGTTCATATTGACCATCATTTACCTCAAACCGACCTGCTCTGAGATAATGAAAACACTGGATCATGAGCTGCTCACGTACTGGATCATGAGCTGCTCAAAGAGCACAGTGCTGTGCTTGCCTCTGAAACATGTTGGCGCAATGAGTGCATATACAGTTTTTTTTTCTTAATTAAATTGTAGCATTTGCAATTTGAAAATCGCTTTTTCCCGATTTTTTTTTTTTTTTCGAATAATCGTGCAGCCCTAGTATGAGCCAACAGATGTTGTTTGTATTTGTTTATAGAACTTTTATTATTTCCTTGTTTTTAAACTTTTACTTGAGTTCAGCTGACTGTCACTCATTTTTGCAATGAATGAACTCCATCGGTTGAGGTTTCTAAACATGACCACAGCATTAGCTTTACACAAACAGACCGCAGACTCTGACCTCCTTGGCAGTTAAGCACCGGCTTTCCTCTTTCTCTGTCTCAGTCTGTCTGGGAACCTGATACCTGCTTTCCCCTCATGCTCTGAGTGGTGGCTGAGTTTCTAGCTCTCGTCTCGTTGATTGACAGCCACAGTGCCTAGCTCAGTTTACAGCCTCAAAAACACAACCCAGCTGAACACCAGAAAGACTCAGGGAAATATAAGTGAAGAGAAGTCTTCACTCAGCAGAGTGTGTGTGCGTTTGTGCATGATTCAGTCATGTCAAATGCCAGCTTATGCCCAGTCAGCTTCTCTTACTTCATTCTGAGAGAACATCTGTGTCTTGGCTGGCTGAAGCAGCTCCCTCTTGCATGAAAACCAAGTTTTAGTCTAGCATGGTGATAAAGAAAAGTGAGATGGTCCATACACTTACAACTCTAGAGTGACTCCCCCTTAATACTTATAACTTTTTTATCCCTTTAGTTTTTCTAACTTTAAGCTCTGTTCACACTGAGATGTCAAAAGAAAACAAAATGCATCTGTATGGATTCCAGAAAAAAAACCTTGTCATCCATCCATTTTCCAAACCGCTTGTCCTCTGTAGGGTCTCGGGGGTGCTGGAGCCTATTCCAGTATCTCTGGCAGGCTGGGGAAAAAAGTGCAAGTATTTATTTGTTCGTTCATTCATTGATTTGTTCACTTGTTTAGTTATGCTGAATAGGTGCAGTTTTTATATAATATTACTATATATATATATATATATATATATATATATATATATATATATATATAAATAAGAAAATATATAAGATCATATAAGATATGACTTTTCTGTGTCTGGAACTGCTATTGATATTGTTGATCTTTGAATACGAGGACCATAAAAATGCGTTATCAGCAAACAGAGCAAAAGGAAGTGGTGTTAATTAAATAAATTGCATTCAAATTGGAATTGTTTATTTTACAGCTGTATTATATTACTGTATTCATATCTATATTTTACATTTGATTATTCCCTATATCACTCTGTAATTTTTATTTGTATATTTTTTACTTTCACAGTTTCATTCTTGGGGACGGACAGAATATTTGTTATAAGGGTAGCAATGGGTTATTAATATTATAGCTTTCTTTCAAATATGCAGCAATTCTTGTAAACAACAATGTTTTTTTTTTTTGTTTTTTTTATTTGGGGGGTGGATTCTCATTGTTTTGTAATATTACTCTTGGTGTGAATAAGCCTACATAGCACATAATAATAAGTCTTAAATAAACCATACAAAAAGCTAGCTGTGGCATGGTTAGGGTTGGGTACCGAAGCGCGGTGCCAATAGGGAACCGGTTCCGACGTAAACGGTAGTAACCAGACCGAATAAGAACGAAAATTTCGGTGCCTGATATCGGTGCCTGAGTCTGTGTCATGAGGCGCACACACGCAATGTCTCTCGCTCTCTCCCTCGTGCGCGCACTATACGGTTTGGAGCACAGTCTGTTCTGTCTCGCATGCGCGCTCTTGCTCGCTCGCTCTAGATTCCGGGAGATTTTAACTAATTTGCGGGCATCAGGGAGCCGTTATCAATATGCGGGAGACTCCCGGAACGTCTGCTGATAGCGAGGGGATTAATGAAGATGCCGAAGACAAAATGCTCTAAGGTTTGGCTGCATTTCACGTGTAAAATTACGCGTCAGAACGCCCTCTAGGTGATGGCGCGGGCGCCGCCTTGACGCTCTTACGTCGTCATATTATATTAGCGCGCGCATCATCTGCTCCTCAGATTTCTCTGCCGAAAAAGGAAGCTTGTCGGCAGCGCGAGGAGTTTGGCAGCGAACGCAGCGCCTCGTTCCCTATTCAGAGAACATGGGTTAAACCAGTAACCAGAGACGTTCTCTTTCATAGGTTTACTCAAAGCTGCGTGGCTAAGACGCAGTGGGAACGATATAACAAACTCGCCAAGCTAAGCACTGCGTAACTAGTACAATGACCAGATAACTTACATGACTGGTTCAAGCAGACAAAACATGGGAACCTGGAGCCATGTCGATATTAGATTACCCTGGTTGTAATCTCTATTAATCTCCAGTATTATTACATTGTTTGATACAATATTGTTTTATTTGATATTATGTAAATGTGAATTTTTATTTTATATTGGTTTATTTATTATTACCATACGTTACTTTTATTTATATTGTTTAAAGATTTAAGTTACTATTGTGTCCAGTTTGGCCCTGTAAATAAAAGGGTATTATTTTTTGACAAAGTGTGAGCGGTTTCGTTTTCTTAAGTACCGTTTCAGGCACCGTTTAAGCACCGGAACCGTTTAAAAAATACCGAGTAGGTACTGGTATCGGATAAAACCCAACCGATACCCAACCCTAGGCATGGTTGTATATAGATCTGTTGTGCTCGTGAGGAATTAGGTTCAAGCCCAGCCTGGGCCTGTCCCATTCCCTTTCCCATTCTCTCTCCCTGTTAATCTCAAGTACCTGAAGTCTTTTCCATTATGTTATGCTCTGTCTAGCCATTTCAAAAGGAAGAACTCACGCGTTGTTGCTGCCCCAGACTAAAATTCATTTGGGTGCAGTATTGGAATAAATTCCTCATGAAATTAATGAAAAACAAGATCCTGTACCCCAACCATGTATTCCTCATTTTGTAGGTTGTAAGCAAAACAAGTATATTCAACATTTTGATGTGAATGGATTTTCCCCTTTCTCTCTGTTTGACAACTTGCCCAAAGCAAAGGGAGGTAGTAGAGTCTGACAGAACTGTTATCCTATCCTAGTGCCAACCAGCTTTAACTTCAGTGTGCGTGTGCTGAACTGCTGAAACAGCCTGTCAGCAGCATCTCTCAGGAATACCAGGGAAACTGACTGTCATGCAAACAACTCAAAACAGGTTCTTGTTTTGCCACGTGTTTAATTGGAGCTCGTAGACATGTCTTACTGGAACTGAGAGGCAGGGAGCGTTCAATTCACGGATGGTTAAAGTGTGGACATATACACCAAGGCTCGAAATTGGGACCATTTTGGTCGCATATGCTCCTGAAATTTAATCTGTGCGACCTAGAAATATATTTGGGAGCATTTGTGCGAGTGCAAATAATGGTTGTGGTGCGATCTGTTTTCATTTCTCTAAAAATAAATTTATCTTGTGCGCTGATACACGATGGCCGGACCATTTTTTTATCCAACGTTATATAACCAATCCAGGGGGTTTCCTGCATTAATTTTTTTTTGACGGCCGCCAAAGCCTTATTTGATCAGTGAGTGGTGTAGAATAGAATGACTGCTGCGCTTGACAGGGCGCGTCTACGTAAGAGAGAGAGCCCCGGCTGCGCGCGCGCACTCTCACGTCTTCAAACAATACGAGCGCTGTCTTGATCTCTCCCTCGCGCATTAATCAAAATCATTTGACACGATAGAAAAAGGGCGGAAGACCAAAGTTTCACGTGGAGTATTCAGAGTTTTTTTTCTCCTGAATTACCGCGGAGTGTGAATTGTGCTAAAAAATAAACTGCCGGGATAATCACACAATATGTGCCTCATCACCATGCTCATCACACGTCCACTAATGACACGTCCGATTCGCGAACTAATGACTCATTTGAACCGATTCACTTTAATGAATGGTTAAAACAACTGATCTGTCCAACACTGAACTCACGAGACGTCTGAATCGGTGTATAACAAATCGGTAGCCTAACACTTTACAATAATGTTCCATTTATTAAATTCTACTTAACTATATTAGTTAACATGTAAATGTAACAAACTGCACTTTGTTAATTTGTTAACCATTGTTAATGTTAATTTCAACATTTAGGCTAGCCTACTAATAGCCTACAAATAATTGTTTTTTATTTGTTAACATATGCACTGTGAAGTAACATGAACAAACAATGAACAGTTGTATTTTTATTAACTAAGATTAACAAAGAGTAATACAGCATATTAATAGCAATAGAGTGCCAAGCAAAAAATGTGGGGACAGGTGTGTGGCAAACAAATCAGGTTCGATTATTAAGGCTTTTAATCGGCAGGATGCTGCTGGTCGTTCCTCTCTATTGGCAGAGCTAATACGTCAAATATAACACCGCATAGGCTACACCATCGCCAAAGAAGAGCTTGCCTTCACTGTATTAAACCTATGTTGCAGCTCATGGGAAAAGAATGATTTAACATGTCGAAGTTGCAATTAACATGGCGTATGCAAATGACAAATCATGTGCCAATATTATCGGGGTGAGATGGAGCCAGAAGACCAAATTTAAAATCTTGGCCACATGATGTGTAAAGCCCCAGTGAAATGAAATCTGTTAATACATAATTTGTAGTTGTGGTGCTCCTGAATTTTTGCTGGTGCTCCTAACTTTTTGAAGTTGGGAGCACCAGTGCTACCAAGTAAAAAAGTTCATTTCGAGCCCTGTACACTGAGGCGGAAACTGTGGCAGTGTGATATTAAGCCTTTGCCTTGGTCATGTTTATAAACTGCCGTAGGACATCCTACCTTTCCATGCCCTTCACAGACTCACAAGGTCAAACACGCATTCACATTACTCCTTGCTTTCCTCTCTTGCTGTATTCACTTAAAAGAATCTGGCCAACGGCTCAGTACCGTTGTCATGGCAACAGCAGCCTCCTGCAGCATCTCCTCTCCCCTACCTCCTCCCCCTCTGCTCTCTTCCCTCCGTCCCCGGGCGGACCCGAGGGGCCTTCGTCTGCCCCTGTCCTTGGCCCCAGCGCCAACCCCTTCTTCTGGAGGTAAGAGTGCCCTTGCCCTTGAACTTGCTCCTGATCCAACCTCCTTTACAGCAGCATGCTGGATAACTAGGCATCATGTGGTTCCTATTTCGTCTAATCTGTTTTTCTAACGGGGTGGTGTGGTTTAGTGGCTAAATGCTTAAGGTGGGTAACTGGAAGGCTGCATGTACCGGTGCCTTCAGCACTGTGCCCTTAAGCAATGCACTTAACCCCAGGTTACTCAAGTGGGATTGTTCATGTTATAAATATACTTTGTCACTTTTGATTAAAGCATAAAGGCATTTTGCTTATTACTTATTAATAACTGTAGCCTGATTTTTCTGTCAGGGACAGTTTCTGCTACTGAGTGTGATGGATGGTTGGATAGTTTTTTGCTTGTTGATGAAGGATTTGTGGAGTTTTTGGATTAGGTTTTTGGACGATAGATTTATATACCATAGTAGAGCTGGATGATATATTGAATAATCACGATATATTCACAATGATTTTGTTGACAATATATATCTACTTAAGCAACATTGAAGTAATTTCAATGTCCTTTTAAATTTGCCATTAAGCTTCCTTGTGTTCATTTAGTGAAGAAGTTAGTGTAAAACATACAGTACATTGATTTTTAACTTGGTTTGTTTAGTTCACTTTAAAAAAAAAACTATTTGGCTATACAGTAGGGGTGGTAATGTACGTCACGATACTATACCATCGGTTCCCAACAGGGGGGTCGCAGCCCACAAGGGGGCCTCAGCGAGCTCTGTGGGGGGTCGCGTCATATTTTGAAAAGTTTTGAGCAATGAGCATTAAATAAATTCCTTAATTTTTTCTGTTCAAAATTTATATAATGAGCGAGTTCATCATGAATCCTTCAATCCGTGTTTTTGTCTTATCCTGAACCACTATGGTACACCTATAATAAGTGTTTACATTGGGACTATTTTACACGGGTTCGGATCACTGCCGCTGCGGAGTAGCCCAGTACCTGTGTGCCTCGTCATAGACGTACACAGAGAGAAGTAGTTCCGGCTACAATGTTCTTCCGAAAGACGCATTATTCTGTAAATAAACGCAAGTTTATTATCGCGCTAAAGCGCCAAAAACGTAAAAAATAAAGACTCACATTGATAAAGCCTCACAAATAACTTGCAAATATTGAGGCCCCAGACAGCAGTCATTTAGTAATAGCCTATATTCTTTCTTTTTTTTACCTACACACCAGTCTGAATATTTGTTTTTGCATTTCAAATAGGGCCAATATATAGGCTTCTCCTAGGCTTACGTTTTTAAATTACAAAGGGCCTACTGATGTTTTTGTTATTGTATTTTCAATATTATAGGCTATTATTTGTGCATAAACATCTGGTTATAGTAAACATACCATTTGTTTGAAAACAACATATTTTGTCATCCTTGCTGCAAGCTTACAAGAGCGATAATATCATTAAATGTGAAGGGGGGCCCTAAAATATTTTCTTGGGAAAAAAGGTGTCTCAGACAAAAAAAGGTTGGGAACCACTGCTATACACGATACATGGCTCACGATAAGATAATATCATTGATACAGTAATTCTGCGATAATCGATATATATTGCTAGACAATCCTGTAATACATCACGATATCTGTGAACTATTAAAACAAAATGCCAGTGAAAAGGTTAAGGGTTTTCTCTCTTTATTATTTAAGTCCAAACCGTTACAAAAAATGTTTCACTCTGTAAATTAAATTTTACATTGAACTGGACTAACCAGCAGACCAGTTTCATTGTACAGCATCTCAAATGTTGGTTTGATCATTCTGAAATGCCTGAGCCAAAGTCTGTCATCAGAAAATGATTTGGTTGTATTCCCTTCCAGAAGTGTCTCACATGATTGCTTTCTCAAACGCATCCGAACGCGAGATAATGTTTATTGTGTTCCGGCTGTGTGCTCTGAGATGCAAGTCATTTATGATGTATGAAAAAAGAGCCACGATTGCAGCAGCTTTTTTTCACTGATATTTTGCCCCAATTTCCCAGGAAGTGGCATTTTTTTGTGGGATGGGATGTAAATGCTGCTTTGTTTTATTTGATATTCCATTTTGCGGCGAAGTTAAATTCACAACTTTGGATGGAAACTTAGCTAGTGTCATGTGATCCTTCAGAAATTGGGCTCACAAAACATCTCTTATTATTATCAATGTTGAAAACAGTTGTGCTGCTTAATATTTTTGTGGAAACCCTGATACATTTTTACAAGATTACAAAGATTTTTTCATCTTTGATGAATAGAAAGTTCAAAAGAACTGAAATAGAAGTTTTCTATAACAATGTTAGGCATTTACTTACAAACTTACCCCAAACTTTTGAACTGTAGTGCAATTTTTTTTTCCGTTATCGCCCAGCCTTATTGTGCTGATTATTTTGAGCAAATATGGTTGCCAAAGCTTTGATATGGTTTGTTTAAGCCCTGCTCATTAACGTGTGTGTGTGTGTGTGTGTGTGTGTGTGTGTGTGTGTGTGTGTGTGTGTGTGTGTGTGTGTGTGTGTGTGTGTGTGTTTTGAATGCCTGTGAAGCAGAATGAGAGTGATTCTGCACTAATGAGTTGCTCTGGAATGTCAGAACTCCATGTTCTCTCCCATTTGACTACAAGTGTTTGTGTGTTCACCTTGATTCATCACTGATCTCTTGTTTGATGTCAAATTGCTGAGCACAGTCTGCTATCGGGTCGTCTTCAACCTTTGAGTTAAGAATGTCTGCGGTCACAATGTTGGAAGACAATGTGTGCATGTTTTTTTTGCTGTAGGTTTTTTTTGCATTGTAAGGACAGGTTTTAGGTTATTTAGAGGGCACAGCGATCAGGAGCTGAGTGGAAACTCCATTCACATTCAGTATAGCTTGAGGAAATCACTACGGTCTGCTTTTATTTTAAAGGCAGCAATTTTTTTTCCTACTTTGCGCTGTCCATCCTCTATTGATCATGAACACAATAATAGAAAATGTTCAAAATGTTCGTGAAGCCTAATTTCCCATGTGAATTGGCTTGACCAGACATCATTTCCCATTTCTAAAAGATGTTATCGTATGAGTGGAAAGGCTATTTTTTACAGTTCCCCACAGATTTAGACCAACAGTGAAGCTGCAGGAAATCAAGTCTTAAAACCTTTAAGAGCTCAACTCAACAGGACATTCAAGAGAAAGGCAGGGAACTGTTCCAGAGATTGCTGCTCATTCCCTTTCTCCATCACTGGGTCTTTCCTCTCACTGCACATCACACTCAGTTTTCTTCTTTTTTATGTGAATGAAAGCTCCTTTTTGTTTCGTCTAGACTTTGTTTTTCTCTTGTGATACTCTGACTAGCTGCCCAATATCAGCTAATTAAATAAAACCCAATTCAGTTACTATTGTCTGACTCTGATCAGTTCGAATAATATCCTCATTGTCATCTACTGATCAACCATAGGTATACACTAGAACCAGGGTTTCTAAATGAAATGAAAGGAACAATGAAATGTCCGACAAAATTAAGTCTCTCCAGTCAAATTGTCCGATTAAAATTGCGTAATAATCTCGCCCCCCTAACACAATATGAATTTGAGAATAAGCTTAAAATGTATAAAGCAAAAATACACCGACCTTTGGCTATGTTATAAAGGAACAGGCTCTACCGTTTGAAAGTTATTAAACAACATCACATGCTGCATTTCAAATAAAGCGCACGCCAAAAACGGCTGTAATATAGACCTAAACAATGAACGATTGAGTGAGACGTTTCAAATATGGCCAGGCCCAGGCAGGCTAGCCTTAAAGGAACACTCCGACTTTTTGGGACTTTAGCCTATTCACCTTATCCCCCAGAGTTAGATAAGTCCATACATACCTTTTTCATCTCCGTGCGTGCTATAAGTCTGTTTGACGCACCCACCGCTAGCCTAGCTTAGCACAAAGACTGGATGTAAATGGTTGCAGCTAGCATACTAATCCAAATAAGTGACAAAATAGCGCAAACATTTTCCTATTTACATGTTGGGATTTGTATAGTCACAGAGTGTACTCCCAACAAATCCCAACATGTAAATAGGAAAATGTTTGCGCTATTTTGTCACTTATTTGGATTAGTATGCTAGCTGCAACCATTTACATCCAGTCTTTGTGCTAAGCTAGGCTAGCGGTGGGTGCGTCAAACAGACTTATAGCACGCACGGAGATGAAAAAGGTATGTATGGACTTATCTAACTCTGGGGGATAAGGTGAATAGGCTAAAGTCCCAAAAAGTCGGAGTGTTCCTTTAAAAGCTTTTTTCAGAAGCCGATGGTGAATCAGGAACATCTAAGTATATAGATCAGTGGTTCTAATCCGCGCACTCGTAGGCTACAATTTATTTTATTTTTTTTCTCTCATCAAAACTGAATAGCCTATGTTCATCAGTGGTTACAGCCTATATCAAGCAGAGACACGTTTGGTGCATTTTATTTTGTGATTTCACCGGAATGAATAGAGAGTCTCCGCAACGGCGATAGATTGAAACACTCATCCGAGTGAAGATTGCGCAACTCGCGCAGCACGTCGTCCATGCAACTGATAGCAGCGGACACGAGCGCTCAGCTTGATTTAAAAAATAAAAGATTTTAGCGCTAGATCTCTTATTTAATAGAGAACTAAATAAATGATCTGCTAATTAACTGGAGATGTTTTTTTCCGTCCATTTGAAAGTTAGGCTAATAATAACATGTTGCATTCTATAAGGCCTGATTATGTCATTTTTTAAGTTACATAGCCTGCCTCCGGTTTTCCTCAACATGACTAATTAAGAGGCGATATTTGACCGGCATATCATCAAAATGTCCGTAAAACGAAACCTCTTCCGGTCACTTTGACCGGCACCACTTTTTTTCTAGTGGAAACTCTGACTAGAACTATAATGTTCTTAAAATGTAAATGTAACATTACAGATGAACTACATTTTGGTGGCCATTAGTATTAGCCACTATTTATTGATTTGCTTATTTATTTTTATTAATTTGTTTTTTTTGCTTTACAGGCCACAGACAGGGGTCACCCTGAGCAGTAAAACTAAATATAACTTGTATGTATGTATGTATATACTGTATATGGTTAAAAAAAAAGGTAAAACAATTGATTAGTTTTACAATCTCTTTATGAACTTTTTGAAGCGTCAAAAAGGTAGTTGCGTACCTGTCAATGGAGGGTCAGATTTTATTATCTTTATCTTATCTTTATTCTTTTATTTTTATTATATCTTCATTTGTGTTCCGAAGATGAACAAAAGTCTTATTGGTCTGAAACAACATGAGGGTGAGTAATTAATAACAGAATTTTTATTTTTGGGGTGAACTAACCCTTTAATCCTTTGGAGTCACTTTTGGACTGTATCATTTTCGCAAAAAGTTTGTAGTAGCCTATTTGTTTCTTGTTTTGTTTTTGCACACTGTCATTTTCTCTTTCAATTTATATTTTTTTGAGGAAGCCAAAAAAAATCCCTTGCTTCCACAGAGAAAACGCCCTCATATATACAATGTTAGCACTGTCTACTGCCTGCCTCCACCGGTGTTGGGTGGAGATGTTTTCTCCCCCTAGCTGTTTGTTCTTTGATGTGTGTCTGAAGCGATTGAGCCCATGGTGTCGGTCAGCTCAAGGTGACACAGTGCTCCCATGCCTAGTGTCTGCATCAAGCCTGCTGCAAAACTGCAAAACACATATGATTTAAAACAGCCTTGTTTATCTTTTTGATTCCTCATTTTTTCTCTTTTTTGAGTTGAGTCCTAATGACTAAACAGTTTGGACCGCACAGAAAATCTCACTTATATGCTTGTACCATTTGACCGAATAATTCTGCATATGTGTGTGCGTGTGTGTGCACTTTAATCCCCTGTCATTTAACTTCAATCCCCTCTCACTTTTTCCAGGGATGCTGTATTGAATACTCAGATTCAGCCATTTCTGGTTGACAGATCATCTAGCATTAAAATGTTTTACTATTTCTCTCAAAATTTCTATTTTTACTTGCAGTCTCACACTCTGACTCTTCTGGAGGTAATCTGGAGGTTGTATTTAGAGTTGGCTGCACCTTTATACATGTGCTGCTGGTATTTGAGTTAGAGAGAGAGGAGGGGAGGGTGTTGTTGAGGAGAGAGAAGAGAGAGAGAGAAAAAGCACATGAGAGCATCTCACGATAGCTTTAGTTGTGTCACAGGTTGCCGGCAGCAGCAGCTGTAGGAACATCATCTAGTGCATGTTCATTTAGCTTGCTGTTCTCCCTTCTCTGCCGCTTTATGACATTTTATCTTTGGATGACAGCCATGTTAGTGCACCGATATCATGTCTGACTCCTTCTGGACCGTTCTCTCCAATTTCTCTCTGCCAGAGAGAAGCATGCTCCGCCGATCCAAGAGGTACAGCGCTCCATTTTCATTTTTCTGTCTCTGTACTTTCTGTTTGTTCTTATCATGTTAGTCAGGTAACTTGTTCTTTTTGTCATATGAGCTGTAATCGATGGCATGCTGCAGGCAGTCTTGTGGTTTTGCTTATGTTTGTGTACTCTGTGATTTTTCTCACTGTTGTTTTTGTGTATTCTGGTGGTCACACTCATTTCAGCCACTCTACATGCACATCGTACAATGTTCCTTCCTCTTGGTCAATGTGCGTAAAAGTAACGACCGCCCGTCAGCCAGGAGTGCAAATTATGACGTGGCCAGACATGCACCCAAACAGGCAGGCGAGCAAGGTTAGTCCGGAAAGTTCTGCTCTGACCTACCATGTCGGAGTGAACTTGCACGCAGATGTGCTCAAATGTGTGGTTGAGTTAGATAGAGATCACCTATAATTGCGTTCTTCCATCCTTCCCTGCTTGTGTTCTTCCTGTCTTCCTGTAGCCTGGAGAGACAGATGTAGGGGAGGGCATAGTGCTTGCATAGCAACAGTGCTGAGACTGTTGTAGAGTGATCTACTTCTTTCCACTGTTCGTCTATCTCTGTGAATAGTGTCATTCTCACAATGATGCTAAATGTCTGATTCATTCAGTGGCCATGAGGTTGGAGCAGTGCACTGTGTGCTGTATAGAGTCATGGTGTGAATGATGTATGAAATGATGAATGAGACTTTGAATCATGTATCTTATAGACAAGAGGTGTCTTGTTACTTTCTAAGCAATCAGAATTTCGTAAAGCAGAGAATATATTTAAAAAATCATATACTGTATATAGTGTATATAGTGTGTATATATATACACTCACCTACAGGATTATTAGGAACACCATACTAATACTGTGTTTGACCCCCTTTCGCCTTCAGAACTGCCTTAATTCTACGTGGCATTGATTCAACAAGGTTCTGAAAGCATTCTTTAGAAATGTTGGCCCATATTGATAGGATAGCATCTTGTAGTTGATGGAGATGTGTAGGATGCACATCCAGGGCATGAAGCTCCCGTTTCACCACATCCCAAAGATGCTCTATTGGGTTGAGATCTGGTGACTGTGGGGGCCATTTTAGTACAGTGAACTCATTGTCATGTTCAAGAAACCAATTTGAAATGATTCGAGCTTTGTGACATGGTGCATTATCCTGCTGGAAGTAGCCATCAGAGGATGGGTACATGGTGGCCATAAAGGGATGGACATGGTCAGAAACAATGCTCAGGTAGGCCGTGGCATTTAAACGATGCCCAATTGGCACTAAGGGGCCTAAACTGTGCCAAGAAAACATCCCCCACACCATTACACCACCACCACCAGCCTGCACAGTGGTAACAAGGCATGATGGATCCATGTTCTCATTCTGTTTACACCTAATTCTGACTCTACCATCTGAATGTCTCAACAGAAATCGAGACTCATCAGACCAGGCAACATTTTTCCAGTCTTCAACTGTCCAATTTTGGTGAGCTCTTGCAAATTGTAGCCTCTTTTTCCTATTTGTAGTGGAGATGAGTGGTACCCGGTCGGGTCTTCTGCTGTTGTAGCCCATCCGCCTCAAGGTTGTGCGTGTTGTGGCTTCACAAATGCTTTGGTGCATACCTCGGTTGTAACGAGGGGTTATTTCAGTCAAAGTTGCTCTTCTATCAGCTTGAATCAGTCGGCCCATTCTCGGACCACACCCCTAAATGCATTGAAGCAACTGCCATGTGATTGGTTGATTAGATAATTGCATAAATGAGAAATTGAACAGGTGTTCCTAACAATCCTTTAGGTGAGTATATATATATATATATATATATATATATATATATATATATATATATATATATATCAGGGACGTGCGGTCAGGGTAGGCAGTGCCTCACCAAAGGAAATGTTGACGTTACATTTATTAATTCCAAGAGCTTTATTAATTCACCACATTATTAATTGCATTTATTTTATTCCAAATATTAATTTTTGTTACAAAAAAAACCAGGAATACTCATATAATACTCCTTTTGCCATAGTTTGCGCCTAAAAACCATTGTTTCATGCAGGAAATTCAAGGCCATGGCCATTGAGGCAGAGGTTCACAGTGCCTCTTTGGTCCATAGAACGTAGTTTACGGAGATTTGCGCATGCGCAGTCAGTTCTCATGCTGTCTTGAATTATCAACATTGAGGCAGAGACCGAGACTGCTTCACGTCACGTGATCCACTCGCTCTCACTCAGTCCGCGATTCTGACTTTGCTCTGTATTAGGGCTGAAACGATTAGTCGACATTGTCGACAATAAAAAATGGTCGACAAATATCGTTGTTGTCGAGTAGTCGTTTGATCTAACATGACCTGATGTAAGGGCATGCAATATCACGATTTGACCGCTACGGCGCTGTGGCGCTAGAGTGTAATGCAGCCCTTTACAAATGCTACTGCGGTAAAAGAATAGTAGTGGGAAGTTCGGATCATTTTACTGACTCGGATCTTTGAGTCTCGTTCAGCAAAATGAACGAATCTTTTTTCGAGTCATTTCGTTCATTTCAGCATAATATAATTAAAATGGCATGTTATATCCCAACACATCTAGTACTTATGAAAATGTTGATTAAATTTGTAAAAAATAATAAAAATAAACTATAGGGTAATGCAGCCAAAGCCAAATTATAATAAACCGAAATTTGTATTAATTGATTAGTTGTTGGGTCTTAAGTTCAGGCTATTGCAGTCTGATTCTGTTAGTTCACCTCACCTCCTGATCCGAGACGTTCTTTCCTTTGCAACTTTATATTTATCAGGTTTGTTCTCCTCCTTTCGTGTCTCGAGACGTTGTCGACTCGTCAGTGTCTGACTCTGATCTGTGCTGTCTGCTGGGCCGTGCCGTGTGTGATACAGCAGGGCCGGAAAGAGTAATGATTAGTTCATCTTTCGAGTTCGGGTTCGGCCGGGTCCGAGTCTCTCGTTCTTCCTGTCAGTCCCATAGAGACTATGCTGTCAGTACCGGAAAGAGAAATGATTAGTTCATTTTCTTCGAGTCTTCGGGTTTGAGTCTTTCGTTCTTTTGTCACGTGACGGCTAGTATTTCGCATCAAATACAACATTATATTCGTATTATTGACTGCGTCTGAATTGTATATTGTTTTATATTTAGGAATTAAAATACAAAATATGTGAAATAAACATTATCTGAAAAATAAAAGTTCCATCTTATTATTGTCCCAGTTCGTCTCTTTTCTAAATGTTTCTTGTGCATCTGTGGTGTGTTTTATTATATATTATACATTAATTAACTACTATTATATTATACATTAACTATGTGCTTGTTTGTAAAAAGGTTGTGAATTAGTGACAAGTCACGAGACAAAAGAACGAAGGACTCAAACCCGAAGACTCAGAAAATGAACTAATCATTACTCTTTCCGGTACAGACAGCATAGTCTCTATGGGACTGACAGGAAAAACGAAAGACTCGGACCCGGCCGAACCCAAACTCGAGACTCGAAATATGAACTAATCATTTCTCTTTCCGGTACTGACAGCATAGCCTCTATGGGACTGACAGGAAGAACGAAAGACTCGGACCCGGCCGAACTAGAGACTCGAAATATGAACTAATCATTTCTCTTTCCGGTACTGACAGCATGGGACTGACAGGAAGAACGAAAGACTCGGACCCGTCCCGAACCCGAAGACTCGAGAGAGATGAACTAATCATTTCCAGTACAGATTCAGATTCAGAAACCATATGTTGCGCAATGCGCATGCGCGGTCAACACAAAATGAACGAATCACTCTCTGAGACAACTCGGTAGTCCCGAGTCATATTAAAGATTCGTTCAAAATGAACGAATCGTTCATGAACGACACATCACTATAAAAGAAAAAATGCAAGGCGGAACTTGCTTTTCACGGGAGCACAACATGTATGTCGGAGCACTTAAACAGGAAACATCCCGGCAGGAGAGGAGCCGGTGAGAATTGAGTGTTCTCCAGCTGGAGCTAACTAACTAGCGGTAAATCTCTTTATTAGATAATGTAATTCTACTAATAATAGTAAGAATATAATCAATAATAATATACTTACAGTAATGTGATGATTTATTTTGCATAGAATAAAGCTTGATCGAACTTAGGAGTCAGGGGTGTTTTTATTATTGTAACACTATTAGGTATTACAGTCTTATCACTTGCCTGTATTTTGTTCCATAATCATGAAGACTTACAAAAGGAGATGTTACGAAGAATATCATGGCAGTTACTTTTTCTTTTTCATACTGTTAATTAAAAGGTGAATGAGAACGTCTCTGTCAGCTCAATTGTCATGTAAAAAAAATTGTAATTTTATATGTATAATAATGGTTTGCAGATTAATATTTTACCATTCTTTGTGTCTTGAAGTGAATGACCCTTTTTCTGTTTCAGTTCTAAGAAAAGCAGTGGGCCTATTAAACAATGCTTAGAGAGCATTTGTGTGTGATTTGAGTTGGACCGAAATCTGAAAACTTAAAGAGAATGACCTGTTTAGTTGGCTCAAAGTTCATTAAAACAACTATTTCAAAAGCTGAACTGATTTTCTTTTTTTTATATTATAGTAAGAATATGTATAACTCAATGTTTTAACTAATTGAAAAAGCTGAATAATCGTTCCAAACTTACTGATTAGCCGGCAAAATAATCGGCGACTAGTCGATTAATCGTTCTAATAATCGTTAGATTAATCGATTATCAAAATAATCGTTTGTTGCAGCCCTACTCTGTATGCAGGCAACGATGTGATGATGCCTGATATTAACTTGGGTTGCTAAATTAGCTGAATGAATATACAGTGGCTTAAGTTTGTTTTAAAAAGTGGGTGGGACAGGTGTGTGTGTGCGTGTGTGTGTGTGTGTGTGTGTGTGTGTGCGTGTGTGTGTGTGTGTGTGTGTGTGTGTGTGTGTGTGTGTGTGTGTGTGTGTGTGTGTGTGTGTGTGCGCGTGCGCGCGTATGTGTGTATAAATAAATGAATCACATGAATAAATATATAGATCCGACAACTTGATGTGAGTCCTTTAATGGTCCAGTGGTAGAACTTTTGCCGAGCATGTCAGAGGTTCTGGGCTCTAATCCGCAATCGTACAGGTTTTTTTTTTTTTTTTTTCATCAAAACCGAATAAGTTCATCAGTGGTTGTATTCAGTGGCGCAAAAAGTGGGTATGCGCTATATGCGGCGCATAGGGGCGCAGCACCATGGGGGGTGCCAAAGCGATGGTAAAAAAAAATAATAATTAAAATGTAGTTTTAAAAAAAAAATATATATACATTGTATTTTCTATATGTAACTGGTGTTGTGCGTTTCTAAATCATTTTTGCATTTATTAAATGTTATATAAAATTTTAGAGGACTAACAGGCTAGAGTAGGCGCCCTCATGGAGAAGGGGGGCGGGGTAATATCGCGAGGGGGCAGGGGCGCAGTGAGCGCTGAGCGAGCAGGTACGAGTAGTGAGTTGTCGTCGAAAAAGATGGATAAAACAAAATGCTTCGGGGCTAAAAATAGAAAAAGAAAAAGGGAAAAGGATATGTCATGTCAATTGATGCAACATCAGCTAAATAAGTGCATGCTCAAAGCCAACAGGTAGGATTTAAAGTGTGACATCCAGGCATATATAGGCTATCTATATCTCTGTGGCCATCGGGACTACCGGGAGATTCCCGGTGGACCGACGTGCTTTTTCGGCCGATACATCTCATACTTTTTTCTTCTTTTTTTTTTTTTGTCTTAACGGCCCATAAAACTCGTACATCAGTCAAAAAAAGTCAGCGTTAGTTTTTTTTCTGACACACCGGCCCATGAAACATGTCATCATGTGCTTACATCTTTATAGAAATTAGTACAAAACTAATTATGAAAGTTTCCTTTATTTTTTCAGTGCATTTGTTTGACAATATATGGCTATTAGCCTACTATCATGGGATTAATATTATAAATATTATTATGTAGTAGTAAAAAAAAAATTGTTGCTGGATACCCCTCTGACACAGGGTAGTTGCGCTCCTGGTTGTATTATATTAAGCAGGGACACGTTTGTGTTCATTTTTGTTTTGTGATTTCACCGGAACGAACAAAGAGTCTCCGAAACAGATTGAAGCCAAAATTTTGTTATTTCAAATGTAAGCGCGTTCATAATGTAAGAAACGCTGGCGTGACCACAACATTGCCCAACATGAAATGGCACATGTAATGTAAGCGGAACGAAACTGAGCCACTCGTTATTGTGTGGTTGACGGACCGTTTATCAGTTTGGACCAATGCAGCGCGAGCCGATCTGGAGCCGATCTTAATCAAGCAGCACTGTTACAGCGAAAACCAGTAAAGAAAGCATTTGAATTCGCCACTGAAGTAATAACATCGCTGCGAGATCTAGTCAGAATCATTCACATTTCTCCGTTATTAACGGATCAAACAGCGCTGACGTGGAAACCAGGAAGAAACATTGTGCCATGAATGAACTATCCAGTGTCCACTGATCAGCAACATTCACCATGGATTTACTGTAGTAACTCTACTAACTGTAACCATGGAAGTTTGTCAGGAATAGTAGGCTATGATGCTTTCAAGTAACTTTACGTCGGTTCTATTTTGACATTATGAATACAATTGCTAAACCTTTGTTTATTATATTACTACAATATTACATTTCATTTTGTCCAAGGAGCTGTTTTGTTTTATATGCTCCTAAGAAAAGTCAAGTATAGCTCCATCATTGCTCAAAGTAAAAAAAATCATACTTTATGATGTTAGTTTTAATAAAAATATAATTAAAAAAATTAAATCAAGGAAATTTCTCTGGCATTTCTTTCTTTTTGCTGGATCGAAAACGTATCGAAACGTACCGAACCGTGACACAAGTGTATCGTATCCAACCGAACCGTGAATTTTGTGAACCGTTACACCCCTAATATATATATAGTGTAACTAAAGGCACCAGCGTGGCGGTGCCACCGGCTTGGGCCCGCAAGCAACGATTGCGGGCGCGCCACGCTGGTGCCTTTAGTTACACTATATATATATATACTATATACAATATATTTATATATATATATATATATATATATATATATATATATATATATATATATATATATATTGTGTAACTATATATATATAGTGTAACTAAAGGCACCAGCGTGGCGGGCCAGCAATCGCTGCTCGCAGCTATATTCTTCCGCTAATTCTTTTTAAAAACATTAAATAAAAATCTTTCTAAACCCCTAACTTTTGAACAGCATGCTCCCAATTTGCCTGTTTACAACTACAAGAAAAAAAGGACTGTTTACATAAATTTTTCTGCTAACACTAACATTTTGACCAAGAAGTGCATTTGACCGCTCATACAAACGTTCTTGCGTGTGCGCGCGTGTGTGAGAAGTAGGGCTGAACGATTAATTGCATTTGCGATAATATCGCGATATGATGAAACACGATTTTGTAACTGCAAAAGCTGCGATTACACTGGTCACGTGACACGCGAGAGAAAAGAGTCTGCAAGATCAAGCATCAACTTGGCACGCTACGCATATAGGTCTGGCATACAGGAAAGAACAGTTTATTTTTAATGTATGTGATATTGTGTTATTTATTCTCTCTCCAACAATTCTGGATCGATTCAGAGAATTTCAGAATCGAGCCTGAGCTTAGTTTTTAAACACAGATGCGTGATGACGCTGTGCGTGCTTTAGAAACAACCGTATTCTGCTTGCTTCTAATTTCTCTCTCTCTCTCACACATACACACACACACACACACGACACCGCTGGAACCTTACGAAAAATAATAGTTTAACCGAATTACAAGGACATTCGCGGGCTTCATTGCACAGTTTTGGCCGCTTTGCTTGATGTTATAACGTTACTCTTGCAGTGCGCGGTCTTGGCCGCCGGAGTTTTCCTTACAAATACTCCACGAAGGCATTATTTGTCTTTTGGAATGCAGTTGGCTTATATATTAAAAATATGAAAATCACTGAGAAGGCTGCTTTCATTTTAAAATGCTTACGCGCGCTTTGTGAAGAGCGCTCGTGCATGCGGCTGTGAGCGACTCATTGGTTAAATATACTTGCATCTCAAAATGCTTTTATGATGCGAAATTAATGTAAACACGGTCAGTTATATCTTAAACCAACAGGACAAACCACATTTACAATTTTAAAAGAGATATGTGCATTAGTGTGAATGCAGCTTATCGTATCTAAACTGAGAAGACAAATCACTCCAGCTCTTGAATGAAAAACATTTAGACAGCCAACTTTTAAATACTGAATATTAAATACTTATATACTGTCCGGGGGCATGCACTTCCAGAAGATTTTTTTTTTAAATAACCCCTTAAACCATGACTTCTGGCAAGTTTTGTGGATAGAAATGGACATTTTGATAAAAACAAATATGACATACCATCAACAGATTCAAGGCATGATATTGCAGCACGTACCTTGAACTGGTCACAAACAGAAACATTCATTTTTTTAATTTTAGTCAGGATTATTCACGTTTTTTCTTTTGTGTTCATTTTCAGAATTGTTTAGGGGAAAAATGAAACGGCACAACCCAGAAAAAGCGCTTGCTCTCCCGTGGCGTCTGTCGTTGCTATGCAACCATGAACAGAGGCGCGCTTGGAAAAACGTGCGAGCCGCATCGCTTCTATTATGAGATAACGCTTGAAATAACGAATTTGCACACGCACAAAACGCGCTATGTGAACGGCCCCTTATGGCAACGTGACATTAGCCTAATCGAAAATATTTCCATATGTGGCTCTTTCCTCCTTGTTAACAAGTGGATTCAGAGCCACCGCATGCAGCGCCGCCGGTCGCCATGTCTCAGTGTTTTTAGGTGTGTAAGTGAATAAAGTGAATGTCGTGATATTACTGATCATGGAAAGATTTTGCAGCGGCGCTGACAATCCGCCGCTGCTGAATACATTGTAGGGGAAACACTGTGATTTATTGCTTGTCTTTGTCGACTAATACAGAAGGTAAAGAACTTAAAAAGTAATCGCTTATTAAATCGCAATCGCAATATTGTTAAAAAAAATCGCAATTAGATTATTTTCCATAATCGTTCAGCCCTAGTGAGAAGCTATTAGAACTCACCAGTCTCCTCTTCCTCTGTCTCTGGGGTTATGCCGAACTAGCTGCAGTCTTGACACCTCACTTGTCAACATGCATCAACTCACATGACTCCACTATGGAATTTACCAGAGGTATCATGTCTTGACATGGTCTGTGTAACATGTTACACATGGAAATGTAAAGTCAAGCAGAATGTTCACGCTGCCTCTTAACAGTAAGTTTTTGAGCCCATGTGATGCTGTCACAGCCACTTTGGGATGTAATAACTAAATATTTAATTTTATCTCTCTTTACACTTTCTTATTTTCTCTTCATCATTCTATCTCTTGATTCTCTTCCTCTGTTGCCTCATATCGTTCAGGCTCCCTTCAGCATTCTCATTATAGTCACTCCACATGACAAGTCTTTGAATCTCATGAAACATTCAGCAGAACCAATTTCAGATTGTTCAGACTGTTAAATTGTCCTCTTCCTTGATGATATATGCTCGATTGATTTCTCTCTTTCTCTTTTTCATAATTTTCTGCATTGAATATAGCCACTCAGGCTGTGGAAAGCCTTCATAGGCATATCTGAGAAGAAGGTCTCAGTCATTGATTCATTGTATTTCAGACAGTGGTTGATGGTTGTATGCATTTTAATTATCCACATGGACAAGCTACAGGCAATGCAATAAGTATACATGTGGCAGCTTTGGGGCCACCATATTCCCATCTTACGAGAAGAAAATTGGTCTAATTTAAAATGAAAATGACTGTGCACAATATTGATAGTACCTTGATTACAGGAAGGAAACTCAAGGCAGAAACGATCAGTGTCGTAATTGGCTTTCTGGCCAGCATTGATTCTGTCCGACCCTTTTGCTTCTCTTGAAACTCTTCCATTATATTATGCTTGCCAAACCTCAAATCGGGTCAAGCTTGTTATAAAAGACGCAATGCATTTGTTTATTTGATCTTTTTCCCTCTCTCAACCTGTCCACAGTGTTGAGTGGGGTGGAGCGCTAGGTTAGCAGGTGTTTGCTCATAATTGCAGTGTTCAGTATTAATTGGCTCGTTGCATCTGCTCATGGCAATTACACCATTCAGCTCATGACATTTCGCAGTATGAGCCCCAGACCGAAAACCACTTTGTTTTCTTCAGTCTATAAGGTGGATAATCCTTTGAAATGCTAAACAGCAGAAAAAATATTTTGAATATAAATAGATATATATTGTATATATTTTAACTAGGGCTGCACGAGATTGAAGAAAAATACAATATGTGATACGATAATGATTTAAGTGTGTAAAATACATTTAAATTATATTGAAATATATTTAAAAACTGAAAATGATATAACCAACATACAGGTTTCACTTTTTTTTTGTAAGATGAAAACATCCCTATAACTAAACAATAGCATTACATAAAAAGTAAGTGTCATTTTTAACGTCAATGTAAGCCAGTGTGTTTAGGGTTTCGGGTAGGCCTAAATTAGGTTTATTTAACAACAGAAATTGAATAATCAAATGTAAAAATAAAACACTGCTTAGTCTTCACTGTATGAATAAAATACTGATTCTTATTAAAGATACAAAAGTTATTCAGTCATGAGCAGTGAGTGAGTTTCTCTTTGTCTTTTGTTGTTTAATTGACATTAAGCACACAGACAGAAACAGGTTTATTAGGCTGCTGTCAAATCCAGTATATTGTTACACATTTGCTTTCTCTCTCGACTGTTTAGTCTAGGGGTCGACCGATTATCGGCGCCGATATTAAGCATTTTTATGGTTATCGGTATCGGCCATTTTCAAAACCGATTTGCCCATAAAATAATTTTACTTTGAAATGCGCTATATTTGGCTCTAACGCAGCCACATCTGTCAGAACTCACCACTCTGTAGACTAGACTAATGTCCCCGCCCATCTGATTTGTTGGGAGTCATGGCGGATCAACGCGGAAAGCTGAATAATAATAATAACCTTTATTTTATAAAGCGCCTTTAAAAGCAGCTTCTCAAAGCGCTGTACACACAATAGACAACACATCAACAGGTAAATTAAAAATGGCATAAGTCGGGGCTTCCCTAAGTTCAAGAGGCAGAGAATTCCAAAGGACAGGTGCATAGAAGGAAAAAGCCCTGTCACCCATAGATTTTAAGCGAGTTTTAGGAACCACCAGCGTGCTTGATTGTGAGGAGCGCAATCTGCGATTCGGAGTGTAGGGGTGTAACAGTTCAGCTAGATAATTTGGAGCCAGACCGTGCAAAGACTTATATATAAGCATCATAATCTTAAAATCGACTCGGAACCTAACTGGGAGCCAATGCAAGGATTCCAAAACTGGGGTGATATGGTTGCATATTCTGGACCCAGTTAAGATCCTAGCAGCAGAATTTTGTACACGTTGAAGCTTGTGTAGTGTAGATTTAGAAACACCGGCTAAAAGAGCGTTACAATAGTCAATCCGAGAGACGGCGAAGGAATTTATCAGCTTTTCAGCTACGGGAAAAGTTAACATTGGGCGCAATCTAGCGATGTTTCTAAGATGGAAAAAAGATGATTTAACAGTACTCTGAACGAAATAATCAAATGAAAGATTAACATCAAAAATAACTCCAAGGTTCCTCATTTTACTCTGGATACCCAAAACAGAGCCTTCCACTTCCGAAAAGTTACCGTTCGGGTGGAAGACACACATGAATTGTGCAATACCAGATTAAAAAAGACAGCTAAATGATCAGATAGTCCAATATCAACAGATGATAATTGTGATACAAATGAGCTATTTGTAATCACAAGATCCAAAGTATGGCCTTTACAATGAGTCGGGCCAGTTACCAATTGCGAGAGATTTGAAGCAGTCAAGCAGCGATGAAGGCACTGAAAGTTTTGCACTCTCACACCGAGAGCACTTGCTGATTGGAGCTGCTTCACTGCATTCACTGCATTGTTTATTTTATTTGTATCTTAGTTCTATTGTTTATTTGTGCTATTGCTTGTAGTTTGATTATTTGTTCTTATTTTATTATAGACCGTTTACTTGTCTTTAATAATGTTTTATATTTTATGTTATACTTATTTTGTTTGTGCATATCTAAGTGTTGCTCACCATCTGTTGATGCGTATCAATCTGTTTACATAAGTGTGTTTAGAATTTTCAATGCAATTAGAAGAACATTTAAACACCTGTCATTTCACAGGGAATTTAAGTCATAGTCCTCAATGCTTTTATGTGCAGATGTGAAATAACACTCTCACAATGATGATAAAGCGATAAGTGATAAATGCCATCTCTTCTATGTATAATCTAAGTTTGTCTCCTATCTATCCGACAAGACATTTTGTAAGTCATTGATTTCTGTTCCACTCACAGTGAAATCTCCACATTATGATTTGCTGCAGGGTCCCCCGTTGGTCCTCAAACAGTCTTAAAATGGCTTAAATGAATTTTAATGAAATTTCAGGTAATTAAAAGTCTTTATATTTTAAATCGCATAAACAATTCTTATTAAACTTCATTATTAACCTTAAAAATGCTATGTTTGAATCAAATAAATGTATACACTACATGTTCAAAGTCAAAATGTGGTGCTGTTCTAGACTACATGCGCTCTAGGCTACATGCTTGCGGTAGGGGTTGAACGACTTCAGATTTTTTTAAGTCGACTGTTATGACATCAAAGTCGAGTCGACGTCGACTAGTCGATGACGTCATTCATAAAACCACAAGAGATGGGACTGCTTTGCAACATGCCACAATTTGCAATTAATTAACAGAAAATTATACAGATGCTGACAGACAGCTCATAATGGGGCTGTTTACACCTGGTCACTTCATGCGTTTTTACTGATCTGATTTATCAAAACGATTCCATTTACACCTGGTCACATAAATATGTTTACGCAAAACGGATATAAATCCGATCTTCAAACAACGCGCTATGCAGATTTAACGGAGTTCACGTCACCGAAAGCAACAATAATGAGCTGCATTTTATTGATCATCAGCTAATTTCAAAATCAAAGACCACAATAAGAGAGACAGCACTGGTAAGATCATTTTGTTTCTTTACTTTTAACGAAGATGATTGTGTGTTAAGCGTCCGCGACTTACTTTCACTTTGATTTGCGATAGTTTGCACGTTGGCTTGATGAATAGATGCTCGAGCTGCTCATCTGCGGTGATGCGTGCTGCCATAGCTTCATCACTATAATACGCTCTCACACGTTTATTGTTAGCATTGTTGGGAGAAGTCCAATTTACATATGTGGTTTCAGCTACCAGATGCATTTACACTCGTCCAGTTTCGTCTGTTAAGCGGCCCAGACCTCCTCCTGAAGCGGTTTGAGCGATCGGGTTTAAATCCGTCTCCGAACGCGTTTCGGAGGGCATTTACACCTGGTCTTTTCACGATCGGATAGCTATCAGATCACAGAAACACAAGAAGTGGCCAGGTGTAAACAGCCCACTGTTTACATCATCATTTAGGATGAAAAAAGAAAAGGAAAAAAAGCTATAAATTCACATCAGCGCCTTAGTGATGCGCAGATCCAAGTAATACAAAATAATATTCAAATTAATTGCGGGTGAATTAGAGGTAGACTACATCATTAATATGTTTAAATAAATAAATGATAAAAAAGAATGTTTTAATAAAGATACTGAACTCTCATTTCCCGGTAAAACAGTGAGCGTGCGTCATGCTTTTACTTTCGTTTCCAACTATTTCTAGTGTTAGGTTAGTAAAGTATTTACACACACTTGATGTACCAATGCTGCTTTCTTGCTGCAATGACCCTCTGGGCTCTTCATCTGTTGTCGTCTGCAACATGTTAGTATCAAAATTAGCGCAATCATAGTGTCACATGATCAACGCGACTAGTCGACGTCAAGCTTAAAGCGTCGCAGCATTGCATTAAGGTCGACTAATCGACTAGTCGGTTTAACCCCTAGCTTGCGGTTTCAAAACAGTTCACAAATAATGAATACCAAGCATATATTCTTAGGTATTGCTTAAGATTTACTGTTGATAAATTATGACAGTGTCTACATCATGGTGTTTATTTTGTTACATTTTGTAGAGTGTGTAATTCAGGCTTATTTATAATTAAAAGTCCAACGTTATGCGTTTCTTTCTATCTATCTTTTTTTCTTTCTTAGGTTTGTAAGTAGGTTTGTTCTGCATGGACATACAGTATTAATCATATTTGTGCAAGTCTTAAAAAAAGGTCTTAAATTTGATTGAAGCACTCTGTAGATACCCTGTGGCTGTAATCATGTCTTTTTGCTTTTAGCTAGAACGGAAAAATTACTTCTTGTTGCTGGAAAACTGTCAGTATGTGTCTGGACAGTGTTATTCTGTTGCCTGGTGTGCAGGGCAAAGGAAAGGCAGTTCAGCTGACATTATCCTGCCCAGCAGTGTAGGGGAGTTTAATTTCCTTCTGTTATCTACCGAGACTCTTCTACCGAGGCTTTTCTATAATCAATATCGGATGAATAGAGTGGAAGAGCTCTGACAGTCTCTCACAAACATCTCACTATAGCATCTCTCATTTAAGGCTATGTGTGCAGGAGTGTGTTTTCTTATGTTAGCTTTTTACTGGAGTATTTGTACAATCTAATCCAGGATAAGTGAGTGTGTGAGTGGATTATCTTTTGCTTAGTTCAGGTGACACACTTTCAGAGAGATGCAATGTCCATTTGAACTGATGTAAAGTGAACAAAAATTTCAAACAAGCAGTGCCTCTATTCACTAAGATGCATTAACAAATGCACAACATTTGTTGTTAAACAGACGGTAAAACAAAAACTATTGACACAAGCTTGGAGATACCAGATTCATAAATGTATTTCATGTTCATAGTCATTAATTGTATCCAAACCTAAACAAATTCTACCAAACATAATGTCATTCAAAACGGCCCAAAACAAATCCGGTTTTACTCACATAAGTCCAAAAGTAACTTAATCAATTCAAACAAAGGCAAATTAATTCCGACGGAAATGAAAACAAGCAAGTTTGCTCGCAAATAGAATTGGCATTTCTTGATGTTTAGAAGGAGGAAGCAATTCTCTCTCCAATTACTGTAATTAAGGGATAGGTTTCTTTTCGCATGCGTGAACCCTGCACAGCTGCACATGTTATTAGCATGTAAATTGCACCGGGGGGGTTTTGCTGCCATGTTTCCCCCCTTTTATTTTCTATTGATGGAATGATGTTTTAATGAGAACGTGCAGCTCTTTTCAGCAGCATACCTCCTTGAGTTTCACATTCAAGCTCAATTTATGGCAAAATGTACTTTAATTTTGTTCATTTTTGCTAAATAATGTTGATATCCACCCACACACTCACCCATAAACAATGTGAAATTTTAACATCTTGGCCGTTGTTCAGCTGCGTTAAACTTTCATGACAGCACTTACAGTTTGTGGCTGTTTGTGTACATAAAGCAGTGTGTGACAGTCATTCTCGAGTGTTTTTTTTTTTTACCAAGTAAAAATATCTTTATTAAAAGTATCTCTGGTAAGAATAAAAAAAAAACCTGCAAGAGAAGATTTAAAAGTATCTTAAGTGTATTATAATATAACAACATAAATAAATAACAAAATAAATACAACAGAACAAACATTTACAAATTAACTAAACATTTTTTTTAGGTTTTTCATGTAGGTCTAAACTAGATTTTCAGGTATAGAAATAGTAATCAAATGTAAAATATCACTGCATAGTCTTCACTGTATAAATATAGATCGACCCTTATTACAGTTATTTAGTCAAGTGCAGTGAGCGATTTTTTTTCTTCTGTATTTTGTTTGATTAACATAAAAAAAAAGACAGCAGAAGGAATAGTACTGCTGTCACTTTAAGAACTGTACGGATCCAATCTACACATGCATCTTCTCTCACGTTTACGTTCACTTCAGACATAACTGACTATGATTACGATGATTCTCAACAAGACGGGCAATTTGACAGAATTTTGTGTAAATATGTCCGTGCAAGCTCAGGAAGACTTGAAAGAGTATCTGCGTGCTGAGAGACTGAGAGACGAGGGTACTTTCACGTCTACGAGCGCTTAAATATTTAAATTGGCAAGGCTTAAAAATATGCAAATAATCAACTTCTGTGAAGATGCAGCACTGGCCTGATCGGGCAAATGACCGCTCCGTGAACTTGCCCGAGTGTCTTTCACACTGGTCCCGGGGTATCGATCAGTCTTTATTGTCAAGCCCTGAAAAGGTTTGAAACACTAAACTATTTTCTTGTGTCTGTGTTGCACATTTTAAAATACAATGTAAGAATTTGTTCAGTTGAATTTCAAAACTGGTCAATTTTGAGCTTTTTGCAATATTTTTGTCTCTGGATTTATCTTTGTTGTCTACCAGGTTTAAAATCTGCATAATTTCTCACATTATAGTACATCTATGACTCAACAGTGTCTCATAATTATTCATGAGCCTGTGTGTCCTTGTTTTATGATAAGGCGGGTCACTAAATGATTCACGACAGCATGCATCACTTTCCTATGACAGACGCTCCAAACTGAGTAGTGATGCGCGAGTCGGCTTTTTTTCAACCCGCGGGTCCCGCTTTTATGAAATTATTTGGCCCGCCCCAGCCCGCACCGCACCACTGTATCGATTTTTACAACCCGCCCCGCCCCGCACCCGCGACCGTTAAATAGACATACTAGGCATTGTAATGTAAATGAAAACAGCCTTTATTTCAGCCTGAAAGTTCTTGGAAACATCGCCCTGTAAACTGGCAACAACAGACGATTATGAATATGAACCATAAATCAGGTCATATTAATAAGATACTAATAAACATTTTTAACATTTATAAAGCAGCGTTTGTATTGATCTAATAGGCTAAACCATTTTTTATTTCTTAGACCCCCCACAAATATCTTGACATGCTGGAAGTGCCCGTTTTGTGGCGCTACTGTTTGTATATTTTTCACACGAGTTGCACTTCAGGTAGTGCTACTGTTGTCTCCTGCTACCACTATTTCTGAGAACAGCTCCCAAACATTAGATTTAACAGCCTAACCTTATTTTTCTTTTCAATTTAATCAGGTAAATTCCCGACCTCAATTTCTCCCGCACCTCGTCTTCCATCTTCACTTTTATTTCTCCGTTGTTGTTGTTGTTGTTGTCGTGGCTGGCGGCGGGAGCTGCGGAGCTGCTTGGCGCGCCGCGTTTGTGACGTGTCACGCGACGCCAAAGGTATGGGGAGCTCACGCAAGTTACGTTGCTACGGCATTCGTATTGTAACCTTATCAAATAACCTAATAAAATACGAAAATAAATTTAATATAGGCTGGAAATTGCAAGCAACATACATGGATTAAAAAAAAACAATAATAATGACCCGCTCCAACCCACCCCGCAAATAAAGTGACAATTTCTTTACCCGACCCGCGGGGGGTTACGAGTCGGCCCGCGCATCACTAAAACTGAGAGATCACATACAGTAGTTGAGAGACGTGTTTATGGATCGTAAATCAGTGTTTTTCACTTTGCAAGAGTTTCATAGCATAAATTATCTTCTATAGACCCTGAGTCTTCCCCCCCCCACACACACACACAGTCTATCAATGCTGTGAGTGTAACCCTTCTTCTGAGCTCCTTGATATTATCAATCAAACGGCTTATATAAACGGCTTATATATATATATATATATAGCAAAATAAGTCTCAAAAGTTATTAAAACTGCAAACCACTGTGCATTTATTTGTGCGCTAAATTATAGCTAATACTTATGTATTAATGTAATGCACTGTGAGCTTACCAAAACATTTGGGATTTCATGACACTTTAAGAATAAGATTTTTTTTTTTGTAATTATATGTAGATATTTGTTTGTTATTATTGACTTTTTGTTGACACATTGATACAATCTTTTTTAAATTTCATTGGATTTTATTTGCATAGAGATTTTTTTTTATTTTTTTTTGCATCGACACAGATCTATTTGCCGGTGGCCACTGTCACTCATGTCTTTGAAAATTACCAGTTCTCATTGAAAATGTATGACTTGAGGTCGCTGCTGATCGCTGTCAATGTAAGCGCTCTTTTAGATAAGACAACTTTATTGAAGTCCTGTTTTATTAGGTCATTGAATGGAACAAGTCTTCATTGTTAATATCAGCACATATCCGTTGAAGAAACATTAATATTGCAGGTTGCTTGGTCTTGCTTTGACACGAGCAGACTGTTCAACTCAGAGCATGCTGCTGTTAGATCTTTATTGTAGAGTAATGCAGTATTAGCCCCTTCTGTGAGTAGGAGATGTGAGATTTCTTGATCGTAAACATTTTTAAGCACTTTGCGGTCAGCATGCACGTCTTGGCAGACAAAATCAAAGTGCTTTTCTGATGATCTTTTACCTAACATCCTTCTCAAAAAAAAAAAAAAAAATCTTTAAGCCAGCACCAAAAGAAAGCATTTCTTATCAGGCAATTTAGAAGAAAGGCTTTTCTTTAAGTATTAATGTGCCAGCGTTAGCTTGTGAGTCATTGATTTTCTCCTGCTTTTTCGCTTTTCTTCTTCATCCCACCCCTCTCTTTCTCTTTCTCTCCATGTCTCCTGCTGTGACTGAACTCACTTCTGAACCTCCATTACACACTGAGTGATGGCTGCCACTGCGAAAGTGGTGCAGGTCTCTGCTGTCATAGTTACTCTTTCTGCAACACTGTTTGGATGCAATTCATGCAGTTATCCAGAAAATTACCAAACACTTTTAATGTCATTGTCATGGTCTGAAAAGTCACAGAACAGTGGTAACATACTGTAAAATGTGTGAAAAGCTCACAGCTATGGACAATCTCCTGCAGAGGGAGACTCCTGCAAACTTATTTTTGATATGACAGAATATCAAACAAGTGACATTTATTTTAAAGACTTTAAAGACATTTGAATAATGAATAATTGTTTTGAAGGGTAACACTTTATAAGTATTTAGAGTACTTAAAAATGATTTGCAAACTATTAGTTTGTAGTTAATTTAAAGTTAATATATTGTATTATAATATATTCCTTCATTGTCACTGTAATTAACCAAATTATTATTGTTTAATGTAAAGAGCTAGATAAAAAAAAAAAAAATTATGTAAGGGATTTACATCCAGCCGGTTGTTATCGCAGAATAAACCTGACACGGTGATCAGGGTATAAGTATACTGTAATGTTTTAAAGATTTTTTTTATTTTTATCTTTTCATTGGTTTCATTCTTTTCATTTTTATTTTATTTAGTCTTAATTAAAATAATTATTAATTGAAAAAATTGCAAAACATGCAAATGTGCTGCTTATGGTAATCTTTAACTACACCTTTTCATAATGAACAAACAGTTATTATACTGGTTTGAGTTTCACAACCTTAACTTCACAAAACAGTCCTTGCTTCATTTCAGACACTACTAAAAGTAATGACTTGCCGTTCTGTAACAATTCTGACTGATTCTGTGTTTATTCAGTGAAAGATAACTTTTTTGTGTGACTCTTACAGTATGAGATCATATTTGTCTTAGTGTAGTCACTTAAAGGTTCTCTAAGCGATGTCGGTATTGTCAAACAAAACAGAGGCTAGCTAGACCCTCCCTCCTCCTCATCCGCACACTGACCCCCCAAACCCCGCCCCCAAGTCCTTCTTGTCGGTGATTGGCTGGAACTGTTTGTCATGTTTCGTGGAGCGGTTTAGCCCAGTTTGTTTTTGTTGCTGTTTGTGGAGCCTGGGCTGTCTACAGAGATCGCGTTTCTTTACAGTGTGTTCAGGGGACAGGCAGCCAGCGGTTAGTGAGGAGATGTTTGCTGTATGTGACAAAAAATGTTTTGGCCTAAAAAATGCGTGACATCGCTTAGAGCACCTTTAAGAGAATATAGCCTAATAAATACCCTGTCTTGGCAATATTTCATGGAGCACATCCTTTTTATGTCATCACATTCAATTCAGACATGCAAACTCAAAGCTGTGCATCATTATAATGTTGTGTAATGGATTGTAGATGCGAAAAGCAGTATTGTGATTTCTCTGCGATTTTTCTCATAGATTGCCTTTTTGATCGTTCGCTGTGTGTGTCAATATTTTGCTCTCATTGAATTAAAGAGCACTCATCCTTTACTCTTCACCACACTGCTCTCTGTCTTGCGGTTCTGAAAGCTCAGCCGGTCATCTCTCCTCCCTTCAATGGACCGTAAGACTGTATAGTCCTAGCTGGGGGTCTCAAGGTTCATTTGAGCTGTAGGTGGCTGTTTTTTCCCCTGTCAGCTTGAGCCGGTGGCTTTTAGCATTTACGTTAGACGAAAAAAGAACAGATAATTCTGTGCACTCTCAGCCTCATAAAATGAGACAGGTTTGTGTGACCTGAATAAGAGAGTAACCGTCTGACACCACTGCCATTTCAAAGGGGAAGCAATTCCGTTCTTTGCTGTCTGTTATCTTTTTGAATGGGCATACTCTCATACTCAATACTTTACAATGTCTGTTTTTACATTTATTTGATCTAAAGATTGTCCTCTTAATTAATGTTTTGGCACGATAGCGCAATGAATCTATTTAGACATTATTATGCATAAGTGCATGACAATAAGTGTATTTTTGGTTCTTCTTTTACAGCTGTCGGACCAGCAACAGAAAGAGTTTGATAGTGACATCCAGCACCTCTCCCACTCTGCCTCGACCCCATTCTCCACTGCACGGACACCCAGGTAAAAAATATACCTTTCTCTTCCTTATATGAGATGTGTTTTAAACCCTTTTGAGCTGTTTACCAAAAAATACATGTTTAGGCCTTTTATGTTCCCAATGTAAACTCTGTTCCAAACAATAGGCGGAAACATTATGCTGCCTTATAAGATAACTTGTTTTGGCTAAAATCTAAGACAGCAGTAGTTGCATCCTCCACAGATCGCAGAATTCTTTGGAAGAAGCTTAATATATATATATTAGGGCTGTCAGTTAAACGCGTTATTAACGGCGTTAACGCAAACCCATTTTAACAGCGTTAATTTTTTTATCGCGCGATTAACGGTCCTTTTGGCCTAGCAAACTTTGTAGTTTTTTTTTCACATGCTTTTGCAACAGGACGCGGCATGCGCGGTGCTGCGCTATGAAACCCATTCATTTCAATGGCTTGCGCCGCGCGAGGACGTTTTGAAAGCGCAAGCGGATCTAGCTAGACCGGAAACAAAACAACAGGCACGCCGCACACAGTTGTCTGGGCTTGCGAGCCGGATGCGCGAGCGCGAATCTCTCTGCTCGCGCGCGGAATATAATGTGCCGAGCACGAATCTCTCTGCTCGAGTCGCGCGCTCTCAGATACACGCTGCTCTCAGATACACGCTGCTCTTGTAAGAATTTTCTCTGGGCTCGCTCAGAGAATATGTACCTGCACTTAAATCGTGTTCAGTGCAATCGCGAATCTCTCCTCTTCCCCATCTAACAATTTTAGGTTATAAGAACGTTTTCATAACGTTCCCATTAAGTTTTAAAAACGTTATTTCTGAATGTTATAGGAACGTTCAAAACGTCCAGTTTTGAGTGGATGACGAGCGCGAGACGCTGAAATGGATGCCAATAAGATTCTGAATGGAAAGTTTACTTTTAAAAAGTTGCCAAATGGTTCCATTGACAAGACCAAAGTGATCTGTGTGTTTTGTCGTTGTGAACTGATCATCATCGCAGCACCTCCAGTCTGAAATACCACTTGATGATGGCCAAGCACACACACACACACACTCACACACAGCTGATGCGAATTCTCCGCCCCCTCATCAATATCAGGACCTAGCCAGTATTTCTTTCACCCTTTTATTGATGGACAGTGTTACATTGTGTGAGAGATGATTTGCTCCAAGTGTGAATGTTTTAGTGTGAAATTGTGCAAATGTTTTTTATTGAAAACAATATTGGCATACTGTTCAAAGCAAGCCGATCCACTTTTCCATGTTGATAAGAGCATTAAAATGAGAAAAAAATAATGGGACAAAAAGAAATCAAGAGACATTTAGAATAGATAAAAATGTGCGATTAAATGCGATTAATCGCGAGTTAACTCTGACATTAATGCGATTAATCGCGATTAAATATTTTAATCGTTTGACAGCACTAATATATATATATATATATATATATATATATATATATATATATATTAGGGCTGTCAGTTAAACGCGTTATTAACGGCGTTAACGCAAACCCATTTTTACGGCGTCAATTTTTTTATCGCGCGATTAACGGTCTTTTTGGCCTAGCAAACTTTTGTAGTTTTTTTCACATGCTGTTACAACAGGACGCGGCATGCGCGGCGCTGCGCTATGAAACCCATTCATTTCAATGGCTTGCGCCGCACGAGGACGTTGCGTTGCTTCGTCGACCAAAGCGCAAGCGGATCTAGCTAGACCGGTAACAAAACAACAGTCGCGCCGCACACACTTGTTTGGGCTTGCGAGCCGGCTAAATAGTTGGTTAACGTTACGCTTTGAGTGGATGACGAGCGCGAGACGCTGAAATGGACGCCAATAAGATTCTGAATGGAAAGTTTACTTTTAAAAAGTTGCCAAATGGTTCCATTGACAAGACCAAAGTGATCTGTGTGTTTTGTCGTTGTGAACTCAGCTATCATCATCGCAGCACGTCTAGTCTGAAATACCACTTGATGGCCAAGCACACACACACACACACACACACACACACACAGCTGATGCGAATTCTCCGCCCCCTCGTCAATATCAGGACCTCGTCAGTATTTCTTTCACCCTTTTATTAATGGACAGTGCATTGAGAGATTATTTGCTCCAAGTGAGAATGTTAGTGTGAAATTGAACACAGTATATGTCAATGTTGTTTTCAATAAAAAAACATTTGCACAAAGCAAGCCGATCCACTTTTCCATGTTGAGAGCATTAAAATGAGACAAAATAATGGGACAAAAAGAAAATCAAGAGACATTTAGAATAGATAAAAATAATTGCGATATATATATATATATATATATATATATATATATATATATATATATATATATATATATAGATAGATAGATAGATAGATAGATAGATAGATAGATAGATAGATAGATAGATAGATAGATAGATAGATAGATAGATAAGCACCCAAGATGACGGACAGAGTAAATGTTTATTAGAAATGCATTTTATTTAGTACTGAAATGTATCAATAGAAAAAGTTAAATCTTTTTAGAAATGAACTTTTTCACCCTATGTTTGCGTATACTATGTGTTTGTGCTATTGGTATCATGTTGGGGTACACTGACTTTATTTTAAGGTTAAGTTATCCTTTAACTGTAAGAGTTGATGCATATTTAGAGCATTTCAGTAATTTTCAAGGTTTATTTTTTGTTAGAATGTGTTCTTAGTAGGTAGCTGGCCACATAAGACAGGAGGCACTTTACTAGAGTCTGGACCAGAGCCATACAAATTGTACACACTTCACAAGAAAGACACACATGCTGTTCATCTTGTCACATAAAAATGGAAAGCTGTGTGGCAGCTGTTCACAAAATATTACATTATATCTCCATAGCAACCATCTCAGTCTGCCATAGAGTAATTCTAATGTGGGGCAGGGATTTCTCATCTAATTCATGTGCATCATAAATAGATTGACAGTTGACATTTTGTAATGCAATTTCTCTGGATGCCTCCTTGTGGATTGGAAGATTTTTGCCTTCCGTCTTGTCGGAATTATGTCATTCTTGTTTGAAAATATTTTTTGATTAACCTTTCTCTGTGAAACATGAGGCATAATCAAATCCATGTGTTATACATGTGCACAAACTAAAGTAGTGTTTATGTAAGGAGAAGATCGTTTTATGTTTTCATACAGATGAGTGATTCTCAGTTGCCTTTGTGGTGTCAATGAGTGTAAGCAAACTATTATACATAACTGCAAATGAGGAGTATGCAATTGGCAAAAATTGGACATTAGATGTGTTAGAAGATCATTAAAGTAGCCAGCACTCTATGTAACCCCACAGTTAAAATATCATAATTTAAATAGTAATTTCAAAGAACTGCTATGAAAGTATGTTAAAGAGCATTCTTAAAAAGAATATTTCATAAGGAAATAATCTATGGGTGGCCAAAAGAAGCCATTAGTCAAGGAATACCATTTTAAAACGCATCAAGGATTTGCCAGTAATATAGTGACCTTTTTAGAATGTAGGAAAAATATTTTGTGGTCAGAATAAACCAAGATATAGCTTTTAACTGAAAAACGAAATGATTTACTTTGTGCAAAATCTAACACAGGCCACAAAACACCATATCTACAGTGAATTATAGTGATGGTAGTTTCCTGCTTTGGGCACCAGGGGCCTCATGTACAAAGACTTGCGTTGAATTCATACTAAAACATTGCGTACGGACAAAGCTGTAAATGTGCGTACGCACAAAAAAAAGCACATGTATGAATCTCTGCGTACGAAGGATCCCACGCATATTCTCTTTGTACATCCCAATTAACGTAAAATTGAGCGCACATGCACGAGCGCAACACCCCGAGCAGTCTCCACCCCCAATTAAATTAATTTAAATATGGTAATTAGACCAATTTGGCAAAAGAAACCTGCAAGAACATGGCTAAAGCAAGCAAGAAACGAAATTTCACTGAAAATGTCTTCTATGTGAATATATAGTAAAGTGTCATTTATTCCTGTGATCAAAGCTGTATTTTCAGCATCATTTATCCAGTCTTCAGTGTCACATGATCCTTCAGAAATCATTCTAATGTGATGATTTGATGATCAAGAAACATTTTTGAGTATTATCAGTGTTGAAAACCGGTGTGCTTCTGCTTCATATTTTCGTGGAAACCGTGATATAGTATTTTCAGGATTCTTTAATGAATAAAAATTTAATTCAAACAGATATAGAAATCTTATAATCTTTTGTAACATTATAAATGCATTTACTCTCACTTTTAAACAAATTCAATGTGTCCTTGCTGAATAAAAATATTACTTTATTTTTTTATCTTTACTGACCGAATTAATGAAGTTTATTTTTTATTCCTAGTTAAGCCAACGCTGCCATTGCTAGATGGGTTGTATCAATTTGGACATGCTTTATATAGCCTATGTTCTTACTTAATTGCATAATATAATATTTTAATAAAACTCGTGTGACAATATGTCAAATAATTTATCAATTACAAATTATAAGCAATATCTGACAGCTGGTGGTGCGATAGAACAATTCGTAGTGTAATGTTTGCCACTTCACTTTATTGCCTCTATGAGTCGCCAACGGACAAAAATCACGACAAATATACGTACGCCAGACATGAAGTTTACTTGGAGGAACGCACATTCTTACGTTAATTTCACTGTTAGTACATCTGGCCGTGAACGTGAAAGCTGGCGTACGCCGTGTTTTTGTGCGTACGCAGTGTTGATACATGAGGCCCCTGGTCATTTTATTAACAGAAAGAAAAATGGATGGTGCAAAATACAGGGAGTGCTGCAGTAGAACCTCTCAGTCCACTAATAAAATTGGAACTTGAAGTATTTTCATTATGGCAGTGACCACAAACACCAAAAATATGATAGAGTTATTGCTTACAATCAGTTTGCTAACATTAATTCATTAGGCTAGTTATTATGAACTAACTATGAACAATATCCTTTTTCAGCATTTATTAGTGTTTGTTTATACATGTACCATTGTTTTATAATTATAAAACTAATTATATTAAAATCTTTTACTTTGAGTTTTAGTATTTAATAAAAACAAAAAACAGTGATTAGTGATTTTGTCAATCAGAAAAATAACAGAAATGGTTAAATACTTTACAAAGCACTTTGTATCTATAGGGCTCGAAATTCACTTTTTTTAATTGGTAGCACTTTAAAAAGTTAGAAGCACCAGCAAAAATGTAGGAGCACCACAACTAAGTATAGGAATCTAAATTAAACATTTTAATAAATTTGTAACACTACAACAACTAAAATGTTTATATATATACTAAAATGTTAGCACCACACCTAAAATGTTTGGAGTGTTTTAGTGAAGTAGTTAACCAAGACGAATCAAGTGCTGGGTATGAGATATGTAACTGTTCTTTTTATTTTCTCTCTTCAGCTCTTTACATTTTGCACGCTAGTTAGCTCCTTGTCACGTGACAGCAGAGCGCAGTGAAAGGGAGTGATTGACGGCTAATATTAACCAACCTAAAATCTGCTTTAAAGTTAAGTTTAATTGGTTATGTGATAGAACAGTGGACTGGTCACTGTGTCAGCTCACAGCAGGCACATTTTGTGCAGTAATTAGCGAAGGTTTTGTAGAGAAATTAGAACAGGTCTCACCTCAACAATTATTTCCGGGAGCATATGCACCCAAAATGGTTGCAATTTTGAGGCAGTTGTCACAGTAATGCTTTAATAAAGCTGGAGCTGGTGAAAAAACACTTAGTAAAGGTGCTGCTGCTCCGGTGGGTGTATCCCCTGAGCATGAAAGAGAAATGGAGAGATCAGGTGTCAAAGCCAGCAGGTATTCTCTCTCTCTCTCTCTCTCTCTCTCTCTCATGTGTGTGTACATGTGTGTGTGGAGAGAGGGATTAAAGAGATGACTGATTGTGTGTTTATAACTGATCTCCAGTCATGAGCACACATAAAGCGCTCAGATCATGCTCACACTGTTCAGCCGGGCTCTTGAAATGGTAAATACTGTGCTGCAGTCCTAATCATTGACGTCGGCTTGTCAACCCCATCTTCTCACTGAATTACTGGATTAAACCATCAGCACACACAGTACAGTGCGTAAAGAGACAACAAAAAGTTTAGTTTGTCACCACACTAGCATTGTAGAAAAAAGATTCAGGGTTTTTATATTAATATTGTACTTTGAAGTGCTCTGTCCTGATATAAATCACATGAGGAATCATTGTTTGTTTTTGTCCATACTGCATCACTTGCAGTTGTGTGCTTGCAATATTTAAATCTAAAAGGGAACATAAACCCAAATGCTGCTTCATTTTAAGCACTTCAAAGCCATTAGCAGCATTTTAATGTGACTGCCAACAAAAGCTGCGGAGGCTAAATTATTTCAAACTCAACTGAGCACAATCAACAGGGGGTATGCACTGCTACACTGCACCTATTACAGTCTGTTTCAGGAAGCTGTTTGCCAGGTTATGACACCAGTAGCACAATAATTAAATACTGCACTCAGTGCTTTGTGAATCATAACACTTAGTCATTACACTTAAGACAAATAGATCTGAAAGAACTGGAAAGCACTCACTACTACTGTGATGCTGTTGTTTCAGTAAGCATATTAGATTGATCTGTATAGAACATAATTGATCACTATGTGGAAAAAAATGAAGATCACAAAACATCTGATTTGTAAATATATGTTTAACCGGATATGTAGCAGCAGTGTTTTTAGTGTCCTGCTACCAGCTTAAAAGCAAAGCCTGGTGTCATGGCATTTATCCAACATTATTTGTAAATTCCAGCTCTTAATTTTGCTCTCTGTAAGTTTTAAACATTATTCTTTATTTATTTAATACAAATGAATTAATTTTATTCATAAATGTTATTGTATAATTGTATGTGATTTCATTTATTATTATTATTTATTATAAATTCTAAAAAAAACATTTATTTACTATACGTTTATTCATTAGCATTAGTATTCTAATATTTATCAAAGTGTAATAAAATTTGATCTATATATAATATTATTTAATTATATTTTTATTTTGTTTGTTTTTTTTCTGTGCAGTACTTAATATTGTGCAATATATACATTCATATTATGAATGATCTAAGGATAAATTAAGCATGCAGTTATGAAGTATGTCGAGTTAGATTGATGAAAACATTGCATTTATTCCTCAGTGTTCATAATGAAGTCGCATTTTTAAAAATCTGTTAGTATGCTGTTTATTTTCACACAAGATTCTGTGATTTTCACACTATCATCCAAAAAACTGATCCGTACACATCCAGCTGTGGTGTGAACGTAGCATGTGTAATACAACAGGGTGCTGATTGGTTTTCTTCTCTCGGCTGTGTATCGTATAAGAAAGAGTCTGCTTCTCTTCGGCTAACCCTTCATCCTCTACAGTTTTCGTGATGAAAAATAAGCAGATGTTTTGCTGTGTAGCACACCATTATGCCTTCTCCTACACACTCCGTGATGGGATTCTCCTTGAAATGAATGCATCTCCGTGACAGATCCACACTGCTCCGTGTCCCAGTCCAGCTGTGCGCAGCTGTTCCTACAGTCACTTCCTGACAAAGAATTATGCTCTCATTAATATTTAATTTTTGGCACAGGCCGCTTGACGAATGCATTAATGCATGATTAATGCATGGGGGATTGTGACTCGAGCTGTACTAGACAGTCCAGAGAGGAACACCCCGTTGCTCGGATTGACTGGATTGATTGATGATGCCTGGATCTGTACTTCTTAATTCACACAAGACTAGGAATAGTGGTTTTTGATAACTTTTTTTTTCTAGTAGTATTGGTCATAGCAGTTATGCATGTCTTAATCAATAACCTATGCTCTATGTAATGTATCCTAAATTGTGACTTACCATACTGTGAGCCCGGGCTATGAAATCTTCTTGCCATTTAAATACCACTGGAATAGAAATAAAGAGTATGTTTTAGCAAAGGGCCTGAAAATGAATTTGAGCTAATCAATTAATCAGTTAATCAATAAAGGATTCTTTGCTCATGGTCTGCAAATCATTTTATAACATTCATTTTGAAATATCACTCTACTTGAGGCATTTTTAAGGGGCCCTGTTTTCTAAAGCACTTAAACACCGTAAGTGCTTCACATTCTGCGCATTAATCTATTCCCAGAGAGCTGTGCAGGAGACTAGAAAAGACCTGTGATCAAAGTGTGTTTTATCCCTGTACCTCTGGTCTCAACGCAGCCTACATAAGAAGCCCATTCTTCTAAAGGGTTTTGTTATCTTAAAAGGGCTTTGATGAATAAAATAAAGGGGACAGATTTAAGCAGAAAAGAAGAGTTAAGAACCGTAGGGCAATTATGTTTACTTATGATGGGCATGATATGCCTCCTAGTGGTCTGAAGTATGAAGTCTGTTGTACCAGTCTGACTTGTGAATAATTCCCTAAATGTCAAGTTTTTGGTCTTTTTCAGGATCCAGCCCATTGGACAGTCCACGCAATTTCTCCCCAAACACTGCGGCCCACTTCTCTTTTGTGCCAGCTCGCAGGTGAGTCACAGTTTATCAGCATCTTATAGAACATTTAATTGTAAAATATTTCACATTCTGTGAGGTAAGTTCTAATAAAAAAAATTTAAAGTCTTTATCATGTTTGAGCAAGTACTGAGCAAGTAATCTCTTTGCTCATCTTCAACAATCAACAATCAAATATTGTTGTCATAGTTTGCCTCTCATCTGCTGGTTATTAAGCTCCCCAGTTTCAATTCATTTGTAATATCCCATAATCCTTCACTGTGGCTCTGAATAATGACACCAAGAATGTTAATGAGTAAATCTGAATTGGTAATTGAGCAGCAAAAGATGGTAATGCTTTAACAACTGGGAGAGAACACACAGAGCTGATGACCCCAGGCTTAATTAAAAGGATTCGTTTGAATTTCAGCCATAGAGCAAAGACCATTGAGTCATCCAGTCCAAATCGCTCATGGACCAACAGTGCCACCTAATGGACAATGTACAGCACAATAATGTTACAAAATAACTTTAAAGACAAGAATCCAATTCGGGTGTATACAAATTCCACATTTACCGTAAGGCAGAGCTGAATCTGCTAGTGTGAGTGAAGGTAATGAAAGAGTAAAAGATGCACTTTAGATCAGATGCCTTCACAGTAGCATCTCTTTTTAATGCTGTACTCTCTTCCATACAGCCATGGACACAGGGCTGACAGGTAATATTACCCCGCTTCCCTTACAACACCATTTCCTGTGTCTGCTTTTAGCATGGCTGTTTACATCAAACAACATGTTTCCATTTCATTAGAGCTGACTGTCAGATATGTTTAAAAACATCTCAGACAACTTAATTTATGTATTGGAATGATAAATTATTAATCATCCCAACTCGTTCAGCTTGACTGTGTGCTTAGAACTGATATACAATCTTTAAAAATATTCCACAAGTTTCTTGGCATAAATTAAATTATAAATATTCAAGTTTCTTGGCATAAATTAAATTATAAATATTCTCTCTCTCTCTCTCTCTCTCTCTCTCTCTCTCTATATATATATATATATATATATATATATATATATATATATATATATATTCAAAGATGTAAACGTGGTAAATGTTGGCTACATGTTTTCTTGTGCAATATTTTCATATCAAAATTATTTAAATTAAAGATGTACACTGCCATTCAAAAGTTTGGGGTTGGTAAGATCATGTTTTTGAAAGTCTCTGCATAAAAAACAGTAATATTGTGAAAGATTATTGCAATTTAAAATAACTGTTTTATATTTTAATATGCATTTTATTCCTGTTATAGCAAAAGGGAATTTTCAACAGTGATTACTCCAGTCTTCAGTGTCACATGATTTTTCAGAAATCATTCGAATATGCTGATTTAACTGCCCAAGAAATATTTCTTATTATTATCAATCTTGAAAAACATTGTTCTGCCTAATATTTTTTGTGAAAACCAAACATTACATGAATTTGATATGAACTTAACATGAACAACTCTTCATATTGATGGATTCTTTGATAAATAAGCATTGAATTTCTTAAACAATGTCTTTAGTGTCACATTTGATCAATTTAATGCATCCTTGCTAAATTAATTTCTTTAAAAAAAATCTTACTGACCCCAAACTTATAAATGTTACTGCATTTTTTAATGTCTTATTTGCTACAGTACCTGTGATTATTAAAATCATTAAAGTCTTGTGTATGTTTTGCACATTCTAATCAGGGGTCAAATAGATTATGCACAATTCATTGTGTCCAAGTAAAGGGACCCTTACTCTCTGCTAAATTCCTAATATCATTCATCATTGATTTATGTGCTTGAATGATATATCAAACGTGTTGCTGTTGTGTGCTAAAAGCCATCATGCCACGTTGGGTGAATTCACACTGTGCTATTTATTTGATCTGCATGAAAAGGCTTCATATGCATTATCTGAAATAAAAGTAAGTTCCTGTATGGGCAGCTTAGCCATTATCACAGATGCTAAATGGCTCTCATATGCAAGCCTTATTTAAATGCAGTTGAATTTAATAATCATTGTCATTGTTTATTGTTCAAATGTCAGTTTTTGTGGACATTTTAATCTGTGGTGCTTTATTCTGCTCTGATTGTGTGATTTTATTGTTGTTCCTCTGAATGCTTCTAGTGCTATGTAATTCTACTGGTCCTGATACTTGCAAGAATATCAGCAGTGATTTGTCAAGACCAGATTTTCACCTTTCCCCTCATCCACACTTTTAGGACGGATGGTCGTCGCTGGTCTCTCGCCTCTCTGCCGTCCTCTGGCTATGGAACCAACACCCCCAGCTCAACAGTCTCAGTGAGTATATGTGTGTGTTTGTGCTCGTGTTCTTTCTGTAGTCCCTCCGTGTTGTATCAACCCCCAGATATATGCCTCACTGTTTGGTATTGCATTTGATCCCAAGCCTTAACTTGCCCGGAAGGTTTATCCTATTGACCCTACAGTGGGAGAAACTCTAGGCACAAAGCAGGTCCCCTTAGCCTGAATTAAAGCCAGTAGCTTCATATCAATGCATTCACTTCAAAAGAGTTCTGTCCCCGAAAATTGACTGTAACTCAGTCTGGCTACTGCTTTCATTGGGGAATCAGTTCAAACCGCACAAGCCCCATTAAAGTCTCTGCAGAATGATAAAAATACATTTTCTAGTTCAGGCCAAATTTTTATTCTAAAGGCTGCAGAGATTTTATTCAACTCAAAACATAAGGGGAAAAATCTACTGATTAAGAACTAAATGTCAAAATCCACAAAAAACTCTTAAGAAATGTCCAGAAATAAAAAAAATATATATATCATAATGAAAATAAAGCCTATTGTTAGGGTCATTAAGATTTTTTGCTATGCCATATTACTTTAATGGCAATTATCATCATGTAATATAGTTATAAGAATTTTTTTTTTATTAAATTAATAAGAAGTTAAATAATGTCACTAGTAACTTATTTTTGTTTTATTTAACTTGAAATATAACCTGGACATTTTCTCATAGTTTTATTAATTATTTAATTATTTACAAAAAAAAAAAAAAGAAAGCTATATATTATAGTTAAATAAATGTATTTATTTATTTGCAATATTTTTCCCATTTGGCCTGAATATTTTGAGGGCAATTTATTTGCAAAGACTAACAATCAACAACTTTTCGGCAAACAAATGGTTGATTGAGAGTCAGGGCAGCCTATGCAATGCCTTCTGTCCTTGTAATCCCTCCCTCTCTGCTTCTCACAGTCATCATGTTCATCTCAGGAGAAGCTGCACCAGTTGCCCTTCCAGCCCACTGCAGACGAGCTGCATTTCCTCACCAAACACTTCAGCTCAGAGAGCATCACGGATGAGGACGGGAGAAGATCACCAGCCATGCGACCGCGCTCCCGCAGTCTCAGGTACAAACACGTACAGATACCCATTTCACAGCAATCAAAAGTTGCCTTTCAAGTGAACATGACGTTGTGAGCGTGTGTGATGTCAGTTGGGCCCTCAGGCTCTCACTCACTCACTCACTCACTCACTCACTCACTCACTCACTCTTAAATCTTCATATCTGACAGGACTCTGCCACCTCATTCTCCAGACTCTTAACTCCCTCCTCTAAGGTAGAAGACAAATAATTCGGCCTTTGTGTCCTTCACATTGATGCCTCTTCACTCCTCTGCCTTCACATCTTCTTCATGCCTCTCTCTGCCTTTCAATAAAATGTCCATGTCATATTTAACCCCAGAATAATGCAAATTTGAAATGAAATTTCATCTAATTGAATGACCATTATTTCCACCAATTCTCATTACTGTAAAGCAATAAACCAAACTCATATAAATGGTAATGGTAAATGGACTGCATTTATATAGCGCTTTCATAGACCCAATGGCCACCAAAGCGCTTTACGCATTGCCTCACATTCACCCATTCACTCACTCACTCATACACCCACGGCGGTGTCAGCCATGCAAGGCGCCATCCAGTTCGTCGGGAGCAGCTGGGGTTAAGTGTCTTGCTCATGGACACCTCGACACTTGGTCAGGTGGAACCGGGGATTGAACCACCAACCTTCTGGTTTGTAGACAACCTACATGAACCACTGAGCCACTGCCGCCCAGTGGGTCAGTGGCCATAAATGTAAAAGAATAATTATATATATTTTTTTATGTAGTATTTGTTTTACTGCCTTCATTCTGATTTAATAACAAAAAAACTGTATTACAGTAATGAGTAATAGGAGTCACCACTAAGAATAATGAAAATTACAACAACAACAACAACAAAAAAACTGTCCAGATCAGTCATGGTTGATGAGCACGATAGAGGAGAAATGTCCATAGTTTTGTCATGAAAATAATACCCAAAAAATATCAAATATATATATACAGTGCTTAACCAATTTATTAGACCACCTGTCACTATAAAGATAAATATAATTAGGAATCTGTCAAAAACTTATTTACAACTAAAAATGTCTTTATTCACACATAATAACCACAAAACTTAATATTTTGCATGCCGTCTTTTGGCCTTGATAACAGCTTGCGTTCTTGCTGGCATTGTTTTTATGTACTGTACTTTTCCACAGTCTCTGTTGTTATTGGAATTATTCCAAATTGTTTCTAGTTGTTCTCAAAGATTTGCTTTTGAAGAAACTTTTGTGCGATCTATTTTGAATCCACTAAATCAAAAATTTGTTCAATAGGATTCAAGTCCGGACTTTGACTTGGCCAACTGTGACTAAAGAGCTTGCACATACTGGTGGATTAACCATAACAGAAACATAAAAATTTATTTTGGTAATCACTAATACTGTTAGTTTAGGGCAGCTGTTGCACAAACCTTGCATTGGGTGGTGGTCTAATAAACACCATATATATATATATATATATATATATATTATTATTATTTTTTTATTATTTTTTTTTTATTAATAAATAAATAGTCCTACAATGGGCTTTAAAGTCTTTGTAAAATGTTTTCTTTTTTTCTTGTGCAATGTGACCTGAATTATTCTTATCCATTTTTTTCTGCAGTAGAGTTGAATGATGACTCTAGTAGTCATTCAAACTTCTGCCCAGGACCTGAGAGACTAAATCATTTCCTCCTGAACGCTAAGAAAGAGACCTCCTTCGTGAGCTTCTTATCTGTAAACACATCTCTCTTCCTCGCTCTCCTTCCCCTTTGGCTCTATCTCTTTTTCTGTTTAGATGACTTACTCAGGAAACACTGGCCTTGCCTCTTTTTAGTATCTAGACACACTCAGCAGGGGGTTCAGCACTCCAGAATTAGATCCATAAATATTGGATGAGATAGTGAGGTTTGCTGTTGCCACATTTTACAGATTATCGCTTCCCAGGATTATCCATTTCTACCGTTGAAAGAAGGGAGAGAAGGATGAAACGACTGGATGAGGGAGGAGGTTGAGGGGATTTGCAGTCAAGCTCAAACTGGTTAATTAGAGACGAAGAAAAGTAGCAATATTATGCTAATATCACTCCCTGGACAGCAGACATGCAGAGAGAATTGACAGCGACGCTTCTTCATGCAGAGTTCACTTACGGTTCTCCATCATTCTTCCTCTTTACATCTTTTAACTCACTCAAACACACAGTCGATGAGTAATGAGCTCAATGTGCAATGGTCACCATCCATCATCCATATGTCAAATGGTTTGGTAGCAGTAGCTGGAAATTAGAATATTATTTTAATAAAGGGCTCAGTGCCAAAATACAACGGACACATTCCGGATTCCTTCCGGCTAGCCAAACCATTTCTTTTTTTTAAATGAACATGCATAATATATCAGAATGTGTCTAAAATGACTATGACCGTGTCTATGGCATTGTTGGTGATGTCATCCGATTGTGTGTGTTTGTGTTAGTGCAGACCATTCTGTCACAGCCAATTAACTAGCTGATTTCCCTGGTTTCCAGCACCTCGGAGGGATTTAGAGGTCATTTCTGTGCTCAACTGAGACACATTTAGACTCACTCATCCTCTCCCCTCTCTCTCTGGCTGTCCCTTCCTTTGTTTCTCTTTTGTTCCATGTGATAGCATCTCTCTCGGTTAGTCTTCACATTCTTTTCAGATAACTGAATTTTTACGGTTACTGAAACCAATATTCATATTTTGTCCTTCATTGTAAAGCTGTGTCCAAACCAGGGTGATGCGAGTGACAAATAACAGGCAGTTTCCTGAGACAAAATATGTTTATGAATACTTTATTTAATGAAATTCTTGATAATTAATGAATTCAATTAAGAATTTTACATTTACTTTTTATTTCAAGATATTTGTACATAAATAATAATAAAAAGTGGTTATTTTAAATTTTAATAATATTTTACAATATTACTGATATTACTGTATTTTTGATCAGCCTTGCTGAGCATAAAATATCTCTTTTAAAAAACACTTAAATCTACCGTGTTTGCATTGTCACGTAACCTTTGACGTTACTTCACTGTTCTCCACCTTTGGGATGGTAAAGTGCACATCAGAATCTATAACGGAAGTAGTAGGTGATCCGGGTATGGTCCGCTTTCTATTTTGTAAATACTCAATATTTTGACATACTACATACTTGCTTTTCGTGTAGAATATCATTTTTCTTTTTATACTTTCTAACCCAAACACTACATTTATTTTCTCCCAACACGTCTTTTCTCCCATAACAAATTGTATATGAATAGCTGTTCCTTCTTTATTTCCTCCATTATTTCCATTATGTTCCTGCACAGAACATTACTTCAATTAAATCCATGTGGCTCAAAACTATAACTAGAATCTTTTTTCAAGGTCATTTCTCAAAAACATGATGATTTTGGGGGCTGCAAGGACATTTTTGCATCCATCAGAGAAAAATAATTACATTCACTAATTATCATCTGTCTGAATGCAGAATGTTATTGCGCCGCAGGAGGTTCACATTGATTCTGTGCACACAGTAAATTCTTTATTTAATAAAAGTAGAGGATCGCTCCAAGGCATGCTCGTTTTCCTTCGTCTTTTCTCTCTACCTCACTCAGCAGGAGAAATATTCTCAGTGTGATTGTTAATGCAGCTCCCTTCAGCTGCGAATCAATCTCTGTCAGAGGTAACCTTTACCGCAGTCATGGTCAGATCGTAATTTTTGATTGAAATGGCTCTCAAGTAAGTTGAAGATTTGACTAGAATATTTTTCACCTGTCTCATATTGTTATTGACACACCTGTAGATGAGCCAATTTAGTGTGTAAGTGTGTTTGTTGGTGCATTTCTCAACAGCACCCTGGAGGTGGACCAGATGTGCTATGGTTAGTATGTTTTTATTCAATCAGGTGGGCTAATAGGGAGAGCAAGCCTTCGAATGACGACTTGCAGCATTACCTCATCCTCGGGTCACATGACCAGCTTACCTTTACTAACCGGGGTGACTCATGTGCTCCCAGCTGCATCTGTAATCTGTGTCCCTGAATAAAACGCACGCACACACACACATACATACTAGTATATCTAAACAAGCCATATCTCTCAATATTCCCTGTGGAGCGTCTCTGATTGAAGATGCTACTTTGACATGAATGAGGTTGGCTATGTCAGAAAATACAGGTGCCCCAGTGTATCATCCACATAAGATTACAGGTATAGGGAATTAGGGTTGAAACTATATGATCAGCAACAAAAAGAAAGGTAAGGTAACTCCCATTTGTTGATTCTTTTCTCCACTTATTTTTATTTATTTCTTCTGTTCTTCAGCCCTGGACGCTCACCCATATCATTTGACCATGAGATCATCATGATGAACCATGTTTACAAGGAGCGTTTCCCTAAGGTGAGGTCTAAAACTGATGCAGAATTCGCACAACTCAAATACACTGGATAGAGTTTCATTTTCACACGTTAAACTACTTTATTGAAATGACATTGCAAAGCACCAATACACACAGTGACAGAAAAGAGAAAAAATATATTTACTGTTAATAAATACTAAGGTGTCAGAATGTTAATTGAATAATAACTGTAATATAAAAATATTAATAATACTAATAGTAATAATAATTACAAATAAAATAATAATGGTACTGTTAATAAATGAGCAATATTTGAAATAAAATTCATTCCAAAAAATTCAAACAAAGACATTAATTAGCCTAAATGTGTACAGACAATGAATAAATAAATATGTAAATCATTCACTGTTGCTTTATAACTGTAGAAAAATAGTGCATGTCTTTTTTTCATTTGCTCTGGCCTGCTCAGAACGTGTTTAAAGGTGAAATATAATGACAAAACTTTCTTTTTTATTTTGTTAATTAAAGGATTTAGAAAAAATGGGTCATAAATGTGGCCAAAAAATAAAATCAATAAATATAAATAAATCTGACTAAATGTAGTCATGCATTATGGGTGGCTGGATGCCTCTTTTTCTCCATTACTTGGCCTTTGTTGAACTAGGATTTTTTTGTCCCACAGGCTACTGCTCAGATGGAGGAACGGTTGGCTGATTTCATATCCTCATCAGCTCCTGACAAAGTCATGCCTTTAGCTGACGGCGTCCTGAGCTTCATCCACCACCAGGTCATCGAACTGTCTCGGGACTGCCTGGACAAATCCCGCGAGGGTCTCATCACCTCCCGCTACTTCTACGAGCTACAGGAGAACCTTGAGAAGCTACACCAGGATGTGAGTATGCAAAGACAGCCACGTGTGGAGAATATGTTGGAAGCTGATGGAGTTTTGACTCCTTGTCACGCACAGCTTCAGTGAGGTCCTTCCTGTTGTTCCTTAGCCATAAATCCATGTCTCCCTAAGTATGATGTCATCACAGTCAAGTCAAGTCATCTTCATTTATATAGCGCTTTTAACAATGGATTGTTTCAAAGCAGCTTTACAGAGATAAACATATAATTTAAGGTAACAGATTGTTTTGGCTTTATAGCGGTTCTTGAATAATGTTACTTCCAGCTAAAGTTAACTTTGATTGATTCACCTCCATTGAAATGATCAGACTTTAAACGCGAACCTGTGATTAACGCTAACGGCGTTCACATGCTCATTCAGAATTGATTCTATAGTTATGTGCTTTTAAAATATGTGCGCAGGTTTGTAATTCATACAACCCAGCCTAAACAAACTACTTTTCTTGCCTATAAATTTGGATACAGAATTTTGTTTTATTTTATCACTTCGGGGTACGCGAAGAGGTCAGCAGGCCAGAGGTCATCTCTATACTGCTGGGTAGTCATAAAGAACTCTATCACATGCGTTTTTGGTTCCCTGATGTCCGTTCGTTATTCTGTTGAGTCTGTGGTCACCTGTCACATCTGCATTAGTCAGGACTCAGGAGATCTCGTTGATGACTTGATTAGCTCAGTTACAGTGCCACAGGGGCAGCGTTATGACTCCCAGAGGTCCCATACTGATCCCACAAATCGTATGTGTGCAGGAATGTGCGAGAGTGTGTGTGTTTGTTGTGTATTGGAATGGGGGGTGCAGCACCTTCCTGAATTTAATTTCACACCCCAGTAACCACCACTGGTGACGGATGAGTATTCCAGGCACCCAAGAGGGGGGTGCGGGGAGTGAGAGACAAGGTGGTAGAGAGAGAGAGAAAGGGAGAGAGTGAGATTGGAAGGAGGGATTAGGTCGGGTTTTCCCGTCTTTCGGTTGGTTGTCCATAACCATCCAGTTGCTGTTGCCTGCCAGAATCAAAAATGCGCACATCGTGATCTCATGCAGTCGCCGCGCTATCACCGCACATACTTGGCATTCATGCGAGTAGGGATGACATCATCCAGCCCGTGCTAATTGGCTGTTTTAGTTTGGGAGCCGATGGTGACAGGTGGGCCAGACAGGGACGCGGTATAAATCGCATCTTCAGTAGGTGAACTCAGAAAAGCATTCCCAACTTCTCCATTTAACGCTTCCTCGCTCGCTCAAAGGATGTCCTGCATTTCGTGGCAGAGGCGGCTGGAGGAAGAGGAGGTTCTTCAGCACGTTTTAGAGCGTTGGGAGCAGAGCACGCTCAGAAACCATGTGGATCCAACAGTTGAGTTGATGATTGTTTTTACTTTCCAGGTTTGCATTGAGTCAAGGTCATAGTCTCGATGCTATTTTATGTTGTTGATTTTAAGACTTGTTGACAGTTTAGCACTCAAAACATGTACTGTAACTAGACTATTTTAATGTTATAATTCACCTGCTAGGGTTTACTTTATTCAAATTTGAATTGTGAATCATAGTAGTTTTTTGTTATTTGTTATAGAGTATGACACTTCGAACCCAGACTTTAGTTACCCATATAAGGAATGTACTGATTTTAAAATTCGGTTACACTTTATTTTAAGTTGTAATTTGTTACAGTGTAAATATACATTTAAGTACTGAGTAATATTAATCAACTACATGTACTTACTGTAGGGTTAGGGTAGGATTAGGATTTGGTTGAGGGTTAGTTGAATGTAATTATGCATAATTTACAGTTATTACTATAGTAAGTACATGTAACATATTTAACAAGGACACTGTAAAATAAAGTGTTACCTAAAATTCTGACTGATACCAACACAACAATAATATTTTTGATATTATGGCCAGAATTAAAAATGTAATGCTATTTTATATTTAAATAAAAGGAAATAAAAAAAGCACTAAAAATAAAATCCATATTGTTTATTGCTTGGCATCACAACATTCTACTTAAAAGGTATGAAATCATGTATACAAGAAATAAATATATTAATATAATAAATGTTAATTTTGTGATATGTCAATATTAATAATGTCAAATAATAATTATCAGTATTATCTAAATGACAGCAGAGGTAATCCAAATCCGAAAATAGGATGAAATGAGTGTGCACAATAAAATATTTGCTAATCATATTGACCAATAGTGACATTTCAACAAAATATTGGCTCATAACTGATATGATACATATCATGTATCCCCAGTTCATATTGAAAGATGTTATAGTAAAAGTTTTATTCATTCATCTTCTCGTTTCTTTTTATTATTATTTTTATGTGTTCTTGGACTATTGACCTGAGTTTTTTCAAATGCCTTCTCTTCTTTGTCCTCAGCAATAGGCTTTATTTATTTAACTGGACATTTGTCTGAAGGTCAGACTAGTTGTACCTTTTTAAATGATCAGCCTATAACATTCAGTCTCCCATGGTTGCATCATTAAAAACCACAGGAGCCAATCTCAGGTTAGGGTCACTTTAGTGACCTGGCTGTCACCATGACGTCTGGCCCTAAAGGAATCCTGGGAATCTTCTATTGACCTTATGTATAGCTGAGTATAGAGCATCTACTTTCATCTAGTTTAGGGTGTACTAAACCAAATCCCTCCCTCATCCTACAGCTCTCACTTCTGTTACTTCTGACACTCTATAGTGTATTTACTCAGTGCAGAGACCCTTTATTATCCTGAGTGTGGGTGATTTACTGGCGGTTTCATTACCTGTATAAATAATTCAGAGGTTGATTAGACATCCCCTGAGGTGACTGTGCTGTCTGTCAGAGATGGCTCTATTACCATCAGCCGACTGTTTAACCATCGACTCTAAACAGCTATTCTCTACCCAATTGATGAACTCTCCTGCTTCTGCTCCTTTTACGCTCTTACTTTTTATGCACTCGCTCTGTACACTTCATTCAACTATCTTTTATTCTAGTACTGAGTGATTGATATCGCTTCTGGCTTAATTGTCTCAGTGGAAATGGAAGGTCAATTTTAAACATTGCATTGTGTTCTGTAATTTGCATACTGCTAATTTTGACAGATTTACTAGGTGTTCCAGTCATGCAGTACACAGTATACATGCTGCAAACTGCTAGTATGCTATTCCAAAACTATTGTCTTCTCTGTCTATTGCTAGGCTCACGAGCGTTCAGAAAGTGGGGAGGTGACGTTTGTCACCCAGCTGGTAAAGAAACTGATGATAGTCATCGCCCGGCCCGCCCGTCTGCTGGAGTGTTTGGTAAGCACTGATATTTGAAAGGATTCTAACCAGGAATCTTTGAGATAAGTTTTAGCGAGGCTTCAGAGCAAACTGCTTTTCCATAACTAATGAAGCACATGCTCAGTACCGTATAATTAATTAAAATTTACTTTGTGAATAAAGACCTAACTACAAAGCTTCAAACTGCACAATGATGTGTGATATTCATTCAATATTTTGTTTAAAGAATCATGGCAGACTGCAGTGCATTATAAAACCATGTCATAGTTTACAGTGCGCAAAACTGCACACATGCAAACATAAAAGCTCCTCTGACTTCCACACGGAGCTGCATGGTTGTGGTCACATGCGTATTTTGAGTAATCTGGTGCATTCAGTAGTATGACAACATACAGTACAGCTCAGCACTGATGGAGGACCAGCAGCTGAGAGAGTAAATGAGCTGTTAACCTGTTCTGCTTCATGTGCGCACAATGCATCCAAATACCTCAGTGTGACACCTGGAGACAAACCTGCCTGAATAAACACACACACACAAAATATCTAAACTGTTCCTTAAATAAATGACATTGATTTTGGCACTTAATTTGGCTCTTATTTTCCTTACATTCTTTAATTTTAAAATGATGGTTTGTTAACATACTGTATATGTAACATTGTTTCATCTTTTTGTGTGAATATCCCTGAATAAGAAGCCATTTTTGCCATTTTTGTTCATCATCATTTGAAATGTTTGTCCTGAAGTATTTGATATTCGATCTACTCCAGATCTCTAGAATAAATTTAATGATTGAGGATTGAGTGGGACTTAGTTTTTGTCAGATTTTAATGTTCATATTATGTGAACCTATTTCTCCCTGTGTATGTGTTTAGGAGTTTAACCCAGAGGAGTTCTACCACCTGTTAGAGGCTGCTGAAGGTCATGCTAAAGAAGGTCAAGGCATCAAGTCTGACATCCCTCGGTACATCATTAGCCAGCTGGGCCTCACCAGGGACCCCCTTGAGGGTAAGAATGCTACATACAGTCACCCTAAAAGCATTTGAACACTAAGCTACACTTAAAAATGTTATGAGATTCCCCCCCCAAAAAAAGACGTTAACATATTCAGAAACAAATGATAATTTGTTGTCTAATGAATTGTCATTCATATAATGTCAAGTGTGGCGTAAGTGTTCAAATGCTTTTTGGGGACTGTATGAAGCAAATCTGATGTTATTGGTTTTGCAGTCTTTTATCAGGAGCTACAATAACATTTTTGTTGTTTTTCAATGACACCTTATCCGTTTCATTCCCTCTTTTCACTCTCGCTCTCTAGAAATGGCCCAGCTGAGTAGCTATGACAGTGGTAACCCTGAAACCCCAGAGACAGAGACAGATTCCACAGACGTGAGTAATAAAATAGAAATATATTCAATAACTCCATGGACTCTGTATACTAGCATTCAACTAAGACCAAATGCTTGTGTTTATATGCAGAGTCGAGGAGCCACCGTACAGCCACACCAGCTTCAGCCTCAGTCCAAAACTAAAACTCCTCGTGAGGAAGACTTTGAGACCATTAAACTCATCAGTAATGGAGCCTATGGGTAAGAGTTTAATTTCACAGCTACAGAAAGGATTATAAATGCTAAGGTGTTACACTTTTAGAATGTCATCTCTTTAATAGTTGTAGGGTAAGGAGGCAGTTAGAAGTAATGCATGCCTCTCTCCACTCAGGGCTGTGTTTTTGGTGAGGCATAAAGAGACCCGTCAGCGATTTGCCATGAAGAAGATCAACAAGCAGAACCTGATTCTGAGAAACCAGATCCAGCAGGCCTTTGTGGAAAGAGACATCCTGACATTTGCAGAGAACCCTTTTGTTGTCAGCATGTTCTGCTCCTTTGAGACGAGGAGACATCTTTGCATGGTTATGGAGTATGTGGAGGGTAAGAAATACGCGTACAACATCTTTGTGGAGGGTGACTATGTTCATGGATGACTTCAATATGGGATACTCCCCAGAGTGATGCTGTGGTTGAAACTGTTGTGTGTGTCTACAGGTGGGGATTGTGCCACTTTGCTGAAGCACATTGGAGCTCTGCCTGTGGACATGGCACGTATGTACTTTGCTGAGACCGTTCTAGCACTGGAATACCTTCACAACTATGGGATTGTGCACAGAGACCTCAAACCTGACAAGTAAGAAAATGCAACACCAAACCACCCTGTTTGTAGTTGACTTTCTTTTCTTAATTTAATTGGGAAAAAAATTAAACATCTCACACACTATTGAAGCTTGCAAATCTTTAAGTATCACTATGATTCAGTCAAAGACCTCCTTCAGGGTTGTTTTTATTCTTTAGATTCCATTTAACTCTCAGAGAATATAAAAAATGTCTGTTTAGCTTGCTTGCTTGCTTATGCTGTAACAGATCAGTTGGCTTTGGTTTAGACAGCATTTGTTTTAGATGGATGGATGGACTTTTACATTCATTGATGTCAGAATAAATTTTTTTCCTGTTTTTCTACAGTCTCCTGATTACTTCAATGGGACACGTCAAATTGACAGACTTCGGCCTGTCCAAAATTGGTTTAATGAGCTTAACAACCAATCTATATGAGGGCCACATTGAAAAAGATGCCCGTGAATTCCTTGATAAACAGGTACAAGTGTCCTCTGGGACTGTAATTTGTTGCGTTGTTTCTGTTTTTTATTTATATATATAAAAGGAATTCCAGTTCTCAAAACTCTTTCTTTCTCAGGTGTGTGGTACTCCTGAATACATTGCTCCTGAGGTCATTCTGAGGCAGGGCTAT